>CM038670.1:728781229-729381229 GCA_021605145.1 Aegilops bicornis | reverse complement strand
AAGTGCAAATGGGCTGGGATTTCTTAGAAAATATAAATGGGCCTGATTGACGTGAAATTATTTGTTCACCCAGCCCAGCAAATGGACTGTACATTCTAGAAAACATGGGTTAAATATATGCCACATTTTTGCAGGCTGACATGTGGGCCAATAGGTCGAAGCCTATGCAGGGTGAGGGAGTCCTGGATTAGGGGGTATCCGAACAGCCGGACTATATCCTTTGGCCGGACTGTTGGACTATGAAGATACAAGACTGAAGACTTCGTCTTGTGTCCGGATGGGACTCTCTTGGCGTGGAAGGAAAGCTTGGTGATACGGATATGTAGATCTCCTTCTATTGTAACCGACTCTGTGTAACCCTAGCCCCCTCCGGTGTCTATATAAACCGGAGGGTTTAGTCTGTAGGACAACAACAATCATACCATAGGCTAGCTTCTAGGGTTTAGCCTCTACGATCTCGTGGTAGATCAACTCTTGTAATACTCATATTCATCAAGATCAATCAAGCAGGAAGTAGGGTATTACCTCCATAGAGAGGGCGAACACAGGTAAACATCGTGTCCCTTGCCTCCTGTTACCATCCGCCTTAGGCGCACTTGCAGGTTCGGGACCCCCTACCCGAGATCCGCCAGTTTTGACACCGACGTTGGTGCTTTCATTGAGAGTTCCACTGTGCCGTCACCATAAGGAAGGATGTCCCGTCTCGCTGTCAAGGACAACGTCACCTCTGGGGGAGCCCTGGCTGTCGGCCAGACTCTCTGGCTAGGCGAGTTCATCATGACCGCCTGTTCGGCTGCTGCACCGACGATGACTTCTCGGGTCATCGAAAATAGCCTGCACGTCGGCTCGGAACTTGCCGAGTAGATGGATCCGACGGAGTCGCTACGGCCGCTTTGGGAGTCGCTACGGATTACGATCGGATCGGGCTTAAACCCGACCAAAGGGAGATTAACTCTCCGCCGGTCACCCATCAGATAGCGGTGGTGGAGAAACAATGCGGTAATTTTTCCTCAGTCTTGAGGACAAACTATGTTCGGATTCCAGAGCTCTCTGAGCCGGATACCTGTATACAAAAGGACATCCCCCAAGCCTTGAACATAGAATCAGGCAGTGGGCCAGACCTACCGGGCTACATCCCGGAGCCCGAACCTCCAAGATCGGAAACTCCCATGCCCCCGGGTCTCAGATCGGGTCAGGGTTCAAACTTAAATCCGCCCACCCACCCAGATCCAAGCGATCTCTCCCACATTAGACAAGAGCCCCGTGAAAGCAAAGACATCACTATTGGGCTAGATTCCTCCTTGTAATGAACAAGGTCAAGGGTATCGAGAGGAAGACGCAATTTCATTCTTCTGCAATAATTGCACGGACAAGGGAATCCTTAACGCCATAAGCTGCCGCAACATAGCACACTTCGCTGACTTGGCGGCCATAGTACGGAAGTACTGTGCGATGGAGAGCGCCTGGAAAACCGAAACAGAATTTTGGGATAATCTGGCTTTGGCCAAATACCTAGTCCGAATCAAAAGGGTGCACCCCTGTAAGTCACCCAATTCAATCACAAAAAAGCAAAAGCCCACTACAGGGCACGGAACCGTATTGGAGGGATGGCTTAACGGACCCTGCAAAATTCACAGTACGGTGGATACCACACCAACACATAGCCTTAGAGCATGTTGGGTACTCCGGCAGGTTGCTAAGAGCGGCGAGGATCTCCTCATTTAAAACACCGCAGAGCAACATCCCGTGAATTAAAATACGGTTGAGGGAGTCCTGGATTAGGGGGCGTCCGGATAGCCGAACTATCACCATTGGCCGGACTCCTGGACTATGAAGATACAAGATTGAAGACTTTGTCCCGTGTCCGGATGGGACTTTCCTTGGCGTGGAAGGCAAGCTTGGCGATACTGAATATGTAGATCTCCTACCATTGTAACCGACTGTGTAACCCTAACCCTATCCGGTGTCTATATAAACCGGAGGGTTTTAGTCCGTGGGGCGAACAATCATACCATAGGCTAGCTTCTAGGGTTTAGCCTCTCGATCTCGTGGTAGATCTACTCTTGTACTACCTATATCATCAATATTAATCAAGCAGGAGTAGGGTATTACCTCCATCGAGAGGGCCCGAACTCAGGTAAAAACATCGTGTCCCTTGTCTCCTGTTACCATCTGCCTAGACGCGCCTTCGGGACCCCCTACCCGAGATCCGCCGGTTTTGACACCGACATTGGTGCTTTCATTGAGAGTTCCTATGTGTCGTCATCCTTAGGCCCGATGGCGCCTTCGATCATCAACAACGACGCGGTCCAGGGTGAGACTTTTCTCCCCGGACAGATCTTCGTATTCGGCGGCTTTGCACTGCGGGGCAATTCGATTGGCCATCTGGAGCAGATCGAAAGCTACGCCCCTGGCCATCAGGTCAGATTTGGGAGTTTGAACTACACGGCCGACATCCGCGAAGACTTGATCTTCGACGGATTCGAGCCACAATAGCAGCGCGCCTTGTCTCGATGGGCACGATCTAGCTCTGCCGCGGCGATTGCCACGGAGGTCGCACCGGCGTCCGCTCCGACCCGTAACTTCGAGCCGACTCCAGCGATCGAGGACGAGTGGTTGGACACCGCCTCGGGGGCTACGATCTCTACGGCGATTGAGCCGAATTCCTTCCCTGTCCTTGGCGAGGACCATGACTCCAAGGTGCCGGACTCCTCTCCGGACTCCGAACCCTCCGCGCCCCTGCCAATCGAATCCGATTGGGCGCCGGTTATGGAGTTCACTGCCGCGGACATCTTTCAGCACTCGCCCTTTGGCGACATCCTGAATTCACTAAAGTCTCTCTCTTTATCCGGAGAGCCCTAGCCGGACTACGGTCAGGAAGGTTGGGATGCGGACGACGAAGAAATTCAGCACCCACCCACCACCCACTTTGTAGCCATTGTCGATGATTTAACCGACATGCTCGACTTCGACTCCGAAGACATCGACGGTATGGACGACGATGCTGGAGACGACCAAGAACCAGCGCCTACGAGAACCGGAAGGCCACCTCATCATATGACATACACATGGTGGACATCCCAAAAGATGGGAATGGCGATGGAACAACGGAGGATGACCCCTCCAAGAAGCAGCCCAAGCGCCGGCGTCAGCGGCGCCGCTCTAAATCCTGCCACAACAAAAATGGTGATTCTGGCACGGGAGATAATAACACCCCGGACAGTGCCGAAGACAACCCCCTCCAGCAGGATTCAGCACAGGAGGAGGGAGAAGCCAACCCTCATGATAGAGCGGCAGATAGGGAGGTGGAGGACGATAATTATATGCCTCCCTCCGAAGATGAGGCAAGCCTCGGCACGAATTTAATTTGTCGCACCCGAGATCCCGCCAACAGGAGGCGTTTCAAACGCAGGCTTATGGCCACGGCAAGCAGCCTCAAGAAAAAGCAGCTGACAACTTAGAGCTGACCAAGACTTGCTAGGTGACGGATGGATGAAGTCCTCGCAGTCGAAGAGTACGAACTCGAACGCCCCTCCAAGAGATACCCAAACGCAGGCTGCTACCCCAATTAGAGGAAGCAGCACCCAAACCTACATCACCACCGCATGATGCGGCCGGCCGCCACCCGTGGCCCATGACGAAGGCCTCTAGACCCTCCATCCAAGCCGCACCCAGCGCGCCGAAAAAGTACCAAGGCATGGGGAAGCGCGCGGACCTGCGAGACATATTGGAGGACAAGGCAAGGCAAACAAGATCGATCTACGGATCGGCGTGGGCGTACGATACGTGATGATAACCGTCACGCCGGATATAGCAACTCCGGCCGGGCCGAACACAGTAGACAAAGCTCATTTGAGCTGCGTCGTGATATAGCCCAATACAGAGGCGCCGCACACCCACTATGCTTCACAAATGAAGTGATAGAGCATCAAATCCCCGAGGGTTTCAAACCCGTAAACATCGAATCATACGATGGCACAACAGATCCTGCAGTTTGGATCGAGGACTACCTCCTCCATATCCACATGGCCCACGGTGATGATCTACATGCCATCAAATACCTCCCACTCAAGCTTAAAGGACCAGCTCAGCATTGGCTTAACAGCTTGCCAGCAGAATCAATTGGTTCTTTGGGAGGACACGGAAGCCGCATTCCTTGATAACTTCCGGGGCACATATGTGCGACCACGAACGCCGATGACCTCAGCCACATAATTCAGCAGCGGAAGAATCGGCACTGACAATTACGGACATGGTTCCTAACCAAGAAAATCAAATCGTTGATTATGCGGATGCAGAGGCCCTTGCAGCCTTCAAACATAACATCCGCGACGAGTGGCTTGCCCGGCACCTAGGACAGGAAAGCCAAAATCCATGGCAGCCCTCACAACGCTCATGACCCGCTTTTGCGCGGGAGAGGACAACTGGCTAGCTCGTAGTAACAACTTGACCAAAAACCCTGGTAGTTCGGATACCAAGGACAGCAATGGCGGTCGCGTCGAAACAAGCACAAAGCGCCCGCGTGCTTGGCGATAATCTTTGAAGATACGACAATCAATGCCGGATTGAGAGACTCTAAACCCGGTCAGCGGAAAAAAGCCATTCAAGAGAAATACTCAGGGCCCGTCCAATCTGGACCGAATACTCGATCGCTCGTGCCAAATACATGGTACCCCCGAAAAACCAGCCAACCACACCAACAGGGATTGTTGGGTCTTCAAACAGGCAGGCAAGTTAAATGCCGAACTCAATGACAAGGGGCTGCATAGCGATGACGAGGAGGAGCCCCGGCCGCCGAACAATGGAGGACAGAAGGGTTTCCCCCCACAAGTGCGGACGGTGAACATGATATACACAACCCATATACCCAAAAGGGAGCGGAAGCATGCGCTAAGGGACGTATATGCGATGGAGCCAGTCGCCCCAAAGTTCAACCCATGGTCCTCCTTCCCGATCACCTTTGATCGAAGGGACCACCCCACTAGCATCCGCCACGGCGGATTCGCGCGATGGTTCTTGACCCAATCATTAACGGATTTCACCTCACTAGAGTCTTGATGGACGGCGGTAGCAGCTTGAACCTGCTCTATCAGGATACAATGCGCAAAATGGGCATAGACCCCTCAAGGATTAAACCCACAAAGACGACCTTCAAAGGCGTCATACCGGGTGTAGAGGCCAATTGTACAGGCTCAGTTACACTCGAAGTGGTCTTCGGATCCCGGATAACCACAGGCGAAGAGTAAATCTTGACATAGTCCCGTTCATGGCGGCTATCACGCCTTTGGTTGGACAAACCGCATTTGCAAAGTTCAATGCGGTGCCGCACTATGCATACCTCAAGCTCAAGATGCCAGGCCCTCGAGGAGTAATCACGGTCAATGGAAACACCGAGCGCTCTCTCCGAGCGGAGGAGCATCTGGCTGACCCTCGCGGCGGAGGTGCAATGCAGCCTCTCACAGCAATTCTCGAGTCCGGCCACTAAACGTCCGGACACATCAGCGCCGGAGTAACCTACAACAAGACCGCTGGCACGATCCAAGCACACGTAGCAATCCGGCCCCAACCCCCCTTGCGAAATTGCGAAGCCCGATTACTGGCGTACATAACTACGCTCTAGAGATACCATGGGCATAAGGGGAGGCACGACCACGACACGCCTGAATGCGGCTCAACCGCACTGGGGCTCCGATTGTGTCATTCTTTTTCTTTCTTCTTTTCTCTTACTTTCGGGACTCTGTTTTCCGAAGCCTTGTCCGCACTTGAATTGCCGAACTCACGATGCAACAGCCAGGAAGCGTAAAGCTACGTCGAGTGTCCAGGTGGTCTCTATTACGAGCATTATACCTGTTTTACATACCATCCCGCAACTTACCCCTGGAGGGGGACATGTTAAATAGTCCCATCCGTTGCTTATCGCACTATTTGTATCGTTCTACTTTCATTGCAGTACCTTTTTCAATAAACAATACATAGCTTTTGCCTATTATTGTACACCTTTCTTTATCTATATATATGTTCATTCATGACATGTTGCACCCATACACTTTGGTACGGCCAATACACCAGGGGCTTAAGTAACCCAAATATATGGTGTGATAAGTCCGAACACTTTCACAAGTGCGGCACCCCGAACTTATAGCATTATATGCATCGGCTCCGAATCATGTCTTGGGTCAATAGTTGGGTTTGCCCGGCTCCCATGTTTTGGTACCTTACGTTCCGTTTTATCGGCTAAGGTAGCGCTGGGAGAACCACTGCGATTGTGGCCCGGTTGAGCTGGGTTGAGCACCTCAGTGGAGAAAGCTAAAAACTGACCGTCATGATAGGCGAGAGCCGATCGCTGTTCGAGAGGTTTTTTGGTCCCTAAAGACTTATGCCGCTTAGAGCGAGGAGCCGACATTGTCCGCCAAAGGCGTGGATAGCGCCCGAACTCTGTCTTCCGAATACTAGGGGCTTCAAAATTTAAAATTATAGAATTCTATGGCTAAGTGAGAGTGTTCAAGCACTATAAGTCCGGTTGCCTTGTTCGTTGCGTTGAG
This sequence comes from Aegilops bicornis, assembly GCA_021605145.1. Classification (NCBI taxonomy): domain Eukaryota; kingdom Viridiplantae; phylum Streptophyta; class Magnoliopsida; order Poales; family Poaceae; genus Aegilops; species Aegilops bicornis. Next base: position 729,374,687 of record CM038670.1, on the reverse strand, counting down.
CGCCTCCCTCGAAGGACCCAAGAATGGGAACAAGAGTGCTCAAGTTTATCCCGAACACCCCAACACTCGCGGCATGGGGGTTGAAGCCAACGACTTGCCATCTCTCAAATTTGATAAACGGCCGCAGAGAAGGTAATATTTTAAGTTCACAAGCGTTGCTTAGCGCATATGGACAAGTTTTCAGCGTACATGATAACAAATGCGAGTCTATTAAAAAATTACATCTTTGGAGCATTCACCCTCTATAAGGCGGGCACCCTTCATGACGCCCTCATAGTACATTTCGGGCTTGCGATGCTCCTTGCCATGGCTTCCAATGGCCACAACCGAATTATGAGGCTCTTCATGGCCTGTTCGGCGACCTTGTGGAACTCGACCAGCTGCTTCAGCTGGTCGCTCAGGGGCATCGGATGTTCGGCCTCAGCATACTGAGACCAGAACACATTTTCCGTCGAGCTCCCCTCCATGGCACGGTAGAACGCGGCAGCATCAGATACACTACGGGGAAGATCTGCGAATGCTCCTGGAGAGCTCCGGATTCGGGTAAGTAATAGGTAATTCACTTTCACATGCCTGCTTTGCATAAAGAATGCCTTACCCACCGCTATCTTCTTTAATGCTTCAATTTCTTGGAGGGCTTTTTGGGCTTCGGCCTTAGAGGCTTTGGCACTTTCAAGAGCCGAGGCGAGCTCGGACTCTCGAGTCTTCGATTCACGCTCCAAACTCTCGTGTTTTTCCACGAGAGCCTAGAGCTCTTGCCGCACCTCTGCCACCCGCGCCTCCCGCTTCTCTCGCTCGGTGCGCTCCGCGGCCACTTTGTTTTCGGACGTGGACACCGCTTCTTTGAGGGTCTCCACCTCGTTCGTGGCCCCTACAATACCCACGTTATTCCTGTCATTTTTTGCAACCAAATCCTTTCTATAAGGTATTACTTTAATAAGGTATTGCTTACCTTCCTTGTCCTCGAGCTGCTTCTTGGCAAGGCCGAGCTCGTTCTCGGGCCACTCGAGGCTCTACTTCAATGCATTGACATTCGCAGTCAGTGTGGCAGAGGTCAGCAGCGCAGCCTGCATTCCCATATTGACATACTTATGTTAGACTCCTGCGTATATCTTTTTAGATCCTCAGTCCGGCTTTTCTTCCCGAACACCGAACTAAGCATCAGGGGCTACTGTCTATGCGGTAATATTTTTACATATTCTAAACTTACCTCAAAGCCTGTTAGAAGGCTGGTACAGGCTTCAGTCAGCCCGCTCTTGGCGGACTGAACTTTCCAGATCACCACACTCATAACAGTGCGGTGTTCCTCGTCGATGGAGGTGCCTTTAAGCGCCTCCAGCAAGCTATCCGGTGCCTCCGGATGGACGGAGATCACCGGCGTCGTAGTCTTACCCTTCTTCTGAAGGGGCATTGCTGAACTTGGAACCACTTTGAAGGTTCGGCCGGAGTCCGGCACAGGGCCAGACTTAGAGCCCTCTGGGGTTTCGCCCCCTTTGCGCCCGGAGTCCGGGAGGTCGCCTTGCGGCGCCTCCAGGACCACCTCCTCCTGGCTGGGCCCCTTTTGGGACTCCACCGCGGTGTCATTGTTGGAAATATGCCCTAGAGGCAATAATAAATTAGTTATTATTATATTTCCTTGTTCACGATAATCGTTTATTATCCATGCTATAATTGTATTGATAGGAAACTCGGATACATGTGTGGGTACATAGACAACACCATGTCCCTAGTAAGCCTCTAGTTGACTAGCTCGTTGATCAATAGATGGTTACGGTTTCCTGACCATGGACATTGGATGTCATTGATAACGGGATCACATCATTAGGAGAATGATGTGATGGACAAGACCCAATCCTAAGCCTAGCACAAAGATGCGTAGTTAGGTATGCTAAAGCTTTTCTAATGTCAAGTATCATTTCCTTAGACCATGAGATTGTGCAACTCCGGATACCGTAGGAATGCTTTGGGTGTACCAAAGCGTCCTGGCAACGTAATCGGATGACTATAAAGGTGCACTACGGTATCTCCGAAAGTGTACATTGGGTTGGCACGAATCGAGGCTGGATTTGTCACTCCGTGTAAGCGGAGAGGTATCTCTCGGCCCACTCGGTAGGACATCATCATAATGTGCACAATGTGACCAAGGGGTTGATCACGGGATGATGTGTTATGGAGCAGTAAAGAGACTTGCCGATAACGAGATTGAACAAGGTATCGGATACCGACGATCGAATCTCGGGCAAGTACAATACCGCTAGACAAAGGGAATTGTATACGGGATTGATTGAGTCCTTGGCATCGTGGTTCATCCGATGAGATCATCGTGGAACATGTGGGAGCCAACATGGGTATCCAGATCCCGCTGTTGGTTATTGACCGGAGAACGTCTCGGTCATGTCTACATGTCTCCCGAACCCGTAGGGTCTACACACTTAAGGTTCGATGGCGCTAGGGTTATAAAGGAAGTTTGTATGTGGTTACCGAATGTTGTTGAGTCCGGATGAGATCCCGGACGTCACGAGGAGTTAGGAATGGTCCGGAGGTAAAGATTTATATATGGGAAGTCCTGTTTTGGTCACCGGAAAAGTTTCAGGTTTTTTAGGTAACGTCTGGGACCACCGGGAGGTCCTGGGTCCACCAAGTGGGGCCACAAGCCGGAGGGCTGCATGGGCCAAGTGTGGAAGGGACCAGCCCGGGTGGGCTGGTGCTTCCCCACAAGGGCCCAAGGCGCCTCCAAGAGGGAAAGGGGGCAAACCCTAGGGCAGATGGGCCCTAAGGCCCACCCTAGGTGCGCCTCCCCCTCTCCCCCCTTGTGGCTGCCACCCAGATGGGACCTGGGGGCTGCCGCCACCCCTGGGGAGGGAACCCTAGGTGGGGGCGCAGCCCCTCCCCTTCCCCTATATATACTTGAGGTTTGGGCTGCCCAACACACATGAGTTTTCTCCCTCTATTGGTGCAGCCCTGCCTCTCCTCCTCCTCCTCTCCCGTGGTGCTTGGCGAAGCCCTGCTGGATTGCCACACTCCTCCACCACCACCACGCCGTTGTGTTGCTGCTGGATGGAGTCTTCCTCAACCTCTCCCTCTCTCCTTGCTGGATCAAGGCGTGGGAGACGTCACCGGGCTGTGCGTGTGTTAAGCAGCGGAGGTGCCGTCCGTTCGGCACTAGGATCTCCGGTGATTTGGATCACGACGAGTCTGACTCCTTCAACCCCGTTCTCATGAACGCTTCCGCTTAGCGATCTACAAGGGTATGTAGATGCACTCTCCTTCCCTCTTGTTGCTAGAATCTCCATAGATTGATCTTGGTGATGCGTAGAAATTTTTGAATTTCTGCTACGTTCCCCAACAGTGGCATCATAAGCTAGGTCTATTGCGTAGATTCTTTGCACGAGTAGAACACAAAGTAGTTGTGGGCGTTGATGATGTTCAATATGCTTACCGTTACTAGTCCAATCTTGTTTCGACGGTATTGTGGGATGAAGCGGCCCGGACCGACCTTACACGTACTCTTACGTGAGACAGGTTCCACCGACTGACATGCACTTGGTGCATAAGGTGGCTAGCGGGTGACAGTCTCTCCCACTTTAGTCGGAACGGATTCGATGAAAAGGGTCCTTATGAAGGGTAAATAGCAATTGGCATATCACGTTGTGGTTTTGCGTAGGTAAGAAAGCGTTCTTGCTAGAAACCCATAGCAGCCACGTAAAACATGCAAACAACAATTAGAGGACGTCTAACTTGTTTTTGCAGTGGTATGCTATGTGATGTGATATGGCCAAGAAGAATGTGATGAATGATATGTGATGTATGAGATTGATCATGTTCTTGTAATAGGATTCACAACTTGCATGTCGATGAGTATGACAACCGGCAGGAGCCATAGGAGTTGTCTTTATTTATTTTATGACCTGCGTGTCATTAAACAACGCCATGTAATTACTTTACTTTATTGCTAACCGGTAGCCATAGTAGTAGAAGTAATAGTTGGCGAGACAACTTCATGAAGACACGATGATGGAGATCATGATGATGGAGATCATGGTGTCATGCGGTGATGATGATGATCATGGAGCCCCGAAGATGGAGATCAATGGAGCTATATGATATTGGCCATATCATGTCACTACTATATATAATTGCATGTGATGTTTATTATGTTTATGCATCTTGTTTACTTAGAACAACGGTGGTAAATAAGATGATCCCTTACAACAATTTCAAGAAGTGTTCTCCCCTAACTGTGCACCGTTGCTAAAGTTCGTCGCTTCTAAGCACCACGTGATGATCGGGTGTGATGGATTCTTACGTTCACATACAACGGATGTAAGACAAATTTACACATGCGAAACACTTAGGGTTAACTTGACGAGCCTAGCATGTACAGACATGGCCTCGGAACACAGAGACCGAAAGGTCGAGCATGAGTCGTATAGTGGATACGATCAACATGAAGATGTTCACCGATGATGACTAGTCCGTCTCACGTGATGATCAGACACGGCCTAGTTGACTCGGATCATGTAATCACTTAGATGAATAGAGGGATGACTATCTGAGTGGGAGTTCATAAGATGAACTTAATTATCCTGAACATAGTCAAAAGACCTTTTGCAAATTATGTAAATGGCTCGCGCTTTAGTTCCACTGTTTAGATATGTTCCTAGAGAAAATATAGTTGAAAGTTGACAGTAGCGATTATGCGGGCAGAAGAAAGCTTATGTCCTTAATGCACCGCTCAGTGTGCTGAACCCCAAACGTCGTCTGCGGATGTTGCGAACATCGAACATACACGTTTTTATAACTACGTGATAGTTCAGTTACACGGTTTAGAGTTGAGGCACCAAAGACGTTTTCGAAACGTCGAGGAACATATGAGATGTTTCAAGGGCTGAAATTGGGATTTCAGGCTCGTGCCCACGTCAAGAGGTATAAGACCTCCGACGATTTTCTTAGCCTGCAAACTCAGGGAGAAAAGCTCAATCGTTAAGCTTGTGCTCAGATTGTCTGAGTGCAACAATCACTTGAATCGAGTGGGAGTTAATCTTCCAGAAGAGATAGTGATGTTTCTCCAAAGTCATTGCCACCAAGCTGCTAGAGCCTCGTGATGAACTATAACATATCGTGGATAGATATGATGATCCTTGAGGTATTCGTGATGTTTGACACATGAAAGTAGAAATCAAGAAGGAGCATCAATTGTTGATGGTTGGTAAAACCACTAGTTTCAAGAAGGGCAAGGGCAACAAGGGATACTTCATGAAATGGCAAAACAGTTGCTGCTCTAGTGAAGAAACCCAAGGTTGAAACCAAACCCGAGACTAAGTGCTTCAGAATGAGAGGAACGGACATCAAGCGGAACCACCCTAGATACTTGGTAGATGAGAAGGCTGGCAAGGTCGATAGAAGTATATTGGATATACATTATGTTAATGTGTACTTTACTAGTACTCCTAGTAGCACCAGGGTATTAGATACCGGTTCGGTTGCTAAGTGATAGTAACTAGAAATAAAAGCTACGGAATAAACGGAGACTAGCTAAAGGTGAGTGACGATATGTGTTGGAAGTTTTTCCAAGCTTGATGTGATCAAGCATCGACGCTCCCTCTACCAACGAGATTGGTGTTAAACCTAAATAATTGCATTTGGTGTTTGCGTTGAGCATAGACATGATTGGATTATGTCTATCGCAATACTGATTATTCATTTAAGGAGAATAATGGTTACTCTGTTTATTTGAATAATACCTTCAATGGTCTTGCACCTAAAGGAATGGCTTATTGAATCTCGATCGTAGTGATACACATTTTCATGCCAAAAGATATAAGACAGTAATGATAATACCACTTACTTGTGGCAATCGCCATGTGAGTCATATTGGTATAAACGCATGAAGAAGTTCCATGTTGATGGATCTTTGGACTCACTCGTTTTGAAAAGTTTGAGACATGCGAACCATGTCTATTGGTGCATACGCATGAAGAAACTCCATGCAGATGGATCGTTTAGACTCACTTGATTTTGAATCACTTGAGATATGCAAATCATACCACATGGACAAGATGACCAAAAGCCTCGGTTTCAAAGAAGATGGAACTAGGTAGCAACTTGTTGGAAGTAACACATTTTGATGTGTGCAGTCCAATGAGTGTTGAGGCATGCAAAGGAATATCGTTATGTTCTTACTTCACGAGATGATTCGAGTAGATGTTGAGTATATTTACTTGATGAAACACAAGTCTGAATTATTGAATGGTTCAAGTAATTTCAGAGTGAAGTTTAAGATCTTCGTGACAAGAGGATAGAATGTCTATGATATGATCATAGAGATGAATATCTGAGTTACGAGTTTTGGCACACAATTAAGACATTGTGCAAATTGTTTCACAATTAATACCGCCTGGAACACCATAGTGTGATGGTATGTCCGAACATCATAGTTGCACCTTATTGGATATGGTGCGCACCATGATATCTCTTATCGAATTACCACTATCGTTCATGGGTTAGGCATTAGAGACAACCGCACTCACTTTAATGGGGCACCACGTAATTCCGTTGAGACGACACTGTTTGGAGAAACCTAAGTTGTCGTTTCTTGAAAGTTTGGGGCTGCGACGCTTATGTGAAAAAGTTTCAGGTTGATAAGCTCGAACCCAAAGCGGATAAAATGCATCTTCATAGGACACCCAAAACATTTGGGTATACCTCCTAATTCAGATCTGAAAGCAATAGGGATTGTTTCTTGAATCAGGTCCTTTCTCGAGGAAAAGTTTGTCTCAAAAAGTTGAGTGAGAGGATGGTGGAGACTTGATATGGTCATTGAACCGTCACTACAACTGGTGTGTAGCAGGGCACAGGAAGTTGTTCCTGTGGCACCTACACCAATTGAAGTAGAAACTTATGATAGTGATCATGAAGTTTTGGATCAAGTCACTACCGTACCTCGTAGGGTGACAAGGATGCGTACTGCTTCAGAGTGGTACGTTGATCCTGTCTTGAAGGTCATGTTGCTAGACAACAATGAACCTACGAGCTATGGAGAAGCGATGGTGGGCCCAAATTCCGACAAATGGTTAGAAGCCATGAAATCCGAGATAGGATCCATGTATCATAACAAAGCATGGATTTTGGTGGACTTGCCCAATGATCGGCAAGCCATTGAAATAAATGGATCTTTAAGAAGAAGACGGACGTGGACGGTAATGTCACCGTGTATGAAGCTCGAATTGTGGCGAAGAGTTTTTCACACGTTCAAGGAGTTGACTACGATGAGATTTTCTCATCCGTAGCGATGCTTAAAGTCCGTCGGAATCATGTTAGCACAAGCTGCATTTATGAAATCTGGCAGATGGATGTCAAAACGAGTTTCCTTACCAGTTTTCTTAAGGAAAGGTTGTACGTGATACAATCAGAAAAGTTTTGTCAATCCTAAGGATGCTAAAAGGTATGCTAGCTCCAGCGATCCTTTTTAGGACTGGAGTAAGCATCTCGGAGTTGGAATAAGCGCTTTGATGAGATGATCAAAGATTTTGGGTTTATACAAAGTTTGTGAGAAACTTGTATTTCCAAAGAAGTGAGTGGGAGCACTATAGAATTTCTGATGAGTATATGTTGTTGACATATTGTTGATCAGAAATGATGTAGAATTTCTGGAAAGCAAATAGGGTTATTTGAAAGATGTTTTTCAATAGAAACCTGGATTAAGCTACTTGAACATTGAGCATCAAGATCTATAGGGATATATCAAAATCGCTTAATGGTACTTTCAAATGAGCACATACCTTGACATGATCTTGAAGGTGTTCAAGATGGATCAGTCAAAGAAGGAGTTCTTGCCTGAGTTGTAAGGTATGAAGTTAAGAGTTAAAAGCTCGACCACGGCAGAAGAGAGAGACAAAGGACGAAGGCCGTCCCTATGCTTCAGACGTAGGCTCTATAGTATGCTATCTTTGTGTACCGCACGGAAGTGTGCCTTGCCATGAGTCGACTAAGGGGTACAAGAATGATCCAGAACGGATCATTGGACAGCGGTCAAAATTATCCTTAGAAGAATAAGGAATATTTCTCGATTATGGAGGTGATAAAGAGTTCGGCGTAAAGGGTTACGTCGATGCAAGCTTTAACACCTATCCGAATGACTCTGAGTAGCAAAACGGATACTTATAGTGGAGCAACCATTTGGAATAGCTCCAAGTGGAGCGTGGAAGCAGCATTTACAATATGACATAGAGAATTGCGAAGTACACACGGATCTGAAAGGTTCAGACCCGTTGACTAAAACCCTCTCTCACAAGCAAAACATGATCAAACCTCAGAACTCATTGAGTCTTAATCACATGATGATGTGAACTAGTTTACAGACACTAGTAAACTCTTTGGATGTTTGTCACATGCCGATGTGACCTATCAGTGTTAATCACATGACGGTGTGAACTAGATTATTGGCTCTAGTGCAAGTGGGAGACTGTTGGAAATATGCCCTAGAGGCAATAATAAATTAGTTATTATTATATTTCCTTGTTCACGATACTCGTTTATTATCCATGCTATAATTGTATTGATAGGAAACTCAGATACATGTGTGGGTACATAGACAACACCATGTCCCTAGTAAGCCTCTAGTTGACTAGCTCGTTGATCAATAGATGGTTACGGTTTCACGACCATGGACATTGGATGTCATTGATAACGGGATCACATCATTAGGAGAATGATGTGATGGACAAGACCCAATCCTAAGCCTAGCACAAAGATCGTAGTTCGTATGCTAAAGCTTTTCTAATGTCAAGTATCATTTCCTTAGACCATGAGATTGTGCAACTCCTGGATACCGTAGGAATGCTTTGGGTATACCAAACGTCCACAACGTAATCGGGTGACTATAAAGGTGCACTACAGGTATCTCCGAAAGTGTCATTGGGTTGGCACGAATCGAGACTGGGATTTGTCACTCCGTGTAAACGGAGAGGTATCTCTGGGCCCACTCGGTAGGACATCATCATAATATGCACAATGTGACCAAGGGGTTGATCACGGGATGATGTGTTATGGAACGAGTAAATAGACTTGCCGGTAACGAGATTGAACAAGGTATCGGATACCGACGATCGAATCTCGGGCAAGTACAATACCGCTAGACAAAGGGAATTGTATACGGAATCGATTGAGTCCTTGACATCGTGGTTCATCCGATGAGATCATCATGGAACATGTGGGAGCCAACATGGGTATCCAGATCCCGCTGTTGGTTATTGACCGGAGAACGTCTCGGTCATGTCTACATGTCTCCCGAACCCGTAGGGTCTACACACTTAAGGTTCGATGGCGACGCTAGGGTTATAAAGGAAGTTTGTATGTGGTTACCGAATGTTGTTCTGAGTCCGGATGAGATCCCGGACGTCACGAGGAGTCCCGGAATGGTCCGGAGGTAAAGATTTATATATGGGAAGTCATGTTTTGGTCACCGGAAAAGTTTGGGTTTTTCCAGATCGCATCTGGGACCACCGGGAGGGTCCCGGGGGTCCACCAAGTGGGGCCACAAGCCCCGGAGGGCTGCATGGGCCAAGTGTGGAAGGGGACCAGCCCCAGGTGGGCTGGTGCGCCCCCCACAAGGGCCCAAGGCGCCTCCAAGAGGGAAGGGGGGCAAACCCTAGGGCAGATGGGCCCTAAGGCCCACCCTAGGTGCGCCTCCCCCTCTCCCCCTTGTGGCCGCCACCCAGATGGGATCCTGGGGCTGCCGCCACCCCTGGGGAGGGAACCCTAGGCGGGGGCGCAGCCCCTCCCTTCCCGTGATATATACTTGAGGTTTGGGCTGCCCAACACACATGAGTTTTCTCCTCTATTGGTGCAGCCTGCCTCTCCTCCTCCTCCTCTCCCGTGTTGCTTGGCGAAGCCTCTTTGGATTGCCACACTCCTCCACCACCACCACGCCGTTGTGTTGCTGCTGGATGGAGTCTTCCTCAACCTCTCCCTCTCTCCTTGCTGGATCAAGGCGTGGGAGACGCCACCGGCTGTCACGTGTGTTGAACGCGGAGGTGCCGTCCGTTCGGCACTAGGATCTCCGGTGATTTGGATCACGACGAGTACGACTCCTTCAACCCCGTTCTCATGAACGCTTCCGCTTAGCGATCTACAAGGGTATGTATATGCACTCTCCTTCCCTCTTGTTGCTAGAATCTCCATAGATTGATCTTGGTGATGCGTAGAAAATTTTGAATTTCTGCTACGTTCCCCAACAGTCATCTGCGTCACGAGGGGAGGAGGCGGTCGGAAGTGAAGTGCTTTTCACATCCGACGAATTCAGGGAGCCGCTCGACGAAGCGGCAAGCTCGTCCTTGGGCGGGCTACATGGTTATATTCGGCGTTAGAAGACACTATGCGACAAATAAAAATCCATGAGCTATTCTGGAGTCCGGACACTTACGATCTCGCCAAGGGCTTAGCCCTTGTTGGCCACTCCTCCTCGTCGTTGGTGGAGAAGTCCGGAGGAAGGGTCCTTCGTTTCTTGGACCCTCCGGCCTCCCCAGTCGGGGCGGCTTTCCTTTTCTTCTCTCCTTCACTGGGAGAGGCTTCTTTTTCCTCCTCCTCTTCCTCAGAGGAGGATTCCGCCTCAGAGTCGTCGGACGATGAGTCCGACAGCACATGGTGCCAGGAGCTCCTTCGAGTTCCCGTGGCCTTCTTCTTCGGCACCAGCAACCCCGTCAATCGGGCGTCCGCTGGGTCTTCTGGCAAGGGGGCCGGACAGTTAATCTGTCCGGATGTCTTCAGCCAGTCCTGTCAAAGGTTAGGGAGTTTTTAGATCCCACATAGAGTCAAACTATGAAAAACAAGAGTCCCGTAAAGGGTAAAATAGCTTACCTCGGCAGCTTGGCGCTGCGAGCTAAATCCGCGATCTTCGGTAGCGGATGTGGGAGCCTCGGCGCCCTTGAACAACACCTTCCAGGCATCTTCGTACGTAGTGTCGAAGATCCTTTTCAGAGTTTGGTGCTGTGCCGGATCGAACTCCCACGATTTGAAGGCCCGTTGTTGGCATGGGAGAATCCGGCGGATGAGCATCACCTGGATTACGTTGACAAGCCTGAGATTCTTGTCCACCAGGTTTCGGACGCAGGTTTGGAGTCTGGACAGCTCGTCCGAATTACCCCACGCCAGGCCCGTCTCTTTCCATGATGTGAGCCGTGTGGGGAAGATGGATCGGAATTCGGGGGCCGCCGCCCATTGAGAGTCGCGCGGCTCGGTGATGTAGAACCACTCCGATTGCCACCCCTTTATGGTCTCCACAAAGGAGCCCTTGAGCCATAGGACTTTGGCCATCTTGCCAACCATGGCGCCTCCGCACTCCGCTTGGCAGCCGCCCACTACCTTCGGCTTGACATTGAAGATCTTCAGCCATAAGCCGAAGTGGGGCTGGATGCATAGGAAGGCCTCGCACACGACGATGAATGCCAAGATGTTGAGGATGAAATTCGGGGCCAGATCGTGGAAGTCCAGGCCATAGTAGAACATGAGCCCCCGGACAAATGGGTGAAGTGGAAAACCTAGTCCGCGGAGGAAGTGGGTGAGGAACACCACCCTCTCATGGGGCCTGGGGGTTGGAATGAGCTGCCCCTCGTCGGGTAGCCGGTGCGCGATGTCGCTGTACAAGTATCTGGCTTTCCGCAGCTTTTTGATGTGCCCCTCTGTGACGGAGGAGGCCATCCACTTGCCTCCCGCTCCGGACATAGTTGGAGATGGTTGAGGTAGGGTGTGCGGACTTAGTATTTGGAGCTCGAGTCTTGTGAAATGGATGAGCAAAGGAGGAAGAAGGCGTAGGTGAAAAGGTGGATCCTTATCCCCTTATATGGATGGACGAAGCTATGCGTCCCCCGCCAGCCTGGTAAAACTCGCTTATCTCCCAAGCGCCGTAATCAATGGCGTGGTTGGGTTACCCACGTCCGTATTGATGGGAATCCCGGAATAAGGGGGCATGATCTCCGCTCTGATAAGATGTGCCAAGGAAACCGCCTCGCTAAACGCGCTGAGGTGGAACAGTAAAAAACGATTCGTATAAAGGCCTGGCCGTGGTGTGATGTCACGCCGCGGAATACGTCAGCAGATCTGTGCAAAGGTTATTCCCTCTACGGTAGTATGTGGAACTTGTTTTGCAGAGCCGGACACTATCCTTGTGTTCAAAATCTTCTATGAAGTATTCGGAGGAGGAACCCGCCTTGCAATGCCGAAGACAATATGCGCGCCGGACTCGTCGTCATTGAAGCCTGGTTCAGGGGCTACTGAGGGAGTCCTGGATTAGGGATGTCCGGATAGCCGAACTATCACCGTCGGCCGGACTCCTGGACTATGAAGATACAAGATTGAAGACTTCGTCCCGTGTCCGGATGGGACTTTCCTTGGCGTGGAAAGCAAGCTTGGCGATACGGATATGTAGATCTCCTACCATTGTAACCGACTCTGTGTAACCCTAACCCTATCCGGTGTCTATATAAACCGGAGGGTTTTTGTCCATAGGACAAACAATCATACCATAGGCTAGCTTCTAGGGTTTAGCCTCTCTGATCTCGTGGTAGATCTACTCTTGTACTACCTATATCATCAATATTAATCAAGCAGGAGTAGGGTATTACCTCCATCGAGAGGGCCCGAACCTGGGTAAAAACATCGTGTCCCTTGTCTCCTGTTACCATCTGCCTAGACGCACAGTTCGGGACCCCCTACCCGAGATCCGCCGGTTTTGACACCGAGAACGGTCTTATCAGTCTTCGAGACATTCGCCTAAAATAATAGGCGCAAGGGAGCACTCCGCAGCCTTACCGAGATCTGCCAGGTGGCAACAATAAATCCATGGAGCGACACGGCTATCACCTTCAGTTCCAGTGACGTACCTAAATGCCGAACAGCCCGAGCACCAGCCACATTAGTCCTTAGTCCAATTGTGGACGGCTTTCGGCTCACTAAAGTGCTCATGGACGGCGGCAGCGGACTAAACCTCATTTACGAGGAAACTCTTCACAAAATGGAAATAGACTGGAACCGCATTGAGCAAAGCAGCACAACCTTTAGAGGAATCATCCCGGTCGGGAGGCACGTTCTTGTTGGGAAAATCACACTAGATGTGGTATTCGGCACACCGGAAAATTACAGGTCCGAAGAAATAACATTCCAAGTGGCCCCGTTCAGTAGCGGTTACCACGCCCTTCTAGGGCGGGAGGCATTCACGATCTTCCAAGCTATACCCCATTACGGGTACATGAAGCTCAAAATGCCTGGGCCTGATACGTCTCCAACGTATCTATAATTTTTGATTGCTCCATGCTACTTTATCTATTGTTTTGGACTATAATGGGCTCTATTTTCCACTTTTATATTACTTTTGGGACTAACCTATTAACCGGAGGCCCATCCCTGTAATTGTCGCTTTTTGCCTTTTTGATGTTTCAAGAAAGCGGAATATCAAACGGCGTCAAAGCGGAATGAAACCTTCGAAATGTGATTTTCTCACCGAACGTGATCCAGAGACTTGGACCCTACTCCAAGAAGTAATGAGGCGGTCACAAGGGTGGGGCGCCCCCCTCTAGGGCGCGCCCCACTCGTGGGCCCCTGTTGCTCCACCGACGTACTCCTTCCTCCTATATATACCTACGTACTCCCAAACGATCGTAACAGGAGCCAAAACCTAATTCCACCGCCGCAACTTCCTCAGTATCCACGAGATCCCATCTTGGGGCCTGTTAGGAGCTCACGGGAAGGGGCATCCACCACGGAGGGCTTCTACATCAACACCATAGCCTCTACGATGAAGTGTGAGTAGTTTACTTCAGACCTTCGGGTCCATAGCTAGTAGCTAGATGGCTTCTTCTCTCTTTTGGATCTCAATACAATGTTCTCCCCTCTCTCATGGAGATCTATTCGATGTAATCTTGTTTTTTTGGTGTGTTTGTTGAGACCGCTGAATTGTGGGTTTATGATCCAGCTTATCTATGAATAATATTTGAATCTTCTCTGAATTCTTTTATGTATGATTGAGTTATCTTTGCAAGTCTCTTCGAATTATCCGTTTGGTTTGTCCAACTAGATTGGTAGTTCTTGCAATGGGAGAAGTGCATGGCTTTGGGTTCAATCTTGTGGTGTCCTTACCCAGATGTAAAGGGTTGCAAGGCACTTATTGTATTGTTGCCATTGAGGATAACAAGATGGGGTATTTATCATATTGCATGAATTTATTCCTCTACATCATGTCATCTTGCTTAAGGCGTTACTCTGTTTTAACTTAATACTCTAGATGCATGCTGGATAGCGGTCGATGAGTGGAGTAATAGTAGTAGATGCGTAATCGCTTCGATCTACTTGTTTCGGACGTGATGCCTATATACATGATCATACCTAGATATACTCATAACTATGCTCAATTACATCAATTGCTCAACAATAATTTGTTCACCCACCGTAGAATACTTATGCTCTTGAGAGAAGCCACTAGTGAAACCTATGGCCCCGGGTCTATTCTCATCATATCAATCTCCATCACTTTTATACTTGCTTTGTTTTTACTTTGCTTTTTACTTTTCACTTTGCATCTCTATACCAAAAATACCAAAATATTATCTCTATCAGATCTCACTCTCGTAAGTGACCGTGAAGGGATTGACAACCCCTAATCGCGTTGGTTGCGAGTAGCTATCGTTTTGTGCAGGTACGAGGGACTTGTGCGTGGCCTCCTACTGGATTGATACCTTGGTTCTCAAAAACTGCGGGAAATACTTACGCTACTCTGCTGCATCATTCTCTCCTCTTCGGGGAAAACCAACACAAGCTCAAGACGTAGCAGGGCCCAATGGAATTATCACTCTAGCTAGTGATCCGGACATAGCGCTCCGCGCTGAAAACCGCACTAGCCCTCGTGGCACTATCCGAAGCCCTAGCGGCAGAGGAGTTAATTGTGCTATGCTCGACCGTGGACAGGGACGACGTGATACTCGATAAGAGATCCAAGTCCACGTCTTTCAAACCAGCGGACGAAATAGTCAAATTCCAAGTCCACCCAACAGACCCTACCAAAACAACCTCAATTGGGGCACAGTTAAACCCTGATGTGGACGCCGCACCACGGAGTTCCCTGTGAGAATCGATATATTTGCCTGGCACCCATCAGATATGCCAGGAATCCCACGCGAGTTGGCCGAGCATAGCTTAACATTCTAAAAGGGTTCAAGCCAGTCAAGCAGACTCTTCGGCGCTTCTCCGAACCTAAGCGACAAGCTATGGGCGAGGAGCTAGCCAAGTTATTGGAGGCCGGATTCATCAGAGAAATAAAACACCGAATCGGCTAGCAAACCTGGTGATGGTACCAAAGAAGGACAAATCCTGGCGCTTATGTGTCGACTTCAAAGACCTCAATAAAGCTTGCCCAAAGGATCCCTTCCCCCTCCCCCGCATCGATCAAATTATCGACGCCACCGCGGGACACGACTCATTGTGCTTCCTCGATGTGGTCATCAAAACCAGACATGTCGACTCTTTAATAGACGACTTGAGGCTTATGTTCAATAACCTCCGAACATACGACATCAAGCTCAATCCGGAAAAATGCGTTTTCGGCGTGCCCGTCGGAAAGCTCCTAGGTTTCATCGTCTCCAGTAGAGGGATTGAAGCAAATCCGGCTAAAATCCAAGCCTTGTCACAATTGGCCATCCCAACAGACCTCAAGCAAATCCAGAAATTAACTGGATGCGTTATGCCTTAAGTCGCTTTATCTCCGATTAGGAGAAAAGGCACTACCCTTTATCGCCTTCTTGATTGCAATCAACACTTCGAGTGGACGGATGCTGCCACGGCCGGATCGAAGAAATAAAAGCCATACTGGCCACCAACCCAATCTCGGTCACGCCAAACATCGGCGAACCGATGCTGCTATATATAGCGGCGACTCATCAAGTCGTAAAGCGCAGCACTCGTCGTCGAGCGAGAAGCAGACGGACATAAATTCCCCTTCAAAGGCCGGTATATTATGTATCCACTGTCCTCACCCCATGCAAATCACGGAACCCGCATTATCAAAAGATAGCGTATGCGGTATTCATGGCATCCCGGAAACTACGACACTACTTTCAAGAGTGTTCAATTATAGTGGCCTCTGAAGTGCCATTGAATGACATAATAAACAACCACGACGCCACAGGCCGGATTGCCAAATCGGCCATAGAGCTCCTCCCGTTCGACATAACATATAAACCTCGGCGAGCTATTAAGTCGCAGGTATTGGCCGATTTTGTCGCCAAATGGACAGAAGCCGAACTCCCTAAGGAATACGGCGCATACTCCAATTGGATTATGCACTTCGACGGCTCTAAAATGTTGGCCGGTCTGGGGGCTGGCGTCGTCTTGACGTCCCCTACCGGAGATACAGTCCAATACGTACTCCAAATACTGTATACAGACTCCAACAATGCCGCCGAATACGAGGCCTTGTTACATGGTCTCCGGATGGCAGTCTCCATGGGCATTCAACGCCTGGAGGTGCGCGGGGACTCGAACCTCGCAATATCCCAAATAAATGGAGACTTCGATGCTAAAGATCCGAAAATGGCGACTTATCGCAATGCCGTACTCAAGATGTCAGCTCGGTTCAAGGGGCTCGAATTCCACCATGTAGCTCGGGAAAACAATCAGGCGGCGGACTTCCTTGCCCGTATCGGTGCTAAGCGCGATCTGGTCCCACCTAATATATTCTTGGAAAGGCTGTTTAAGCCATCCATGGCATGGGAAGGGGAAACAAGCAACAACAGTCCAGACCCGACTACAACGCCAGATACCGAACACTCTGACATAATCGGCGGCTCCGCCACCGAAATAACACCTTCACCCCACGTAATAATGGTCGTCATCGCCCCATGGATTGAACGATTCCTGGCCTACCTAACCAGGCAAGAACTTCCCAAGGACCAAAATGAGGCACGCTGCATTGTGCGACGATCTAAAACCTACAAGGTCCACGAGGGAGAGCTCTATAGGAAAAGCACCACCGGAGTCCTTCAAAGGTGCATCTCCGAAGAGGAAGGGCGGAAGCTTCTGGCAGAAATTCACGCCGGACTCGGTGGCCACCATGCCGCAGCGTAAGGCCTTCCGTACAGGATTTTATTGGCCGATGGCCCGAGCAGACGCACAGGACTTGGTCGAACGCTGCGTCGGTTGCCAGCTCTTTGCAAACCAAAGCCATATGCCACCCGTCGCCCTACAAACAATCCCCATTACCTGGCCTTTTGCGGTCTGGGGGCTTGACATGGTTGGACCCCTCAAAGGGGGAACCCATAAGAAAAACACTTACTGGTAATGGTGGATAAATTCACCAAATGGATAGAAGCCAAACCTGTTAAAACGGCTGAATCCGGACCAGTGATAGACTCTATATCCGGGGTTGTACACCATTATGGTGTCCCCCACAACATCATCACTGACAATGGCACGAACTTCACTGCCGACGAGGTGAAACTATGGTGCAGCAACATGGGCATCAAGCTCGATTACGCTTTTGTCTATCATCCACAAACTAACGGTCAAGTCGAACGAGCAAATGGTCATATCATGAGCAGCATCAAACCCAGATTAGTGAGGTCCTTAAAGGAATCGAACACGCACTGGGTAGAGGAGCTCGACTCCGTACTCTGGGGGCTGCAGACCACGCTGAATCGCACTACCGGATACACACCGTTCTTTATGGTGTACGGCACAAAGGTGGTTCTGCCCTACGACATAATTCATGACTCACCTCGAGTGTGCATGTATGAAGAGAGAGAGGCCGAGCTCGATCGGCAGGATAGTTTGGACGCCCTCAAGGAGGAGCGTGACATGGCAAAAGCTCGTTCCGCATTCTACCAGCAACATGCTAGAAGATACCAAAGCAGAGAAGTACGGGCCAAAACCTATAACATTGGCGAACTCGTTCTACGCCTACTGGATAAGAAAAAGGACAAGCTCAAGCCCAAATGGGAGGGTCCCTTCATTATTGACCAGGTCTTAACTGGTGGAGCGTACCGTCTGCGGGATGCATTGGACAACCGCCTCAAGCAAAATTCATGGAACGCAGCTAGACTCCGAAGATTCTATGCCTAGTGTCGGACTCCGTGTTCGTCTCCTTACCTCTGTCAAATTTTTATACATTCGTTATCTATTTTTTTCTTTCTTTCTTTCTTCCCCTTTTCTTTCGAGGCCTTGAAGGGCTAAAATGTGTTTTGACTACATAATCTTGGCCGACGCCAGCGCTCATTATACACAGGGGCTTCCTATACAGAAGCTTAAATATTTTATGGGCTTCATGCCCCGCACATGTGTTATTCTTCCGCATGTACCTTTTTTTGCCACTATATGCATCGATATGACTTAAGTTTTGGCCAAGCTGGGTTGCCTGGATCTTGTATTTATGCCCTATGTTCCCGTTAATTCGGCTAGGGCATAAGGCGAGCACCTCTACGATTGTTACTGCGGGGTCAGCCGGATGTGTACCTCAGACTGGGTGAAGCCGAAAGCTAGCGTTCTTAAGGGAATATTCGGTCAGTGAATAAAAGATGACTTTTTTATTTTTCCACTTACCCCAAGATGTTTTTTCCTACATCTCTTTTCGCAGTTCGGACATGCACATTAGGGCATGCGTACCCAGGGAAAGGAACCCTTAGCGGAACTATTCTCCCTGGAAGATGTTTCTTACTACCCATGTAATATAACATAACTAGTTGGGTACTTGTCTGTTCAAGCACTTATGACCCCTACGCCTGGTTTCTACGCATACCCCGGTTTTTACATAACTGAGCTGGTATTCGGATACACTCCGGACTATCGGGTCCAGAGGTTGAAGCGAAAAGGTCCACCATGACAAATGATTTACAATCCGGCTAGAAACATTCTACATGTCATTCAAATTACATAGTCACTTAGACTGACTAAATTCTTCTTCTATGCCATCCAACAGTGTCTAGCCTACAATCCTGTTGGGAATACTTGGCGGCTAAATCTACTTGGTGATACACCAACCGACAGGGATTTCTTTCCCATCGGGCCCCACAGGTCCGACCTCGGCCATGTGGTTTGGGTCAGCCTTGGTATACCGCGTCTTCACCATGGCCTAGGCTTCCCTGGCACCTTGACGGTAGGCCGATACCTTCCATAATCGGAAGCGCCGCCGTGCTCCCTTGAGCTTCTCTGCAAGTCCTCCAAGGCCTTCGGGCAGGGAGACGGAGGGCCACAAGGCCTGGGCAATACCTTGCATCACCTGCCAAACTTGTTCGTGCAGTTGTGAGAGCTCTGGCAGAAGATCACCCGCAGACCCAGGCATCTCGTTCGCGGGACGACCTGTCAGCATACCTGCAGACATAACTCTATTAGTTGGCTTCTTCGCCGAACTCTTTTTGAAGTTCGTTCAAGCACTTACTGAAAATGCCGCGTCGAAGCCGCTTGTTCTCCTTCACGGAGTCTGATAGCTGGGCACGAACATCCTTTAGTTCCACGCTCACCTGGGTATTGGCATCTTGGAGATCGTTTTTCTCCTGCCTAACCTTTGTAAGCACGTGCTTGGCAGCCTTTAGCCGCCGTATGACATGTTGCTCATCCGAATTCACTCCAGCGTCATCTATAATATTTATTGTCAGAATTGCATGCATGCCGCATCCTATATGGTACCTGTCATTCTTTAAAGCAGGTGTTACCAGAGGGGGCCTTCTCGGACTCCTTCAATGCGGCCACTACGGCCCGTAGCTGGGCCTTGCACTCTTCCAGCTCTCGAGACAATTGGGTATTCTTCTCTGTAAGAACCTGCACAGATAATGATCCTTAAATCAGTTGTGCCAGCTGTTTCAAGTCTCAGGGGCTACTGATATATATAATCATCAAATTTTCTGACCCGTATATCCTTTACATACTGGTCCGTGGCTCTGGCAAGACCATTTTGAGCACCAGATGTACGCTGCCTCCCGAATTGAAGGCATCAAATGCCTCTTGGGAGAAACAAGCGTCATGGAGTACGGCCCGGCGGCGCCTGTGATTCATGGCGCTCTCCACTTCGGAATTTGTAGCGGATATTTTATCCGCATCCTCTATAGGAGGAACGTCTGACGCGTGCCCCGCCTCCGTGTCCGGCCCTGGAGCCCGACTAATGGAGGCGTGATCAGCAACTTCTCCAGATATAGTCCGGTGAGTATTTTTCCTTCTGGGAAACATGGGTGTTATTATGTTTTAAAGACAAACCCACGGACCGAGGTTTTATATCATACCTCTGCGCCGGCGTCTCAGTCCGAACCGCTTTTCTTTTCAGCCTGCCTGGCCTCGGTACCCCTTGCTGGCAACTCGCCACGGGCTCGGCATGGCGTCCGGAGGACCTTCCCTGTAAGACACCGTGCAGATACGGAAGGTAAGGTGCGTGGAAAGGGATACTTCTCAAAGGTTGCCCCCCTGGCCTCACTTACCTGCGAGGCAGGGAGTAGCCCCGGATAGTCGGCTGTAATAGCCACCATGGCCTCATCACGGCTTAATTGATAAAATATCCTATCGATTAGCTCCACGAATAAGTCCAGATCCTCTTGAAGGCCAGGGCCGAGGGGCCGTTCAGGTTCCTCTGGTTGTGGAGGTGGGCTATTTATCTCCCTTACCGCCTTATGCAGCTCCTGCGGCGAATGGGCAAAATAAGACATTTATTATGGAAATGCGGAAGGGAAGGGCATGAAAAGTGGCAGCTTACCCAGCTCGGAGGATTGAACATGGAGAATCCGTCCCGCGGTTTGATGCGGAGGAACTCCTCTTCCTCTCCCTTGTACAGACCGGACATAAATTTTGCCAAAGCGGCAACGGAGTCCGACCCCTTACGGCCGCAGCGGGTGGCATCGTCTTCCGCATTAAAGTCCCACATTGGGCGGCCTCGGTAATGAAGCGGCTGCACCCCTTGCATAATGCATATTGACATAACTTCGGTTTTAGTCAATCCTGATAGAGCTAGCACCTTTATCCGGCTCATCAGGTAAGAAACGTCCCTATCATCTTCCCCCTAAGGGCTCCTTGGTCGCCAGCTTAGGCGTTTCTTCAGAGGAACATTATTAAACTCAGGAAGGCCGATCCGAATAGGATCCAGAAGAGGGACGTCCTCTATATAGAACCACTCCGAAGGCCAGTCTTCGGATGCCTTCTTCGGGGTGCCGGACAGGTATCCGGTCCCGGCGATGCGCCATATTTCGGCTGCGCCCACTTGAAACAGTGATCCCTCCTACGTACGGGGTACGAGGCAGAATAGCCTCTTCCATAGCTCGAAGTGAGCTTCGCAGCCCAGAAACAGTTCGCAAAGAGCGACATAGCCAGCAATGTGCAATATGGAGGCAGGAGTGAAATTATGCATTTGAGGCCGTAGAACTCCAGAGTCTCATGGAGGAACGGGTGAATTGGAAATTCTAGTCCCCTTAATAAATAAGGGACAAGGCATACACGTTCCCCTTTGGAGGGATTGGGGAAGCTCTCTGCTTGTTCTTCGCCATTATAGGTGGCAAGCCCGGCTCGAACGGGGACCGTATACGCTGGGGGGAGAAATCCCTGGGTCTGTAGCCTCACTTGTTGGCTATGCGCGACGGAACACTTCTTCCAATCACCGGGCTTAGGGCTACGGGGGCGAGAGGAGGAGCTGCGGCGACTGACCATGTTGGAATGGATTTTTTCCAAGCGTGCTCCGATGGATACTCGCTGTGGGAGGATGGTATGATATGGATCTGTGAATCCCCGTCTCTTTAATAGGCGATTTGCCTACATGTCTAGGGTGGCAATTGTAAAAATTCCCCGGCTTCTCGCATTCGCTCGACGCATGGAGGATCTCCATTATTAGGCGCAGAAGCCAAGGAGTGCAACATTTATGGGAAGCCGGACACTATTCAAACAAGTATTCGGAATTTGGAGAAGAACCCGCCTTGCAATGCCGAAGACAATCTGCTACCGGACTCATCGTCATTGAAGCCTGGTTCGGGGGCTACTGAGGGAGTCCTGGATTAGGGGGTATCCAGATAGCCGGACTATATCCTTTGGCCGGACTGTTGGACTATGAAGATACAAGATTGAAGGCTTCGTCTCGTGTCCGGATGGGACTCTCTTGGCATGGAAGGCAAGCTTGGCGATACGGATATGTAGATCTCCTTCTGTTGTAACCGACTCTGTGTAACCCCAGCCCCCTCCGGTGTCTATATAAACCGGAGGGTCTAGTCCGTAGGACAACAACAATCATACCATAGGCTAGCTTCTAGGGTTTAGCCTCTACGATCTCGTGGTAGATCAACTCTTGTAATGCTCATATTCATCAAGATCAATCAAGCAGGAAGTAGGGTATTACCTCCATTGAGAGGGCCCGAACCTGGGTAAACATCGTGTCCCTTGCCTCCTGTTACCATCCGCCTTAGACGCACAGTTCGGGACCCCCTACCCGAGATCCGCCGGTTTTGACACCGACACAGGGCGTTGTCAACTTGGTCAACAAATGATTGTGTCATCCACAACAATTGAATTTATATCCAACGGCCGACATGCACCTTCAATCTCTTGTCTTCTTCCTCCAGCATCGCCGGGACCGCCTGGTCCGGCCTCCGGCGGCTAGCGGCTCTGCTTAGCACGCATCGCTGCGAAGCGCTACCCCACCGCCGGCCAGGTTATCCCCCCACCCCTTGACACCTCTTGTTATTCTCCACAGACTACAGCCCCACGCCGCAACAGAACCAGTTATAACCCTTCTCCTCCTCTCAATCTGCGACTCCACTGCCGCGTTTTCCCATCTCCGAGTCGTTCCCGTCCGGGGCCTCGCCATCGTTTATCGCCTCGCTGTGTTCGATGCGGCGTGGTCAACAAACGAGAGTCATCGGAAGAGGACTGTACATGGAGAGCCTGACGGCTGGGACCCACGAGGTCCATGGTCGCACACAAGGAAACTTTCTCCTTGTTAAGCTGAAATAAAATGTTTCCTCCACCTGACAGCTGGGACCCACCGGTTGTATCTTCGCACGGAAGGAAGTGCCTCCTTGTTTTGCAAAAAACATTATTCATCCCGTAGACAGCTGGGACCCATCAGATTTGGTGACTGACTTGTGGGCCTACTAAGCGGACGTGTACGCATGACTTTGTCAACTTAATCAACAAATGATTCTAGCAGCTAGACCGTTGGATGTTAATCCAACACCGTGCTCCTTCTTCAACCTCATTGCTTGCTCCCTGTCTCCCGTGGGGCGGCACCGCGCTGTCAGCCAAGACCAACCAGTGAAGTTTCCCACCTCTCCATCTGCGACTCCACCGCCCGTCTTCCCCATCTCCGGTCGTTCCGATGCAGGTGCGCTCAGCACGGTGTGGTCAACATGGTCAACAACCGAGAGTCATCGGAAGATGACTGTGCGTGAGAGGATGACAGTGGGGGAGCACCATGCCCATGGACGCATGCATGCAACGGAACGCGGCGAGGTCAACATGCTCAAGGAACGACATCCATCGGAAGTATACTGTACGTTGAGAGTCTCAGATGGGTCCACGGCCGCAGCAAGTAAGTGCCTCCTTATTACGGGGAAAATAATGATTCCTCCAACTGACAACAGGGACCCACTGGACGGGCCACCGTATTTTGCAAAAAAAAATTTGCCCCCTGACTGTTGGGACCCACCTAACGGGCCACCGTATTTCGCGAAAAAAACGTTCCCCCCGCTGTCAGCTCGGACCCACCGGAAGTGCCTCCTTATTACGCACAAAAAAATGAATACTCCCCCTGCTAGTTGGGACCCACCTTGGTGGGAGGCTGACTTGTGGGCCTACTAAGTTGACGGGGACAAAGGGCTTTGTCAACTTAGTCAATATGAACGATTCTAGCTCCAGTGACCGTACGATGTCCATCCAACGGCCGTAGTGCTTCTTCAACCTCTGGTCTTCTTGCTCCAGCCGCCCAAACCAGCGCCGGTCGTGCCTCATGCTCCTGCCTCCCAGCGGCCAGGCTGTCTTTGCCAAGGCCTCACCGCCCCCTACTATTCCCACCGCTGGCCAGGCCCTGCGGCAACGGCAGCCTCACACCGCAGCCGAACCAGTGAACCCTCGTACTCCTCTCTGCGTGGGCTTCTACTGCCACGTCTTCCCCGGCTCCACGTCGTCCCCTTCCTAGGCCTCGCCGTCGTCCACCGCCGTGGTGCTCTCCGTGCGGCGTGGTCAACATGGTCAAGGAACGACTTCCATTGGAAGAGTAATCAGACGTGGAGAGGTCGACAATTTGGGTCCACGGCCACAACCCAGTTTTTGTGATATGCCAAGTAAGTCGCTTAGTCATTCCTGTTGGGCTGCAAATCTTTCAAGACGAGGAGAGCTTTCATTCGGCTGGCCGAGAAAATGGCCCATCAGTAATGAGAAATGGGTTGTACATTTTTTAAACACATCAAACCTGCAATTAGTTTCAAATATCTTTTTTTTATTTCGAGATTTTAAATTACATTAATTTTTATGCGTGGAGAATTTATTGGATTTTATATTGATATACATTTATTTTTAAAATCAGTTTGAATGTGAGTCGAAATTTCGGGATTAAAAACAATTCGGACCCCTTTGAAATATGCAAAATTTCAGATAATTTTTAACTGTGGCCACAATATGGGCTGTAATGCTAACAAAAAGAATATGGGCTCCAAAAAAACCTTAAGAATTAGCAAATGGGTTGTAAATTATTAGAAATAATGGCAGATGGGCTGTATGCTGTTTTCCACAGATTTGAGGCTTTCCTAAAAAAAAGGTTGATGCACAAGTAGTGCCTGTTGGATGGCCATCGAACGACCGTCGTGCTTCCTCAATCTTTGCTCTTCCTGCTCCAACTGCTCAAACAAGCGCCGGCGGGACTGCCTGCTCCCTCCTGCCCGCGGCCGGCTCTGCTGCCGCGTAGGCCTCACCGCCCCACCGTACTCCCATCGCTGGCCTAGCCATCCCTCTACTCACCCACACCTGCTGGTATTCTCCGGCGACGGTAGACGAACCAGTAAACCCTCGTACAGTCGTACTCCCCTCCGCATGGGAAACAACTGCCGAAGTCTTCCACGCCTCGTGTCGTTCCTTCCTAGGCCTCGCCGTTGTCCACCGCCTTGGTGCTCTCGGCGGCTGGTCAACGTGGTCAACGACCGACATGCATCCGGCGGATCAGACGTGGAGAGGTCGACAGCTGGGTCCACGGCCGCACGCAAGGAAATGCCTCCTTATTACGTGCAAAATAATGATTCCTCCACCTGACATCAGGGACCACCGAAAGGGCCTCTATACTTCGCGAAAAAAACGATACCGCCGCTGACAGCTCAGACCGACTAGCTATATCTTCGCACGCAAGGAAGTGCCTCCTTATTACGCACAAAAAAAATGAATACTCCGCCTGTTAGCTGGGACCCAGTATAGTGGCAGGCTGACTTGTGGGCCTACTAAGTTGACGGGGACGGAGGGTTTTTTCAACTTAGTCAATATGCATGATTCTAGCTCCAGTGACCGTACGATGTCCGTCCAACGGCTGTAGTGCTTCTTCAACCTCTGGTCTTCTTGCTCCAGCCGCCCAAACCAGCGCCGGTCGTGCCTCGTGCTCCTGCCTCCCATGGCCGGCTGCGATGCGGCAGAGGCCTCACCACGCCCTACTACTCCCACCGCTGGCCAGGCCATCCCTCTACTCACCCACACCCCCTGTTATTCTGCGGCGACGGCAGCCTCACACCGCAGCCGAACCAGTGAACCCTCGTACTCCTCTATGCATGGGCATCCACTGCCACGTCTTCCCCGGCTCCGCGTCGTCCCCTTCCTAGGCCTCGCCGTCGTCCACCGCCCTGGTGCTCTCGGCGCGGCGTGGTCAACGTGGTCAAGGAATGGCTTCCATCAGACGTGGATCAGACGTGGAAAGGCTGACAGCTTGGTCCACGGCCGCAGCAAGGAAGTGCCTCCTTATTACGTGCAAAATAATTATTCCTCCACCTGACAGTGGGGACCCACCGGACGGGCCACCGTATTTCGTGAAAAAAACGATTCGCCCCCTCTGACTACTAGGACCCACCAGCTACATCTTCGCACGCAAGGAAGTGTGTCCGGGAAAAAAACGATTCGCCCCCTGACTGCTGGGACCCACCAGGTACATCTTCGCATGCAAGGAAGTGCGTCCGGGCAAAAAAAAATGATTCGCCCCATGACTGCTGGGACCCACCAGCTACATCTTCGCAGGCAAGGAAGTGCCTGACAGTCGGGACCCACCTGGTCGAAGCGTACGTAGCGTTGTCATTCTGGTCGCGAACGTGTATGTACATATGTGTCGTAGTAGAGGCGTGCACGTGTCGTAGTAGAGGCGCGCACATAGCATGTACACGTACGTACAGCAGCCAGGGTGCAAGAAAGAAAATACGGCCACGTATGTGTACATACGGGCGGGGTCTCGAACGCCTACTCGCGCATACGTACGGCCAGGGCTCGTGTACATGGCTGGGTCGGAACAGAGAAACAGCGTCGTCGTCGTGTTCATGGGGAGGCAACGGAATGCGTCGTGTTCATGGGGAGGCAACGGAATGCGTCGTGTTCATCGGGTGGCAACGGAACATGTGGGAGCCAACCGGCTGGGTCGGAACGGAATGCGTGGTCGTGTTCATCAAGAGGGCTTGGACGAACAGTAATCGAAGCGAGGCTGGCGCATCAAGACAACGGAGGAAACGGACCTCCCACGCTCGAACGGGTCCCGTTGATCGGGAGGGTGTGGCGTCTGTAAAACTAAGGAAACGGACCTCCCTCTGATCGAAACGGGGTCCTGTTGATCTAGAGGGTGTGGAGTACCGCAAAGCGGATGAAACGGACCTCCTACGGTCGAAACGGGTCCTGTTGATCGGGAGGGTGTGGCGTGCCGCAAAACGGATTTAAACGGACCTCCCTACGGTCGAACGGGTCCTGTTGATCGGGAGGGTGTGGCGTCGCAAAAGCAGACGAAACAGACTTGTGTTGGAGCGCTACGGTCAAACGGGGGTCCTGTTCATCAGGAGGGGTGCTGCGTACCGCAAAACGGGACTCCACGGGATACTGTTCATCTCCATCGTCGACCTCCTCCAGCCTCCACGGGCTACTATCGACCTCCTCTAGCCTCCACGGGCTCCTGTTCATCCAGCCTCCACCGCGCGCTACTCCACCGGCTACTGTTCATCCAGCCCTCCACACCACGGGGTCCTGTTCAACCACCCCTCCACGGGCACCCCTCCACCGTCTACTGTTCATCTAGCCCTCCACCACACCACGGGGTCCTGTTCATCCAGAGGCAACGCCACCGCTCACTGTTCATCCACCCCCCCGCAACACTCACTATTCATCCAAACCCCATAGCGCTCACTGTTCATCCAATCGATCGGCTTCAGCTAGCGGCAAGAGCGAAGAAATCGCTCGATCGGGTTCAGTTAACAGCCATCGATCGATCGCTCGGGTTTAGTAACGCGTAGCCTGTAGTGCAATCGCTCGGGTTCAGTTAGAGCCCAACGCCTCGCACACACGCACGTACGTGTATGAGAGAAACGTGCATCGCTCGGCCCCCGACCTCCCACCGTAACCGGGAACTCCCCAAAATTTTCCTCCCCCTCGCTTCTACCATGGTTTTTTCCGTCATGGACGGCCCAAAGGATGTCATGTAGCTGCGTCTCTGGCCCGCCCAGGACAAAAAGCCCATTTTCTGTCATGATTTTTTGTCATAGAAGTAGGAGCCCACCACATCTATGATGATACCGGGTTTTGTCACAATTACCGTCATAGAAGTGTCATATGTATGACAGAAAAAATTTCGTTTTGGCCCAAAATGTCATGGATGTGTCTTTTTTTGTAGTGCAACTTCGACCAGTTTGGCTTGGTAATCCTACAGGCAGTCAGGCTCTGATACCAAAGTTGTCAGGACCCCGATCCTAAGTCACACCAATCTAGCATGTAACACATCATATCACTTTGAGGCCTCACGCACGGTATCCCCACGGGTGCCACCTTACCTGGCCCGGGACCATTTGCGCCTTTTGGCTCACGTATATGATAGTGTCGCTAGCATCCATATGACAGAGAACCCGGGCCAACATGACTAGTCGTGAATCCAAAGTGGCACTAACTTACAGGGATAGGCATACATGACCTAGCAACGAACATGTCGGTCATCAACGTATGAACCCAAGTCGTAGCAAGCTACAAGGACTTAAAGGAACAACGCGTGACATCTCCCCGAAGGGACAGACACATGAATGAATAAGGACACATGTCGACCAGCCTAAGTGTTCCGGAGCAGTAGCAAGCTACCATGGCTCGGTGGAAGCACTAGGAGACATTTCCCGGTAAGAGAGGCTACCAAGAATAAATACCTAGGTTGCCAGATCCCACACATACCAATTATTTCAATAACATACACACAATATGCCCAATATGTGCAAATACAACATGGCATCACAACAAGACTCTACGACTCAAAGTATTTATTCAATAGGCTCCAACGAGCCAAGCATTACAAACATGGGTCTCATGACCCAACATTCAGAGCATACAAACAACGGAAGCATAACATGTCTGAGTACAGACAACTATAAATGAAAAGAGCTGAGAATCCTGACTATCTACAAGATCCTCCCAAGGGTACAAGATCGTAGCTGAGGTAACAAGCTAAACGTCGAAGTCCAAGCGGAACTACTAGTGAGACTGAAGTCTCTCTGCAAAAACATAAATTAAGAAAACGTGAGTACAAATGTACCCAGCAAGACTTGCATCAGAACTAGCTACATATGCATCAGTATCAACAAAGGGGGTGGTGGAGTTTAACTCCAGCAAGCCAGCTTTGACTCAGTGGCTATCCTAAACTATGACTGTTGGTAACTCTTTTGAGGTGGCACACACGAGTCCACATATTCACCATATCAATACACCACTATGGACTCACTCCCGTCTCCCTACTAGAAGGCCATCCATAGCACTCACGCTTATCTTGCGCATTTTAGAGTATCCACTTTCACTTGTCTATGAACTGTACAGGTAACCCAGAAGTCCTTTATCATGACGGCTATTCGAATAGATGATGTTAACCCTGCAGGGGTGTACTTCTTCACACACGCTCGCCACTTACCACCATGTACACGTCGTGTATCTCAAAGAACCTTCAAGCGGAAGCTTTGGCGAGGAGTCGGCCACGACCTGACTAACCACACAAGTCTCTAGTCTAGGTTTATCGCCTATTCGGGTTCCATCCGCAAGGAGATCCGGCCGGGGTGTCGCTCACGGCCCCAAACGATGTGAGCAGGGTTCCCAAGCCCACCAAACGGGCGATGGTTGGTACACCGTGCCACAACACCTAGCTGTCCCAAGCCCACATGTACCGGGTGCCACTTGGTAGGCTACTAGCACTACCTACAAACACCAGAAACTAGTTGCAACTCCTGGACAGTGATCAGCTTGGTTAATAAGTCGAGAGAGCTTGGAGTGTCCGGAGCCCAATGTGTGGTAGTAGCTATTCATGGATCACAAACACAGAACTCAGTTCCTGAGGACGGTTTCAATGAGACAACCCACCATGTACTCCTACATGGCCTCTCATCGCTACCTTTACCAAATCATGTTCACACACTTAGCTCTCAACAGTAGGACATGTTCACAACTTTCCAATTCATCCCCGATGAATCAGACCTGACATAACTCTAAGCAATAGCAGGCATGACAAACAAGCATGAATGAGTAGGCACATCAGGGCTCAAACAATTCCTACTGTTAGTGGGTTTCAACTATTTACTGCGGCAAAGACAGGTCATGCAGAGGAAAGGGGTTCAACTACCACAGCATGTAACAGTTGAATCATTGTTGTCCTAATGCAGTAAAAGAGAGCAAAAGCGAGAGAGTGGGATTGTATCAGAATGAAAAAGGGGGTTTTGCTTGCCTTGCACTTCTGAAGATAGTATAGCTCTGCATCGGTTTCATCAAACTCATCGTCGGAACACACTTCTACTCAGGGGGAACAACCATCGGCAACAGAGAAAGAACACAATCAATGCAATGCAACAATATGATGCATGATCATGACATGGCAACATGCTGTGATTTGAGCTAATGCAACTAGCAGTGATTTAAATGAAGTTGATTTGAACCAAGGGTTCAAATTCAAACTCCATATGTGATCATTTACATGCCAATTATGCAGATTGTCATATACAGCAACCTTAGGTTGTTCAAACATGCATGAAAATGGTACAGATGGAAAGATTGGATTTTTCTGATCATTTTTCATATATAATTTATTTCATTCTGAGCTACAGTTGATTTTCTATGATTTTTAGAATTTCTAACTATTTTCTGGAATTTCCTGAATTAATAAAAACGCCAGAAAAGCTTTGTTACGTTAGCATGACAGTGGCATGACATCAGCGGGTCAACTGTGGCTGACAAGGGTCAAACCTGACCAGTTGGGTCCACTGGTCAGTGACCTGGCGTCATTAGTGTCACGGACAGGTGGGTCCGGTCAACTGCCAAGTCAGCACGGTCAACTCTGGCGCATGGGTCCCGCTGGGTTATAATCTAATCTTAACCAGGAAATTAGCCCGCTGAGTTAAACATGCGGGTCCCACTGTCATCCACACGGGGTGATACTAAGCGGGTCATTAGTGCCTAATTGACCCTGCCACATCAGCATCGCTGGAGCTCAACGCCGGCCACCTGGAAACGCGGCGGTGACCCCTCGAAAGGGCACGAGAGCGGTTGTCGAGGCAACTGAGGTGCAACCCGTGCTCGCCCGCATCCAGGGGAGCGCGTAGCTGGGCACGGGCTCGCCGGAGTGAGCGGTGAAGAGCACATCCGCGGCAGCGCCCGCACGGGGTTGGCCGGGACGGCGTTGTAGTGTACGGGAGGAAGAGGTGGTGGGTGTTCTGGGCTCGTGGGAGCGTGATGAGCACAATGACGCTGTCGGACGCAAGCTTGAGTGGCCGTAGCAACGACGGTGATATGGCCGGCGACGAGTGGAAGTCGGCTCCGGTGATCTATGGCTAGGGCGCGAAAACGATGCGGGAAGATGGGGGTTAGGGGTAGGACCTCACAGCGATTCAAACGGAATGGTCAGCGAGCTCGAGGATGTCCTGTCGGCGGCGAATCGATGTCGGTAGTGACCGGCTCCCGAGGTGGAAGACGGTGGCGATGACGATGCTACGGCGCGTCCCGACTGGCTTGGCTCGATGGAGATGACGAGGAAGACGACGCAGAGCTCGTGGGCACAACAGAGGGGCGAGGGTGTAGCTGTGGCCGTGGTGGTTCTCGTCAGCGGTCTTGGGTGTGTACACACGGTCATGGGAGAGAGAGAGTCAGAGACGTGATGGGGACGAGCAAGCGGTCGAGGTAGGTGCGGGAGAGTGCGTGGCGTCCTTAGCCAGCTCCAGGAGGTCGGCGGCAAGCAGGAGGTGGTGCAGCACGTGCTTGCGCGCGGCCACCACGCGCCCCTATCCTCCTGGTGAGTGGTTGGGGGTGACTGGCGCTGCCAGTCGGCGGGGCCGACCTGCTGGGTCAGAACAGCTGGGCCGCCAGGTAAGTGAGGTGGGTGTTCTTCTTTCCTATTTTTCTTTCTGTTTTCTATTTGTTTTGCTCTATTTTGATTTAGTACTAATACTAAACCATTTTTGTTGCTTCTGAAATTATTTGTGGATGCAATATGGATTATTCCAAAACTCCACAAAATATTTCAAAATAATTGGAGCAATAAAAATAATTATAGGATTTATTTGCTCCAACTCAAATACAATATGAGGTAATTCAAAAATCCAAAAATGTCCTAGAAATATTCATCATTTTTGGCAGAGGTCTCTACCTTAACCAAAAATCATGAACTTTTCTTGAGGCACTTTGGGTTCATTGAAGATGTTTTTAATTTGGACCTAGTTGGGTTCTTTTGGTGCTAGGGTTTCAACATCCCCAATTCAAATTAATTTGAAAATAACATGATTCATGGATACAGATGCAACTATTTGCAGGCACAAATTCTAGGGCTATGACAGACCCGCCCCGTAATACTCAGGCCCTGGTGGATCAGGATAGAGCTCGTCGGGAGGATGAGCTGGCGGCTCAGTACACGGCTCGTCAACCATCTCCAGTTTATCCGAGAACTTCGGTGGAGGCAGGAGTGACCTCTCAAAGCACGAGTGTACCATGTTTACTACCGGCTCTACGTAATGAGCGTCTACCCAAGGATTTTAAAGGACCTCGTAAAGTGCCCAACTACACAGCTGACTTGCCCCCTGAGGTGTGGACTGAGAGTTATGAGATGTCCATGGAGCTGCTGGAGGTCAGCGATGCCGCATGTGCTAAATATTTCACCATGATGCTAGATGGGACGACCCGTACGTGGCTAAAGAGACTGCCTGGCAATTCCATTGGATCGTGGGCTGAGCTGAAGGCTCGGTGTCGGTGTACAAAAGGAGGGGTGCACTTTTGTACCCCTTTACCTGTGCACGGGCAGTCGGAGCCGCGCCCACGCTGACACCAAGCAGAACAGGGGAGGTAAGCCAAGGTAAGACCAAATCCCAAGATAACCAGAGCAACGCCAAGGCCAAGACCACAAAGAGCAGAGGGACGAAGCAGGTTCCCCCAGCAAGACCCTTGCCGGGACAGCCTCAGCAGCCCCGGCAAGACCCTTGCCGGGGCAGCTCGCCCCAGACCAACAGAGCGAGCCACCCTTGAGCCCACGGTCTCCAACATCACATTGGGCCAGGGCTCGGGAGGCACCTCCATGTTAGCATGCAGATCTTTGTGAAGACAAGGAACACTCAAGATCAGATGAGGATTAGAAGACGACGATCCTCAGCAGGACCCTTGCCGAGGAAGGCCACCAGACCCCCAGCAAGGTCCTTGCCGGGGACGACAGCGCGCCGCGGCAAGACCCTTGCCGGGCCACCCGGCAAGGCCCACACCGAGGACGCCAGCGGGGCCACAGCCAGGCCCACACAAACCAAGTCACCACCGCCGTTCGCATGCAGCTACCAGCCCAACCATCTGGGCAGGCACCTGCGTGGCAACATGCAGCTTCCAGGCCAACTCAGCACATGCCTGCGTGGCAGCATGCAGATCTTCGTGGAGGCTCCACCATCGCGCCTCCTCAACTGCCTGCCTGCCTACGTGGTGCCGCATGCATCGCTAGCCAGGGCACGTGTCGAAGCTAGGAGGAGCGGCGACGGACGGGACATGCCTCACCCCCGTCCCCGATAAAGCAAGGGGACACCTAAGCTACGCATTAAATGCATCTTGTCCTGTAATACGAGCGATAAGCTCATAGCACTGTGCGCCTTTCCACCTCTTGTGTGCCACTGTGGCAGCCCCTTTCGACTATAAAAGGAGGCCCATGGCATACTGGAGAAGGATTCGGCTCTTTCGAACCACACAATCACCACAGCTAGTTCGAGAGCTCAAGAACTCTCTGAAATACACCCACCAAAGCAGGACTTGGGTTTTACGCATCCTCGCGGCCTGAACCTGGGTAAACGATTCTTGTGCTGGTTACTAATCCCGCTCTTCTAGCAACCCCGCGCCCCGGCAACCGTAGTAGGGATTCTTGTGATCCCATAGGTGTCGTTCCACACCGACATCTTTGGCGCGCCAGGTAGGGGGCGCAATTGTGAGAATCTGGTCTAGTAGCTAGCCTAGCAGTTCTTCGTCGCCATGGCTCCCAAGAAGGAGACGGCGAGGAGAAAGGGGCGCCGCCTGCAAACATGAAGGACGCCAGTGCGGCAACAGAGAAGCTAAGTCATTCAGAGCTTTGAGTTATTTCCTTCTATATATAAGGTTATCATCCTCGGAGATCTTGCCTATGTATGAGAAACCTACACGCAAAGAGGCCCTCCCGCAATTGGCAACACCCTTGTTCTGTTACGATTCCGCTCAACAGCTCAAAGCGGCTACGTCGAGAGTGGTGAGGTAGCCTTCCGCACTTGGCAACGCTCCCGACTCTGACTCAAGTCAAACTCGATAGTTCGGGCGGCCGCGCTAAGGGTGGTAAGGTGGTTCTCCCGGCGACAAGCACACCCAGCAGGCCACTGGGGACCCGTCCCCAAGATGCCGCCCTGGGTTTACGCGCCGGCAAACCTACCCAGTTAATGTAGGGTGGACATACAAAGGAAAATCAAACAGGAAAATAACATGCATGATACTAAAAGTGCTGCAGAGTTATATTACATCGAATTGTTGCTGTGGTTCTAACTAGAGATAGAGATTGTCTTGGTTGTGAACCTGCATCGGCGATAAGAAACGGGGTGCCTAATCCCGGCGCTGGCCCTCTACCCTCTGAATTCCGCCGATGCGGCTGATGATGGGCTTGATGCGCTCCCTGAGCGGCGCGAGGTCAGTATCCTCCGGCAAACTCTCCAAATACAAGGCGTCAAGTCGAGGTCGGGGTACCAGTATGCCACCTTTGTGAGAACCTTGGTCATGGCGCCCTGGCAAAGCCTCCGGGCCTCGTCGGCCAGCGCGGCCGCCCGGTTGGCGTGAAGCCGCTCCAAAGCGCCGACGACCTTCTCAAAGAACAGGGGCACGCTGCAGTTGGCGCTCACGCTCCGCTATGGGGCATACCTCACGTCCGGCATCCCCATGGTGGCCAGCTGCGCGGCGGCCTGTTGGCAACGGTGGCAAGGTGATCGAGCCAGCGGTTCTCGCCCTCCACGTGATCCATGAAGTTGAGGGCCTCGTTCTTCCGCAACTGCTTCTCCGCCTCTAGCTCCTTGGCCAGGGTCTCCTCCCGCGTTTTGGCCTCCGAGAGCATCCCCTCAAGGCCCCCAGCTTCAGCGTGAGGTCCTTGATGGACTTGTTGGCCTCGGAGAGCTCCTCGGCCCTGCTGACAGCCGCGCCCTGCGCCGCTGCCAGGGTGCCGTTGAGCATGTCCTTCTCCTGGGACAGCTTCAGGGCCTGCTCCTTCAGCTCGTCCCGCTCCGCCTCCAGCTCCTTCACCTTGTCGGCGTGAACCTGGGCCTGGGCATCGAGTGCCTCTTTGTGCCTCTACTCCAGCTCACTGGTCCGCTGCAAGACAAGATCCTCCACCTCTTCATCCTTGCCGAGAAGCGTGGCGGCAAGCTTCCCCTCGCGCGCGGCAAGGTCCTCCTCCTGAGAATTCAGTGTGGCCTTGTGCTGGGTCCGGGCGGCTTCGGCGGCGGCGGCCAAGTTCTTCATCGTCTCTTGGGCCTTCTCGACGTCGGCCAGCTTCATGGTGAGCTCCACATCACGCTTAGCCAGCTCTCCTGGGCGGTCCTCAGCTCCTCGTGAGCCTGGCGGAACCAGTCTTGCGTCTCGACGACGCGCTTCTGGAGGTCCGCCTCCGCCTTCTCCACCACCACCGTCCTGGACCTGACTTTGTCCAGGCGGGCACGGTGGAGCGCCTGGAGTCTCCAGAAGTTGGCACCCATGGCCTGGAGCAGCCGCTCCTCCTGGGAGCCATCGCCACCAACGCTCGGCTCGTTGACGACCTCAAGCCCGGCGGCGGCAAGCACTTCATCGTCGAACACCTCTCCCTCGACGGGTGTCCTGGTGCTCGACGCGCCTGGAAGGTGGACGAACAAGTCGTCACTCACCCTCAGGTACTTGCCGGAGCCGAAAGCAGCAGAGGAGGAAGGCCGGTCATCAGCCACCCCCTCCTCCTCATCGGCAGAGGCCCCGCCGGCCTCCCCGGTAGGCCCCTTGCCAGCCTCCTCAGCGGCAGCCCTGCCGGCCTCCTCGGCAGGCCCCTTGCCGGCCTCCTCAGCGGCGGCCCTGCCGGCCTCCCTAGCAGGCCCCTTGGCGGCGTCCTTAGCAATGCCCTTGGCGGCCTCCTCGGCGGCGATCTTCTCGGTGCCTGCCTCGACGGCCTTGGCGTCATCCTCGATGATGGCGTCCACGTCTTCTGGGTTCACCGAGGAGGAATCTGGACACCAAAGAAGGGAGTGAGGCAAGGCCAAGACCAAGAGCCAGAAAGAAGAAGGAACAGGGGCGAAAGGCGAGCGACTTACCAACGCCAGTGCCAGGCTGGGAAAAAGAAGTCCCCTCCCCGCCAACATTTGGCGTCGAGGCAAAGCCGCCAGTGCCCAAGTTCTCCTCCTCCTCCTCCATGTGCGTGGGCTCGATGCTTGGCACCATTACCGGGGACGCCCCTCGGGGTGGCGTGGTCGATGGGGGCGGCATGTTGGGAGTAGCCCTCTGCGGCTCCTCCTGCTGTCGCTCTCCTCCTGCATACCCGACAAGGTCAGCACCAAAGTATCGTACCCCTGACACTTGTCTACGAGGGGAGAGTAGTGAGCTTACGCTGGGGGCTGGGCCAGGGGCTGCTGTCCGGGCTACTCAACACCACCAGTGGCGCCCTTGAAGTACCAGCCAGGGGCTGGCCGCCCGCCGAGGTCTTGGCCCTCTTCACCCTTTGGGCCAGCGTCTCCGCATCCCTGCAAAGATGAAAACAAGTTAAGACAAGCGACACAGATTGAGGAGACAGAGATGACAGGAAGAAGACAGATACTTACTCGTTGTCCACCTCGTCCTCTGCCGTTTTCCTCTTCCTCCTCGGGCTGAGGGATCCGAAGTCGAAAGGGACCCCCGCGTCGGCATCTGCTGGAGGAGGGGAGGAAGGCGGAGTCTGCGCACACTTGGACGAAGAAGAAGCAGATGCCTTCCTCCTCGCAGCCGCGACCTTCACCACCTTCTTCGCCGCTGCGGCCCTCGTCTGACGCGCGAACTCCTCCAGGGACTTTGGCCGCCGTATGGTCCTGACGGGCCGCACCGGCTCGCCGGAAGTGGCCCGCCGAAGGATTCGCCCTCTCCCCGTGGCCGGAGGGTCAACATCCCCGGCCTCCTCCTCTGAAGACTCTTCGACCACGTCCTCAGCCAGAGGAGCCTCGGTGTCGGTGTTGCTGGCCTCCCCAGCGGCCTCCGCCCACCTGGCGAGCTCCTCCTCCTCTGCGGCCATCGCGTCCTTGTCCTCCACACCACCGGTGCTGCCGGCCTCCTCGGCAAGCTTCGCCTCCATCGCCCTGGCGGCGATGTAGTCCAGCTCCGCTTGGGTGGTGTCCTTGACGAGAAGCCGCTCGGCTTCGCCGTTGACGTATCCCTCGTGCAGGGTGTCGAAGAACTACTGCACCTCAATGCCCTCCGGCTCGGCCCAGCTCGGGTCAGGGCCATGCGCGTTGCATTCCGGCATCATGGCGATGATGTCAGTCTGGCGCGAATTGTTGCACAGCGGGACCACTCCCGCCGGCAACTTGAACAAGGGCCCCATGAAGACCTTGCCGGCCTTCGCGACATTGTCGGTCCGCTCGACCTCCCCGTCGCGGCCCACACCAAGCTGTAAAATTCGTTGGCAGAAATGGGCGTGCCCCATCACTGTGAAATTTTGGTCGAGGCCGGGGCGGAGCCGCATGATGTCGGCGGGGTTCGTGAAGAGCCAGGTCGGCCTCCCCTTGTTGTGCAATGGAGCGATCCGGCGGTGGATGAAGTCCGCCCCGATCATCTCGAGGGTGAGCCCGGCCTCGGTGAGCCGAAGGATCCTGGTGGTGGCAATCGTGAGCTTCTCGTCGTCGGCGTCGATGTTGCTCCAATCGCTTTTGCGGACCGGCGGCGCCCGGCGAACTTCGCAAAACACGGGCGGGTCTTTCTCTTCGATCCAGCACCAACGGCCCCGCCATTCTTCCCACCTCTCCTTCATGGCGTCATCCGGGTACGCTCCCTTGGACCTTGGGATCCAGGTGACGCAACCAGAAATGGCGCCTCCCGTCTGGATCCGAGGGAAGAAGTAATGGCGGAAGAGCGCCGTGTTGGGGTGCACCCCGGCGAAACCCTCGCAGAGGTGCGCGAAAAGGGCCATGCACGCCACCGCATTCGGGGTAAAATCCAAGAGGCGGAAGCCAAAGGTGTGCATGATGTCGCTGAAGAAATCGGAGAAGGGAGGACAAAGCCCGCAGGAAAAATAGTCGACAAAAAAGGGGTACTGACTTGGGGTAGCCTCGTCGCAGTTCGCGGGGACGACGCGCGTGGCTGGATGCCCCGGCTTCTCTCCCCCCGTCTTCACCCCCCACAGGGGCTTGAAGGCTTCCCGAAGCTCGAACACGTCGACTTTCGAGGGGAAGAGGGCGGACTACGTCCGCTGCACCGCGTGCGCACTCTCCGGCGGCTCCGCCGCTCCGGCATCCTTAGCCACACCCTTGCCCTTGATGGATTTCGGCGCCATGGCGGCTGGGGGAGAAGGGCAGAGCAGAGGGCGGCGGGAACGCGACGGCGGCGAGCGAGGACGAAGCTTGGGGAAGAAGAGGAAGACAAGCGGAGGCTTCCGAGATTGGGATTGCGCAAAGGGTAATAGGAACTGTGCGCCCACGGTTTACCCTTTTTATGGGGAAGGTGCGGGTCGTGCTGCCCATTTACTACGATGTGACGCATGCGTGTAGGAGCCACCCCTCGCATGCCGCCCACGTCACGTGCACCCCTCCACACCACGCCGTGCCACGCACGGGTCGTGGGAAGCACAGCGCGTGAAAAGTTAACCGTGGTAAAAACCGCCCCGCCTGCCCGCGCACCGTTTTGGGTCTGGCCCAACAACATGTCGCGCTTATGTGTGGCCCAGGCCAGGGGGCTCCTGTCGGTGTACAAAAGTAGGGGCGCACTTTTGTACCCCTTTACCTGTGCACGGGCAGTCGGAGCCGCGCCCATGGTCACACCAATCAGAACAGGGGAGGTGAGCCAAGGTAAGACCGAAGCCTAAGATAACTAGAGCAACGCCAAGGCCAAGACCACAAAGAGCAGAGGGACGAAGCAGGTTCCCCCGGCAAGACCCTTGCCGGGGGAGCTCGCCCCACACCAACAGAGCGAGCCACCCTTGAGCCCACGGTCTCCAACATCATGTTGGGCCAGGGCTCGGGAGGCACCTCCATGGTAGCATCCAGATCATTGTGAAGACAAGGAACACTCAAGATCAGATGAGGATTAGAAGACGACGATCCTCGGCAGGACCCTTGCCGAGGAAGGCCACCAGACCCCCGGCAAGGTCCTTGCCGAGGACGACAGCGCGCCGCAGCAAGACCCTTGCCGGGCCATCCGGCAAGGCCCTCACCGAGGACGCCAGCGGGGCCATAGCAAGGCCCGCACCAGCCAAGTCACCACCGCCGTTCGCATGCAGCTGCCAGCCCAACCAGCTGGGCAGGCACCTGCATGGCAACATGCAGCTTCCAGGCTAACTCAGCACACGCCTGCATGGCGGCATGCAGATCTTTGTGGAGGCTCCACCATCGCGCCACCTCAGCTGCCTGCCTGCCTACGTGGTGCCGCATGCATCGGTAGCCAGGGCGTGTGTCGAAGCAAGGAGGAGCGGCGATGGACGGGACGGGCCTCGCCCCCGTCCCCGATAAATCAAGGGGACACCTAAGCTACACATTAAATGCATCTTATCCTGTAATACGAGCGATAATGTCATAGCACTGTGCGCCTTTCCACCTCCTGTGTGCCACTGTGGCAGCCCCTTTCGACTATAAAAGGAGGCCCATGGCATACTGGAGAAGGATTCGGCTCTTTCGAACCACACAATCACCACAGCTAGTTCGAGAGCTTAAGAACTCTCTGAAATACACCAACCAAAGCAGGACTAGGGTATTACGCATCCTCGCGGCCCGAACCTGGGTAAACGACTCTTGTGCTGGTTACTAATCCTGCTCTTCTAGCAACCCCGTGCCCCAGCAACCGTAGTACGGATTCTTGTGATCCCATAAGTGTCGTTCCACACCGACATCTTTGGCGCGCCAGGTAGGGGGCGCAATTGTGAGAATCTAGTCTAGTAGCTAGCCTAGCAGTTCTTCATCGCCATGGCTCCCAAGAAGGAGACGGCGAGGAGAAAGGGGTGCCGCCTGCGAACATGAAGGACGCCAGTGCGGCAACAGAGAAGCTAAGTCATTCAGAGCTTTGAGTTATTTCCTTCTATATATAAGGTTATCATCCTCGGAGATCTTGCCTATGTATGAGAAACCTACACGCAAAGTCAAACTCGACAGTTCGGGCGGCCGCGCTAAGGGTGGTAAGGCGGTTTGCCCGGCGGAAAGCACACCCGACAGGCCACTGGGGACCCGTCCCCAAGATGCCGCCCTGGGTTTACGCGCTGGCAAACCTACCCAGTTAATGTAGGGTGGACATACAAAGGAAAATCAAAAAGGAAAATAACATGCATGATACTAAAAGTGCTGCAGAGTTATATTACATCGAATTGTTGTTGCGGTTCTAACTAGAGATAGTGATTGTCTTGGTTGTGAACCTGCAGCAGCGATAAGAAATGGGGTGCCTAATCCCGGCGCTGACCCTCAAGGAATATCCGGTTCAGAGGCCGGTTTAATACATCAGTGAGGTGCTTATTGAGTCCAAGCAGCGATATCCACACTGGCCGAAACTTGTATATGGGGTGTTCATCTCCAGTCGGAAGCTTAAGCAATATTTTTTGGGTCATCCCATCACTGTGGTTAGTTCTGCTCCTTTAGGAGATATTATTCAAAACAGAGAAGCCACAGGTCGGGTAGCCAAGTGGGCCATTGAGCTTGGACCTCATGGTTTGAAGTATATGCCTCGCACGACCATCAAGTCTCAAGTGCTTGTGGATTTCATCAATGACTAGACAGAGCTGCAGATGCCTGAAGAGAAGCCGGATAATACATATTGGACGATTCACTTTGATGGGTCCCGGCAATTGGAGGGCTCGGGGGCTAGAGTTGTCTTAGCTTCCCCTCGAGGTGACAAGTTTTGTTATGTGTTAAGGTTGATGTTTCCCTGTACTAACAATGCAGCTGATTATGAAGCCTTGCTCCATGGTCTTCGGATGGCTAAGGAGATGAATTTAAGCCGGGTGAGATGTTTCAGCGACTCAGACTTAGTGGCTCAGCAAGTTTCAGGCAAATGGGATTCTAAGGATCCACTCATGGCGGCTTATCGTCGAGAGGTTGACGCTATTGCGGGTCACTTCAAGGGTTATCAGGTTGAGCATATTGATCACAGGAAAAATGAGGCGGCGGATGCCTTAAGTCGGTTAGGATCCCAGCGTAAGCCGGTGCCGCCTAAAACATTCCTAGATATTCTGCATAACCCTTCTGTCAAGTTACCTACAGAGGAGGATCTCGCTCTTCCTGACCCGGAGGGACAATTTGTGGCGGCTCTTCATGCTATTCCTGATTGGACAGTGCCTTATTTGGCTTATATGACCCTGGGCGAGTTACGTGAAGATGAAACTTTAGCCAGGCAGATAACCCGGCGGTCTAAGTCGATGACAATTGTCAATGGAGAGCTACACCATTGCAGTGTCAGAGGGGCGTTTCAACATTGTGTTTCTCCACAAGAGGGTCGTGAGATTCTTCGTGAGATTCATGAAGGATATTGTGGTCATCATGCCGGCTCTAAATCTCTTGTGGCTAAAGCCTTTCTTCATGGGTTTTATTGCCTGACGGCTCACGCTGATGCGGAGGATCTGGTCAGTAAATGTGATGGTTGTCAAAAAATTTCACGACGAGCTCATGTGCCGGCTCAAGAATTGAGGATGATTCCAATTACTTGGCCATTTGCAGTCTGGGGGCTTAATATGAGTGGGCCTTTCAAAAGGTCCAAAGATAAAAAGACACACCTCTTGGTGGCGGTTGACAAATTTACAAAGTGGGTTGAGGCAGAGCCGGTCAGCAAATGTGATGCGGCGACGGCGGTTCAATTCATCAAAAAGGTGATTTTCCATTTTGGTTTTCCCCACAATATCATAACTGATAATGGCACTAATCTATCTAAGGGTGCTATGAAAGAATTATGTCAATGTGAGCATATCCGGCTTGATGTATCATCAGTGGCTCACCCCCAGTCTAATGGTCAAGCCGAGAGAGCCAATCAGGAGATCCTAAGAGGCATCAAGCCCCGGCTTATGGTTCCCTTGCAAAGGACACCGGGTTGTTGGGTGGAGGAGTTACCTTCGGTATTATGGATCATCAATACTACCCCCAACAGATCTACGGGTTACACGCCTTTCTTCATGGTCTATGGAGCAGAGGCGGTTCTCCCCAGTGACATCCGTCATGATTCGCCTCGTGTGGTGGCTTATGTTTAAGCTGATAATGAAAGAGCACGTCAGGATGCACTTGACTTATTGGATGGGGAGCGTGACCTTGCAGCGGGTCGGTCGGTGATTTACCAGCAAGATAAGCGTCGTTATCACAGCCGCCGGGTTAAAACCAGATATTTTCAAGAAGGTGACCTGGTGCTCCGGCTTATCCAGGATCAAACTGATATGCACAAGCTATCCCCACCTTGGGAAGGACCCTATATGGTCAGCAAAAATTTGAACAATGGATCGTACTACCTTATCGATGTTCGAGAACACAAGGATTCACGTAAGTCGGAGGAGGAGACCCACCAGCTGTGGAATATTGCTCATCTTACAATGTACATATTTTGACAATGTATATATTATGATGATTATAATAAAGCCGGCATCCCTGATAAAGCAGGTGTAGGATCTTGAGAAGAGGTGTCTAGAGGGGAGTGATTAGACACTAAGTACCAAAGTTGCAGTTTTTAACTTCTTTAGGTTTAAGTGGAGTTTAGGCAAGTTTAACATTCACAATACATAACAAGCAAGCATGCAAAGAGTATGTGAGCAGCGGAAAGTAAAACATGCAACTTGCAAGAATGTAAAGGGAAGGGTTTTGGAGGATTCAAACGCAATTGGAGACACGGATGTTTTTGTCGTGGTTCCGATAGGTGGTGCTATTGTACATGCACGTTGATGGAGACTTCAACCCACGAAGGGTAACGGTTGCACGAGTCCACGGAGGGCTCCACCCACGAAGGGTCCATGAATAAGCAACCTTGTCTATCCCACCATGGCCGTCGCCCACGAAGGACTTGCCTCACTAGTGGTAGATCTTCACGAAGTAGGCGATCTCCTTGCCCTTACAAACTCCTTGGTTCAACTCCACAATCTTGTCGGAGGCTCCCAAGTGACACCTAGCCAATCTAGGAGACACCACTCTCCAAGAAGTAACAAATGGTGTGTTGATGATGAACTCCTTGGTCTTCTGCTTCAAATGATAGTCTCCCCAACACTCAACTCTATCTCACAGGATTTGGATTTGGTGGAAAGAAGATTTGAGTGGAAAGCAACTTGGGGAAGGCTAGAGATCAAGATTCATGTGGTTGGAATGGAATATCTTGGCCTCAACACATGAGTAGGTGGTTCTCTCTCGTAGGCTGGTAAGTTGGAAGTGTAGGTTTGTTACGATGGCTCTCTCCACGAATGAAGAGGAGGTGGAGGGGTATGTATAGCCTCCACACAAAATCTAACTGTTACACACAATTTACCAAACTCGGTGGGACCGAATCAACAAACTCGGTCGGACCGATTCAGCAAACCTAGTGACCGTTAGGGTTTTCGATGGGACCGATATGCAACTCGGTAGGACTGATATGGTTAGGGTTAGGGCATAACGTAATCTCGGTGAGACCGATTACACAAACTCGGTGAGACCGATTTTGGTAATTAGCTAACCAGAGAGTTGGTCAGGCAAACTCGGTGGGACCGATTACTCAAACTCGGTGAGACCGATTTTGGTAATAAGTTAACCAGAGATTTTGCATTGTAATCTCGGTAGTACCGATTACAGACTCGATTGAGACCGATTTTGGTAATGGACATACGGTGAGATTACAATCCCATCTCGGTGAGACCGAGATCCCTATCGGTGAAACCGATTTGCCTAGGGTTTGTGGCAGTGGCTATGACAACTGAACTCGGTGGCGCCGGATAGAAAGAATAGGTGGGGCTGAGTTTGACTTTAGGTTTAGGACATATGTGTGGAAGTGGGAAAGTAGTTGAGGGTTTTGGAGCATATCACTAAGCACATGAAGCAAGAGGCTCATTAAGCAACACCTCATCCCTCCTTGATAGTATTGGCTTTTCCTATAGACTCAATGTGATCTTGGATCACTAAAATGCAAAATGTAGAGTCTTGAGCTTTTGAGCTTGATCCAATCCTTTGTCCTTAGCATCTTGAAGGGGTTCCCACATCCTTTAGTCCATGCCACTCCATTGTTGAACTTATTTGAAACATACTAGATAAAAGTGTTAGTCCAACAAGAGATATGTTG
Source organism: Aegilops bicornis (assembly GCA_021605145.1). Classification (NCBI taxonomy): domain Eukaryota; kingdom Viridiplantae; phylum Streptophyta; class Magnoliopsida; order Poales; family Poaceae; genus Aegilops; species Aegilops bicornis. The sequence goes on along the minus strand of CM038670.1, from coordinate 729,330,590 downwards.
ACATTAATTACCAAAACCACCTAGGGAGCACTTGTGCTTTTAGCAGGGCCTCTGTCGTTTCATTTCTAAGAGTAATGAGTCTTCGTCATTTCCAATGGTCACTTGGGGGCTTCCTGTTCAAACATAGGTGTATTCACCAAAGAGAACATAGCGTTACTACCCTCTTGATCCGATGCAACACCGTTCTTATAAATCACTTGGGGGCTTCCTGTTCATACATAGGTGTATTCACCAAAGAGAACATAGAGTTACTACCCTCTTGATTACCTTGGTAATTCGGCTATCAAGCCAATATGATAAATTCATAAGAGCACAGCTCTGGTTATCTTGGTAATTTGGCCATCAAGCCAATATGATAAATTCATAAGAGCACAGCTCTGGTTATCTTGGTAATTCGGCTATCAAGCCAATATGATAATTTCATAAGAGCATAGCTCTGATTACCTTGATAATTCAGTTATCAAGCCAACATGAAAATTTCATAAGAGCACAACTCTGATTACCTTGATAATTCGGCTATCAAGCCAATATGATAATGTCATAAGAGCACAGCTCTGATTACCTTGGGATTTCTGCTATCAAGCCAGTATTATCACTTCATATGAGCATAGCTCTGACCTCCTTGGCAGGTTAATGACCGGGTTACACAGACCAAAGAGAGTCTGTTGCACAGCACAGCTCAAACATAGGTCTATGGTGAACCGACAACATATAATCACATTAAGTACTTCGGAGTATTATCTTCTAAGTTTTGGGTCATCACCCTAACTGCTTTGGCATGGTAATCCAGCAGTGTTCCATGACATATCACAGGTATGATATTTTATTTATATATTTACTCATGGTTAAACTGGCCCTAGTTATGACCTACTTTAGTTGCCAGTGCTTTATATAGGGTATCATGACCCGCCCGGCGGTAAACCTCCGGGGCTCTTGTGATTTACTTGTGTGCAGGATAATGATAAAACCCCTTTGCATATATTGATGTTATCATAAGTGTCAAAATACAGCTTTTCAAATGGCGGGTCAAGCATTGTGGCACAAGACTAAAACGTGCACGATGGCACGACAGATCAAAGTTTTGCTAGCCTATTACATGACTCAATGAGTCCGAAGGATCAAGTGTTTTCATAAGTTCAAATATTTGAGCCGTCTAGCGGATCAATCTCCCTGATCTTGACGACTTGAACCTTCTGGATCATCCTTTTCCAGTTCTTCGTCCTCCACCGTCTGGAAGTTGGGTGATGACCAATCAATGCCACACAAAGCTTGGAATTCAGCTTCATCATCTATAAGGTTGGACGGATCAACTTCAGGGGCGAAAGTATGCTTACGGATCGGGGGAATCAGATCCATCACTTTATAAGCTGGCCTGGACATCTTCTGGTTTTCTGCATCATAAGCCAGCTGATATTTTGAGAGAGTCATTTCATCAGCAATCAGAGTCGCCAGAGGGCGTATCCCTTGAACACAAGCATCGAAGTCTTTCTGGTCAAAAGCAGTGCCATCCTCTTTCAAGCTTGGGTATCCAGTGGCTATGTCAGCCGGGTCTAGTTCTGGTAGCCATGCCTTAGCACGGCTCAAGGCCGTCACTGCACCGGCTCTTGCACAAGACCGTTTTATCTCTTGAATCCTCGCAGGCAGAATTGACAATTTCTTCAAGACGTCACTCAGCAGATTGGGTCCTTGATTTGTTGGAGACCTCGTGGCTAGCGTGCGCTGAGTTCCGGTATATAGCTGTTCAACAAGCGTATACACGACTTTAAGTTTCACCAGCATGTCTTGACTAAGATTGCTGCTCCTTGGACCTGTATAACAATTGTGGAATGGTCAGTGGCGGTTTATGATATAAAAAGAAGAGATTCAATTTTGATGCTGACGAGGTGGCGCACCAAAGATAGCAGAAACCATCTGGGATATACGGTGTTTTAAACCGGTCAGCTCACCTGTCACATCTTGAAGAGCCGCTTCCGCCTTTTCAGCTCGTTGCGTCAAAGCAGTTTTCTCTTCAGCCCAGGCGTTCTTTTCAGCCTCAAATTCGGTCTTCAACTTCTCCTTTTTAGCCACGCTAAATTGGAATTTTGAATCGGCTTTCCGGATCTCAGATTCTTGATTCTTCAGTCGGGTCTTGGCATCATCCAGTTGAGATTGAAGTTAAGTAGTGGTGTTCTGCACAAGCACAGATTTGCAATTACATTAAATCCAAGCATAGGAATATAAGTCCCAAGCCTTTTTGTAGAATCGAAAGTAAGTCTAGAGGGGGTGATTAGACTACTTGACCAAATAAAAAACTAGCCTTTTCCCAATTTTAGTTCTTGGCAAATTTTAGCAACTTAGAACAAGTCAAGAAATCAACCTACACATGCAATTCTAAGAGTATAGCAGCGGAATGTAAAACAATTGCATATGAAGGTAAAGGGAGGAGTTTGAGGGAGCAAACGCAATGTTGACATGGAGATTTTTTATCCATGGGTCCAATAGGTGGTGCTATCGTACATCCACATTGATGGAGACTTCAACCCACGAAGGGTAACGGTTGCGCGAGTCCACGGAGGGCTCCACCCACGAAGGGTCCACGAAGAAGCAACCTTGTCTATCCCACCATGGCCGTCGCCCACGAAGGACTTGCCTCAAGGGTATATCTTCACGAAGTAGGCGGTCTCCTTGCCCTTACAAACTCCTTGGTTCAACTCCACAATCTTGACGGAGGGTCCCAAGTGACACCTAGCCAATCTAGGAGACACCACTCTCCAAGAAGTAACAAATGGTGTGTTGATGATGAATTCCTTGCTCTTATGCTTCAAATGATAGTCTCCCCAACACTCAACTCTCTCTCATAGGATTGGATTTGGTGGAAAGTAGATTTGAGTGGAAAGCAACTTGGGGAAGGCTAGATATCAAGATTTATGTGGTTGGAATGGAATATCTTGACCTCAACACAAGTTTAGGTGGTTCTCTCTCAAAAAATATGTATTGGAAGTGTAGGCATGTTCTGATGGCTCGTCCCACGAATGAAGAGTGGGTGGAGGGGTATATATAGCCTCCACACAAAATCTAACCGTTACACACAAATCACCAAACTCGGTGGGACCGATTCAGAGAACTCGGTCAGACCGACTTGGTTCACAATGTGACCGTTAGGTGTTTCGGTGGGACCAACATGTCAACTCGGTGGAACCGATATCATTAGTGTTGGGGATACAACTATTGAGCGTGAACCGCCCCGGAGGGGCCGGTTTACCTTCGTCCATGATTCAGGCCCACGGAGGAGGCCTGGAGCCCAGAGGCGAATTAAGGTCCATTTATGTAAACCGCCTTAGTATTGTAACTTGTGTTGTAAGTTAAGAAAGAAGAGACTGAGCCGGACGCTTGTATGAGCCGGATCGGGACTCTGTAGACCGGCCGGGCGTCAACCCGTGTATATAAGGGGACGACCCGGCGGCGAGTTGAGAGAGAGAGGATTCGAGGCTAAGGAAAAGCTATTGCTCCTAGTCGCCGAAATCATATCAATCACATCACAACTGGACGTAGGCTTTTACCTTCATCGAAGGGGCCGAACCAGTATAATTCCCGTGTCTTGTGTCCGCTTTAACCCCTCTAGGTTAACCCGTACGATGGCCCTACGACTAAGTCCTTTCATGAGGACATCTGCCGTGACAATTCCACGACAATTGGCGCCCACCGTGGGGCTATCGCGCGATGGTTTGATGATCTTAGAGGGAAAGTTCGAAGGACTCGAAGGTTATGCAAAGGGGTCGGATGACTAAGAGTCGCCGCGGCAAGCTCTACATCGACGATGCGGACTGGGCCCCGAGGCCGCTCGGGCTTGAGTACGGGTACCGTCCCTTCGGCGGCATACACGTGTTCATCGGCAAGATCGGCGAGCCAGGGCTGGGCGGACGTCTGCTGACCTCGTCCGAGACGGCTCGTGGGCGAAGAAGAGTCTTGCCCAGCTAAACCGCGGTCGGGCATGTTTTCGTGGGAGTCATCCATGGAGGCTGCGAGGACGGATCAAGATCTGGTGACGAAACCGTTGTCTACTCTGGCGACGAATCGTCACGGAGAAACCGAAGTCTCTATACCAGCCGCAAGATGGCCAGATCGGGGCTGTTCCGACGGTGAGAGTATTCCGGACCCTTCGATCTACCCAACCGGTTGGGATCTTCATGGCGGTACGCAGCGGCGCTTCACTCTTCGATCAGCGCCACAGTCGCTGGTTCAACGCGGTGATGGCGGTCGGGAAGGAGGCCCCTGTCGCCCGCCGCTCAAGTTTTGTCGTAGCTTTTCGACGCTGTTGGCTGTGCTCATGGCAGAGGCTAATCCGCTGGATCAGGACCTGCACAACGCGGAGGTTGCAAAGGTGAGAGAACAGATCACTAAAGCTAAAGCGGACCTGGCAGCCGCGGACGTGAGGATGGCAGCGGAGCGGGCCGCTTTGGATGCGCAGGCTTATAGGCTCATGCTGGATCAGAGCGCGTCACATGAAGTCATGAAAAGGAAGTACAGGTCCCGTTTACCTTCGGTTTTCGAGGGAAGAGAGCTTTTCAATACCCTGGGGGCAGGGACCTGTAACCCGCCGCCGGCGGTAAACCAGCCGGAAGCACCTGGGACAGCCGCACCGATTCAGCCCCGTGTGATGGATCTACCTCGCCATCATACCGGTGCGCCCCAGACCGTGCAGACGCCTCCGGGTCACTACCCCAACCCGATGGATAACCTCGTGGCGGCTGCGGCACGGTTGGAGGCGATTCAAATAGAAGGCGATTCACCACAGCGGTAGAGACACGCCGGGTGAAGGAGCTCCTCGGGGGCCCACAGCTCGGCAGAAGCGTATTCATACAGTCAGGATCGGATCCACTCCACCCCCCGCCCGAGCCGGAGCTATAGCCGACGCGTCGACGAACCGGCCGTATCAAGCAATGCGCAGCGTGGTCCGCCTCGCGGCAACAATCCGGCGGGCAGCTTTGAAGAGGCTCAAGTGGTAGTGGACCGCGCCAGGGCACGTAGAGAGGCCGAGTTAGCAGCACAAGCAGAGGATCATCCGCCCGCGCCGGTTCGTCCGACCATCTTCGAACCAGGGGTCACGTCTGGCTCTTTGGGGTGCTGCTGCCTCGTCCCGCTTTACGTAACGTGCGCTTGCCCAAGGACTTCAAGGGGCGCGCAAGGTGCCCAATTATCTTGCCGATTTGGCTCGAAGCATGGATAGAAAGCTATGAGATGGCCATGGAGATGCTAGATGTGGATGAAGCCGCATGTGCGAAATACTTCACAATGATGTTGGAAGGAACGGCCCGGACTTGGTTGAAAAATTTGCCGCCCAACTCTATCGGTTCGTGGACCCGATTGCGTACCGATTCATTCAAAATTTCAAAGACACCTGTAAGCAGCCCATGTCTGTGGTGGATTTAGCAGCTTGTGTCGAGCGGAGGGAGAATCCACAACCCATTGGGTGCGCCAGCGTTTGGAAGTTTTACATTCTTCGGACGGATCAACCCTGATTCCGCGATCTTGACCTTGGAAGCCAATTGCGGTTCGAGCCATTGAAATTGAAGCTGGGCGCATGAAGCGTTTTGCCATGACATGGGCACTCTAATGGGCGTTTTGGTAAAAATGCGCTGATTACGATAGTACCAAGGATCCCGAATCTGAGGATGAAATGGGGAGGGAAAAGCAGGCGGCAACTCAGGGCCAGCAGACATCATTCGGCGAGCAATGGAGGGAACAAGCGTAGCGAATGGCAACATGGGCTTTGTGGCCAGCACCAACGCCAGGACAAGGGTCAGCGGCGAGGGTAGGCAATCAAACCGGGCGGTCACAATCCGGATCGTTTGAATTTCATATTGAATCAACCTTGTCCGAAGCATGGGACGAAGGAGGCACCGCGAACCACCTTTGGAAGTATTGTTACATTATGCAGGAGTTCAAAACTCCAACTCTTTCCGGTATGATCAAGGGACCCGGCGGTTCGGGGTCCGCCCCGGGTTACGGTGGAGGAAATTCCGGCCCAGGATTCGGTGGTAATCCGGGCGGGCAAGGCAATCAGAATAATCAAAGTAATCAGAACAATCAGGACCAAGGGGGCTACAGTCAACAACAGCAGCAGTCGGGTTATCAAAGTAACCCAAAGCAGTTGAACGGTGGACGATACCACGTCTTCACCACCAGCTTGGACAGACGAGACCGAAAACTTGAGCGGGCGGTCGGTGTTGTTGAACTGCTGCGCCGCATTACCACGCTGGTCCGAGCAACCGATCGTGGTGGAGCAGAGAGGACCATCCTCCCGGGTTTACAATCCGGGTCAGTTAGCCTGGTGGTGGCACCCCTGTAGGAGGGTACAAGTTTACCAAGGTTCTTATGGATGGAGGAAGCAAGATCGGCATCACGTACTCACGAGACCTTCTCCGGGCGTATGGGGTTGACGGATAGGCATCTTAGGCCATCCAGCCAAGTGTTTCACGGAGTGGTGCACAGCAAGTCGGCGTGCATCGGTCGGTAAGATAGCTCGAGGTGACCTTTGGGGACGAACATGACTCGGATCGTAAACATTGACATTTGAGGTGGTGAAAATTCAAAGCCCTTACCACGCCCTCTTTGGGCAGCCAGCTTATGCTAAATTTATGGCACGGCCCTGTTATGTTTACTTACAGCTGAAAATGCCGGGTCACAAAGGAACGATAACGGTTCATGGGAGCCGCCGGATCGCTTTGGAGTGCGAGGAAGGTGATGCGGCTTACGCAGAGTCGGTTTGTGCCAGTGAGGAGCTAAAATATTATAAAGACAATGTTGATCCGGCGGATATGACCCCTTTGAAGAAGCCAACTACGGAGCTTGATCCGGACTTGAATTTCAAATCGGGGGCTGAGAAGAAGCTTTTTGATTTTGTGCGGCGATTCGTCCAAGCAGTTCACCATCGGTGCCAACTTGGATCCTAAATAGGAAAGCGCGCTCATCGAAGTTCATCCGTGAGAATCGGGACATTTTGCATGGAAGCCTTGACATGCTGTGTACCGAGGAACTCACTGAGCACACTCTTAATGTTGACCCAAAATACAAACCGGTAAAGCAGTTTCTTCGCCGGTTTAATGAGGAAAGGCGCAAGGCCATCGGAGAAGAAGTTGCTAGGCTCTTGGCAGCAGGGTTTATCGTCGAAGTCTTTCATCCAGAGTGGCTTGCCAATCCGGTGTTGGTTCTTAAGAAAAATGGCACTTGGCGCATGTGTGGATTACATGATCTCAACAAGGCCTGTCGGCAGATCCTTTCGCCCTCCCCGCATTGACCAGATTATTGATGCTACGGCGGGTTGTGAGCGTTTGAGTTTTTGGATGCGTACTCCGGTTATCATCAGATTAAGATGGCGATTAAGGACCAGGAGAAGACGGCGTTTATCACCCCTTTGGAGCCTTACGCTATGTATCTATGCCTTTTGGACTCAAGAGCGCCTAAGCGACTTATCGGCGTTATGTCGAGTTGCTTGCACGAACAGATCGGCCGTAACGTGCATGCTTATGTGGATGATATCGTGGTTAAGTCAAGGAAGAAGGAAACCTTGATTGAGGATCTAAAGGAAACCTTTGACAACTTGCGGGTGTACAAGATGATGCTCAACCGGCCAAGTGTGTCTTTGGTGTTCCGGCAGGCAAGTTATTGGGTTTTCTCGTGTCCAACAGGGGGATCGAAGCTAATCCGGAAAAAATTACGGCTATCACCTCCTTGGCTAAGCCAAAGTGCATCAATGACGTCCAGCGTCTGGCAGGCCGGATTGCTGCGCTAAGTCGGTTTATCAGCCGTCTAGGCAAGAAAGCCATTCCTTTGTACCAGATGTTGAAGAAAATGGATCAGTTTGTCTGGAGTTCAGCCGCTGATGAAGCATTGGAGGACTTGAAGCGGCAGTTGGCCAACCCGCCGGTTCTAGCCGCCCCCATTGACAAAGAGCCGCTGCTGTTATATGTTGCTGCTAATGCCAGGGCAGTTAGCGTGGCCATCGTGGTGGAGCGGAAGGAGGCGGGGAAGGAGTATCCGGTTCAACGGCCGGTTTATTACATCAGCGAGGTCCTCATTGAGTCTAAGCAGAGATATCCGCATTGGCAGAAGCTGGTATACGGGGTTTTTATGGCAAGCCGGAAGCTAAAACAATATTTCCAAGGGCACCCCATCACAGTGGTCAGTTCGGCTCCCTTGGGCGATATCATACAGAACCGGGAAGCGACTGGTCGGATTGCTAAGTGGGCTATAGAACTTGGGCCGCACGGTTTAAGGTATGTGCCTCGGACGGCCGTAAAATCTCAGGCACTTGTGGATTTCATTAATGATTGGACGGAGTTGCAAGCGCCTGAAGAGAAGCCGGATCATACCTATTGGACCATCCACTTTGACGGGTCCCGGCAATTGGAGGGCTCGGGGGCTGGAGTCGTATTAACTTCCCAGTGAGGTGACAAGTTCTGTTACGTTCTCCGCCTAATGTTCCCTTGTACTAACAATGCAGCTGAGTATGAAGCTTTGCTCCATGGTCTCCGGATGGCTAAAGAAATGAATCTCAGCCGGGTTAAATGCTTCGGTGACTCGGACTTGGTGGCTCAGCAAGTATCAGGTACTTGGGATTCCAAAGATCCACTCATGGCTGCATATCGTCGGGAGGTGGATGTTGTTGCAGGACATTTTAAAGGATATCGAATTGGACCATGTGGATCGTCGGAAGAAACGGCGGTGATGCTTTAAGCCAGCTGGGCTCTCAGCGTAAGTCGGTCCCGCCCAACGTCTTCCTTGATGTATCGCACAATCCGTCGCTTAAGCTTCCTGATGAAATTGATTTGGCTATCCCTGATCCGGAGGCTCAATTGGTGGCGGCCCTGCATGTCATTCCGGATTGGACGCTCCCTTATTTGGCATACATGAACCGGGGTGAGTTACCAGAAGATGAGACGTTGGCCCGACAGATAGTTCGGCAGTCTAAATCTATGACCATTGTTAATGGCGAGTTGCACCATTGCAAGGTGTCGTATGCGTTTCAGCGTTGTGTGTCCCCTCAAGAGGGCTGTGAGATATTGCAAGAGATCCACGAAGGGGATTGTGGTCACCACGCCGTTCAAAGTCCTTGGTGGCCAAAGCGTTCGCCATGGTTTCTATTGGTTAACCGCCCATGCCGGCGCGGAGGATCTGGTCGAGACGATGTGATGGTTGCCAAAAGTTCTCCAAAGCGTGCTCACGTGCCAGCCCAAGAGTTGAAGATGATTCCAATTACTTGGCCGGTTGCGACTTGGGGGCTGGATATGGTTGGACCTTTCAAAAGGTCCAAGGACAAAAAGACCCACCTGTTGGTGGCGGTTGATAAATTTACCAAGTGGGTTGAGGCAGAGCCTGTTAGCAAGTGTGATGCGGCCACGGCGGTTCAGTTCATCAAAAAGGTGATTTTCCGGTTTGGGTTTCACACAGTATCATCACGGACAATGGCACCAATTTGTCCAAAGGAGCTATGAAGGAATTTTCTGAACGAGACCACATCCGGCTTGATGTTTCTTCCGTAGCCCACCCGCAATCCAATGGTCAAGCGGAGCGAGCTAATCAGGAGATCTTGAAAGGTATCAAACCCCGACTTATGGTCCCTTTAGAGAGGACGCCAGGTTGTTGGGTGGAAGAGCTACCATCGGTGATATGGAGTATAAATACTACCCCAACCGATCCACTGGATACACGCGCCGTTCTTTGTGGTCTATGGAGCGGAGGCGGTCCTTCCAGCGATATCCGTCACGACTACGCCTCGAGTGGCAGCTTATGTTGAGGCAGATAGCGAGGCAGCACGGCAAGACAATTTGGATCGACCGATGAAGAGCGCGATATGGCAGCTGCTCGTTCGGCGGTTTACCGGCAGGATCTTCGTCGGTATCACACGGCGGCGGTTAAAACCAGAACCTTTCAGGAAGGAGACTTAGTGCTGCGGCTCATTCAAGACCGTAAAGATATGCACAAGCTATCCCCACCTTGGGAGGGGCCTTTTGTGGTCAGCAAGAATCTATACAACGGGTCCTACTATCCGATTGATGTTCGAGAGCGAAGGTCTCACGCACGCCGAGGAAGAGACCAACGAGCCGTGGAACATAGCTCATCTTCGGCCTTATTATACCGAGCCATTGGCTCCACTTATGTACATATTAAGACAATGTATATATTATGAATAAAGGCAATAAACCGGATCCTCGGCTAAAGCGGGGTATCATTACGTATCAAAGTCCGGTTTGGGTACATGGAGATCTTTGTCGTGAAGCGGCCTCCGGTTTAACCCTTGGCCTTGCTTTTGTGAAATTTTTGTCACTTGGGGGCTTGGTCGTGTCCGAACCAATGCAACACCTCTTGGCGCGAAAGCCACCAGATCGTTTGGGGGCTTGGTCGTGTCCGAACCAATGCAACACCTCTTGACAGCGAAAGCCACCAGATCACTTGGGGACATGGTCACGTCTGAACCAACACGCCTCTTGGTCGGCCTAAGGCCATAGAATCACTTGGGGGCTTGGTCGAACCCGAACCAATGCAATGCCACTTGATCGGCGTAATGCCACGATGTCAGTTGGGGACCTGGCTGACTTGAACCATCGCTACACCTTATAGGGAGCTTGGTCCTGTCCGACCATGGTAATGCCATCGATCGCACTCAATAAAGCTTCTTCTTGCAAAGCAGTCTTTGTTATTGTTTTTGTTTTCATGTGTTTTTATACATATAATTTGGCTTTTGTTTGTTGTCTTAAACCGACAAAACCTTCTTTCAACCGGATTCAAGTTTTCAGAATTTGGTCCATTTTTTCCCGCGATTGATTGTTCGGTTTGATTTTCTTTGTTAACATCCCATTATGGAGTAACAGGGGGCTTATCATACCCGACACGATTTACACGGTAAATCGGTATCATACACACAGGGATTGTTCTCCTTTGACGGTGATGGTTTATAAAGCCTCCGCTTCAGGATTGGCTAAAGCCAACTGTGTGCCCAACACTGGCAGAATTTGTGATTGCAGGCCAAATTTGTTGCAGGATTCACTACTTCAAAACCAAAGTATCCAGCACCGCCATGCAAAAGTTTACAGACTGAGGTTGTAACGGCATTGTTCAAAACAAAATCGACTATCCTATTACAAAGCCTTTTGAGGCCCGGCGTTTCATGTGGGGTTATGCCTTGAAGCTTAGGCGTCACCCGGCTTGACGAAGTTACGCTGCTTCACCGGGTTGGCGTGAGGTAGAGGCGCTGACGTCGGTTCAACTTCTTCTTCTTCCTCACCCAAAGCCGGAAGTCATTGGTAGACGGTCAATCCGGGTTAAGGCCCGAAGACAGCTTCTTCACTTATCAGCTCGGCGGATCAACGTCGAGGCGTAAGTGTGCTTACGGATTGGGGAACAAGGCTCGCACTTCAGGGATGGCAAAATCCACCCGCTTGTTGTTGGCGTCATAAAAGAGCGGTGAACCGTCAGATTGGCCGTCTGCGCGGTTGACTCGCCAATGACGCATTTCCTTTGTGATCCGTTTGAGCGCGTTATCAAAGGCTTCACCATTCTCTTGAGCACTTTGGAAACCTTTGGCTATGTCGGCCGGATCAAGATCTGCTATCCACGCCTTGGCGCTGCGTCGAAACGAAGGTGCCGGCCGAGCCGCGGATCGCTTCAACTCTTCAAGCTGCCCGGAACCATGGACAACCGGTCCAGGTTTCTCGATCGTGGACGGCGCCCGTGTTGTCGTATGATGTCGCACATATGACTCGGCTGGGCGCCGGTATACAGCTGCTCAATCAGCGTATAAGCGGCCTTGAGCTTCTTCCAACATCGTAACCCATATGTGCAATACGCTTGCAGCACCGGTTTAAGACAACTCGGGATAAACCGCGGAAATATCAAAATTAAGAGTCAGTGTATAGTTTCTTACCAAAGACGACAGAGGTCATGGCATGCACTTGGCGCTTGAGCCCGGTAAGCTCTTCAGTCACCGGTTTAAGGGCTGCTTCGGCTTCTTCCGCCCGTTTTTTCAAACCGGCCTTCTCGGTGTCCCAGTTGGCCCATTCGGATTTATACCACTCCTTCAGCTGTTCCATAGTGGCCAAGGCCGTTCTCAATTCGTCCTTGGCCTTAGTGGTTTCTGCTTGCTGAGTCTCCAGATTGGCTCGCAAGTCTTTGAGTTGCACGCTTTCTTTGCTATATTTCATTCTTGTAACAAAGGAAGCATGTTAGGTGTCTCATTATCAAGTCCCAAGCTCAATATACATATTCACCTTGGCACTTGGGGGCTAATGGCTAATTGATCTTAGTTTGCCCTTTGGGTACAGAAATTAAGTCCCGGTTTAACTTTGCTAAGTTGAACCGACCCTTGGGGGCTACTATACAGCTAAAGTACAGGAAAGGCATAATTCATTACCTCATAGCGGTCCTTCATCCGGTTTACCAGGCCAGCTTCAAGGTCACGGCTGGTATAGAGCGGTTCGTAAACCCGAGTGCAGTTCTTGGCGGAGAAGTTGTAAATGGTCGACAGGTCTGTTTTTCCTTTATCTTTACTCACGGCGGCCGACTCGCCCTTGGCACTATGTTTTGTTAAAGCGACCGGTTGGCTAGGAGCAGCGTAGCTAGTGCCTGTCACAATAACATCGTCATTTTCGGCGGTCTTCTTTGGGCTTGATGTTTGCTTACTCTGGCTCGGCGGTTCAACTGTTACGACTCGCTCTATCGGCGGGTTTGGTGGAGCAGGCTGTGAAGTTTCCATTTGGACCTCCGGTTCAGCTTCTGGCGGATCAGCACTATCATCTTTGTACAACTCGCCAGAGCTATCTTTGGCGACTTCAGGATTTTCGTGGGTTTGTTCCGGTCTTTTACGGATCGGCATCCTTGATAGGGTCAAGGGTTTTCGCTTTCTTACTCAAGCGAGCCTTGGTGCTGCAATATTCAGAATTGGATTAAGGCAAATCAACCAAGGCAGTTGTAAATCGAATCGATGGACAGCGATTACATACCCTGCGGCAACTTTAAGCGGAGGCGATTGCGTGGTTGATGAACCGCCAGAGGAGTTGGAAGAGGCCTGATAATTCGGGTCAGACGGATTGAGAGGACATCGGAAGAAACCTTTTAAGGGATAATGTTTTTCAGGAGAACAAGTCACCTCTGGACGACGCTTCCGGGTTGGTGTATCTGGTAAACCGGAGGAGAGAATCTGCTGACCATCGTGGTCGGGTTGTACGGGCGCTCTTTAGCCTCAATGTGTCTTCAGATAAGCATAGGAATGAGATTTTTCACTTTTCGAGCAGTATGACGAATTCTTTTAACCGCACGCAGGTCGGGTCGGAAGAAAGAAGGATTACCTCAAAATGGTCGGCATGGCTGGCTTCGCATCATCCTCGGGAATTAAATTTGTCGTTGAAGGGAAGAATAAGAGGATAAATCATAAGAAGAAACACAAGGAGGAAAGCCGGTTTCTGGCGGCTCCCTCGTAAGGATATCAAGTTTTACCTCAGCTTCAGATTCTTCCTCCTCCGCGGATCAAGACCCGGCGGTTTTCTTGCCAGCCTTTTTGGTAGCCTTGGACTTTATACGCGGAGCTCGGGCGGTTTGGTCCGTCTCGAAGGAGCTGTCAGCCTGCGAGGTAGCAAGGATTAATGAATATCAACAAAATATTAAAAGCCTGAAAAGCAGTGAGCCAGGTCTTACCGCAGGTGGCGGGCTGGCAACACAGAACGGAGCCAACCCGGTTAGGCTGCAGACGGAGATTGGTTCATCAAGCATCTTTTTTACAGCCTCTGTAACCTCAATTTCAGTTATTGGTAATTCGTGCGTCGTTGAGGATCTTTCAGCTGCCGGTATACTCGTGCATCAATCCGGGCGGCGGCTTAAGGGCAAGATGCCCCAAGAAACCCAAGATCGCACAAGGTCCACACCAGTTAGTCCATTGGCCATTAGAGCCCGGAGTTTTATGATCCGAGGTGCAAAGTTCTTCCGTTCATGGCGGTTAAGCGTGAAGGCAGCGGATGGTTGTTCTTGAGCGGTGAGGACGGTAACCCGGCAAAGGGATTCTCGTTGGCGGAGCGGTGTTCCGCAATAGAACCAGGTTTGGTTCCAATCCTTTGGATGGCTGTGGTGTTTGGCGTGAGGAAAGTCCGCTTCTTTCCTTTTACGGATTGAAACGCCGCCTAGTTACGTGTTGGGACCATCGTAAAATTCCGTCTGGCGGTTCAAGTGAAAGAAATCCGGAATAGCTCCACAGAGGGCTCTTCACGAAGATAGACTTCACGAAGACTTGAAAGTTGCATATGTTTGACACGAGTTCGGGCCGATATCCTGCGGATGGAGTTGCAAGCTTGCAAGGACGTCCGGAAATTTTTGAACCGGTAGGCAGAACCCCGGTCTAAATGCTGCATAAACACAATTATTTCTCCCTCTTGTGGCTCCGGAGGAAACTTCGCCATCCGGAACACGCCCGTGGAGGGCATTTTTGGGAGCCCAACCGCCAGAGCTGACATAACCGTAGAGTTTCGTTTCAGTGATTTTTGCCCGGACCCAATTGCAAGCTGAGAATTGAGGAGCCATTCCGGAAGACTAAGCTGTGGAATAAAGGGAGAAACGGTTCACCATTAAACGGTTCAGGCATATTATGCATTGTTAAGTCCTTTCATGCGAAGGGAAGTAATCAAGATCTACCGAAGTTCCAGTAAGAAAAAACCTTCACGACCTATGCAAACCTCAGAAAGAACAGGAGGGTTCGGGTATTCTAAACTCGAGGATCTACGGAAAAAAGCAGATGCGTGAAAGGATAGACGGACGGCGAGGCAGTCCCCTGCACAGGATATGCGATGCGATTGGATCGCATGGCCATGGCGGAGCAGGTGTGAAGAAACCGGGATGAACTGCGGGATGAACAGGGTCTCTGAGATGCGATCTAGGGGTTGAAAAAGGACCTTACCGAGCGAAGCCGAGGAGGAGCGCCGGAAGCCTACGATACGGTCGAGGTTGATGCGGCGGCCCGGCGTTGACGCTGGCGTCAAGGTCGGAGGCGACGGCGGAGATTCAAGACTGGAGCGGCGCGAGGAAGGAGAAGAAGAAGAGATGAGGCGGCGGTCTATTTATAAGGAACCGGAGCAATCAACGGTAGCGAGATTCAAGGAGTCAAAAGCGGCGGACGGTGCAGCGGCCGCCTCGATTTCCGGGATGGCATTAAATGGAGGGAATCTTATTGTTTGGATTTCTTTATTAAAAATGACGTCAAGACACCCTGACACGCGGATCGGAAGATGGCATCACGGCGGTTCAAGCAGCTGGCGGTTTACAAAATGTGAAAAGAGATCAAGAGTTTCCTGAAGGTGTTGAAGATTACCATGAACCGGTTCAAGTCAATCTGGGGCCTAATGTTGGGGATACAACTATTGAGCGTGAACCGCCCCGGAGGGGCCGGTTTACCCTCGTCCATGATTCAGGCCCACGGAGGAGGCCTGGAGCCCAGAGGCGAATTAAGGTCCATTTATGTAAACCGCCTTAGTATTGTAACTTGTGTTGTAAGTTAAGAAAGAAGAGACTGAGTCGGACGCTTGTATGAGCCGGATCGGGACTCTGTAGACCGGCCAAGGCCAACCCGTGTATATAAGGGGACGACCGGCGGCGAAGTTGAGAGAGAGGATTCGAGGCTAAGGAAAAGCTATTGCTCCTAGTCGCCAAATCATATCAATCACATCACAACCGGACGTGAGGCTTTTACCTTCATCGAAGGGGCCGAACCAGTATAATTCCCGTGTCTTGTGTCCGCTTTAACCCCTCTAGGTTAACCCGTACGATGGCCCTACGACTAAGTCCTTTCATGAGGACATCTGCCGTGACAATTCCACGACAATTAGGGTTAGGGCATAACATAATCTCGATGTGACCGATTACACAAACTCGGTGCGACCGATTTTGGTAATAGTCAAACAGAGAGTTGGTCAGGCAAACTCAGTGGGACCGATTCGTTCATCTTGGTGGGACCGAAATGTTACGAAAAGGAAACAGAGTGTTTGCATTGCAATCTCGGTGGGACTGATCGCTCATCTCGGTTGGACCGAAACGTTACGAAGGGAAACAGAGAGATTACAATCCCATCTCGGTGAGACCGAAAAGACTAGGGTTTTCGGCAATGGCTATGTCAACTGAACTCGGTGGCTCCGGATAGAAAGAATCGGTGGGGCCGAGTTGGATATTTGGTTTGAGACAGATGTGGATATGAGAAAGTAGTGGAGGGTTTTAGAGCATATCACTAAGCATTTTGAGCAAGAACCGCATCCCTTCTTAATAGTATTGGTTTTTCCTATTGACTCAATGTGATCTTGGATCACTAAAATAGATAATGTAGAGTCTTGTGCTTTGAGTTTGAGCCAATCTTTTGTCCTTAGCAATTTGAAGGGTCCACTTCCTAATCCATGCCATGCCAATCATTGAGCTTTCCAGAAATATTCTTCTTGAAATAGCATTAGCTCAATGAGCTACATGTTGTTAGGAATTACCAAAACCATCTAGGGATAGTTGCACTTTCAATCTCCCCCTTTTTGGTAATTGATGACAACATATAGATCAAAGCTTCGACAAATGATAAGATTGAAAAACATCGTCACTTTGAGAAGTATGTGATAAGCAAGAGCTCCCCCTAAATTTGTGCATTATTTAAAATTTGCTTTTGAATGCAAATGCACAATCGATTAGGATCATGGGTCACTCTTCCATGTCACATACATCTTGGTGGAGCGCTCAAAATGATAGAAATGAAAACACATGCACTCATCACCAAGCAAAGTGAATGGTCATAAGAGGATATAAAGATAATATCATCCAAAAAGCATTAAAGGTAACATATGATCAAACAAGTATCTCACAAGGACATAAAGTTTCAAACCAAACCAAATAAGTGCAAAGAGAGAATAAAAAGGCAACACTCTCTCTCTAAGCCTATGATCTATACATTTTTCTCCCCCTTTGGCAACAAGTTACCAAAAAGTTCAAAATGCATAGTGCTAAACGACTCTCAGGCTTAATCTTCAGGAGGTGGTGTTGAGAGAACTCCAAGGGCGAAGGCTTCAGATGAAGTAGCTGGAGCTGGTGGAGTAGCTGTTGGAGGTGGAACTGGAGCCAGCTGGCAGTCTTGATGCTATAGCTCTGGTGTCTGTCACTGGCACTGCAGCGGATCTCTGTCCTCTGGGCACTCTGGCAAAAGCATTTGTGGTATACTTGCCCTTCTTCTCCTCTGCTTCCTCCTAAAGTTGCTCAACTACAATTTGGATTTCTGTTACCTTGACATCAAGGTCATAGAATTTCTGCTCAATGATCCTCTCTAGACTCTCCTGGTTCTTGGTCAGGGTGGCCAAGCCCTTCTCAATCCTCAGGGTGGATTGGATCAGATATCCAAGCTGGTCTTGCTTGCTCTTCAAGAATACCTGAGATGCCTCCTCTACTGTTGGCATCTTTGCAGCCTTCTCTGCCTTAGCCTTCTCTCTCTTCTCATGTGCTTGAGCTGAAGATGGTTCATTCTCATTCATCACTACTGTGTTATATTCAAATTCAGGATAGATGGGTAGGTGCTCTTTGTCCAAAATATATGTGCATGTGCCCATCTTTGAGTTGATGAGCTCCTGAATGTGTGGGGCATACCCACAACTTCTCTTCTGGTCAGCAGCAGTCCTCTTGATTGTCTCAACAATCAGGCTCATAACTTTGAACTTCTGGGGGACATCAAATATGTGCAGCAAGTTGATGGCATGTCCTCTGATCATCTTACTATCCTTCCATCTGGATAGAAGTGTGCAGTGGAGTAGAATTTCATGATGAGCTCATCATTCCACTTGGTGAGCTTCTAGGCAACAAAAGTGTCCACTCCACATGCCTTGAATCTATCAAGCACACCAGGGAAGTGATCCTCATTCTCCTTGATGAACTCCCAGTCAACCCATCTCATGTCACACACAATGGGCTTCTTGTCAAGCAGAATAGTCTCATAGAAGTCTTGATGTTCCTTAGTGTGAAATCTGTAGTCCAGAGCAGTCCTTCTCCTGATAGCATATGGATCAGACTGTCTCCATATTCTTAATCCTGCATCCTTCTTGATTTTCATGTTCTCTGCAACTGGGTGTGCATCAGTGTGGTCAGGGATCTTGGGCTTCAGCTTTCTCAAAACAACAGAATCATCTTCTTCTTCTTCAGCAGCTTGAGGCATTGGGGCCTTGTTCTTTTCTTCAGCAGGTATGTTCCTAGTGCTTCTCTTGGGTTTTGGTTTTGGAGCTGGAGTAGCAGCCTTGACAGCAGCTTTGGGCTTTGATGGAGCAGCCCCTGATTTAATTGCATCTCCCATAAGCTTTTGTGCTTTGGGTGCTGGAGCAGCATCCTCTTCCTCTTCTTCTTCTTCAGACTCTCTCATCATTGATGGATTCCCAATAACTCTGGCAATGGTCTTCTTGACCCTTTCTTTCCTCTTCTTGCCATCTCCAGTTTCCTTGGGTTCAAGAGTGAACTCCATTGTTTCTTGAGTGGAGGCTCTGGCTTTTGACATTGGAACTCTTCTTGCTGGAACCTTTGTTTTCAGTCCAGGCTTTGTTGCAGCAGCTGTGCCATACTCCTTTTTCAGCACCTTTTTCCTTGAAGTGGCTTCATCCTCAACAGCCACATAATCTTCATCCTCTAAATCAGAAGTTTTCTTCTTCCTAGTCCTGGTGGCAGCCTTTGGCAGATTGCTTGGAGTGCTCCTGCTGCCTTCATCATAGCTACCTGAGGGACTAGTGCCCTCACTCAACTGAACCTGCTCTTCTGACTTGTTCTGGCTGTCACTTGGGTCAGACATCTCTGCAAATACTCTGATAGCAGACCCCTAGTTCGGCGACGAACTTGCTACAGCGAAAATGGCGGTGAAGATTTCCGTTGACAGCAGCGGAGACCAGCGACGGGAGGTCGCTGGTGACGAGAGGACGATCCGGAGACCCTGTGAGGCGAGTAGGTTACGCTGCAAGGCGAGGAGGTTCGGAATTTTTTCCAAAATTTGGCCCGTCGGTATATATAACCTGACCTTGTCGGTGTGACCGAGTTGAACGATTCGGTGGCACCGAGATGCAAAACTGCAAGCAGCTACTGCAACTCGGTGTGACCGAAAAGTTTTAATCGGTTGCACCGAGATTGAAAACCCTAGATCAACTTAGTGACTCGGTAGGACCAAAAAGGATGAATCGGTCAGACCGAGATGCACAAAGAGGTTTTGGAGGTTTAAGTCTATGACGAATCGGGAACTCCGAGTGCTCCTCACATAGAGTGGTTCGAATCTGACTTGATCAAACTTTGTGATGTAGCATGAATAGAGTTTGAGACGAGAAAAGAATAGATAGCTAGAGGGAGTTCTTAGACATTCTTGTCCATCCATTTGGCAAAAGAGAAAGAGCCAAACAATCAAAACAACAAATGGATGTCCTTGAATGAGTAAAATATGCAACCAACATGCTCACACAATAAAATGACAAATGAAATATGTCACAAAGCATGCACAAACACTCTAGCATCTATCAAGCAGTTTGGCGATGACTAAGTCATCTATATATGAGTATATTGACATAGGGGTCAAATGAGAACATTTGATCATAGGTCATACTCATCTCTTAAGCACAAGTGGGGTTACCACTTTTACATAAAGCATTGTTGTGTTCACACCATTAGAGTTGCTTTAGCTCAATTGATTAGAGTAAAGCTCCCCCTAGATGTGATATCCCCCCTAAGAGGGATGAACTGACATTGGGTTTTGTCAATGATGACTTCATGTAGGTGTTGAAGATGTATATGCTCAATGTTGATGTAGATCATTTGGAGCAATCCTTTGGAGTGAGTTGCACTTTCAATACCTACACGGGTTAGTCCCACAAGGAACAAACAAGGATATCCATAGACATAGAGTGATGCATACACAAGATGATGTCCATGAAAGCATTAGTTTACCTTGTCCCTTGTCTTACCAACAAGAGGGTTTGTGACTCCTTGAACTAGTGCAACATATGGAAGTTGTTTGCACTTGTCCTTGCCAAAATGATAAGAGTGAAGTATGTTGGCGGAGTCACCCTCAAGAACTCTCTAGTTCTTCTTCTTCTGGATCCACACCATCTTGATGGGAATCCTTGGAGTTGTAGTTGTACTTGATGAGGTAGAACTTGATGTAGTCTTGGGAACCCACTTGACCAAGGCCTTACGTGCCTCTTCAAATGCATCAATTTCCTCTTGAAGCTTGTCCTTGCCTTTTTGCTTGTGGTCTCGTGGTGGAAGATCATCTTGAGCTTGTGTCCCTTTGAAAGAAGTAGGATCATACTTCTCTTGTTGAAAAATAAACTTCGTCTTGGGGTATTTATCTTCTTCCCACTCAACTCCATTGGCATTGAACTTTCATTCAAAACCAACACCTTGATTCTTCCGGTGTCTTCCTTGCTTGCGCACAATTTCCTCAAATTGCTTACTTCCAACAAGGCTCTTGTAAACACCTTTCTCTATAATTCCCTTCAATAAGCTATTTTCTTGCTCAAGTGTAACTTGGGTAAGAGAATCATTAGTGGAATCAAGAGAATTACTAGAAGCAACAACATTGGATTTGGCATGATTGTTGTTACTACTAGATGATGCATCTTTCTTGTTCTTGTTACTAGATTTAACTTGTGGCATGTAAGTAGACAAGAGTAAACGCTTGGCAATGTAAGAAGAACTTTTCTTGCGAAGATCATCATTGATTGCCTTTAAAAACTCATGCTCTTGTTCAAGGTTGAGCTTTTCAAAGCATAGCTTATCATGAGTCTTTAAAATTTCTTGGTGATTTTCTAAGGTAGTTTCATGAGCTAACTTAAGAGTGTTTAGTTCTTGAGTTAGACGCCCAATCTCCTTCTTATCATCATCATTCGTTTTATCTTGATTAGCACGATTAATTGACATTTCATCATAGTCTTCATCACTAGAGTTGTCAACAAGTAAATCATCATCACCTAGCAAATCATCTTCATCACTATTGAAATCAACATACTCGGGATGTGTTACCTTTGGACCTTTGGGCATGAAGCATCTTCCAATTCCTTCATTTGGTGAGTCAAATATGGCGTAGGAGTTTGTTGGCACAAGTGCTAGACCGGCAACACCTTCATCTTGAGTATATTTGGAGTCGGAGTGATAACTTCTTTCGGAGTGATTGTCGGAGTCGGAGTCGGAGCCGGATACCCATTCACCAACATGAGCTTGATGTCTTCTTTTTGTGTATCTCCTTGATGACTTCTCTTTCCTTTCCGAATCCTTGCTTCTCCGAGAGGGTTTTCGTTCATAACGATCATTTCTACTCCTCCTTTCTCTTGGTGGTGATTCTTCTCTTCTACTTCTTCTTTTGGGAGAATCTTCTCTTCTTTTGTAGGGGGCCGTACAATCATTGGAGTAGTGTCCGGGTCTTCCACAATTGTAGCAATTTCGCTCACGACTAGAAGATCTTTTGTCATTGTAGGACCTTGACTTGGAACTTCTTTCTTTGCTTATACTCTTGTAGAACTTGTTGAAGTTCTTTACCATTAGGCCCAATTCTTCATTGAAGGTTTGCTTCTCACTTGATGATGTGGGAGCATCACACGAGGCTTTGTAAGCACCACTTGACTTGTTGTGAAGCTCTTCCTTATCCTTTAGTGACATCTCATGAGCAAAAATTCTTCCAATGACTTCCGTTGGCTTGAGATCTTTGTAATTGGGCATCATTTGGATCAATGTGCACACGGTATCATATTTCCCATCCAAGGATCTTAGGATCTTCTTGATGAATTTGTCGGTCATCTCTTCACTTCCTAAGCCGGCAATCTCATTTGTGATGAGAGCAAGCCTAGAGTACATTTCAGCGACACCTTCACCATCCTTCATTTTGAACTTGTCAAGTTGACTTTGAAGCACATCCAATTTGGATTCCTTGACGGAGTCGGTACCTTCGTGCATATCAATCAAAGTATCCCAAATTTCCTTTGCATTCTCAAGACGGCTGATTTTGTTGAATTCTTCGGGGCACAATCCATTGAAGATAATATCACAAGCTTGAGCATTGTATTGTAGCATCTTCAACTCTTCCACGGTAGCTTCACGGTTAGGTTCTTTCCCATCAAAGAATTCAACTTGCAAGCCAATACACACAATAGCCCAAACGGCGGAGTTATGTCCAAGAATATGCATTTTCATCTTATGCTTCCAACTAGCAAAATTTGTACCATCAAAGTAAGGACCTCTACCGTGGTAATTTCCCTCGCTATATGCCATATTCTCCTAGGTTGTGAAACCAAGGCTATGACCACCAAAAGCTATGGAAATCAAAGCAAATGGAGACCAAAGCTCTGATACCACTTGTAGGATCGAAAGTACGTCTAGAGGGGGGTGATTAGACTACTTGACCAAATAAAAAACTAGCCTTTTCCCAGTTTTAGTTCTTGGCAGATTTTAGCAACTTAGAACAAGTCAAGCAATCAACCTACACATGCAATTCTAAGAGTATAGCAGCGAGATGTAAAATAATTGCATATGAAGGTAAAGGGAGGAGTTTGAGGGAGCAAACGCAATGTTGACACGGAGATTTTTCATCCGTGGTTCCGATAGGTGGTGCTATCGTACATCCACGTTGATGGAGACTTCAACCCATGAAGGGTAACGGTTGCGCGAGTGCACGGAGGGCTCCACCCACGAAGGGTCCACGAAGAAGCAACCTTGTCTATCCCACCATGGCCGTCGCCCACGAAGGACTTGCCTCACTAGGGTAGATCTTCACGAAGTAGGCGATCTCCTTGCCCTTACAAACTCCTTGGTTCAACTCCACAATCTTGACGGAGGCTCCCAAGTGACACCTAGCCAATCTAGGAGACACCACTCTCCAAGAAGTAACAAATGGTGTGTTGATGATGAACTCCTTGCTCTTGTGCTTCAAATGATAGTCTCCCCAACACTCAACTCTCTCTCATAGGATTGGATTTGGTGGAAAGTAGATTTCAGTGGAAAGCAACTTGGGGAATGCTAGAGATCAAGATTTATGTGGTTGGAATGGAATATCCTGACCTCAACACAAGTGTAGGTGGTTCTCTCTCAGAAAATATGTATTGGAAGTGTAGGCATGTTCTGATGGCTCTCTCCACGAATGAAGAGTGGGTGGAGGGGTATATATAGCCTCCACACAAAATCTAACCGTTACACACAAATCACCAAACTCGGTGGGACCGATTCAGAGAACTCGGTCAGACCGACTTGGTTCATAATGTGACTGTTAGGTGTTTTGGTGGGACCGACATGTCAACTCAGTGGAACCGATATCATTAGGGTTAGGGCATAACGTAATCTCGGTGTGACCGATTACACAAACTCGGTGCGACCGATTTTGGTAATAGTCAAACAGAGAGTTGGTCAGGCAAACTCGGTGGGACCGATTCGCTCATCTCGGTGGGACCGAAACGTTACGAAAAGGAAACAGAGTATTTGCATTGCAATCTCGATGGGACCGATCGCTCATCTCGGTTGGACCGAAACGTTACGAAGGGAAACAGAGAGATTACAATCCCATCTCGGTGAGACCGAGATCTCTATCGGTGAGACCAAAAAGACTAGGGTTTTCGGCAATGGCTATGTCAACTGAACTCGGTGGCTCCGGTTAGAAAGAATCGGTGGGGCCGAGTTGGATATTTGGTTTGAGACAGATGTGGATATGAGAAAGTAGTGGAGGGTTTTGGAGCATATCAGTAAGCATTTTGAGCAAGAACCTCATTAAGCAACACCTCATCCCTTCTTAATAGTATTGGCTTTTCCTATAGACTCAATGTGATCTTGGATCACTAAAATAGAAAATGTAGAGTCTTGTGCTTTGAGTTTGAGCCAATCTTTTGTCCTTAGCAATTTGAAGGGTCCACTTCCTAATCCATGTCATGCCAATCATTGAGCTTTCCTGAAATACTCTTCTTGAAATAGCATTAGCTCAATGAGCTATATGTTGTTAGGAATTACCAAAACCACCCAGGGATAGTTGCACTTTCACTTTTGCATGCAATAACACTTGGCACTTGGGGGCTAATGCATGCCAAAACAAAAATTCTTCCTTGTCCGCTAAGTCCCAAGCACATTGCAAGCAAGATTACTTAGCACTTGGGGGCTAATGCATATTTGCTCGTGATTTATTAAACTACTTTATGATGACCCGGTTGTGCTACAGACAACCACAGCCGGCTCATGGGGGCTACACAAGTGAATTTTGATTTTAAACAATGATAAGTACTGGCTCATTCATGCTGATTAAACCGGCCCTTGGGGGCTACGGATGCAATGTTGATCATTAAAATCCGGTTCAACGCTGAAAGTGAAAGACGGTTTTTTGAAGGATTTTTCATCACAGATGCTTTATACTCATTACTATTCTAAGTCTACAGTCTATTCTATTCTATCATACACAGTAGACTAGGGGGCTGACAGGATATGCATAGCTTGTTTAAGCCGGAATTCATACCTCATATTTCTGGTGCATCTAATTCACCATATCAATCTCAAGATCGCGGCTGGTATGAACTTGGTTAAGATAACCAGATAATACTTCACTGACGCTTAGTTGAGAGTAATCGACAATGTCAAATCTCACTTTCCGCCTTTCAACGAACTCGTCTTTGGCGGAGTGTTTGGCCAGGACGGTAGGTTGCTCCGGTTCTCTGTAGCTGGTGCCAGTAATCATAACATCTTCACCATGCTCTTCTGACAGCTTAAGTGGGCTCGAGGATTTGGTGTTCAAAGGATTGATATCTATATGATCATGGGAGAGATCAGGAATTTCTGGAGGGGCTTCATGAGCAGGTTCTTCCGGTTGTTTTTCAGAAGCATCTGATGTTGGGACTTGCTGCTCCGACTCATGGATTTTAGGATTTTCAGCCGGCTTGGTCACCCTTGTCTTTTTACTAGGTTTTGCTTGACCACTGCACGGTTTATGACAAGCCAGTATAAGTATAAGAGTATAAGAAGTTAAAAATACAAAGTAATTGTTGTTACCCAAGGGCAGTTTTGAAAGCCGGCAGTTGGGTTTGTGATGAGTCACCGGAAGAAGAGCGAGAAGCTTCCTGATAATTTGAATCAAAAGAATTAAGTGGTTGGCAAATGTGCCCCTGATACGTCTCCGTCGTATCTATAATTTTTTATTGTTCCATGCCAATATTCTACAACTTTTACATACTTTTGGCAACTTTTTATACTATTTTGGGGACTAACATATTGATCCAGTGCCCAATGCCAGTTCCTGTTTGTTGCATGTTTTTTGTTTAGCAGAAAATCCATAACAAACGGAGTCCAAACGGGATAAAAACTGACGGAGATTTTTTTTGGAATATATGTGATTTTTGGGAAGAAGAATCAATGCGAGATGATGCCCGAGGGGGGCACGAGGCAGGGGGGCGCGCCCTTGACCCTCGTGGCCACCCTGTAAGGAAGTTGGTGCCCTTCTTTCGCTGCAAGAAAGCCAATATCCGGAGATAAATCGTGTTCAAATTTCAGCCCAATCGGTGTTATGGATCTCCGGGAATATAAGAAACGGTGAAAGGCTAGAATCTAGAACGCAGAAACAGAGAGAGACAGAGAGACAGATCCAATCTCGGAGGGGCTCTCGCCCCTCCCATGCCATGGAAGCCAAGGACCAGAGGGAAAACCCTTCTCCCATCTAGGGAGAAGGTCAAGGAAGAAGAAGAAGAAGGGGGGCTCTCTCCCCCTCTCTTCCGGTGGCGCCGGAACACCGCCGGGGCCATCATCGTCCTCGCAATCTACACAAACACCTCCGTCATCTTCACCAACATATCCATCACCTTCCCACATCTATCTACAGCGGTCCATCTCCTGCAACCTGTTGTACCCTCTACTTGAACATGGTGCTTTATGCTTCATATTATTATCCTATGATGTGTTTCCATCCTATGATGTCTGAGTAGATTTTCGTTGTCCTATCGGTAATTGGTGAATTGCTATGATCGGTTTAATTTGCTTGTGGTTTATGTTGCTGTCCTTTGGTGCCCATCATATGAGCCCGCGCGTGGATCATAGCATAGGGTTAGTTGTATGTTGATAGGACTATGTATTGGAGGGCAAGAGTGACAGAAGCTTCAACCTAGCATAGAAATTGATGCATACGAGATTGAAGGGGGACCAATATATCTTAATGCTATGGTTGGGTTTTACCTTAATGAATGTTAGTAGTTGCAGATGCTTGCTAATAGTTCCAATCATAAGTGCATAGAATTCCAAGTCAGGGATGACATGCTAGCAGTGGCCTCTCCCACATAAAACTTGCTATCGGTCTAGTAAAGTAGTCAATTGCTTTGGGACAATTTCGTAACTCCTACCACCTCTTATCCACACTCGCTATACTAACTTTATTGTTTCGTTATCTAAACAGCCCCTAGATTTTATTTACGTGCTCTTTATTATCTTGCAAACCTATCCAACAACACCTACAAAGTACTTCTAGTTTCATACTTGTTTTAGGTAAAGCGAACGTTGTTGCGTGTGAGAGTTGTATCGGTGGTCGATAAAACTTGAGGGAATATTTGTTCTACCTTTAGCTCCTCGTTGGGTTCGACACTCTTACTTATCAAAAGAGGCTACAATTGATCCCCTATACTTGTGGGTTATCAAGACCTTTTTCTGGCGCCATTGTCGGGGAGCAACAACGTGGGGTGAATATTCTCGTGTGTGCTTGTTTGCTTTATCACTAAGTAGTTTTTATTTTCTGTTCTAAGTTGTTCTCTATCTTTAGTTATGGATATGGAACACGAAATACCAAAAAAAAGAGATGGGGAACCTCCTAAAACCCTCGATGCTCATTATGTGAAATATATTATGCACTACTTTAATAATCCTGAGAAAACCCCATTCAATTATGTAATGGGAGACACGTTGAATCAACGTGAATACTTTAGGGATTATCGCATGACTCAAAAAGGTAAACTATTATGGAATCTAATTCATATGTTGCATTGGTATGCTCGGCAACTATGCTTGAGATATGATTATACTTGTTGCTCTAGGATGAATGCTCCACACCTTCCCTTTTCATGCAAATTTAATGATGATAAAACCTTGGCTTCTTATGCTAATGGTATATATGATTACTATGATGTGGAACAAATAGAAGAATTTGTTGCTTTTAAGGGTGCATGTGAAATTGAATCTTTGTTTAAAGAGTTTGAAGATTTTGATGATTCAGTTTATAGACCTGAAAATTTAGCTATCCTTAAATATTGCTATGAGAATTATAAATACAATTATGACATGATGAATTTATTGAGAACGTATGCGTTGTCCGAGAAGAGACTAATATTTTGCAGGAGTCAATGGAAGAAGAAATTGATGAAACTGTGAGCTCATTGGATGAAAAAGATGAGGAGGAGAGCGAAGAACAAAAGGAGGAAGAGAGGATTAGCTACCCGTGCCCACCTTCTAATGAGAGTAACTCTTCAACTCATACATTGTTTAATTTCCCTTCGTACTTACCAAAGGATGATTGTTATGATCCCGTTGATTCTTTTGAAATATCCCTTTTTGATGATGCTTGCTATGCTTGTGGCCAAGATGCCAATATGAATTATGCTTATGGAGATGAACTTTCTATAGTTCCTTATGTTAAGCATGAAATTGTTGCTATTGCACCCACGCATGATAGTCCTATTATCTTTTTGAATTCTCCCGACTACACTATATCGGAGAAGTCTGTTCTTATTAAGGATTATATTGATGGGTTGCGTTTTACTACTACACATGATGATTTTGATAGATATAATATGCATGTGCTTGCTGCTCCTACTTGCAATTATTATGAGACATGAACTATATCTCCACCTCTCTATGTTTCCAACACGATAAAATTGCAAGAAACTGCTTATACTATGCATTGGCCTTTACTATGTGTGCATGAATTGTTCTTTTATGACATGCCGATGCATAGGAAGAGAGTTAGACTTCGTTGTTGCATGATATATTTTACTTTGTGCTCACTACTAAATGCCAAATCATTGTTAATTAAAATTGGCTTTGATATACCTTGGGATCCGGGTGGATCCATTACTTGAGCACTATATGCCTAGCTTAATGGTTTTAAAGAAAGCGCTGCCAGGGAGACAACCCGGAAGTTTTAGAGAGTCATTTATTTGTGTTGCGTGCTTTTATATAGTTTAAAAACAAAAATAATGTGCCAAGATTTGCCTTTAGGATGTTTACATTGCTTGTTGGTTTGCGCGGTGCAAAATAGAAACTTTGGCTGTAGTGCGTGATTTTACATTTTTTACTGGAATGTCAAACGGTTCTCAAACTTCTTTCACTGTCTTTCTATACAAATTTTTTATTTTTATTAATTTTTTCAGAATTTTTGGAGTACCAGAAGTATAGTGAATGTTCAGATTACTACAGACTGTCCTGTTTAAGACAGATTCTGTTTTTGATGTATAGTTTGCTTGTTTTGATGAAATTGTCGATTCCTATCAGTGGATTAAGCCATGGAAAAGTTATATTACAGTAGATACAATGCAAAAACAAAATATGAATTGGTTTTCAATAGTACTTAGAGTAGTGATTTGCTTTATTATACTAACGGATCTTACCGAGCTTTCTATTGAGTTTTGTGTGGATGAAGTGTTCGAAGATCAAGGATGTCTCGATGTGAGGAGAAGGAGGAGAGGCAAGAGCTCAATCTTGGGGATGCCCAAGGCACCCCAAGTAAATATTCAAGGAGACTCAAGCGTCTAAGCTTGGGGATGCCCCAGAAGGCATCCCATCTTTCTTCAACAAGTATCGGTATGTTTTCGGATTGGTTTCGTTCATGTGATATGTGCAAATCTTGGAGCGTCTTTTGCATTTAGTTTTCACGTTTCTATTGTGCACCATGCTGGTATGAGATAGTCCATGGTTGATTTATAGAATGCTCATTGCACTTCACTTATATCTTTTGAGTATGGCTTTATAGAATGCTTCATGTGCTTCACTTATATCATTTGAAGTTTGGATTTCCTGTTTCTCTTCACATAGAAAACCGCCATTTGTAGAACGCTCTTTTGCTTCACTTATATTTGTTAGAGCGTGGGCATATCTTTTGTAGAAAGAATTAAACTCTTTTGCTTCACTTATATCTATTTAGAGAGATGACAGGAATTGGTCATTCACATGGTTAGCCATAAAATCCTACATAAAACTTGTAGATCACTGAATATGATATGTTTGATTCCTTGCAATAGTTTTGCGATATAAAGATGGTGATATTAGAGTCATGCTAGTGGGTAGTTGTAGATTGTAGAAATACTTGTGTTGAATTTTGTGATTCCCGTAGCATGCACGTATGGTGAACCGTTATGTAACAAAGTTGGAGCATGAGGTATTTATTGATTGTCTTCCTTATGAGTGGCGGTCGGGGACGAGTGATGGTCTTTTCCTACCAATCTATCCCCCTAGGAGCATGCATGTAGTACTTTGTTTTGATGACTATTAGATTTTTACAATAAGTATGTGAGTTCTTTATGACTGATGTTAAGTCCATGGATTATACACACTCTCACCCTTCCATCATTGCTAGCCTCTTCGGTACCGTGCATTGCCCTTTCTCACCTCGAGAGTCGGTGCAAACTTCACGGTGCATCCAAACCCCGTGATACGACACGCCTATCACACATAAGCCTCCTTATATCTTCCTCAAAACAGCCACCATACCTACCTATCATGGCATTTCCATAGCCATTCCGAGATATATTGTCATGCAACTTCCATCATCATCATATACATGACTTGAGCATTTATTGTCATATTGCTTTGCATGATCGTAAGATAGCTAGCATGATGTTTTCATGGCTTGTCCATTTTTGATGTCATCGCTACGCTAGATCATTGCACATCCCAAAGACATCACGGAGGCATTCATATAGAGTCATATCTTTGTTCTAGTATCGAGTTGTAATATTGAGTTGTAAGTAAATAAAAGTGTGATGATCATCATTATTAGAACATTGTCCCATGTGAGGTTATCAAAATAAAAGTGGCTAAAGAAGCCCCAAAACAAAAAAATAAAATAAAATAATGAGAGAAAAGAAAGAATGGACAATGTTACTATCCTTTTACCACACTTGTGCTTCAGAGTAGCACCATGTTCTTCATATAGAGAGTCTCTTGAGTTATCACTTTCATATACTAGTGGGAATTTTCATTATAGAACTTGGCTTGTATATTCCAACGATGGGCTTCCTCAAAATGCCCTAGGTATTCATGAGCAAGCAAGTTGGATGGACACCCACTTAGTTTCATTTTGAGCTTTCATACACTTATAGCTCTAGTGCATCCGTTGCATGGCAATCCCTACTCCTCGCATTGACATCAATTGATGGGCATCTCCATAGCCCGTTGGTTAGCCGCGTCGATGTGAGACTTTCTCCTTTTTTGTCTTCTCCACAAAACCTCCATCATCATATTCTATTCCATCTATAGTGCTATATCCATGGCTCACGCTCATGTATTGCGTGAAAGTTGAAAAGGTTTGCGAACATCAAAAGTATGAAACAATTGCTAAGCTTGTCATCGGGGTTGTGCATGATTTAAATATTTTGTGTGCTGAAGATGGAGCATAGCCATACCATATGATTTTGTAGGGATAATTTTCTTTGGCCATGTTATTTTGAAAAGACACGATTGCTCTATTAGTATGCTTGAAGTATTGTTGTCTTAATGTCAAAAGATAGACTATTGCTTTGAATCACTCGTGTCTTAATATTCATGCCATGATTAGATTATGCGATCAAGATTATGCTAGGTAGCATTCCACATAAAAAATTATCTTTTTTATCATTTACCTACTCGAGGACGAGTAGGAATTAAGCTTGGGGATGTTGATACGTCTCCGTCGTATCTATAATTTTTTATTGTTCCATGCCAATATTCTACAACTTTTACATACTTTTGGCAACTTTTTATATTATTTTTGGACTAACATATTGATCCAAAGGCCGCCTCGCTTGTTGCATGTTTTTGTTTCGCGGAAAATCCATATCAAACGGAGTCCAAATGGGATAAAAACTGACGGAGATTTTTTTTGGAATATATGTGATTTTTGGGAAGAAGAATCAACGCGAGACGATGCCCGAGGGGGACACGAGGCAGGGGGTGCGCCCCTGACCCTCGTGGCCACCCCATAAGGGGGTTGGTGCGCTTCTTTTGCCGCTAGAAAGCCAATATCCGGATAGAAATCGTGTTCAAATTTCAGCCCAATCGGAGTTACATATCTCCGGGAATATAAGAAACGGAAAGGCCAGAATCTAGAACGCAGAAACAGAGAGAGACAGAGAGGCAGATCCAATCTCGGAGGGTCTCTCGCCCCTCCAATGCCATGAAATCCAAGGACCAGAGGGAAAACCCTTCTCCCATCTATGGAGAAGGTCAAGGAAGAAGAAGAAGAAGGGGGGCTCTCTCCCCCTCTCTTCCGGTGGCGCCGGAACGCCGCCGGGGCCATCATCGTCACCGCAATCTACACCAACACCTCCGTCATCTTCACCAACATCTCCATCACCTTCCCATCTATCTACAGCGGTCTACTCTCCCGCAACCCGCTGTACCCTCTACTTGAACATGGTGCTTTATGCTTCATATTATTATCCTATGATGTGTTGCCATCCTATGATGTCTGAGTAGATTTTCGTTGTCCTATCGGTAATTGGTGAATTGCTATGATCGGTTTAATTTGCTTGTGGTTATGTTGTTGTCCTTTGGTGCCCATCATATGAGCATGTGCGTGGATCACAGCATAGGGTTTGTTGTATGTTGATAGGACTATGTATTGGAGGGCAAGAGTGACAGAAGCTTCAACCTAGCATAGAAATTGATGCATACGGGATTGAAGGGGGACCAATATATCTTAATGCTATGGTTGGGTTTTACCTTAATGAACGTTAGTAGTTGCGGATGCTTGCTAATAGTTCCAATCATAAGTGCATAAAATTCCAAGTCGTGGATGACATTCTAGCAAAGGGCCTCTCCCACATAAAACTTGCTATCGGTCTAGTAAAGTAGTCAATTGCTTAGGGACAATTTCGCAACTCATACCACCACTTTTCCACACTCGCTATACTAACTTTATTGTGTCTTTATCTAAACAGCCCCTATATTTTATTTACGGGCTCTTTATTATCTTGCAAACCTATCCAACAACACTTACAAAGTACTTCTAGTTTCATACTTGTTTTAGGTAAAGCGAAAGTTAAGCATGCGTAGAGTTGTATCGGTGGTCGATAGAACTTGAGGGAATATTTGTTATACCTTTAGCTCCTCGTTGGGTTCGACACTCTTACTTATCGAAAGAGGCTACGATTGATCCCCTATACTTGTGGGTTATCAGACCCGCCAGTAGGTAA
Source organism: Aegilops bicornis (assembly GCA_021605145.1). Classification (NCBI taxonomy): domain Eukaryota; kingdom Viridiplantae; phylum Streptophyta; class Magnoliopsida; order Poales; family Poaceae; genus Aegilops; species Aegilops bicornis. The sequence goes on along the minus strand of CM038670.1, from coordinate 729,298,209 downwards.
AAAGAGTTTTAAGTTCGGAAGGACCTCATTTCGGCGTTTCTGCGGAGCTGGAGTATTCGGTAGGCTGGAGGATAATTCTTCACCTCCGCTGGTCCGAGTCTGTCGCCGGTTTTCGTGCTGCCGTTGCTTCAAAAGAAAGTGAGGATCCAAATGAGCTAAGGGGTGTGAAAAGCTTACTTTCCGGGTTACCCGTCAAAATTTCTGTCTTGGCAAAGGCTCTGAGTCGGAGAAATTATCGTTACCTCTTCTTCAACTGCTTGGGTGGCCCCCATGTCATCCTGACAATAATCAGTGTCAATAAGATAATTGAAAAAGGAGCCAAGGGAGTCAAGGGCTACCTCCGACTCAGAACTGTCGTCCAGTTCAAACATACTGGAAGCACTTGGTTATTTCTTGTTTTTTGTTGGCAGTCTTCTTGCGTCTTTCTTGGCAGCCCTGGCCTTTTTGGCAGCTTCATGATCATATTGCTTTTTCCAAAAATTAGATTCAGCCTGTGAAAGTTATCAGAGTTGAGTTAGAAGAATATTTGAATAATGAGGTAAAATTAAAAAGATTTAGAAACTCACATCTGGTGGCGGGTTAAGTTTGCAGAAAGGGCTTAGACCCACTCTGCTGCAGTTTTCTAATTCTTCATGTAGAAGGTTCTTTGTCATTTCAGTGATTGCTTCATCAATTAAACACACGGAACTATGACGCAGTGGATCTTTTACACCACCCATGTAAGTGCACATTAATCCGGGTCGGCGACTTAAGGGTATGATCCGCCAAGAAACCCAGCACCGAACTAAGTCAATGCCAGTTAACCCGTTTCCCAGCAGAGCCTTGACCTTTGCAATGGTGGGGGCAAGCTTCGCACGTTCAGCAGCAGTGAGCTTTTCGGGAAGATGATGCTTTGGGTCAAGACGCTGGACACGTTAACCCGGCAGTGGATTCTCATAAGTCGGAGAGGTGTCTTTGGAGTAAAACCATGTATGGTTCCAATCTTTGGGGTGACTCGGCAAGAAAGAATAGGGGAAGATAGCACCTCTTCTTCGTTGAATCGAGATACCACCGAGTTCCAAGCTGGGTTTGTTTGTAAACTTGTTTTGGTGGTTCAAGTAAAAATATTCCTAGAAGAGTTCAACACTAGGCTCCTCTTGAAGGTATACTTCACAGAAAACTTGAAAATTGCAAATGTTTGACACGGAATTGGGTCCGATGTCTCGAGGATGGAGTTGAAAGAAGTGCAGAACGTCTCGAAAACACTTTGAACCAGGAGGTGAGAAGCCCCGGTTCATGTGATCGGTGAAAACGATGACTTCACCATCCTTTGGGCGAGGTCTTTCTTCACTTGGTTTGGGGGCGCGCCAATGCATGACATCTTTTCCTGGTAAGAAGTCAATCTTGACAAAATCTTTGAGTGTGTTCTCAGTGACAATCGAAGGAACCCAATTGCATGATGTGACTGTTTTCGGCGGCATAGTGAAGGAAGAAGCCTAAAAGAAAGGAAAATTTTGGCTGGTTCAAATTGATTCATTAAGCCGGAAATAAAAAGCTGCAGTATATATTTAGAATGGAGGCTTAAATGGGGCCTAATGATATATGGATAGTTATAACTGGTGATTTAAGCCGCCATGACAGCAATAATATTCAACATCTGTCAAGAGCGAATTCTACTAAGTATTGAAGCAAACAGGTTTCACAGATTACTGCTAGGATTTCAGATCTGCGACAGTTTGGATAACAGAAAATATTTCTGACCTAAATTATAGTACTCGAGCAGTTTTTATGTTCATATTGGTTTTTTCTTGTGCAAAGGAGGTGGTTTATTAACAAAACAAGTATCACAACTGCCGCCGTGCAGGAGGAGTGCTAAGTCTGAATAAAAGTTGCAAGTTACAACGAAGAACAAGGATGAACTCTGAAGAACGAGGATGAAGTCTGAAGAACTTCAAGAAACCCTAATGGAGATCTGTAGTGGAGAAAGAGGCACTTACTGGATCCACTTAGTAGAGGAGAGGCGCCGCGTTTTTCTCTGGACACATTCAGGTTGATGCAGCGGCCGAGGTTGACGAAGACGATGAGCTTTGCGGCGGCGGCAAGACTCGGGTGTGCAGATGCGCCACGGAGAGAGGTGGAAGACGAGAAGGAAAGAGGGGGAAATGGAAAGAGGGCTGCGTGACCCTATTTATAAGGAGAAGTGTAACAAGTGGTGTGAAAAATGAGGAGGCTGAAGAATGATTATCCAGCTACTCGGGCGCCTCAATTTTCGGGATGGTTATTAAAGATAAGGATCTGTTAAGATATGTTGGGTATTGTGCGAAATTAATGGCAGATGACGTCATGGCAGGTTTCCGTAATTCCAAGAAATGGCATCATGGCAGTTTACAATATCTAACAAGAACAAGAGAAGAAGGATTTTTTCTAAATGTTGAAGATTGACATGAACAAGTTCAAATCAATCTCGGGCCTAATGTTGGGGATATGACTATTAGCTATGACCCACCCAGGAGGGGCCGGGTTATACCTGTGGCGATTCATCAAGACAAGCCCATGAAGATATTGAAGATGGCGGTTCATGGAGTAGACTTACTAAGGGCCCGAAGCCCAGGAGGCGTTTTTAATGCCCATAGGTGTAAACCGCCATGTATGTATGACTTGTATTGTAAGGCATGTATATTTGGTCACCGAGCCGGACACGTTGTTATGAGCCGGCCGAGACTCTGTACGCCGCTGGGTGTCAACCTGTGTATATAAAGGGACGACCCGGCGGCGGTTTAGGGGAGGAGACAAGAGATCGAAAGCTAGGTTAAGCGTATTCGCTCCCTGGTAATCGAAACATAAGCAATACCACCTCAAACTGGATTAGGCCTTTACCTTCACCGCAAGGGGCTGAACTAGTATAAACTCATGTGTCCTTTGTCCAGTTTAACCCCTTTAAGTTAACCTAGTGCGATGGCTCCACGACTAAGTCCTCACACTAGGACATCTGCCGTGACAATTCCACGACACTGTGCTCAAAAAGATATAAGTGAAGCACTAGAGCAAGTCCATAGCTCATAATTTTTTTAAGTGAAGCATAGAGAGCAATTCTAACTAGTCATGACATAATTTTGGCTGTCTCAAATCGGTGTTTCCAGCAAGGAATCAAGACTTAAAACACAAAATAAAACAAGAAAAGACTCATATCATACAAGACGCTCCAAGCAAAACACATAGTATGTGATGAATAAAAATATAGTTTCGAGTAAAATACCGATGGTCGTTAGAAGAAAGAGGGGATGTCACTCGGGGGCATCCCCAAGCTTAGTTGCTTGCTCACTTTTGGATAATAGCTTGGGATGTCGTGGCATACCCAAGCTTAGGCTCTTCTTACTCCTTATTCCTTCATCCATCGTAAGATAACCCAAAACTTGAAAACTTCAATCACACAAAACTCAACGAAACCTTCGTGAGATCCGTTAGTGCAAGAAAGCAAACCACTACTATAAGTATTGTATCAAACACATTCATATTTTATTTTTGCATTATATCTACTGTATTCCAACTTTTATATGGCAAAAACTCATCAAAGAAAACCATAGAGCCATCAAAACAAGCACACAACGCAAAGAAAACAGAATCTGTCAAAACAGAACAGTCTGTAGCAAATTGACTATTTCGAATACTTCTGGAACTCCAAAAATTCTGAAAAATCAGGACGCCTTGGGTAATTTGTATATTAATCTTCTGCAAAAAGAATTAGTATTTTATCACGCTCTGATGATTTTTAATAGTTATTTTCATGAGCGCAAAAGTTTCTGTTTTTCAGCAAGATCAAACAACTATCACCCAAGAAGATTCTAAAGGCTTTACTTGGCGCAAACACTAATTAAAACACAAAAGCACAATCATAACAATAGCATAATTGTGCAAACACTCAAGAACAGCAAGCAAAAAAGCAAAAATAAATTTTATTAATTGGGTTGCCTCCCAACAAACGCTATAGTTTTACGCCTTAGCTAGGCACAAAGCAAGGATCTAAGTTTTGTCTTCCTTGTTCAACTCTTCAATCAAACTCTTAGAATCCCTTAGAGATTTAGCATAGAGATTTCAATGACAATACTTCTAGGAACAAATTTAAATAATTCATTCTTGACAAAGGGATCTCTTATAGCTTCAACAAAATTTGGGTGGATACTAATCATCTTAAGATCCTCTTTACTAGAAATTGCACCCTTGCTCTTAGTAACTTGGGTAGTCTTTCCAATTTTTACGTGAGTTTTTTCAACATTTTTAGCGGAGGAAAAAGTCGTACTCAAATTGCTAAAGATTTCTTCTAGTTTATCAATCCGAGACGGGCTTTCTTCAATTCTTTCATGAATTATGGTTCTCTTTTCTTTTAACAACTTAAAAACTTCTCCTGCTTTTGACCCAATCTTGGTGGCAAAATTATGCATCTTTTTATCTATATTTTCAATATGATCTTCGGTAAGCATTTTCTTTTCAATAGCATCTAGTCTTTCCATAACATGCTCAAGAGTCAACGTTGTTTCATTAATCATAAGAGGTGGTGAGCCCACTAAATTTCCCATAGCATTAAAAGCATCAAGAGAGGGACACATCAAAAACATTTCCACCGGTAATCGTATCAAGGACGAATCTATACCAAGTGGTGATGCCAACATAAAAACAACAAAGAAGAACAACCGTAAATTTCTTACGGATAGATCTATTATGAGCATTGCAAATCCCATACCAAGCATCTTTTTAATTTTCCCCTCCCCTTTGTTTAAAGTTGAGAACCTCGTTCTCGGGAGTGCAAGCAATAGTGGAAGAACTATCCATAACGATAATAACGGCAAACAAGATTACACACAAAAACATATCCGGCAAGAAAGCGGCGAACGAAAAAGAGGGGCGAATAAAACGACAAATTTTTGTGAAGTGGGGGAGAGGAAAATGGCAAATAATGTAAATTGCGAGGAGATGAGATTTGTGATTAGGAACCTAGTTTATGTTAAAGATCCTCTCCGGCAACGGCGCCAGAAATTCCTTTTGATGCGGCTCGGAGCTACGTTGGTATTTCCCCAAAGAGGAAGGGATGATGCAGCACAGCAGCAGTAGGTATTTCCCTCAGATATGAAACCAAGGTTATCGAACCAGTAGGAGAACCAAGCAACACAACGTAAACAGCCCCTGCACACAAATAACAACCACTCGCAACCCAACTTGTTAAAGGGGTTGTCAATCCCTTTCGGGTAACGACGCCAGAACTTGGCACGTGGACGGGAGAAAGTTGTAATAGATTGATAGATCGAATGCCAAATAAAATAAATAAGAATAAAACGCAACAAGGTATTTTTGTATTTTTGGTTTAATAGATCTGAAAATAAAAGCAAAGGAAAAGTAGATCGCAAAGGCAAATATATGAGAAAGAGACCCGGGGGCCGTAGGTTTCCCTAGTGGCTTCTCTCGAGAAAAATAGCAAACGGTGGGTGAACAAATTACTATTGGGCAATTGATAGAACTTCAAATACTCATGACGATATGTAGGAAATGATCATTACATGGCATCACGTCCAAGATTAGTAGACCGACTCCTGCCTGCATCTACTACTATTAATCCACACATCGACCGCTATCCAGCATGCATCTAGTGTATTAAGTTCATGGAGAAACGGAGTAATGCAATAAGAACAATGACATGATGTAGACAAGATCTATCTATGTAGAGATAAACCCCATTGTTTTATCCTTAGTAGCAACGATACATACGTGTCGGTTCCCCTTCTGTCACTAGGATCAAGCACCGTAAGATCCAACCCACTACAAAGCACCTCTTCCAATTGCAAGATAAATAGATCAAGTTGGCCAAACAAAACCCAAATATTGGAGAAGAAATACGAGGCTATAAGCAATCATGCATAAGAGATCAAGGAAACTCAAATACTTTCATGGATATAAAAAGATATAACTGATCAGAAACTCAAAGTTCATCAGATCCCAACAAACACACCACAAAAAGAGTTACATCATATGGATCTCCAATAGACCATTATATTGAGAATTCAACGAGAGAGAGGAAGCCATCTAGCTACTAACTACGAACCCAAAGGTCTACAAAGAACTACTCACGCATCATCGGAGAGGCACCAATGGAGGTGGTGAACCCCATCTGTGATGGTGTCTAGATTGGATCTGGTGGTTCTGGACTCTGCGGTATCTGGAATTGATTTTCCTCGACTCCCCTAGGGTTTCTGGAATATTAGGGTATTTATAGAGCAAAGAGGCAGTCCGGGGGGCAGCCGAGGTGGGCACAACCCACCAGGGCGCGCCTGGGCCTCCTGGCGCGCCCTGGTGGGTTGTGCTCTCCTCGGAGCACCCCCAGGCGCAGCCTTGGCCCATTAGGTGTCTTCTGGTCCATAAAAAATCTCCGTGAAGTTTTGTTGCATTTGGACTACGTCTGATATTGATTTCCTGCGATGTAAAAAACAAGCCGAAAACAGTAACTGGCACTTGGCACTATGTCAATAGGTTAGTACCAAAAAATGATATAAAATGACTATAAAATGATCCAAGATTGATAATATAACAGCATGGAACAATAAAAAATTATAGATACGTTGGAGACGTACCATCTATGGATTCCTTATGGGACTAACCCATGTAGGTATTGAAAGTGCAACTCACTCCAATGGATTGCTCCTTATGATCTACATCAACATTGAGCATCCGCATCTTCAACATATACATGAAGTCATCATCGACAAAACCCAAGGTTAGTTTGTCCCTCCTAGGAGGGATATCACATCTAGGGGGATCTTTACTCTAAGAATTGAGCTAAAGCAACTCTAATGGTGTGAACACAACAATGCTTTATGTAAAAGTGGTAACCCCACTTGTGCTTAAACGATGAGTATGACCTACGATCAAATGTTCTCATTTGACTCCTCAGTCAATATACTCATATATATGACCTAGTCATCGCCAATTGCTTGATAGATGCTAGAGTGTTTGTGCATGCTTTGTCACATATTTCATTTGCCATCTTATTGTGTGAGCATGTTGATTGCATATTTTTCTCATTCAAGGACATCCATTTGTTGCTTTGATTGTTTGGATCTTTGTCTTTTGCCAAATGGATGGATAAGAATACCTAAGAACTTCCTCTAGCTATCTATGATTTTCTCTTCTCAAACTCTATTCATACTACATCACAAAGTTTGATCAAGTCAGATTCGAACCCTCTGGGTCAGGAGCACTCAGAGTCACCGATTTGTCACAGACTTAAACTTCCAAAACCTCTTTATGTATTTCGGTTTGACCGATTCATACCTTTCGGTCATACCGAGTTCACTTGGTTGATCTAGGTTTTAAATCTCGGTGCAACCGATTAGAACAATTCGGTCACACCGAGTTGCAGTAACCGCTTGCGATTCTGCAGCTCGGTGCCACCGAGTCGTTCCACTCAATCACACCGACAGGGTTAGGATATAAATACCCACGGGTCAAATTTTGGAAATTTCTCCGAAACCCTTCGCCCGCACGTATCCTGCTTTGCCGACTCGGGACTCTGGATCGTCCTCTTATGGCCAGCGACCCCTGCCGCTGGTCTCCGTCGCTGTCAATGGGAATCTTCACCGCCGTTGTCGCTGTAGAAATCTCATCGCCAAGTTAGGGTATGAGTTCGATCCTTTGTGCGATATTTACCTCTGATTCTTAGCACAACGTCAATGCCATGATTCTTACCACGTTTGAGATACTTCTATCCAATAAAAACTTCCTTTAGATCAGATTTGATTCGAAAATTTAGTGTTAGGTTTCCGCCGAACTCATCTCAGACCAACCGAGTTGTGGAAATCGGTCTCACCGATTTGGCCTATGCCATTGCACTTGTAACTTTCGGTCTGACCGAAACTTGCAAATCGGTGTGACCGAGTTCAACTCTCAGTGAAACCCTAGCAATCTCGGAGTCACCGAACTGTGTCTCGGTCTGACCGATTTCACTAATTTAGACTCCAAAGTTGCTTCGGTGTCACCGAGTTCAACAAATCGGTAGCTCCGAAATGCTTTTTGTGGAAAACTAAAACTAAGTTTTTGACTCAATTGTTTTGCAAAATCTCTGCACTTTGTGATGCTCATCCAATCTATCGCAACTCTATCTATTCATAGGGTCAGCTTTCAGTTTGCAGTGTCAGCTATGTCAGATCAGAGTGATAGCCAGAACAAGTCTGAAGAGCAAGTTAACCTGATTGAGGGCACTAGTCCCTCTGGTAGTTATGATGAGGGTAGCAGAAGCACCCCAAGAAACTTTCCCAAGGCAGCAACAAGAACAAGGAGAAAGAGAAACTCTGATTCAGAGGATGAAGACTATGTTGCTGCTGGGGAAGAAGTCAACTCCAAGAAGAAAGTTGTCTGAACAAGAAGGCCCCTGCCAAGAGAGTGCCTATGTCTAAGGCCAGAGCCTCAACTTTTGAAGCCTCCAAATCAACTGTTGGAGAGGCTGCTGGTGTGGGCAAGAAAAAGAAAGAAAGGAAGAGAGGGAGATGGTGCAAGCGAGTAGATCCCATGGAAGAATTTGAGAAGCACTCTTTTGATGAGGAAGAACATGAAGAAGAAGATGTTGCACCAGCACCTAAAGCTCAGAAGCTGATGGGGGATGCCATCAAGTATGGGGCTGCATCATCAAAGCCCAAGACTGCACCCAAGAGAAGCACCAGGAACATACCTGCTGCAGAAAAGAACAAGGCCCCGGTGCCTGAAAGAGAAGAGGAAGATGAAGCCCAAGTGCTTAGAAAGTTGAAGCCCAAGATCCCAAATCATGATGATACACATCCAGTGGCTGAAAACATGAAGATCAGAAAGGATGCAGATCTCAGACTCTAGAGACAGTCAGATCCCTATGCTACAAGAAGGAGAACTGTTGTAGACTACAGGTTCCACACCAAGGAACAACATGACTTCTATGAGACTGTACTCCTAGATAAGAAGCCCATAGTCAGTGACATGAAGTGGGTTGACTGGAAATATATTGATGAAAATGAAGATCACTTTCCTGGAGTCATGACAGCTTCAGGATGAATGGAGTTGTTATTTTTGTGGGTCGGAAATTGACCAAGTGGAATGATGAGCTTATCATGCAGTTTTATTCAACATCTCATTTCTATCTAGATGGAAGGGTTGCCTAGATGACTGAAGGTACAAGGTACCAGTCCACCATTGCTGAGTGTGCAAAGCTAATCAATGCTCTTGAAGAGCATGAGGATGATACAGATGTGTATGCAAAGCTTAGGAAAGTACACAACTCCATGGCACATATGTACAATGAGATTCAAGATGCAGCCTTGGAGCATCACAAGTATGGCTCTGTCTACTATCTTCTGTCAGGACTGCCCACAATCAATATTATTCTGAGGCACACATTGTTGCCCAAGTTTGGAGATGACAGGATGATAAGGGGACATTCCATCAATTTGCTGCATATGTTTGATGTGCCAGAAAAGTTCAAGGTGATGACACTGATTGTAGAGACAATCAAGAGGACAGATGCTGATCAGAAGAGATCATGTGGGTATGCTCCACACATTCAGATGCTCATCAACTCCAAGATGGGAAAAGGCATATATCTGTTGGACAAAGAGCATCTTCCCTTGAGGCCTGACTTTGAGGATAACATGGTTGTCATGGATGCCACAGATCCTACATCAGTAGAAGCTCAAGAGAAGAGGGAAAAAGCAAAAGCAGAGAAGGCAGCCAAGATGCCAAGTGTTTAAGTGGCATCTCAAGTTTTTCTCAAGTCAAAACAAGATCAAGCTTAGAGAGCCGCATAGCACTATGCATTTTCAACCTTTTTGGTAACTTATTGCCAAAGGGGGAGAAAGTGTATAGATCATAAGCTGAGAGAGAGAGAGCTTTGCTTCTTTTTGCCTCTTTTTCTGCTACTTATTTGTGTGCTTGCTTGGATGATGATATTATTTATCTCTCGTGTATGATCATTCACTTTGTCTTGGTGATGAGTGTATATTTTATATTCTATCATTTTGAGCGCTCCACCAAGGTGTATGTGACATGGAAGAGTAACCCATGATCCTAATCGATTGTGCATTTGCATTCAAAAGCAAATTTTAAATAATGCACAAATTTAGGGGGATCTCTTTCTTATCACATACTTCTTCAAGCGACGATGTATTTCATTCTTATTATCATTTGTCGAAGCTTTGATCTATATGTTATCATCAATTACCAAAAAGGGGGAGATTGAAAGTGCAACTAATCCCTGGGTGGTTTTGGTAATTCCTAACAACATATAGCTCATTGAACTAATACTCTTTCAAGATGATCATTTCAGAAAGTTCAACGATTGGCATGGCATGGACTAAAGATGTGGACCCCTCAAAATGCTAAGGACACATATTGGCAAAAGCTCAAGACTCTACATTTTCATTTTAGTGATCCAAGATCACATTGAGTCCATAGAAAAAGCCAATACTATTAAAAGGGGATGAGAGTGTTGCTTAATGGCTTGCTTGCTCAAAATGGCTAGTGATATGCTCCAAAAGCCCTCAACCACTCTTTCATTTCCACATATGTCCTAAACCTAAGTTCAAACTCGGCCCCACCGATTTGATCTATCCGGCGCCACCGAGTTCATTTGACATAGCCATAGCCAGAAACCCTAATCAGTTTGGTCTCACCGATAGGGATCTCGGTCTCACCGAGATGGGATTGCTAACTCTCTGATTCCCTTCGTAACGTTTCGGCCTAACTGAGATGAGAGTGGTGTCTCCTAGACTGGTTAGGTGTTACGGTAGGATCGAAAGTATGTCTAGAGGGGGGGTGATTAGACTACTTGACCAAATAAAAACTTATCCTTTTCCCAATTTTAGTCTTTGGCAGATTTTAGCTATCTTAGCACAAGTCAAGCAATCCTAACACAATTCAAGCAAGCATGCAAAGAGTATATGAGCACGTAGCGACCAGACCTCAAACAGTCTGATCTCTGTGCTCAGTGTCATCCCTGGATCAGTAATGCTGACACCACACAGTACTCGGAGGATTTATAACAGAGTAGCAATCACACACTTATTACAATCGAATGTCTCAAGAGAGAACTTATTAAAATAAATATGGCTTAAGGCCATCTAAATTCGATAACAGCGGAAGGCTTGGAAGAATAAGCGAGTCCATCAACTCCAACGGCATCACTGAGTATAGAACCACGACCTAAGCACCTTACTCTTAAATTCGAAAAGTCTGCAACATGAAACGTTGCAGCCCGAAAACGGGTCAGCACATGGAATATGCTCGCAATGTAACACATAGAGAATAATCATGGAATAAGCTATACTACATGCATATTTGGCTGGTGGAAAGCTCTATGGTTACAGTTTTTGCGTAAAGACAATTTTTCCCTACTGCAAAGGAATAAAATTATTTAACTACCATGGTGGTTGTTAAACATTGAGAATGGTTGACAGCATTCTCAATCCCAATTAAAAGTACTCATTAAAAACCCAATAATATTAATTAGATTAACATGTTGAGATTCACATGATATCCAAGTACTAGATACTCAAGATGTCCATAACCGGGGACACGGCTAACCGTGATTAGTTTATACACTCTACAGAGGTTTGTGCACTTTTCCCCACAAGACTCGATCGCCTCCGTTGGATTTCCTGCACTACATGATGTTTGAGAAACGGAAGACTGATACACAGTCTTTCAGAGGCGCTAGCACCTTACGAAGGGTAGACCGGTACACCTACTTTCCCCTACATCTGCTAGTCTACCCGTAAGAGTTCGCACAACTTAATCAACTATGCCAGAGCCCATAATGGCTTGTGGCTGCACACGGAAGTTTCTAGTATGAATAATCTTATGATCCCTTTGAGCCTGGGTGGCGGTCCGAAGAAAAACAGGCAAATCCTGGAAACCAGGTACCTCAATCCACCCAGATGTGTGTTTAAGTTGCCACCTTAAGTAAACCATTAATTAACAATCTCGCAATTGTCATGGATACACTCACCCAATCCACGTCTACTAGCATAGCATGGCAATATAAGCAAACGTAGAAGTAACTCCCAAGGGTTTGAAAATAAATAGGTAATAGGTACTACCTCAACTACTTCCCATAACCCATAGTTTAATTAGATCCTAGTCATGCAATGTTTGAGGATTGATCTAATGCAGTAAAAACTGGGTATGAGAAAAGGTATGATCAAAGTGTTACTTGCCTTGCTGATGATCCGCGAGACTTAGAGACTCGAAGTAACAGGCGGCGCACTCCGGGTATTCTATCGCAGACAAACAAACAAGCATACAATAAGTACTCATCTAATGCACAGGTAAAACCCAAATAAAAGATCTAACCAGATAGTTCAACTTAAGAACTCCGGTTTGCAAAAAGAACCAAATCAAACGAAGCAACGGAAGTCAAACGGCGAAAGCAAACAACTTCGTTTTACTAATCTGGATCTAGGTCAAATTTTACAGTAGCAAAAACTTGTTTAAGTTGGTTATTCGGAAAGAGGGTTTCGAGACGAAACTCTAGGCGCTTGAATCGCCTGATTCCGATAAACGAGCGAAAAGTTAAACTAAAACGAAAATCGGATCAGAAATCGCAATCGGAAAAATCACGAATTAAATCCGAGAAAAAGAAAAACGACGTACGGGTTAACGAACGAACGTTCGTTAACTAAACTAATCTGACGAACGTGTTCGTTAAAACGAACAAACGAACGAACGTTCGCTATTTATCCTAAACCAAAAAAAACCGAAACTAAAAAACAGAAGAAAAAAACCGAAGAAAAACCGATCGGTTTTTTAAAAAAATCGGCGGCATGGAAATCGAGGCGGCGGCGAACCTCGGCGGCGGGGTCCGGCGAGTCGGCGGCGTCGGCGGCGGGTCCGCGGCGGCTTCGGCGACGGCAAAGCGGCGGCGGGCGGCGGCGGGCGGCGGATCGGCGGCGGGCTAGGGTTTTCAAGGGTGGGCCAGCGCCAAAGGGTGGGCTGGGCGGCGGGCGGCTCGGATGGGTCAGCGCTGGGCGGCGGTTATTTATTACGCCCAGCGGAGTCTCGCTGGCACGACCAAGGTCGCTTGCATTTTTAAATAATTCCGCGCAGAAGAAAAAAAAATTAAAAGAAATACTATACGGACTCCAAAAATCCCGAAATAAATTTTCCCCGGCTTCTAAAATCAAGCCGGACTAGATAAACATTTATTTGGGGCCTAAATGCAATTTTGAAAAACGCGTATTTTTCCTAAATTCAAATAAAAAGGCGAAAAACTCCAAAATAAAATCTTATTTGATTTTTTATTAAATCTTCATTATTTCTTAATTTTGGGAAAGTCATTTTATTCCTCTCTCATATTTTGATAGTAGAAATAACTGAAGATAAAATAAATAAAATCAAATGATCCTATTTTCAAAATTTGAGAAAACTCAAATATGAAAATAACTAAATCCCCAACTCTCTCCGTGGGTCCTTGAGTTGCGTAGAATTTCTAGGATCGAGCCAACAAATGCACAAAAATATGATATGCAATATGATCTATGTATAACACTCCAAATTGAAAATTTGGGATGTTACAAACCTACCTCCCTTAAGATGAATCTCGCCCTCGAGATTCGGGTTGGCTAGCAAATAGGTGAGGGTGGGCCTTGAGCAGATCTTCCTCTCGCTCCCAGGTGGCTTCTTCCTCGGTGTGGTGGCTCCACTGAACTTTGCAAAACTTGATAACATTGCTGCGGGTGACTCGACTGGCATATTCGAGAATCTTAACAGGTTTCTCCTTATAGGTCAAATCATCATTCAAATGAATCGCTTCCAGTGGCACTGTATCTCTTAGGGGTATATCAGCCATCTCTGTGTGACACTTCTTCAACTGAGAAACATGGAATACATCATGAACACCTGACAATCCCTCGGGTAATTCTAACTTGTAGGCGACTTCTCCCATGCGCTCCAAAACTTTGTATGGTCCCACAAAACGTGGCGCTAACTTTCCTCTAACTCCAAAACGCTTAACTCCTCGAAGTGGAGATACTCAAGATAAACTCTGCTCCGACTTCAGATTCGCCTCCTTGCATTTTGAATCCGCATAGCTCTTCCGTCTTGACCGGGCTACCTTGAGACTATCGCGAATTAACTTTACTTTCCGCTCGCACTCCTTAATCAAATCCGTCCAAACAATGGCGGTCTCCAACTTCATCCCACAACAACGGGGTTCTGCACCTCCTTCCGTACAAGGCTTCGAAAGGGGCCATCTTCAAACTAGATTGATAAATGTTGTTGTAAGAGAACTCCGCATATGGCAAGTTATCGTCCCAGCTAGATCCATAATCCAAGGCACAAGCTCTAAGCATATCCTCCAAAATCTGATTGACTCTCTCGGTTTGTCCATCTGTCTACGGATGGAAAGCTATGCTAAACTCCAACCTGGTTCCCAAAGTTTCGTGCAACTGCTTCCAGAACTTTGAGGTGAATTGGGTTCCTCTATCTGATACGATACTCCTCGGAACTCCATGCAAGCATACAATCCTGGTCATGTATATCTTAGCCAATTTGGCACTGCTATAGGTAGTCTTTACTGGAATGAAATGAGCTACCTTCGTCAAACGATCGACTACGACCCAAATTGAGTCATAGCCTGAACGGGTCCTGGGTAATCCCGTGATGAAATCCATGCCTAGTTTATCCCACTTCCATTCGGGTATAGGCAATGGCTGTAACAATCCTGGTGGCTTCTGATGTTCTACCTTCACCCTCTGATACACATCACAGACTGCTACGTAGTCTGCTATATCCTTCTTCATTCCGGGCCACCAGAAAGTATTCTTCAAATCCAAATACATCTTGGTATTTCCTGGGTGAATCGAATATGGTGAATCATGTGCCTCTTGTAGAATCAACTTCCTGATCTCCGGGTCATTGGGCACATAAACACGGTCTTCAAACCATAGGGTATCGTGCTCATACTCATGAAATCCCTTAGCTTTTCCTTCGCTCATTTTCTCCTTTATAGAGGCAATCTCTTTGTCAGTCTTTTGAGCTTCTCTGATTCTATCCATCAAAGTTGACTGAATCTCCAATGCTGCTACATAGCCTCTCGAAACTATTTCCAAACATAGTTCACGAAGATCCTCGGCTAACTCCTTTGGTATTTCTCCCGTCATTAGTGTATTGACATGACTCTTACGGCTCAACGCGTCTGCTACAACGTTAGCCTTTTCGGGGTGATAATGCAATCTCATATCGTAATCTTTAATAAGCTCAAACCATCTCCTCTGCCTGAGATTTAACTCCTTCTGCGTGAAGATGTACTTCAAACTCTTGTGATCCGTATACACCTCACAATGGTTCCCAATAAGAAAGTGTCTCCAAGTTTTCAATGCATGCACTACGGCTGCTAACTCCAAATCATGAGTAGCATAATTTAACTCATGAGGCTTAAGATGTCGTGAAGCATACGAAACAACTCTTCCCTCCTGCATAAGCATTGCTCCAAGTCCTCGGCGTGAAGCGTCGCAATAAACTTCGTAATCCTTTGCCTGATCTGGCAGAATTAACACTGGTGAGGTAACCAAACGTTTATTCAACTCCTGGAAACTAGCCTCACACTCCTCAGTCCATATGAACTTGGTATCCTTCTTCAACAATTCTGTCGTAGGCTTCGCAATCCTTGAGAAATTCTCAATGAATCTCCGGTAGTATCCTGCGAGTCCAAGGAAACTCCGGATCTCCCCAATCAGTAGTTGGCGCTTCCCAATTGGTCACGGTGGCAACTTTAGTGGGGTCCACTGCTATACCTTCTCCGGATATAACATGTCCGAGAAATCCAACTTCCTTCAACCAAAACTCACACTTGCTGAACTTGGCATATAACTGATGTTCTCTGAGCTTCTCGAGTACCAATCGCAAATGTTCCTTATGTTCTTCTTCATTCTTCGAGTAAACCAAAATATCATCAATGAACACCACGACGAACTTATCCAAAAACTCCATAAGCACTTTATTCATCATGTTCATAAAATAGGCAGGTGCGTTAGTCAGACCAAAGGACATAACGGTATACTCATACAGCCCGTACCTGGTGGTAAAAGCCGTCTTAGGTATGTCCTACTCTCGAATCTTCAACTGATGGTACCCTGATCGCAAATCGATCTTGGTAAACACCTTAGCTCCTTGCAATTGGTCAAACAAATCATTGATCATCGGTAGTGGGTACTTGTTCTTGATTGTTACTTCATTCAATCCACGATAATCAACAACCATTCTTAATGATCCATCCTTCTTTTCCACTAGAAGTACAAAGCGATCCCCAAGGCGAAGAACTTGGGCGAATAAAGCCTTTATCCAAGAACTCCTTAATCTGCTTCTTGATTTCCTCCAAGTCTTGGGCTGGCATCCTATACGGTCTCTTGGATATCGGCCCAAAGGTTCGCAAAAGCTCAATCAAAACTCAATATCTCTATCCGTGGCATGCATGGCAACTCTTACGGAAATACATCGTGGAAATCCCTTACCATGGTACTTCCTCCTGCACAACTCCCGAAGGGAATTTACATGTGCTCTCCTCGGCTCATGCCGTGATACATACTTGATTCTCCTTCCTTCTGGTGTCATAAGAAAAATTGTCTTACTGGCGCAATCGATGTTTCCTCCATACATCGACAGCCAATCCATACCAAGAATTACATCCAAACCTTGGGATTCCAGTATAATTAAATCCATTGGGAAAACATGCCTCCCTATACTTAATGGCACTTGAAAACATCCTTGACTGGCCATATACTCCGCTCCCGGTGAGCTTACTAGCATGGGTGTCTTAAGAGTCCTAGTGGGCAGGCTAAACTTATCCACAAATCCCCTTGATATATATGAATGCGATGCACCAGTATCAAAAAGAACAACTTCAGTAAATGACTCAACCAAAAACTTACCTATTATCGCATCCGGCCGAAGCTTCAACCTCCTCCACGATAACGTGGTTCACTTGTCCTCTGTTGAAAGGATTCGGCTTCTTTCCTGAGCTCCCATTGCCGTTACCATTTTGAGCTTCTGGACATTCATTTGCATAACGCCCAGTCTTACGGCACGATATGGCTCAGGTCTACCTTGGTTGGTGTTGACGGGTTGGTGCGGTTTTGTCCATTGCTTCCTCCATTCCCGTTTCCATTCTTGGTGCCATTATGATTGTGCGAGCTACCTCCTCCGTGAGTATGCTGAAATTGTCCTCCTGTCTTTGGGGTAAAGCGTAGCTTCTTCTGAGCTCCAAAATTGTACTTCCCCTGTCCATACTTCCTCTTGCGATTGTCAATCTGCTGCTGCTTCCCTTCAATCATAAGAGCACGATCTACTAACTCCTGGTAGTTATTGAAAGTGGCTACCATCAACTGCATGCTCAGCTCATCATTCAGTCCTTCTAGGAACTTCTCCTGCTTAGCTGCATCCGTAGCAACGTCATCCGGGGCATAACGTGCTAACTTCATCAAATCATCCACATCTTGTGGCCCAACCGTCCTCCTTGACGTAAGTTGCGAAACTCACGCTTCTTCATGGCCATAGCTCCTGCTGAAACATGGGCAGACGGAAAGCTTGTTTGGAAACTGATCCCATGTGACAAAGGTGTCTCTGATGGTAAGTGGCTGTAAAATTCTCGCACCATGCTGCTGCGGGTCCTTCGAGCTGATGTGCGGCAAACTTCACCTTTTCTCCATCTGTACATCCTGCAGTGGTCAACTCCCTCCCTATCTTATGGAGCCAATAATCTGCTACTATCGGCTCGGTGCTACTGGAAAACACCGGCGGATTCAGCCTTAAGAAACAAGTCAGATGGTCAACAGGTGGTGGTGGTGGTGGGTTGTTGTTGTTGTTGTTGTTGTTGCCTTGGTTCTATACCAATGTTTGAATCAAGGCATTCTGTTGTTGAATCAACTGAGTGATCTCTGGCGGGAAAACAAATCCGGGGTCGCAGATCGGAGGCATCTGAGGGTTTATAGAAAAGACGAGAGTTAAGAATAGAATGAGGTCTAGTGAGAAACACTACCCATATGCACATGAGACAAAAGCACACAATATCACTCCAATCAATTCAACAAAGATATACAACGGTCTAACTATCGTTACAAAGTGCTTGGACTAAAACTAATTTAAAATGGGGGAAATACTACTACTATCATGGTGGTCAACTAGAAAAACTGCTCCGATGAAGATTCCATAATATCTGCTCCAAATTCATCAACAAAGTCATCATCGTTGTCGCCGGATCCGAGTCAGTGTCGTCGATGATGATATAATTATCCGGGCAAGTGGATTCGCCCCCTTCTCTTTTGGGTGCTGAACCTCCCATGAATACTCCAAGCTTCTCCTTTATGTCGTCGTTCTGTCTCACTAGAGCGACGGTCTCTTCCATGTAGTCTTCACGTGTGGCCTTGAGTTCTTCTTCTAGCTCCTTGATCTTGGTCATGGCCTTCTGCAGATCCTCCATATCTGCGCACATCTGATTCTCCTGGTGTCGAATGTGTTGGTTTAATTCCTGGATGTAAGCTGCGATTGATCTGTCCCTCCTGGTGTTGATCATCTCCCGTTGCTCATCTCGGCACCCACAAATCTGGTAGATAGTATTCTTGAGATCATCATGGTAAACTTCTCCAATTCGTCCCATGGTGATATGAGCTGCCATGCTCTTTCCCAAGCTCCATGTTGGTGCATCAAAGGAAAATTCTATGGGCTCCGTGACTGGTGCAAATGTCCTTCCTGGAATGTAGACTTGAATCATCCAGCGCTCCTCTTCGGGTAAAGTGGCGTTGAAGGTCCCGGTGAAGCTTGGTACTCCTATGTTCAGGTATCTAGTGACTTCCTTCAAGTGATATCCAAAAGGTGAGTCTTCATCTGGTTGTGTGAACTTGTTCCTTGCATCCGTCATCCTAAAGAATAGAAAAGATGAGGAGTCAGAAATGAGAAGAAAGAGTAGTGATCTAGGGCTTTAGTTTGTGGCCGTGTCCTACAGTCAGCGTGTGCTCTGATACCATCTTTGTAGCGACCAGACCTCAAACAGTCGATCTACGTGCTCGATGTCATCCACTGGATCGAGAATGCCGACACCACACGATTACTCGGAGGATTTATAACAGAGTAGCAATCACACACTTATTACAATCGAATGTCTCAAGAGAGAACTTATTAAAATAAATATGGCTTAAGGCCATCTAAATTCGATAACAGCGGAAGGCTTGGAAGAATAAGTGAGTCCATCAACTCCAACGGCATCACTGAGTATAGAACCACGACCTAAGCACCTTACTCTTCGTCTGAAAAGTCTGCAACATGAAACATTGCAGCCCGAAAATGGGTCAGCACATGGAATATGCTCGCAATGTAACACATAGAGAATAATAATGGAATAAGCTATACTACATGCATATTTGGCTGGTGGAAAGCTCTATGGTTACAGTTTTTGCGTAAAGCCAATTTTTCCCTACTGCAAAGGAATAAAATTATTTAACTATCATGGTGGTTGTTTAACATTGAGAATGGTTGACAGCATTCTCAATCCCAATTAAAAGTACTCATTAAAAACCCAATAATATTAATTAGAGTAACATGTTGATATTCACATGATATCCAAGTACTAGATACTCAAGATGTCCATAACCGGGGACACGACTAACCATGATTAGTTTATGCACTCTGCAAAGGTTTGCGCACTTTTCCCCACAAGACTCGATCGCCTCCGTTGGATTTCCCGCACTACATGATGTTTGAGAAACGGATGACCGAGACACAGTCTTTCAGAGGCGCTAGCACCTTACGAAGGGTAGACCGGTACACCTACTTTCCCCTACATCTGCTAGTCTACCCGTAGGAGTTCGCACAACTTAATCAACTATGCCAGAGCCCATAATGGCTTGTGGCTGCACACGGAAGTTTCTAGTATGAATAATCTTATGATCCCTTTGAGCCTGGGTGGCGGTCTGAAAAAAAACAGGCAAATCCTGGAAACCAGGTACCTCAATCCACCCAGATGTGTGTTTAAGTTGCCACCTTAAGTAAACCATTAATTAACAATCTCACAACTGTTATGGATACACTCACCCAATCCACGTCTACTAGCATAGCATGGCAATATAAGCAAACGTAGAAGTAACTCCCAAGGGTTTGAAAATAAATAGGTAATAGGTACTACCTCAACTACTTCCCATAACCCACAGTTTAATTAGATCTTAGTCATGCAATGTTTGAGAATTGATCTAATGCAGTAAAAACTGGGTATGAGAAAAGGTATGATCAAAGTGTTACTTGCCTTGCTGATGATCCGCGAAACCTAGAGACTCGAAGTAACAGGCGGCGCACTCCGGGTATTCTATCGCAGACAAACAAACAAGCATACAATAAGTACTCATCTAATGCACAGGTAAAACTCAAATAAAAGATCTAACCAGATAGTTCAACTTAAGAACTCAGGTTTGCAAAAAGAACCAAATCAAACGAAGCAACGGAAGTCAAACGGCGAAAGCAAACAGCTTCGTTTTACTAATCTGGATCTAGGTCAAATTGTACAGTAGCAAAAACTTGTTTAAGTTGGTTATTATGAAAAAGGGTTTCGAGACGAAACTCTAGGCGTTTGAATCGCCTGATTCCGATAAACGAGCGAAAAGTTAAACTAAAACGAAAATCGGATCAGAAATCGCGATCGGAAAAATCACGAATTAAATCCGAGAAAAAGAAAAACGACGAACGGGTTAACGAACGAACGTTCGTTAACTAAACTAATCTGACGAACGCGTTCGTTAAAACGAACGAACAAACGAACGTTCGCTATTTATCCTAAACCTAAAAAACCGAAACTAAAAAAACCGAAGAAAAACCGCTCGGCTTTTAAGAAAAACCGCTCGGTTTTAAAAAAAACCGGCGGCATGGAAATCGAGGCGGCGGCGAACCTTGGCGGCGGGGTCCGGCGAGTCGGCGGCGGCAGCGGCGGGGTCCAGCGAGTCGGCGGCGGGTCCGGGCGGCTCCGCTACCGCAGCGGCGGGCGGGCGCGCGCGGCGGCGGCGGATCGGGCGGCGCGCGGGCTAGGTTTTGCGGTGGGCCGCCCGCGGCTGGGGCTGCGGGCTCGGTGGCCTGGGCGCCGGGCGGCGGTTATTTATTAGCGCCCGAAGCGAGTCCCGCCGCACGGCCCAAGGTCGGTTGCGTTTTTTTTAAATGATTCTGCGCAGAAGAAAAAATAAAAATAAATACTAAACTGACTCCGAAAATCCCAAAATAAATTTTCCCCGGCTTCTAAAATCAAGCCGGACTAGATGAAAATTTATTTGGGGCCTAAATGCAATTTTGAAAAACGCGCATTTTTCCTAAATTCAAATAAAAAGGCGAAAAACTCCAAAATAAAATCTTATTTGATTTTTTATTAAATCTTCATTATTTCTTTATTTTGGGAAAGTCATTTTATTCCCTCTCTCATATTTTGATAGTAGAACTAATTGAAGATAGAATAAATAAAATCAAATGATCCTATTTTCAAAATTTGAGAAAACTCAAATATGAAAATAATGAAATCCCCAACTCTCTCCGTGGGTCCTTGAGTTGCGTAGAATCTCTAGGATCGAGCCAACAAATGCACAAAAATATGATATGCAATATGATCTATGTATAACATTCCAAATTGAAAATTTGGGATGTTACAGAGCAGCGGAAAGTAAAGCATGCAACTTGCAAGAATGTAAAGGGAAGGGTTTGGAGAATTCAAACGCAATTGGAGACACGGATGTTTTTGTCATCGTTCCAATAGGTGGTGCTATCGTACATCCACGTTGATGGAGACTTCAACCCACGAAGGGTAGCAGTTCTTGCGAGTCCACGGAGGGCTCCACCCACGAAGGGTCCACGAAGAAGCAACCTTCTATCCCACCATGGCCGTCGCCCACGAAGGACTTGCCTCACTAGCGGTAGATCTTCACGAAGTAGGCGATCTCCTTGCCCTTACAAACTCCTTGGTTCAACTCCACAATCTTGTCGGAGGCTCCCAAGTGACACCTAGCCAATCTAGGAGACACCACTCTCCAAGAAGTAACAAATGGTGTGTTGATGATGAACTCCTTACTCTTGTGCTTCAAATGATAGTCTCCCCAACACTCAACTCTCTCTCACAGGATTTGGATTTGGTGGAAAGAAGATTTCAGTGGAAAGCAACTTGGGGAAGGCTAGAGATCAAGATTCATATGGTAGGAATGGAATATCTTGGTCTCAACACATGAGTAGGTGGTTCCTTCTCAGGAACAGCAAGTTGGAAGTGTAGGTTTGTTCTGATGGCTCTCCCCACGAATGAAGAGGAGGTGGAGGGGTATATATAGCCTCCACACAAAAACTAACCGTTACACACAACTTGCCAAACTCGGTGGGACCGAATTGATAAACTCGGTCGGACCGATTCAGCAAATCTAGTGACCGTTAGGATTTTGATTGGGACCGACATGCAACTCGGTACGACCAATATGGTTAGGGTTAGGGCATAACGTAATCTCGGTGAGACCGATTACACAAACTCGGTGAGACCGACTTTGGTAATAAGCTAACCAGAGAGTTGGTCAGGTAAACTCGGTGGGACCGGTTCACTCATTTCGGTGGGACCGAAATGCTACGAAAGGGAAACAGAGAGTTTACATTGCATTCTCGGTGGGACCGATCGCTCATCTCGGTGGTACCGAAACTTTATGAAGGGAAACAGAGAGATTACAATTCCATCTCGGTGAGACCGAGATCCCTATCGGTGAGACCGATTTGCCTAGGGTTTGTGGCAGTGGCTATGACATCTGAACTCGGTGGCGCCGGGTAGAAAGAATCGGTAGGGCTGAGTTTGACTTTTGGTTTAGGTCATATGTGGATATGAGAAAGTAGTTGAGGGTTTTGGAGCATATCACCAAGCAATCGTAGAGCAAGAAACTCATTAAGCAACACCTCATCCCTCCTTGATAGTATTGGCTTTTCCTATAGACTCAATGTGATCTTGGATCACTAAAATATAAAATGTAGAGTCTTGAGCTTTTGAGCTTGAGCCAATCCTTTTATCCTTAGCATTTTTAGGGATCCACTTTTCTCATCCATGCCATGCCATCCATTGAGCTTTTCCTGAAATATTCATCTTGGAATGATGTTAGCTCAATGAGCTATATGTAGTTAGGAATTACCAAAACCACCTAGGGATAGTTGCACTTTCAATCTCCCCCCTTTTGGTAATTGATGACAACATATAGATCAAAGCTTCGACAAATGATAATAAGAGTGAAAAACATTGTCGCTTTGAGAAATATGTGATAACCAAGAGCTCCCCCTAAATTTGTCCATAGTTTAAGATTTGCTTTGGACTGCAAATGCACAAGGAGTTAGGCTCATGGGTAACTCTTCCATGTCACATACATCTTCGTGGAGCGCTCAAAATGATAATTATTGAATACATGCACTCATCACCAAGCAAAGTGAATGATCATATAGAGATAAAAAGGATAATGTCATCCAACAAGCATAAATGTAGCATATGATCAAACACATGATCATCCAGGTATCACACAGACATAAAGTATCTCAAGCAAGCAAACAAAGTTCAACCACCAAAGCAAGAGAGAACAAAAAGCAACACTCTCTCTCGAAGCCTATGATCTATACATTTTTCTCCCCCTTTGGCAACAAGTTATCAAAAAGTTCATAGAAAATGCATAGCACTAAATCGACTCTCGTGCTTGATCTTGGTGGTGGTGTAGACAGAACGCCAAGGGCCAAGCATCAGTTGATGTAGATGGAGCTGGAGGTGTAGGTGCCGGAGCTGGTGGCACTTGAAGGCTGTGGTAGTGCGGATGAAGTGGCTCCGTGTCTGCATCCAGCACTGCAGCTGATCTCTGAGCTCTAGGCATTCTGTCAAATGCCTTAGTGGTCGACTTGCCCTTCCTCTCCTGCATACCATCCTGAAGCTGCTCAACAACAGACTGGATCTCTATGACCTTCACATCCATGTCATAGAACTTCTGCTCCATGATCCTCTCCAAGCTCTCCTGGTTTCGAGTCAAGGTGGCCAGCCCCTTCTCAATCCTCAGAGTGGATGCAATCAAGTAGCCAAGTTGATCCTGTTTGCTCTTCAGAAAGTATTGAGATGCCTCTTCCATTGTTGGCATCTTGGCAGCCTTCTCTGTCCTTGCCTTCTCCTTCTTAGCTCGTGCTTGCACTGAAGATGGTTCATCTTCATCCATAACCACTTGGTTGTCCTCAAAGTCTGGATAGATAGGCATGTGCTCCTTATCCAATGTATGTGCATGTGCCCATCTTGGAGTTAATCAGCTCACGGATGCATGGGGCATATCCACAACTTCTTTTTTGGTCAGCAACTGTCCTCTTGATAGTCTCAACTATAAGGCTCATGACCTTGAACTTCTGTGGCACATCAAATATATGTAGTAGATTTATTGCATGGCCTCTGATCATTCTGTGATCACCAGACTTGGGCAAGAGAGTGTGCCTGAGGATCCAATTGATTGTAGGCAGACCTGACAACAAGTGTTTCACTGATCCAAACTGGTGAGTCTCAAGATCTGCATCAGGAATCTCTTTGTACATACGTGCCATAGAGTTGTGATCCATCTTCTTCTTGGCCTAGACATCCAAGTCATCTTCTTCCTCCTTAGGTGCATTGATCAGATTTGCCCATTCCTCAATAGTTGATTGGTACCTTGTACCCTCAGACATCCATACTATCCTGCCATCTGGATAGAAGTGTGATGTGGAGTAGAATTGCATTATGAGCTCCTCATTCCACTTTGTGAGCTTCTGCCCAACAAAGTCTGCAACTCCACATGCACTGAAACTGTCATACACACCAGAATAGTTTTCCTCATTCTCCTTTATGTAGGTCCAGTCAACCCATCTCATGTCACACACTATTGGCTTCTTGTCAAGCAAAATTGTCTCATAGAAGTCCTGTTGTTCCTTGGTATGGAACCTATAATCCACAGCAGTTCTTCTTCTAGTGGCATATGGATCTGACTCTCTCCATAGCCTCAATCCTGAGTCTCCCCTGATCTTCATGTTCTCAGCTACAGGATGAGCATCATTATGATCTGGAATTTTTGGCTTCAATTTTCTCAAGACATGTGTCTCATCATCTTCTTCCTCAAGAAAATTTCAGGCATTGGAGCCTTGTTCTTCTCAAAGAAATTTGGAATGTTTCTAGTACTCCTCTTTGGTGCAATCTTGGGTTTGGAGGCAGCTTTGGGTGCTTCTTTAAGCTTTCATGATGCAGCCCCTGACCTAATGGCATCACCCATAAGCTTCTGAGCCTTGGGTGCTGGTGCAGCAACCTCTTCTTCTTCCTCTTCCTCTTCCATCATGGAAGGCTTTCCAATAACTCTGGCCATGGTCTTCTTGACCCTTTCCTTCCTTTTCTTCCCTTCTGCAGCAGCCTTTTTGGGTTGTGATTCCAAAGATGCTTGAGTGGAGGCTCTGGCTTTAGACATGGGTTGTCTTCCTGCTGGCCTTTTGGTCTTCAGACTTGGCTTAGTTGCTACAGCTGAGCTATATTCTTTCTTGAGCACCTTTTTCTTGGAAATGGCCTCATCCTCTACAGCCACATAGTCTTCATCCTCAGATTCCGAGGTTCTCTTCTTGCTTGTCCTGGTGGCTGCTTTGGGTAAGTTGCTGGGAGTGCTCCTGCTACCCTCATCAGAGCTGCTAGAGGGACTAGTGCCCTCACTCATCTGAATCTGCTCCTCTGACTTGTTCTGGCTGTCACTCTGATCAGACATATTGCAAACACTGACTGCAGACCCTGTGAATAGATATAGATGAGATAGAGTGGATGAGCATCACAAAATACAGAGGTTTTTGCAAAAGAATGATTCAAAAACTTAGTTTTAGTTTTCCACAGAAAGCATTTCGGATCAACCGATTTGCAAACTCGGTGATACTGAAGCAGCTTTTGGAACCTAAACTAGTGAACTTGGTCAGACCGAGTCACGATTCGGTGGCACCGAGACTGCTAGGGTTTCACAAAGTCCTGAACTCGGTCACACCGATTTGCAATTCTCGGTCAAACCGAAAATCACTTGTGCAATGGCCTTAGCCGAATCGGTGGAACCGAGTTCTGCAACTCGGTGGGTCCGAGATGGTTTCGGCGGAAACCTA
This sequence comes from Aegilops bicornis, assembly GCA_021605145.1. Lineage (NCBI taxonomy): Eukaryota > Viridiplantae > Streptophyta > Magnoliopsida > Poales > Poaceae > Aegilops > Aegilops bicornis. The sequence continues at coordinate 729,272,079 of CM038670.1, read as the reverse complement.
ACCCTAAATTTTCAATTCATCTCTAATCTACGAAGTGTTTAGACAGGATAGAATAGTTTCAATCGTGGCAAGAATCATGATGAACACAATGTGCTAGGAATCGGATGGGGATAGCACTGTGATCAAGTCCATACCCTAGCTTGGCGATGAACTGCGTTCTGGCAATGGCGGGGGTGAATTCCGTTGACGGCGGCGGAGACCAGCGACTGGAGGCGGCTGGCGACGAGGAGGACGATCCGGAGACCCTGGAGGCAGAGCGAGCTATGCGCGGGCGAAGGGGTTTGGAGAAAGTTTCCAAAATTTTGCCCGTGAGTATATATAGCCCGACCACAGCCGGTGTGACCGAGTGGAACAACTCGGTGGCACCGAGATGCATAATCATTGACGATCCGACAACTCGGTGTGACCGAAAAGTTCAAATCGGTTGCACCGAGATTGAAAACCTAGATAGACTTAGTGATCTCGGTATGACCGAAATGGAGGAATCGGTCAGACCGAAACGCATAAAGAAGTTTTGGAAGTTTAAGCCTATGACGAATTGGGGACTCCAAGTGCTCCTCACACAGAGTGGTTCGAATCTGACTTGATCAAATTTTGTGATGTAGCATGAATAGAGTTTGAGACGAGAAAAGCATAGATAGCTAGAGAAGGTTCTTAGGCATTCTTGTCCATCCACTTGGCAAAAGAAAATGAAACCAATCAATCAAAACAACAAGTGGATGTCCTCGAATGAGTAAAATATGCAACCAACATGCTCACACAATAAAATGGCAAATGAAGTATGTGGCAAAGCATGCACAACCAATTCTAGCATCTATCAAGCAATTGGCGATGACTAGGTCATCTATATATGAGTATATTGACTTAGGAGTCAAATGAGAACATTTGAGCATATGTCATACTCATCGTTTAAGCTCAAGTGGGGTTACCACTTTTACATAATGCATTGATGTGTTCACATCATTAGAGTTGCTTTATCTCAAATTTTTTAGAGTAAAGCCCCCCCTAGATGTGAGATCCCCCCTTAGAGGGATGAACTAACCTTGGGTTTTGTCGATGATGACTTCATGTAGGTGTTGAAGATGTGGATGCTCAATGTTGATGAAGATCATTTGGAGCAATCCTTTTGGAGTGAGTTGCACTTTCAATACCTACACGGGTTAGTCCCACAAGGAACAAACAAGGATATCCATAGACATAGAGTGATGCACACATAAGATGATGTCTATGAAAGCATTAGTTTACCTTGTCACTTGTCTTACCAACAAGAGGGTTTGTGACTCCTTGAACTAGTGCAAGATGTGGAAGTTGATTGCACTTGTTGTTGCCAAAATGATATGAGTGAAATATATTGGCGGAGTCACCCTCAAGAACTCTCTAGTTCTTCTTCTTCGGGATCCACATCATCTTGATGGGAATCCTTGGAGTTGTAGTCGTACTTGATGAAGTAGAACTTGTCGTAGTCTTGGGAACCCACTTGACCAAGGCCTTAGGAGCTTCTTCAAATGCATCAATCTATTCTTGAAGCTTGTCCTTGCCTTTTTGCTTGTCGTCTTGTGGTGGAAGATCATCTTGAGCTTGTGTCCCCTTGAAGGAAGTAGGATCATACTTCTCTTGTTGAGGAACAAACTTCGTCTTGGGATATTGATCTTCTCCCCACTCAACTCCATTGGCATTGAACTTTCGTTCAAAACCAACACCTTGGTTCTTCCGGTGCCTTCCTTGCTTGCGTACAATTTCCTCAAATTGCTTACTCCCGGCAAGGCTCTTGTAAACACCTTTCTCTATAATTCCCTTCAATAAGCTATTTTCTTGCTCAAGTGTAACTTGGCTAAGAGAATCATTAGTGGAATCAAGAGAACTACTAGAAGCAACAACATTTGATTTAGCATGATTATTGTTACTACTAGAGGAAGAATCCTTCTTGTTTTTGTTAATGGACTTGACTTGAGGCATGTAAGTAGATAAGAGTAAACGCTTGGCAATGTAAGAAGAACTTTTCTTGAGAAGATCATCATTGATTGCCTTTAAGAACTCATGCTCTTGCTCAAGATTGAGCTTTTCAAAGCGTAACTTCTCATGAGTCCTTGAAAGTTCTCGATGATCTTCTAAGATAGTTTCATGAGCTAACTTAAGAGTGTTTAGTTCTTTAGTTAGAAGCTCAATCTTCTCCTTATCATTGTCATTCTTTTATCTTGATTAGCATGATTAATTGACGTTTCATCATAGTATTCATCACTAGAGTTGTCAACAAGTAAATCATCATCACCTAGCAAGTCATCTTCATCACTATTGAAATCAACATACTCGGTGTGTTACCTTTGGACCTTTGGCCATGAAGCATCTTCCAAATCCTTCATTTGGTGAATCAAATATTTCGTAGGAGTTGGTTGACACAAGTGCTAGGCCTGGCAACACCTTCATCTTGAGTATATTCGAGTCGGAGTGATAGCTTCTCTCGGAGTGATCGTCGGAGTCGGAGCCGGACACCCATTCACCAACATGAGCTTGATGTCTTCGTTTTGTGTAGCTCCTTGATGACTTGTCCTTCCTTTCCGAATCCTTGCTTCTCCGTGAGGGTCTTCGTTCATAACAATCATCTCTACTCCTCCTCTCTCTTGGTGGTGATTCTTCTCTTCTACTTCTTCTTTTTGGAGAATCTTCTCTTCTTTTGTAGGGTGCCGTACACTCATTGGAATAGTGTCTGGTTATTACACAATTGTAGCTATTAAGCTCTCGACTAGAAGATATTTTGTCATTGTAGGACCTTGACTTGGAGCTTCTCTCTTTGCTTCTACTCTTGTAGAATTTGTTGAAGTTCTTCACCATTAAGCTCAATTCTTCATTGAAGGTTTGTTTCTCACTTGATGATGTGGGGCTTCACATGAGGCTTTGTAAGCACCACTTGACTTGTTGTGAAGTTCCTCCTTATCCTTGAGCAACATCTCATGAGCAACAATTCTTCCAATGACTTCCGTTGGCTTGAGATCTTTGTAACTGGGCATCATTTGGATCAATGTGCACTGCGGTATCATATTTTCCATCCAAAGCTCTTAGGATCTTCTTGATGATGAATTTGTCGGTCATCTCTTCACTTCCTAAGCCGGCAATCTCATTTGTGATAAGAGCAAGCCTAGAGTACATTTCAGCGACAACTTCACCATCCTTCATTTTGAACTTGTCAAGTTGACTTTGGAGCACATCCAACTTGGATTCCTTGACGAGTCGGTACCTTCATGCATATCAATCAAAGTATCCCAAATTTCCTTTGCATTCTCAAGACGGCTGATTTTGTTGAATTCTTGAGGCACAATCCGTTGAAGAGGATATCACAAGCTTGAGCGTTGTATTGCAGCATCTTCAACTCTTCCGCACTAGCTTCATGGTTCGGTTCTCTCCCATCAAAGAATTTACTTTGCAAGCCAATACACACAATAGCCCAAACGGCGGGGTTATGTCCAAGAATATGCATTTTCATCTTATGCTTCCAACTAGCAAAATTAGTACCATCAAAGTAAGGACCTCTACGGTGATAATTTCCCTCGCTAGACGCCATACTCTCCTAGGTTGTGAAACCAAGGCTATGACCACCAAAAGCTATGGAAATCAAAGAAAATGGAGACCAAAGTCTCGATACCACTTGTAGGATCGAAAGTATGTCTAGAGGGGGGTGATTAGACTACTTGACCAAATAAAACTTATCATTTTCCCAATTTTAGTCTTTGGCAGATTTTAGCTATCTTAGCACAAGTCAAGCAATCCTAACACAATTCAAGCAAGCATGCAAAGAGTATATGAGCAACGGAAAGTAAAGCATGCAACTTGCAAGAATGTAAAGGGAAGGGTTTGGAGAATTCAAACGAAATTGGAGGCACGGATGTTTTTGTCGTGGTTCCAATAGGTGGTGCTATCGTACATCCACGTTGATGGATACTTCAACCCACGAAGGGTAACGGTTGCCCGAGTCCACGGAGGGCTCCACCCACGAAGGGTCCACGAAGAAGCAACCTTGTCTATCCCACCATGGCCGTCGCCCACGAAGGACTTGCCTCACTAGCGGTAGATCTTCACGAAGTAGGCGATCTCCTTGCCCTTACAAACTCCTTGGTTCAACTCCACAATCTTGTAGGGGGCTCCCAAGTGACACCTAGCCAATCAAGGAGATACCACTCTCCAAGAAGTAACAAATGGTGTGTTGATGATGAACTCCTTGCTCTTGTGCTTCAAATGATAGTCTCCCCAACACTCAACTCTCTCTCACAGGATTTGGATTTGGTGGAAAGAAGATTTGAGTGGAAAGCAACTTGGGAAGGCTAGAGATCAAGATTCATATGGTAGGAATGGAATATCTTGGTCTCAACACATGAGTAGGTGGTTCCTTCTCAGGAACAACAAGTTGGAAGTGTAGGTTTGTTCTGATGGCTCTCCCCACGAATGAAGAGGAGGTGGAGGGGTATATATAGCCTCCACACAAAATCTAACCTTACACATAACTTGCCAAACTCGGTGGGACCGAATTGATAAACTCGGTCAGACCGATTCAGCAAATCTAGTGACCGTTAGGATTTTCGGTGGGACCGACATGCAACTCGGTAGGACCGATATGGTTAGGGTTAGGGCATAACGTAATCTCGGTGAGACCGATTACACAAACTCGGTGAGACCGACTTTGGTAATAAGCTAACCAGAGAGTTGGTCAGGTAAACTCGGTGGGACCGGTTCGCTCATTTCGGTGTGACCGAAATGGTACGAAAGGGAAACAGAGAGTTTACATTGCAATCTCGGTGGGACCGATCGCTCATCTCGGTGGTACCGAAACGTTACGAAGGGAAACAGAGAGATTACAATCCCATCTCGGTGAGACCGAGATCCCTATCGGTGAGACCGATTTGCCTAGGGTTTGTGGCAGTGGCTATGACATCTGAACTCGGTGGCGCCGGGTAGAAAGAATCGGTAGGGCCGAGTTTGACTTTTGGTTTAGGTCATATGTGAATATGAGAAAGTAGTTGAGGGTTTTGGAGCATATCACTAAGCACTGTAGATCAAGAAACTCATTAAGCAACACCTCATCCCTCCTTGATAGTATTGGCTTTTCCTATAGACTCAATGTGATCTTGGATCACTAAAATATAAAATGTAGAGTCTTGAGCTTTTGAGCTTGAGCCAATCCTTTTATCCTTAGCGTTTTGAGGGATCCACTTTTCTCATCCATGCCATGCCATCCATTGAGCTTTTCCTGAAATATTCATCTTGGAATGATGTTAGCTTAATGAGCTATATGTTCTTAGGAATTACCAAAACCACCTAGGGATAGTTGCACTTTTAGTTACTTAGGAGCCTCCGTCAAGATTGTTGAGTTGAACCAAGGAGCTTGTACGGGCAAGGAGATCGCCTACTTCGTGAAGATCTAGCCTAGTGAGGCAAGTCCTTCGTGGGCGATGGCCATGGTGGGATAGACAAGGTTGCTTCTTCGTGGACCCTTCGTGGGTGGAGCCCTTCGTGGACTCGCACAACCGTTATCCTTCGTGGGTTGAAGTCTCCATCAACGTGGATGTACGATAGCACCACCTATCGGAACCACGGGAAAAATCTCTGTGTCTACATTGCGTTTGCTCCATACAAACTCCTCCCTTTTACCTTCATATGCAATGATTTACATTCCGCTGCTATACTCTTAGAATTGCATGTGTAGGTTGATTGCTTGACTTGTGCTAAGTTGCTAAAATCCGCCAAGATTTAAAATTAGGAAAAGGCTAGATTTTTATTTGGTCAAGTAGTCTAATCACCCTCCCCCCTCTAAACATACTTTTGGTCCTACACTACCTTATACCTCCTGACAGTGGGATGCCCCGGGGTAGGGATTCGACCTAGCAAGCTCAACGACCCAATCATCAGCAAGAAAATCATTCGGTTGGGCCGGACCGGACCGGTGAAGCCTATCCGGCTGAACACCATGAAGCCTATTCGATTAACCACCACAATGTCCATTCGACTAGACCAGGACGTGCTCAATCGAGACGTATGTTACCCACAACAACATCAAGACGACGACATGGTAACTTTACCTGCAACTGTCACCATTTTATGGCCGTTATTACATCATGGCTCTCACAACCCTTGTAACTCCACCTTCTCACCATAGTACATAAGGTGAAAAGGGCGAGAGACATAGACATGTTCACTCAAGTCTACAGGCTAAACAAATTCTTTGTAATCACTCGGCTCAGAAACATCCAAGCAGAAGTAGGGTGTTACCCATAGAATAGGGGGCTGAACTTGGGTAAAACCTCCACTGTGTGAAAACCCGTACCTAAATCTTTCACGTGATGGTACACACAATCTGCTCTGCCCTAAGCCGCCCGCCGATGACTAGAGATGATTCCGCCTGGACCATCACTCTAGCTTTCACACGCTGGAGTCATGTGCTTGCAGTCTTCGCGATAGTTTGCGCCCACCATGGGACCGTCGAGCCCATTGTACTATGATGACCCACAAGTATAGGGGATCAATCGTAGTAAGAGTGTCAAACCCAACGAGGAGCAGAAGTGATCAATAAGCGGTTTTTAGCAATGTATTCTGTGCAAATGTAGTAATAAAGTAGTAGTAGCAAATAGTTTAAAAGTAATATAATTCGTTGCAAGTAACAAGTAACCAAAGTAACAAAGTGTAGCGAGGTGTTCCAATCCTTTCATTGCAAAGGACAAGCCAAAAGTACTTCTTATAATGAGAAAGGCGTTCTCGATGACACATGAGAATTTTGTCTAGTCACATTTACCAGGATTCATTGGTTCACATTCACTACTTTGATAAGTTGGTATATGGTGGACCGATGCTATGGTGCTGTTCTTACTTGAACAAACAGCCCACTTATGACTACCCCCTCTCGCAAGCATCTACAACTATGAAAGAAGAATTAATATAAATTTAAGCATAGCATGATACGGAATAGCCCGTAATTTAATCTTCTATCACTCCCGCAACCCATCATCTACTTGCTAATCCCACAGTGCTTTCCCCTAGGCCCAAGCATGGTAATGTGTCGTGTAGTTGACGTTCACATGACACCACTAGAGGAAGAACAACATAACACACCATTAAAATATTGATCGAAAACCAACTTCACATGATTACTTATAACAAGACTTCTCACATGTCTTCAAGAACAAACAGAACTATTCATAAATCATATTCATGTTCATAATATATGATTAATAATCTAAACTTACGATCTTTCACCAAATAAACCAACTAGCATCAACTACAAGATAAAATCAACACTACTAGCAACCCACATGTACAAATTTGAGATTTTGGGACAAAGATTGAATACAAGAGAGATGGTGCTACTGAAGATGTTGATGGAGAGTCCTCCCACGACTAGAGGAGCGTTGGTGATGATGATGGCTTCGATTTCCCCCTCTGGAGAGAAGTATCCCCGGTGGAATCGCTCCGCCGGAGAGCAAATGTGCTCCTGCCCAGGTTCCGCTTCGAGACGGCGGCGCTTCGTCCCGAAAGTCTTCTCTTTATTTTATTTTTAGGGAAAATGGCCTCATATAGCAGAAGATGGGCACCAGAAGGACTATGTGGGCCTAGCAAGGCACCTGGGCGCACCCTTGGGGGGGGGGGGGGGGGGGGGGCGCTCCCCCTGCCTTGTGGGTCTCTGGTACTTCTATATTCCAATATATTTTGTATATTCCAAAATAATTCTCTGTAAAACTTCGGGTTATTTGAAGCCCCGGAGCGCCCCCTGCCTTGTGGGTCTCTGGTACTTCTATATTCCAATATATTTTGTATATTCCAAAATAATTCTCTGTAAAACTTCGGGTTATTTGAAGCCCCGGAGCAAGAAATAAATCCGCTTTTCCGTATTAAAAATCCATAAAAAAGGTAATAAATCCGCACTTCGTCCTTAAATATTTTGTCATGTCCTTGGTTTAACGCGTCGAAACAACCTTTTCTTGTTGCCGTGCAAGGAAAACCACATCGGAAAGCATCGGCTGTCATTAATTAATTGCAAACAGGTGATTGTAGACCTCAGGGTGCTAGGTGACCACCCAGAAACATCGAACTTGATGGTGAAACCCAACATTTGCTTTACATATTTTCTCTCCAAACGGAGGTAAGTTGGTCTCTCATGGTTAACAACATTTAGGTAGAATTCTGAACCTGTTGGCATCTATGTACTCATATACTACAATAGAACAAGGAGTTCGAAATATACCATGTCTTATACCGGCTTTTTTCAAGACAATTAGCACCAGTTCGATTTCGGACAGTTCCAACAAGAGCAGTACATGATCTCCCTCACTTGTCGTCTCCATTTGTCGAGGTCGGCAGCGGACAGTGATACGGGAACATGCACACCTGATCCAAAGCTGCACTATAAAACTCCCCCTGGCTCTGTTCAACAAGAATTCCCTAGTAGTATGTTCTTTGTAGTTTCCTGTCTGTCCTGTATAATGCCGGCTACCTTTCCTGTATAATCCTGGGAATTCCACCAGCACTCCTTGTCCTTGCACAGAATCATAGCAGCCATGAACTCCCAAGCCTTTCTCGCCTCCTTTGTGTCAGCATGATTACATAAAGAATCAAGCAAGCTACAAGACTTACAATACTCAATGTGCGCGTACTTGGTGTTGGACAAAGTCGCGGACGCAGAGACATCGGGATACCTTTGTCCTGCCTTTACTTTGCAAACATCCTCATGGCTCTGACCGCCTCGCACTTATCATATTCTCCTCGTGCCGTATCAACGTCATTCCACCATAATTCTATTCAATTCTTCGCCATCATCCACCCCCCAGTCCCCACACACGCAGAGGCCGTCCAAAGTTTCTTGTTTTTGCTTCTCAGAGGGAGAGAGGTTGATGGATGTATGGATGGATGGCAAATGGCAATTCTCAGCGCCGTGGCCTACTAAGATGCTTACAAATCTCTGCAACATCACATGATGCAGCAATCAGGAGAGCAACCCTTTTGTTTTTAGGTTTTGGTGCACTCTTTGGGTTTTCTGAATTGGAAGTACCTCTCAGCGTGTTGCCGGTGTAATAATTCGACACGGCACGGCACGGCACAGCGCAGCGCTGCATGATTTGGATTACGGCCATCGATATTTTTTAGGTTGTGCCTAGGCTTAGCTTCCTCAGACCAATCATTATTCAGAGTGCTTGATAGGACATGCTTTCATCAGTCGCCCCCTTAACCCATTTGGTCTTCCTGCTGGTCGCTTTCTCCGCCGAACGACGAAAGGGTCAGGACGCCCGCGATGGTGTTTAGAACAGGTTGACAGTGATTATTCCAAACTGCACTGTTGTTTCTTCAGGCCATTCGTCTGTCCTTACCAGAACGGTACTGACATGTGCTGATTTGAGGTCTCAGTTTTAGTAGATTTTGGAACCATCTTGCCTGAATTGCATCGACTTGTCGAATGTCAACCAATAAAAATCACTTCTGCCAAACCCATGTTTTTGTGGGGGGAGAGTCATGGTTGAGCAGAAAACTGATACTAGTTGCCAAACAATAACCTGCAGCGCGATGCTTGCAGTATTAAAAGGAGACGTCGATGGATAATGCTGTGGTCGCCTCTCTGCAAGGGAATTAACGGCCCATAACGTGTCGCTTCCCTCCTTGGGTTCGCCCGGTTTTCTGTTAAGTGTCAACTTCGGCCATGAAAGAAACCCTGCAAGTTGCGCCTGTCGTGCTCCTCCATTACTCTCCCCCACAAATTGCCTTCAACATATTTTTTGTTGCTAATAATTGGTTTCCTCCATTTCGCCATTCCAGATATAACACCAAGAAATGAGCAAGGCGCATACCGAAATCCGGTCGACTTAACATCACTGTTGAATAGCAGGTGACAACTAATCAAAATGACATATGAACGACAGAGAAACCGGATATTTATATAGTATGGTTGATTGAAAAGTAAACCCCTCTTGCTCCATCGTTTCTCCGAGCTTGCGAGAATTCAGCGCAGTCGACATGCAACATGTACAGAAAACATTCAGACTTTCAGAGGCTTGCGACGCGCTCTGCTACTGAAATCCTCGCTCTTTTTCCCCGGAGAGTCGACGGGCAGGGGGATGGGGGTGACTGATCGATGCCTGGCATCAGGCATTGAGTTGCCAGACTGACTAATTAACACTATTACCACAGGGTACTTACTTACTTACTAAAGCGGCCCTCCTCCTCATCTTGTTATTATGGACCGGTGCCACCAAACCGAGCTGCCTGTTCCTTCCACATCGGCGTCGGGGTCTCTACTGCGCCGCGGCCGCGATCGACGACGACGATCGGCTGGGCCACGCCGAGGGCGGCCTCCAGGAGGCCGCCGTCTGTTGCTTGCGCCTCTTGGGGTCCTCGAGCTCCGAGGTCAGCATCTCGAACATCACCTGCACGTCCTTGTATCCACAGGTCTGCACGTCCTCGTGAAGCTTCAGTATGCTGCCTCCACTGCCTGCACGCACGAACGCAACGGGTTGGTTTCAGATAAGGGTTTTGTTGTCACTGTCATGGGTTTCTCCCCACACTTTGCTAGTGGAGAGGAAAGCAGAAGCTATGCTATGCTGGCTTCTTCTACACCTTACAAATTTGCGGGGAGATGAAAGATATGTGGCACTCGTTGCCACTCGTGCGAATGGAATGACACCTCAGCTTTTTTTAAGGGAATAATGACACCTCGGCTTGTTGTGTATACTTGTTATCTTTCTCCCTTTTTTCCCCACTCATTTCATGATTTTTTAGCAACAGGGTGGCTTTTTCTTTGAACGGCAACATAGTGACTTTATTAACTAAAGAAAGAGATTAGATTTGGTTGAAAGAACTAAAACAAGCAGGAGTAGACCTTAAATCCTTTTGATGTCATCATCTCCTAATGACTACTCCCCACCCCCGGTTTTATTTTTATTTTTATTTTTTGAGAACATGTCCTACTTCACGTTTTCCTTGCACAAATGGCGAACTAGAAAGTAGATTGGGCCCTAAGAAAGTGTCGTTCCTCCAGGGCCATTCCTTTCTTGGCAGGTCGAGCAACTTGGCAATTGGCGTCATGGGCCTAGCACAAATGGCAAAGCCACTAAGGCCCGTCTACTAAAGTTCTATCCATTAATAAGACCTTGGGGCCATAAACAATAATGGGCTTCCACTTCCACCACCGGCGATATAACCGAAGCTGCCGAGTCAAGGGTGTCTTTTATTCTTCTGGATAAAAAGGGCGGGCGATCCAAAGAACACAACCGCATAAATATCATTATTGGCACCACACAGAAACACCAGAAGCTATCTAGTCTAGACAAAGAAAAAACTCCCAGAAGAGGAAGTAAAAGATGAAGTAGCATCTCATTCTCACCTCACCGCCAGCAAAAAAAGAAGGGGAAAAAAGTGAAACAAACGGGGTAAAGCGAGACATTCGATATTCTTCTACCGCGAGATCGACGGCTAAACGCGCTCCATCATGCATCCTTATCTAGAAACCGCATGTGCCTTTTCCTCAGCCAAGAACATTCCCCACCTCGGGTTCTCACCACGAAGCTTCTTCACCTCCTTTTCCACTACCTAAAACTTTACCACAAAGGCGCACGGCACACATGAATATATACGCCCTTTATTCCCAGCCGCAAGCGAGTTCACTGACACGGCGACGTGTGGCTTTTTTTTTTATGGGATGGCAATGCATACCATGGTGAGTGACGTGACTCCATGTTGCTGCAACGGACGGCTGGGGACAAAAAGGAAAGGAGATAGCTCCACAAAGATACAAAACAAAATGTAAAGGTTGCCTTCGCCTATTGGCCGGCTATCATCACCCCGATCTCCAAAAAACTGCTATCATCGCACTGTTCCAACAGAAAAAAAAAGATGTAGACGCCATGGGCGGCTCCGGTGGCCTGCGGCGTTCTTCTCGGCCCCGGGTTTGATTTGTGCATACCATCATTGCGCCTACGAGTACCGGTACTAAGATACAGTGTCCTACGACGATCCTGCCATAAGTTCATGGCCATAAGCTCGAGTTCTACTAGACAAGTTGGTGCGGTTAAAGTTTTATGGGCGACACTATCTCCCAATGATTGTGTGGTCGAGGGTCACATTTCCATGGAAAACCTCCTGATGGCCGCAAGAGAACCATTGGCAGTGGCAGACCACTCCCCTTGCGCACCGCCGCAGCCGCAAAAGCTCGGTTCAGACGGCACGAGCTTAGCTGAATTATTGGAGGGCAATGGCAATGCGCACTTGCTAAGACAGGGATCTCAAGACCAGACAAGGGAAGCTGCGAGAGATGAGGACACGACAAGCATGAGAGAGATTTGCAAGGTGCCAAATGAAGAACTGTGCAGGTGTGTGGTAAAGATAATTCATCAGTAATTAACCGTGCGGCAAAGATGAGATGGCGCATCGTAGTAGACCAGCAGGCCCACGACACTTGTCGGCGCCTACTGAGTATGGACGGTACCGGCTGGCGGCACAGTGCGGCTAGTGCCAAGTACTGGTGACGATCTCACACTGTACGGCGCTGCTAATTCATTCCTCGCACCTTGCAGCCTGCTGCCAAGTTCCTTGTATGTACAGTTTGCGTACCGACAGGGGAGGTTGACTTCCTTGGCAGAGCATTCAGTCTCGTGCAAGTGCAGAGTTGGATCTTTCTTTTATCTGCCTGTTGTTTTGAAGAGAAGTATATCTAACTGAAACCCGTTGAAATTCCAAAGAAATTTTCAGCATGGTGCCGTGGTCGGCAGCAGCAACTGAGAAAGAGGTCGCCAGACTTTTCACCACGGGGCCCGCGTGTGTTAGAATATGTGAGGGGAGGAGCTAGATTTGGGAGGGAGGACGCTAGTGCGAGATGACGGGGCGCAGAGGTGTGGCTTCTAGACTGAAACTGCAAAGTCCAATCCGATCTACCTAGCTAGTTGTATTTTAGTGGAGAAGTATCACATTCCAAAATGGATTAGTCTTTGACCCGTGTTAAATTAAATTGACGAGTGTGGTCAATGCCGTAGGGGCGAAGGATTTGCCGATTAAAGTAAGTTCAATCCGATTATTATACTACTACTGTAGGAGTAGAAAACAGCTGCAGGATTCAGTGGTTTCTTGCGGAGGCTGTATAAACTAGTAACTAATTATGCAGACTGAAGCATCACCTAACCGCTACCGAACTCTGATAAGTTTCTTATAAGTTTTGGATCAGGAGAGGAAAAATGAACAAGGCAATAATAAGCATGGCTGGGCTATGACTGTACTGTTGAGTATGAAATTCTCTGTTCATCTAGGCAATTGCAGATTAACCTGAATAAACCTCAGCCACGCGCGTGTCACCTACCTAGAATTCTACTAGATACTGCTGTTTTGTCCCGCGGAGTGGAGTGGTAAAACAAACCACGAGTGAATTCCGCAGTGACCATGGGAACTCAACTGACTAAACTGAAGTAGGAGGTGTTGCTCTGCGTGTGGCAACCATAAACCTCTGATTCAGAGCAACTGACTCAACTGATCAAACAGCCAGACACCGGAGTACGACGCGTCTGATCCGCGTGCTAGCCGTGCTCAGGGCCACGGATCGACCAATGGACGATGGAGAGGGCGGCGGCGGCGGCGCGTACCTGTCTTGCGGGCGCGGACGCGGGTGGAGACGGCGGCGAGCGCGCGGCGCGCGGGGAAGACGACCTTCTTGCGCCACCAGGCCATCATCGCGCGCACGGGCGCCGGTATCCTCGCGGCGGCGGCCAGCCTCGACGCCCACCTCTCTCGCTCGCTCTCGCTCTGGCTGAGTGTTCGGGATGTTGATCTCGAATCGAATCGAACGACGCCCCTCCTGTCCTGACTGACGCCGCGCGGGCTGATGGGCACTGTTGGGCTGCTGTTTATAGGCGGGGCAGCGGCGCTGGTGGTTGGTTGGTTGGTTGCACTCGCTGCGTTTTGGATTCGTGTGCTCCCCTCTGCTCTGCCTTTTTATCCCTCGCTTGCCTAGGGCTTTGCTGCTACCCGAACCCCAGGCCTGGCCCCTGGAAAAAAATGTAGGGATGCATACAAGGTTCTAACTGCGTATTCCATCGGTCATGTTTATTGTTTAACCACGAATTTTAGGTCAAATTTTCAATAATATATATTTGACTAGCCAGATACTATATTGAACGCAAATTGGTGTTTGTATGTCACCGAATGCGGTTTCGTCCCTCCCTCTTGGTTTGGAATAATCTAAACCAAATCGATGTTTTTCTTTCCTTGTCCCATGGAAAATCCAGAGTTAAATCAATGAAATATTACTAAAATTATGTCCTGCATTAACTTCATTAAATCAAATAAAATCTCGGTAAAACCTTAACTAGATCAAATTTTACTTGTCTTCTCCTACCCATACTTAAATCAAATCAAATCTTAACAAAATCTAGAATATGATTTCCCACAAAAAAAATTGGAATATGATGGGTGTCATGTATATGTCGGATACGATTGATGTTGAACCATTAGAATATGTATGCCTCTGTTTGCAACACGCAGACAATTAGCTAGTTAGTTTTATGATGGAATAACTATACAATACTTATATTTAGTCAAATCCATGGTCAAAGTTCAATCCAAAATATGTGGATGACCAATACACTTGGACAAATTAAGTACCCTAAACTGTTTCTTAATATTGTAAGTACAACATAACATTCATGCATATAGGCCCACAGTCATCTACTGAATATTAGGCTCGTAAAGCTTCAAGATTAACGAAGTCATGATAAAGATCATGCTACCGACTATAATATCAGCATGCTGAAAATTTTAGGCGCTTTAATGAGATGCGAGTGCATTAAATGCACAGTTTAGTCCATGATGAACTAGGCATTCAACCAATGTTTCAATCTTGAGCCACTCTAAACTACGGAGATTTCAACATGTGGTACGATTATACATCAACCCGTCTCCTACAGTCCCGCCACCCTCCCCATGACCTCGTTTATCAGAGTGTGCTAAGGTGTGTTAGGACTGTTTTCTTATTAATAGCATAATCATATGATGTTTTTTTACTAAAATGCAGGTTCTGTAGAAGATGTATATTTTGTGGCTCCATGCAGATTAGGGACGGGCTACTAGGATGTTATTATTGCCAAAAGTCACAACGCCAACACACAATCATCTGGCGCATTCAATTTATGGAAAATTCTAGAGTGTGACCTGTTGAATTTCGTAGAAAACACGTTTGGATTGTTTCTTGATGTGTCCATAACGTTTGAAGAGGGTGAATGCATTCTAAATGGAGGTACTTGGATGTGCTTCCAAAAAGGCACACGCTAATGCACAAGCTTCACCCGCATTCACAAGCTTCACCTGCATTCAGTTATAGAAAATTCTACAAAGTGACATGTTGAGTTCCGTAGAAAACACATTTGGAGATTGTTTTTTCCGACGTGTCCATAAATATGAAGAGGGTGAAGGCACGCAAAAATAAAGTGCACTTTAGTAGAATGCAAGTTCAGCAGAAGATGTTGTGACCTATTGAATTCCTTATAAAACACGTTAAGGCTTTGTTTTCTTCGATGGTCCATAAGATTTGAAGAGGGTGAAGGCACGCAAAATAAAGTGAATTTTAGTCTGATGCAATTTCGGTGGAAGATGTCGTGACGCATTGAATTTCGTAGACAACATGTTCTGGAGTTTGGTATCTTCGATGATCCATAAGATTTGAAGATGATGAAGGCACACAAAACAAAGTGAATTTTAGTACGATGCAAGTTTTTCGAGAGATGTACATTTTGTGACTCGTCGCGGACTATTGATGAGCTAGTTACTTGGATGGTATTGCCAAAAGGCACGTGACAACACAAAAGCATCTCATGCATTTCACTTTTGGAAATTCTAGAGCTTGACATGTTGAATTCTTTGTAAAACACTCTAAGATTGTTTTTTTATGTTTCCATAAAATTTGAAGAGAAGGCACACAAGTAAAAGTCAATTCTAGTACAACACAAGTTCTGTGGAAGATGTTGTGACCTATTAAATTTTGTAGAAAATACATTTCAGTGTTTGGTTTCTTCGATCGTCCATAAGATTTGAAGAGGGTGAAGGCACACAAATAAAGTGAATTTTAGTAGAATGCAAGTTCGGCAGAAGATGTCATGACGTATTGAACTTCTTAGGTAGCATGTTCTGGAGTTTGGTTTCTTCGCTGATCCATAAGATTTGAAAATGGTGAAGGCGCGCAAAATAAAGTGAATTTTTTTAGATCAAAAATAAAGTGAATTTTAGTACGATGAAATTTTGCAGGAGATGTACATTTTGTGGATCGTCGTGGACTATTGAAGGGCTAGCTACTTATATGGTTTTCCAAAAGGCCCAAGGCAACACATAAGCATATCATGCATTTTAGTTATGGAAAATTCTAGAGTGTGACCTGTTGAATTCCGTATAAAACACATTTTGAGATATATTTTGTATGTGTCCATAAGATTTGAAGAGGGTGAAGGCACACAAAATAAAAGTGAATTTTAGTAGAATGCAAGTTCGGCAGAAGACGTCATGACGTATTGAACTTCGTAGGCATCATGTTCCGGAGTTTGGTTTCTTCAATGATCCATAAGATTTGAAGATGTTGAACGCACACAAAATAAAGTGAATTTACCGGTCATCATTCTCATCCATTGGAGGCTGTGGAAGGAAAGGAATGCTAGGATCTTTGAACACACCGCCAGTAGCGTCGACAGAGTTTTGGACCAGATTAGAGAAGATCTTCAAGTCTGGAGGGCAGCGGGGTGTGTTCTGGATCTTACTTTGTAAAAGCCTCTTGTAAAAGCCTCTTGTAATTGGGGTGTTCTATCCTGGGGGTGGCGCCCTCGGGAGGTCTTTCAGTGCGAGACCGCCTAGCCTGTCTGACCTTGTTGTACTCTTCTCCTCTTTCTAATAAAATTCGGCCAACGGCCCTTCGAATAAAGTGAATTTACTCGTATGCAAGTTTTGCAGGAGATGTACATTTTGTGGCTCATTGCAGACTATTGATGGATTAACTACTTGGATGGTATTGCCAACAGGCACAAGGCAACACACAGGCATATCATGCATTTCAGGTATGGAAAATTCTAGAGTTTGACCTGTTGAATTCCGTAGAAAACACGTTTTGAGATTGTTTCTTTATGTGCCCATAAAATTTGAAAAGGGTGAAAAGGCATAAAATAAAATTCAATTTTAGTAGAATGCAAGTTCGGCAGAAGATGTCGTGACGTATTGAACTTCGTACGTAGAATGTTCTAGAGTTTGGTTTCTTCCATGATCCATAAGATTCGAAGATGTTGAAGGCGCGCAAAATAAAGTGAATTTTAGTACGAGGCGAGTTTTGCAGGAGATGTACATCTTGTGGCTCGTCGTGGACTATTGACAAGCTAGCTACTTGGATGGTATTGCCAAAAGGCACAAGGCAACACACAAGCATATCAGTTATGGAAAAATATAGAGTGTGACATGTTGAATTCCGTAGAAAACATGTTTCGAAATTGTTTTTTTATGTGCCCATAAAAATTGAAGAGTGTGAAGGCACACAAAAGAAAAATCAATTTTAGTAGAATGCAAGTTTTGCAGAAGATGTCGTGACTTATTGAATTTCGTACAGAACACATTTCGGAGTTTGGTTTCCCCGATGATCCATAAGATTTGAAGAAGGTGAAAGCACGCAAAAAATAGTGAATTTCAGTAGAATGCAAGTTCTACAGAAGATGTCGTGGCCTATTTAATTTCGTAGAAAACACTTTCTAGAGTTTGGTTTCTTCTATGATCCATGAGATTTGAAGATGGTGCGGTGCAGGGTTTGCATGAGCTGTACATTTTGTGGCTTGTCGCACACTATTGACGGGCTAGTTACTTTGATGGTATTGCCAAAAGGATGACGGTGCATTCAGATGCGGGAAATTTTAGAGCAATAATACCATGTCACCACGCTCATAGTTTTTTCACGGTAGAATGTACAAGGGGCCAACGTATCATAAAATTCAGGAACGAGGAAGAGGTACGAGCAAGATATCATGACCTGTTGAATTCCGTAGAAAGCCTGTTCCGGATGTTTTTTCCTTCCATGCTCCATAAATTTTAAAGATGTTGAAAGCACACAAGATAATGTGAATTTTTCATGAGTTTATACATTTTCAAGTGTTGCACTCCCTTCGGTGGTCTAACTTTTTTTAAAATCAAATGTATATAGACACATTTTAGTGTATTTGTTCACTAATTTTAATCTATATGTAGTCAGTATTAAAATATCTAAAACATCTTATAATGCCGTGACCTATTTATTACTCCCTCCGTAAAGAAATATAAGAGCGTTTAGATCACTAAAATAGTGATCTAAACACTCTTATATTTGTTTACAGAGGGAGTAGTTTGCAAAGGGAGTACTTCTGAAGTGAGGAAGTAAGTAGTCCATAGACCTACATACTGCATTTTTTGTGTTACTCCAGCCCTTGGACCCACATGTCACTGCTACTCTGCTAGGGCGATGATGAGCAGACCACCGACTCTTCCTCCCTCTCGTGCGTGGCCACAACATTCTTTTTTTTGAAGCTCGTGGCCTCAGCATTTTGAGCATACCGTCAGGGCCGGCCCTGAGGGGGGGCAGGGGGGGCGACCGCCCCGGGCCCCCAAGACCCAGGGGCCCCCTCACCGTATAAAGGTTAAGTAGCCATTGGCCATATCTTCACGTAGAAAAAAAGGAAGTAGCCAAAGTCCAGGAAGGGAGGGACGGCAGGTTACAACATACGCACGTAATCATGTGAATCAGTTTACGATCGGGAGGGGAAAAAATCATCTTACACACGTAAATCACGTCGCCGTGTTCTCTTTATATTCCTTATTAACAACCGTGAGACATTCACGCTAAAAAAGGATCGTGGGTCGTGAGTTCATCCCTGTTTCCTGTTCCCACGTTCCAAACTCCAGATCCCAAATCACAGAGGGCTGGCTGGTCTCAAGGCGCTGTACATAGTGACGATGCAGCACGAACATGGCCTAGCCCCTAAAAATTGACACTGCCGGAGTGTGAGCAGACTGCATCGCCTCGAGTGCCCGCGAGGGTCCAGCGGCTGCTGCCGATCTAATCAATATGAGGTATATCATATTACTATGCCCTACAATTTCAAGTAAAACTTCATGCTATGACATTTCAAAAAAAAAAAACTTCATGCTATGAGGAAGAAATAGTTTCATAAAAGTAGTTGCCCAAGAAGAAATTATAGAAGCCAAAAATTGATTTCTTGTTAAATAATTGTTAGATTTGGTTTGGTTCATATGAATCACTTCATTGAAGAAAGCATTTTAGAAACTCGCGGAGTTTAAAGATTTATTCTGTTTTCTATGCATGTGATTCTTTTTAGAGATGGATGCACCTACGATTGTTGCATTAGCTAAAATAAGCTTTTCCATCTTGAAATTCTTGTAGAACCATTTGGCATAAGCAATGACCCAATAGAGCTTAAATGGTTAGGCAACATTATGCATGGAGAAGAAGGATGAGATTGATATCGACATAATCATAACTGACTTCGCATGAAGAATGTTAAAAGAAATTTTAAGATAATATGTGTAAGTTATTATATGAATATAGATTTTGGATGTAGTTAAGTATTTATTGGTGTTTCTCGTAAAAAAGTACTTATCGTGACAATTTATATACACTTAAATTAATTATTATCGATGCTCATCTTAAATGCGAACGTTACTTTCGCCTACCAAAATCTCGTGACCGCACTGCATACCGTTTCCAGGCCCACGCACGCACGGGGCTTCAACCTCCGCCTCATATGGTGGCACGTGGGGAGCTCCTATTCGCTCAAGTCAACCACGGCGTACTCCGCCCGACGACGCTTCCGAGAGCACGTTTCTGTCGGACCCGAATGTTCTTCCCAAAAATCCTAAAATCTCCGTGCCTTCAATCCAGTCTCCCGTGGCCGGCTGCGTGTGCACCGGTATCTTCGAAATCTCGCCCTCGCCCGCCTCGAAGAGCGGGCATGTGCCGGTAGTATCTTTCGAACGTGCGATGGTCTGTACGCACCGGTAAAGTCCTCTGGCCATAACGAGCAAACCGTACGCAGACATATATCTCCCGGACGGAGATCTGCCGACGCACACGGGCATGCGGAGCGGGACAGCCGACCGGTCACGCCTCCGCGGCCGCTCGTGCGTCGGGGGAGGGGAGGGTGCGATGGGTCGTGGCGGCACGGCGAGACGGGCGCTTGTGAGCCGCGCGCGTGGCGTGCGGCGCGGGCGTTGCCGGACCCCGGCCGGCGGGGACAGGGAACTGACTGGCCCGAGCGCGACCTGCGTTGTCGTGTCTTCCAATATGATGTCGTTGGAGTAGTATTGCCTATCCGCACGAGGGCGGAGCTGCTCGGCGACGGCGACCTCTGGCTGTGTGTGGCCGTACGCTGACGAGCAGTAATGGTCGCCGTCCGTTCCGTTGCAACAAAAGGTTTGGTGAAGTTTGACGCACACAAGAGCTAGCTCCTATGATAGCCGTACATCGTCTCTAGGCCTAAAATAATACAGAAAAAATGCAAGCATTAGTGTAAGTCTATGACTTGAATCCTAGTGAGTTATAGGTGATATCACTATCTTTTTAACCATCCAATCATAGATTGATTCGCTCCACAACTCTGAGCATCACATTTACATCAGTGTAGTAGGACCCTGAAAAAAAAAAGTGTAACAGGGACCAAAGAAGTGATGTGTAGTAGGACCCTGGAAAAAAAGTGTAATAGGGACCAAATAAGTTTTATTGTTTTGAAACAAGGAGGGGTCAAAAATATCGTGTTCTAAAGTTCACTTCGCCCTTAAATAGATTCATAGATTTAGATACACGAAAAGAAATTGAGCATAAAATCACCCCCAAAAAACCGTTTTCGAATGGAACCATTTAACACATTTCAACAAAACTAAAAGCAGCTACTTGGAATCAAACTCACGACCGGCCGAATGGAAATTTTGAACGCAATTATATTGTAAAACATTCATTGACCAATCCCTGGTCATCAAGAATATACTGGCTTCGTAAGAATCGGGTGAGAGACGGAAATTTAAGTTCATCCAAATGTTTATATTATGTTTGGCAAAAGGTGCAGTTTCAGGACCAAGTAGGCATCATGGTGATTCTTCATGTGGTTGTTGGATTTAGTCTATATTGGGGCAGCCCAATAACTATTTCAGAAATTCCTAACAAATCCTAAAGGTCCATTTAGCCCATTTGTGCAATGCAAGGGATACTACTAAAGTTTAGTGCCACATTGCTAGTTGAGTGGGAATTGGACCTCCTTATAAGGGAGGTTCTTTCCCTACTTGTATGAGCATGAGAACAAGAGGGACATCCACGCGCGCTCAGCCTCCGCCGTCCGCCTCGCCTCGTCGCGACGCGACGCGACGCGGGTTGCGGGAATGAGCCGAGCCGATGTCTACAACCTCCTCGACGCCCCGGACTCCGACGACTACTTCCCCGATGTCGACAACCTCCTCGACAACATGGAGGACACCGACCCCAAGTCCAGTGTCTCTGCTCCTGCTGCTGTCACGTACGTGTTTCTCCTCTTTCTATTGGAGGTTCTGCTACAGTTCCTTGCTCTAGTATTTGCCCTAGATATGTTAGACTCTATTTCATATATGCAACTTGCTATCTTTGTCTGCTCAAGATATGTTTAGTTACGGTTCATATATGAAGATGTTGTTTACCTTCTCTTTGTCAAATCGCATGGCTTGTTTTATCACGCAACACTAGTCATGCTTTATCTAGTATTTCATTAATAAAATCACTCGGTAAATTGCTCATATTTCCAACAATCCAAAAACCTTATTATAGGCAATTTACCCCAAGTGGTTTTGCTGCTTCCATGAGACCTCCTATGTTTGAGTATCCACTATAAGAGGTGGCGCGTGAGAGCAGTCTTATGGTTTCAAACCATGAGTTGCTATGACGCCACTCTTGGCAAACCTGAAGGAGAGCAAGATGCCCAACAGGCACAAGCTTTTTAGAAAATGGATACCTTGTGAAAGATCGAGGATGTCGCCTAGAGGGGGGGGGGGGGGGGTGAAAAGGCGCGTTAAAAAAATTACGGTTTATGCTTGACAAAATGCGGAAAAAACCGAGCGGTTAATTTGTCAAGCACAAAACCTAAAACAACTAGGCTCACCTATGTGCACCAACAACTTATGCTAAGCAAGATAATCAACTATGTGATAGCAAGATATATGACAAAGAACAATATGGCTATCACAAAGTAAAGTGCATAAGTAAAGGGCTCGTAAGAGATAACCGAGGCACGCAGACGACGATGTATCCCGAAGTTCACACCTGAGCGGATGCTAATCTCTGTTTGGAGCGGTGTGGAGGCACAATGCTCCCAAGAAGCCACTAGGGCCACCGTAATCTCCTCACGCCCTCGCACAATGCAAGATGCCGTGATTCCACTAAGGGGCCCTTGAGGGTGGTCACCGAACCCGTACAAATGGCGACCGTTGGGGGCGGTCACCGAACCCGTACACTTTGGCAACCCTTGGGGGCGGTCACCGGTACCCGTCAAATTGCCCGGGGCGATATCCATAGCCTAATTGGAGACCCCGACGCTTGCCCGGAGCTTTACACCACAATGATTAAGCTCCAAACACCACCAACCATCTAGGGCGCCCAAGCACCCAAGAGGAACAAGCTCAAGGGTACCAAGCACCCAAGAGTAATAAGCTTCTCAACTTGTAACTTCCACGTATCACCGTGGAGAACTCAAACCGATGCACCAAATGCAATGGCAAGGGCACACGGAGTGCCCAAGTCCTTCTCTCTCAAATCCCACCAAGCAACTAATGCTAGGGAGGAAAATGAGAGGAAGAACAAGAAGGAGAACACCAAGAACTCCAAGATCTAGATCCAAGGGTTCCCCTCACATAGAGGAGAAAGTGATTGGTGGAAATGTGGATCTAGATCTCCTCTCTTTCCCTAAAAACTAGCAAGAATCCATGGAGGGATTGAGAGTTAGCAAGCTCAAGAAGGTCAACAATGGGGGAAGAACACGAGCTCAAAGGATAAGGTTCATTGGGGAAGAAAACCCCTTTTATAGGTGGGGAAAAATCCAACCGTTATGCTCACAGCCCAAGACAGAGCGGTACTACCGCTCCAAGGAGCGGTACTACCGCCGCGGTAGTACCCCTTTGAAAAACAACAGCGAGGAGGCAGAAGGCCAGTAGAACCGCCGGAGCGGTACTACCGCTCGTCCTCACAGTACTACCGCTAGGGATCGCAGTACTACTGCAAAGGGTAGCAAGATTACTGCTATGCGGCGGTACTAAAACAATACATCCGGGCCTACCACCGCAGGACTTGGGACGAGTTTTTGGTCCGGAGCGGTACTACCGCTGTAGGAGTCGCGGTAGTACCGCTCTGGAGCGGTAGTAAAAATATTACATCCGCTCCAATTCGTGGTAGTAATGCTGCAGCCTTTTCAGAACACCAAAACTGCCATAACTTTTGCAAACGGACTCCGAATTCGATGAAACCAAGTTTGTTGGAAAGCTAGCGACAAGGGCTAACACAATCTTGAAATAAATATCAATAAGAAGCAAATGAGAAAAGTCCCAAAAGAAAATTGTGAGAACCCTTCCTCGGATAAGACCGGTAAAACCTCCAACACCGAAAACATCATAGAAGACGCATGCAAACTCCGTTTTCGATGAACTCAAGCTTGTCATCAAGATGACCATAAGCTCTAAGACTCACAAAGAGAACCAAACAACAACCAATAAAATATGATGCAAGGATGCAATGGTTTGAGCTCTCGACGAACGATACGATCAAGCTGCTCACTTGAGAGCCCCCCTTGATAGTACGGCTATCGATCCTATAACCCGGTCTCCCAACTACCACCATGAGACCGGTAAAATAGAAAACCTATCAAGGGAAAACCTTTGCCTTGAACATGATCCACTTGAGCTAGATGATGACGATCTTGCCCTCCTCAAGATGGACCACCTTTCTTGATTGCGTTGGGTCGATGGAGACTAGATGATTGCTCCCCCATACTCCACTATGGGTGAGCCACTCTTGACACATCTTCACAAGTTCATTGACACCACAATGGATGGCAAGCTTCAAGCACTTGATATCTTCGTGATGCTCCACTTGAACTTGCACACGGCAATCTTGATGACGATCACCACTTGATGTCATCCTTTCCATGGGTTGTATGATATCTTCCTCTTGACGCAAGCCCATGGACACGTACCTAACCCCACATAGACTCTCACATAGACCATGGGTTAGTACATAAAGTGCAATGGACAATGCTTACCATACCATTGGATCACTTGATCCCTCTCGGTACATCTTCTACGCTTTGTGAGTTGATCAACTTGATTCACTCTTGACTTAGTCTTGATCAACCTTGAATCTTTCCAACTCTCTTCATTTGGATGATGTCTTGAAGGTAAACATGAATGATCACACAATCTTCTTCTTCAAGATATGCTTGCAATAAGCTCAACACTCACATGACCAATCTTTGGATAATTCCTTAATAGCACCTTGGTCAACCCATAAACTCCTTGAAACCAACACATGGACTTCAAGAAATGCCTACGGAAAAATCCTTCAAATATAACTCAATGCAACCATTAGTCCATAGAGAATGTCATCAATTACCAAAACCACACATGGGGGCACCGCATGTCCTTTCAATCTCCCCCATTTTGGTAATTGATGACAATCACTTTCAAGAGAGTTTATATAAGGAATTATGCATCACCATGCAATGCAACAACCAATAATGCATGCGTAGGAGATGTGTATGCTTAGGAACAAACCAAAGCCAGAAGAGACAACTCTCTAAACTTCTCCACAAAACTCTCTGAAACTTCTCCCCCATTGGCATCGATTGCCAAAATGGGATAAAAGCTTAGAAGGCCAATATAAAATGTGTTCCTCCATAAATTGTGTATTTCTCAACAAGAGAGTGGAATGCAATACACATATCCAACGGTAAATACTTGGAGGAAGACAAACTATATTGAGGCCCAAAGATTGCAAAAGGAAGATATGCCACAAAGACATAACAAAGAGAGAAACAAGCAATCAAGCAATCAAAAGATACCAATTGAAGCAAGCTATCAAAAGATACCAATTGAACCAACTAGGCCAATGATCCTACGAGCCACATGAATAAAGGATATTATGATAAGAGCAGAGCAGTTGTTCTAAAGAAACTAGAGAAGCTCCCCATGATTTGTGCACATCAAGAATTTTTGTATTTGGATACAAAGTGCACAAAATAGGATCATAGCTCCCCCAAAATCAATAGAAACTTACAACAAGTGCAAGAGAGCATATAGGAAACTAAGCCTAGTACTTGCAACAAACACATGGTTGAGCAACAAGCAAGAGAGGCAACTTAAGAGTGGGCTCAACCAAAAGATGTGTGTGAGTCAAGGCAATGCACTTGAGAAGACTAATGTACAGAAGAGCATTAAGCATCAATAAAGTCTTGAAAGAATGAGGCACACGGTGCAAGGCCTATCATTCCCACACACAACTAGAAAATGGGTTCACAAGCTTACTAATAAGCATATAGAGAACCTATGCTTGTGACAACCCGCGGTGAAGATAGAAGATGAAAGGCTCATCAAGACGAGGGATACCAATTAAGATGGCAAAAACCTCGTAAAGATAAGCATGAGGAAAATAATCTTCACCACACAAGAGCGCATCAAGATGCAACGATAGAAGACAGGCACTCAAGGCAAAAGCTTTCACGGAGCCACCAAATAAATAACATAAGAAAGACAAGATGGACGTGAAAGAAAGGATATCATCTAGATATGCAACTTCTCTCAAGTGTATAAGATTCTAGGTAGACGAAATCATGATGATATATGTATCTACAAAGAAGGATGTACACCCGAAATAGTTACAACACGAAGGAACAAGATATCCAAAAGGAAGTCATACATATACCAATAAGATATTTGCTTGGAAGCATAGCACATGGCTAGATATGGTCTTACAGTATATAAATGAATTCCTACCACACACCCATCAAAGACATCACAACTAGCAACATGAGATCATCGTTAGATGCTTTGAGAAAGGAAGCAAGTATCATAAGATGGAATGAAAATCATGCTAGGAGCGATACTACCGCTAGGAGCGGTACTACCGCTAGGGCGGTAGTAGCCCTTTGAAAAACAACAGCGAGGAGGCAGAAGGACAGTAGAACCGCCGGAGCGGTACTACCACTCGTCCTCACGGTACTACCGCTAGGGGTCGCGGTACTACCGCAAAGGGTAGCGGTACTACTGCTTGCGAGCGGTACTAAAAAAATACATCCGGGCCTACCACCGCAGGACTTGGGATGAGTTTTTGGTCCGGAGCGGTACTACCGCTGTAGGAGTCGCGGTAGTACCGCTCTGGAGCGGTAGTAAAAAAATTACATCCGCTCCAATTCGCGGTAGTACCGCTACAGCCTTTTCAGAACACCAAAACTGCCATAACTTTTGCAAACGGACCCCGAATTCGATGAAACCAAGTTTGTTGGAAAGCTAGAGACAAGGGCTAACACAATATTGAAAGAAATATCAATAAGAAGCAAATGAGAAAAGTCCCAAAATAAAATGGTGAGAACCCTTCCTCGGATAAGACCGGTAAAACCTCCAACACCGAAAATATCATAGAAGACGCATGCAAACTCCGTTTTCGATGAACTCAAGCTTGTCATCAAGATGACCATAAACTCTAAGACTCACAAAGAGAACCAAACAACAACCAATAAAATATGATGCAAGGATGCAATGGTTTGAGCTCTCGACAAACGATACGATCAAGCTACTCACTTGAGAGCCCCCCTTGATAGCACGGCTATCGATCATATAACCCGGTCTCCCAACTATCACCATGAGACCGGTAAAATAGAAAACCTATCAAGGGAAAACCTTTGCCTTGAACATGATCCACTTGAGCTAGATGATTACGATCTTGCCCTCCTCAAGATGGACCACCTTTCTTGATTGCGTTGGGTCGATGGAGACTAGATGATTGCTCCCCCATACTCCACTATGGGTGAGCCACTCTTCGGCACATCTTCACAAGTCCATTGACACCACAATGGATGGCAAGCTTCAAGCACTTGATATCTTCGTGATGCTCCACTTGAACTTGCACACGGCAATCTTGATGACGATCAATGTCGGTGTCAAAACCGGCGGATCTCGGGTAGGGGGTCCCGTACTGTGCGTCTAGGCGGATGGTAACAGGAGACAAGGGACACGATGTTTTTACCCAGGTTCGGGCCCTCTCTATGGAGGTAAAACCCTATTCCTTCTTGATTAATATTGATGATATGGGTAGTACAAGAGTGGATCTACCACGAGATCAGAGAGGCTAAGCCTAGAAGCTAGCCTATGGTATGATTGTTGTTCGTCCTACGGACTAAAACCCTCCGGTTTATATAGACACCGGATAGGGTTAGGGTTACACAGAGTTGGTTACAATGGTAGGAGATCTACATATCCGTATCGCCAAGCTTGCCTTCCACGCCAAGGAAAGTCCCATCCAGACACGGGACGAAGTCTTCAATCTTGTATCTTCATAGTCTAGGAGTCCGGCCAACGGTGATAGTTCGGCTATCCGTACACCCCCTAATCCAGGACTCCCTCAGTAGCCCCCAAACCAGGCTTCAATGGCGATGAGTCCGGCGCGTAGATTGTCTTTGGCATTGTGAGGCGGGTTCTTCTTCAAATTCCATATACTTGTCGAATAGTGTCCGGCTTCTGATAAATGTTGCGCTTCTTGGCTTCCACGCCCAATAATGGCCATCTTCCACGTGTTTGAATGAATGCGAAAAGCCAGGGTATTTTTACACTTATCCCCCTAGCTGCGCAAATGAGCCGCCTATAAAAGGGATGAGGATCTAGATCCGAGTCACACCATCCCCCCTCCATGAAGCTTTCATCGGGCGCCTCGACAAAAATCCATTCCATCATGGACGGTCGTGGCTCCTCCTCTCTCGCTCCCAGCCCTCGGCACTGAAATTGGGAGAGATGCTCAGTCCCGCATAGCGACCTAGTGACACTCCAAACCAAGGGATTTCTTCCCCCGGTCTTCATGGTTCCGGTTCGAGCCGGACTCGCCACCTATAAGGGCGGAAAGCAAGCGGAGAGTGTCCCTGATCCCTCCAAAGGAGAGCGGGTATGCTTTATCTCTTATCTAGTAAGAGGACTCGGATTTCCAATTCATCCGCTTTCTCCGGGGCTCTTGGAGTTCTACAGCCTCCGGTTGCACCACCTTACGCCTGCCTCCATTTTGCACATCGCGGGCTTCGTGGCCCTTTGCGAACTGTTCTTGGGCGTCGAGGCTCATTTTGCGCTGTGGAAGAGATTATTCTGCCTTGTACCCCGTTCTCATGAGGGGTCAATATATCAAGTGGGCGGAGCCGAGCTATGGCGCATTGCCGGGACCGGATATCTATCCGGAACCCCGAAGAAGGCGTCCGAAGACTGGCCTTCAGAATGGTTTTATATAGAAGACGCGTCCTTGCGGATCCTGTTCGGATCGGTCTCCGGAGTTCAGCAATGCTCCTTTGAAGAAAGCGCTGAGTTGGCGCCCATGAGCTCCCAGAGGGAAATCGACAGGGACGTCCTATACCTGATGAGCCGAATAAGATTGTTAGCTCATTCCGGACTGACCATGATTGGTGTCATGGCCACATGTATTATGCGGGGGGTGCAGCCGCTCCAGTATAGGGGCCACCCCATGTGGGATTTCAACGGGGAGGACGATGCCACCCGTCATGGCCGTAAGGGGCCTGGATCGGTCATCGATCTAGTGAAGATCTTGTCCGTGACCGCATAAGGGAGAAGAGGAGGATTTTCTGCGTCGGTCCATTGAACGGATTTTCTATGAACAATCCTCGAAGCTGGGTAAGCGTACATTTCTTTTTGCACATCCGATCCGTATTCCCATGGGTAGGTATCTCATTTTGTGATTTTGACGCAGGAACTGCGCCAAGCCGTAAAAGACATAAACAGCCCGCCTCCACAACCCGAGGATCCGGAACGGCTCCTCGATCCGCCTCCCAAGAGGATCCGGACATATTGGTGGAGCTGATTGATGGGGTATTTCACCAACTGAGCATCGATAATGCCTTGGTTGCCATTACGGCCGATTACCGGAATACTTCCACCTCACAGTAATCGAGACCGAGGTCCCAATACTCGATGATGACCCATCCATGCTTATTTTTATCACCGTATACCAATGGTGTTTCACAAGGTGCCTTCGAGGCGGGAGGCCGAGCTCAGCGGCTAGCCAACAAGGCGCACGGCCCTTGAGCTAAAAATAAGTGTGGTCCGGATCGAACGCCGCCGCAACGGTATGGCGCGTCACCATATTCCCAGGATTGACTCACGGAAGGCGTACTAACGCTGGTGCTCTTTTCGTGAAAAAGCGCTCGCCGGATCGTGTCCGGAGAGGTTGCCAATCGAGCCTCCGCCACCGGGCTCCAAAGCCGGGTCGAAGCGGAGGCGAGCACGAGGTGTGCGTCGGATGCTCCTCCGACAGAGGATGCCGACAGATTGTCCGCCACCAACTCCGAGGTGGAGAGCACCATGAATCACACGCGCCGCCGGACAGCTCTTCGTGACGCATGTTTCTCCCAAGAGGCATTGAATGCCTTCAATTCGGGAGATGCGCACCTCCGTGCCGCTCGAGATGGTCTAGCCAGAGCCACGGAGCAGTATGTAAAGGACATACGGGTGAGGGAATTTGACGGTTATATATGCCAGTAGCCCCCAAGACTTAAAATAGTTAGAATAACTGATTTAAGGATCATTTGTTATGCAGGATCTTACAAAAAAGAATACCCGACTGTCCCAGAGCTTGAAGAATGCAAGGCCCAACTTGAGGCCGCACTAGCCGCCATGAGGGAGCCACAGAGACCCCTCCGTAATGTATGCTTCAAAAGATAAGTAGTTTGTGAAGTGCGGCGTGTGTAAATCGACAATAATATTGCAGGTGGCGCCGGACTAGATCCGGACAAGCAACAGCTCTTGCGCCCGGTTGAAGGCGGCGAGAATGTGCTTACAAGGGTGAGGCAAGAGAAAAATAATCTCCAAGATGCCAACACCCAGCTGGGTGAGGAACTAAAGGATGTTCGTGCCCGGTATGCGACTCCGTGAAGGAGAATCGGCGACTTAGCCGCGGCATTTATAGTAAGTGCTTGAGCGAACTTTGAAAAAGAGTTCGGCGAGGAAGTCAACTAACAGAGTTATGTCTCAGAGGTATGCTCACGGGTCGTCCTGCAGAGGAAATGCCCGGTTCTATGGGTGACCTTCTTCCCGAGCTATTGCAACTGCACGAACGAGTTCAGCAGGTGATGAAAGGCGTCGCACAGGCCTTGTGGCCATCTATCTCCCTGCCCGAAGGCCTTGGAGAGCTTGCAGAGATACTTTAGGGAGCACGGCGGCGCTTCCGACTATGGAAGATCCTGCACGAAGGCGGACCATGGTGAAGACGCGGTACACGAAGGCGGACCCAAACCACATGGCCGAGGTTGGACCTGTGGGGCCCGACGAGAAGGAGATCCCTGTGAGCTTAGTGTACGGCCAAGTAGAGTTGGCCGCAAAGTATTCCCAAAGATGATCAGAACTAGACAGCCTATTAGATGGCATTGAAGAGGAATACAATCAGTCAATTTGACTATGTAATTTAAAATGACATGTAAAATGCCTTCTAGCGGGATTGTAGATCGTTTGTCGTAGCGGACCTTTTCGCTTCAACCTCGGGACCCAATAGTCCGGAGTGTGTCCGAATACCCTCGCGGTTATGTAAAAACCGGGGCATGCGTGGAGACCGGGCGTAGGGGTCATGAGTGCTTTATCAGACAAGTGCCCAACTAGTTATGTTATATTACATGGTTAGTAAGAAACATCTTCCGGGGAGAATAGTTCCGTTAGGGTTCCTTTCCACAGGAGGCATGCCCTAAAGTGCATGTCCGGACTGCGAAAAAAGCGAGAAAAGCATCTGGGGCAGATAAATGAAAAAAATAAAAATCGTCTTTTAGTTCACCGATCGAATATTCCCTTAAGAACGCTAGCTTTCGGCTTCACCCGGTTTGAGGTACACGTCCGGTGACCAGCGGTAACAATCGCAGAGGTGCTCCTTTACCACCTAGCCGAACAACCGGGAACGTAGGGGTAAGCACAGAGCCGAGCAACCCAGCTTGGCCAAAACTTAAGTCATATCGATGCATATAATGGTGAATAAAAGGTACATGCGGAAGTGTGACACATGTGTTGGGCATAAAGCCCGTATAAATAAGCTTCATTAAAGAAGCCCCGAGTATATTGAGCGCGGATAGCGCGTCAAGTGTGTGCGAACAATGCGCGAACGAGCCTTTAACGGCTTCGAAAAAAAAGGAGGAAGAAGGAGAGAAATAAAAGATAGCTTAAAGTATAAAATATAGACGGAGGAAGGAGACGAACTCAAAATCCAGCGCTAGGCGTAGAATCTTCGTAGACGGGCAGCATTCCATGGGTTCGGCTCGAGTCGGTTATCCGATGTGTTTAGCGGGCAGATGCACGCTCCGGTCAGGACTTGGTCGATGATGAAGGGGCCCTCCCATTTGGGCTTGAGTTTGTCCTTTTTCTTGTCCGGCAGGCGTAGAACTAGTTCACCAACATTGTAAGCTTTGGCCCGTACTTCCTTGCTTTGATATCTTCGAGCCTGATGTTGATAGAATGCGGAACAAGCTTTTGCCACGTCGCGCTCCTCCTCCAAGGCGTCCAAACTGTCCTGCCGATCGAGCTCGGCTTCTCTTTCTTCGTACATGCGCACGCGAGGTGAGTCATGAATTATGTCGTAGGGCAAAACTGCCTCTGCGCCGTATACCATAAAAAATGGTGTGAATCCGGTAGTGCGATTCGGCGTGGTTCGCAGCCCCCAGAGTACGGAGTCGAGCTCCTCAACCCACTGTGTGTTAGATTCCTTGAGGGACCGCACTAGTCTGGGTTTAATGCCGCTCATGATTAGACCGTTTGCTCGCTCGACTTGACTGTTAGTTTGGGGGTGATAGACTGAAGCATAGTCGAGCTTGATGCCCATGTTTTTGCACCAGAGTATGACCTCGTTGGCCATAAAGTTCCTGCCGTTATCAGTGATGATGCTATGGGGGACGCTGTAACGGTGTACGACCCCGGGTATGAAGTCTATCACCGGTCCGGATTCGGCCGTCTTAACAGGCTTGGCTTCTATCCATTTGGTGAATTTATCCACCATGACAAGTAGGTATTTTTGCTTGTGGGTTCCTCCTTTAAGGGGTCCAACCATGTCAAGCCCCGGACCGCAAAGGGCCAGGTGATGGGTATAGTTTTGAGGGCGGTGGGTGGCATGTGGCTTTGATTAGCAAAGAGGCGGCACCCGACGCATCGTTGGACTAAGTCCTGAGCATCTGCCCGGCCGTCGGCCAATAAAATCCTGTCGGAAGGCCTTGCCTACAAGGCCCCGGGCTGCGACATGGTGCCCACCGAGTCCGCATGAATTTCAGCCGAGATTCCGCCCTTCCTCTTCGGAGATACACCTTTGAAGGACTGCGGTTGTGCTTTTCTTATAAAGCTCTCCCTCATGGACCTTATAGGCTTTAGACCACCGCACTATGCAGCGGGCCTCGTTTTGGTCCTCGGGAAGTTCCTGCCTAGTTAGGTAGGCTAGGAATGGTTCTATCCACGGGGCAATGACTGCCATTATTGCGTGGGCTGACGGTGTTATTTCGTTGGCGGAACCACCAACTATGACGTAATGTTCGGTGTGGGCGGTGTGGTTGGGTCCGGTTTGTTATTTCGTGACTCTCCCTCCCATAATACGGATGGCTTGAAAAGCCTCTCTAGGAAGATATTGGGGACGGCATCGCGCTTTTGCGCCAATGCGCGCTAACACGCCCACGCCTGGTTGTTATCCAGGGCTATATGGTGAAATTCAAGCCCCTCAAACCGAGCTGACATTTTTAGGACGACATTGCGATAAGCTGCCATTTTCGGATCCTTGGCATCAAAGTCCCCATTTATTTGGGATATCGCGAGGTTCGAATCCCCGCGTACCTCTAGGCGTTGAATGCCCATGGAGGCGCCATCCGGAGACCATGTAGAAGGGCCTCGTGATTTGGGTTGTTGGAGTCCGTGTACATTATTTGAAATGCGTATTGGTGTATCTCCGGTTGGGGACGTCGAGCAACGGCCTTGACCCCGTGCCGCCAACATTTTGGAGCCGTCGAAGTGCATGATCCAGTTGGAATATGCGTCGTAGTCTTTAGGGAGTTCGGCTTTAGTCCATTCGGCGACGATGTCAGCCAAAACTTGCGACTTAATAGCTCGTCGTGGCTTGTAGGTTATGTCGAACGGGAGGAGCTCAATGGCCCATTTAGCAATCCGGCCCGTTGCGTCGCGGTTGTTTATAATGTCATTAAGAGGTACTTCGGAGGCTACTGTTATCGAGCACTCTTGAAAGTAGTGTCACAGCTTCCGGGATGCCATGAACACCGTGTATGCTATCTTTTGATAATGCGGGTACCGTGACTTGCATGGAGTTAGGTCAGTGGACACGTAGTAAACTGGTTTTTGGAGAGGGAACTTGTGTTCCGCCCATTTCTCGTTCGACAACGAGCACCGCGCTTACAACTTGATGGGTTGCTGCGATGTATAATAGCATTGGTTCGCCCATGTTGGGCGCGCCAGACCGGATTTGTTGCCAATATGGCTTTGATTTCTTCGAGTCGGCCGTGGCGTGCATCCGTCCACTCAAAGTGTTGGTCTTGGCCGGAGGAGGCGATAAAGGGGTAATCCTTGTCTCCTAAGCGGGAGATAAAGCGGCTTAGAGCCGCCACACATCCAGTCAATTTTTGTATTTGTTTGAGGTCTTTGGGGATATCCAATTGTGACAGAGCTCGTATCTTGGCTGGGTTTGCTTCAATTCCTCTACCGGATACAATGAAGCCCAAGAGCTTTCCGGCTGGTACGCCGAAAACGCATTTTTCTGGGTTGAGCTTGATGTCATATGTTCGGAGATTATCGAATGTGAGCCTCAAGCCGTCCACTAGGGTTTAGACATGCTTGGATTTGACGACCACATCGTCTACGTATGCCTCCACCGCTCACTGATCTGGTTTGCGGACATGTATACGAATCATGCGCCGATATGTTGCTTGGCGTTTTTGAGCCCAAAGGGCATTGTGTTGAAGCAGAATGGGCCGTATGGAGTGATGAATGCCGTTGCGGCTTGGTCTGGCTCTGCCATCTTAATTTGGTGGTAGCAGGAGTATGCGTTGAGGAAACACAATGAATTGTGTCCTGCGGTAGCGTCGATAATTTGATCGATGCGGGGGAGGGGGAAGGGATCCTTTGGGCAGGCCTTGTTAAGGTCCTTAAAATCGACACATAGGTGCCAGGATTTGTCCTTCTTTGGTACCATTACCAGGTTTGCTAGCCAGTCCGGATGTTTAATATCTCTGATGAATCCGGCCTCCAGTAGCTTGGCTAGCTCCTCTCCCATGGCCTGCCTCTTGGGTTCGGAGAAACGCCGAAGGGCTTGTTTGGTAGCTTGAATCCTTTTAGGATATTTAGGTCATGCTCGGCCAGCCGTGGGATTCTGGCATGTCAAGGGTGCGGTAAAATGTCCCAATTTTCGTAGGAATTCTCGTGGTCTGGCGTCCACATCGTGGTTTAATTGTGCCCCGATGGAGGCCGTTTTGTAGGGTCCGTTGGATGGACTTGGAATTTGACTATTTAAATGCGCGGTTTAAAAGAGGTGGACTTGGATCTTTTATCGAGTATCACATCGTCCCCTGTTCACCGTGGAGCGCAACGCATGAGTTCCTCTGCCGCTAGGGCTTTGGATAGTGCCTCAAGGGCAAGTGCGGCTGTTTATTTTTCGGTAGCGAGCGCTATGTCCGGTCACTAGCGAGTGATAATTCCGTTGGGTCCGCATTTTGAGCTTCATGTACCCGTAATGGGGTATAGCTTGAAAAATTGTGAATGCCTCTCGCCCTAATAGAGCGTGGTATCCGCTGCTAAACAGGGCCACTTGGAATGTGACCTCCTCGGACCTATAATTGTCCGGGCGTCAACACCACATCCAGTGTGATCTTTCTGTCTGACAAAGATGCTTCCCGATCGGGATTATTCCTCTAAAGGTTGTGCTGCTTTGCTCAATGCGGCTCCAGTCTATTTCCATTTTTCGAAGGGTTTCCTCGTAAATGAGGTTTAATCCGCTGCCGCCGTCCATGAGTACCTTGGTAAGGCAAAAGCCGTCCACTATTGGACTGAGGACCAATGCGGCTGGTGCTCGGGTTGTTCGGATTTTAGGTTTGTCACTGCGTTAAAGGTAATAGCCGTGTCACTCCATGGATTTATTGTTGCTATCTAGTAGACTTCGGCAAGGCTGCGGAGTGTTCGTTTCCGCATATTATTTGATGCGAAAGTCTCGAAGACTGTTAATACCGTACTGGTCTTTTTGGGCTGGTGCTCTGGAGCTAAAAGCTCTTCGCCACTTTTGGCCACCTGCCGTAGTATCCAACATGCTCTAAGGCTATGAGTTGGAGTGGCGCCCTCATGCTATGAATTTTGCAGGTCCATTGAGCCATCCCTCCAAGACGGTTCCATGCCCTTTGGGTTTTTGCTTTTTGGTATGTAACCCAGGTGCACGGTGATGATGCACCCTTTTATTTCGGACTAGGGTCGATTCGGGGCGGATTATCCCAAAATTTAATTTCGGTTTTCGAGCGCTCTCCATCGCGATACTTTCGTACTATGGACGCCAAGTCAGCGGCGTGTAATTTCCATGACGACTTATGGCGTTTAGGATTCCCTTGTCCGTGCAATTATTGCGTAAGAATGAGATTGCGTCCTCCTCGCGGCAATCCTTTATCCCGCCCATAACCGGAGGAATCATCCCGATAATGATGTATCGCTTCACCGGGCTCTTGCCGGGTTTGGGATAGATCGCTTATGTTTGGGTGGGCGGGTGGAATTAAATTCGAACCCGTCCGATCTAAGATTCAGGGGCCAAGAAGTTTCCGAACGTGGAAGCTTGGGTTCTTGGAGGTTGTCCAATGAATCTAGCCCGCTGCCTGACTTTAAGTTCAGGGCTTGAGTGGTCTCCTCCCCTCCGTGGGAATCCGGCATGGAGGGGTCAGGAATCCGGACATAGCTAGTCCTTAAGGTAGGAGAAGAGTCGTTGTATTGTTCCTCTACCACAACAACGTGGTGGGTAGCCTGGGGAGAGTTGATCTCTCTCAGATCGGTTTTAGGCCCAATCTGATCGTAGTCATGGCGACTCGAGCGGCGATGCGATCCAAGAGCTCGTTTAAGGAAGAGAGCTCCATCGGATCTAACTGCTCGGCGAAGTTTCGAGTTAACATGAAGATTGCGTTCGATGACCGAGAAGTCATCGTCGGTAGCGGCCGACCGACCAGCGGTCATAAGAAAACCGCCTAGCCGGAGAGTTTGGTCGGTGGCCAAAGCTCCTTTAGCAACGGTGCCGTCTTTAAAGACGGGATGAGGCATCCTTCTGACAGCGGCGACGGAGGACTCTCAATGAAAGCACCAATGTCGGTGTCAAAACCGCGGATCTCGGGTAGGGGGTCCTGAATCGTGCGTCTAGGCGGATGGTAACAGGAGACAAGGGACACGATGTTTTTACCCAGGTTCGGGCCCTCTCGATGGAGGTAAAACCCTACTCCTGCTTGATAAATATTGATGATATGGGTAGTACAAGAGTGGATCTACCACGAGATCAGTGAGGCTAAGCCCTAGAAGCTAGCCTATGGTATGATTGTTGTTCGTCCTACGGAATAAAACCCTCCGGTTTATATAGACACCAGATAGGGTTAGGGTTACACAAAATCAGTTACAATGGTAGGAGATCTACATATCCGTATCGCCAAGCTTGCCTTCCACGCCAAGGAAAGTCCCATCCGGACACGGGACGAAGTCTTCAATCTTGTATCTTCATAGTCTAGGAGTCCGGCCAACGGTGATAGTTCGGCTATCCGGACACCCCCTAATCCAGAACTCCCTCAATCACCACTTGATGTCATCCTTTCCATGGGTTGTATGATATCTTCCTCCTGACGCAAGCCCATGGACACGTACCTAACCCCACATAGATTCTCACATAGACCATGGGTTAGTACACAAAGTGCAATGGACAATGCTTACCATACCATGGGATCACTTGATCCCTCTTGGTACATCTTCTACGCTTTGTGAGTTGATCAACTTGATTCACTCTTGACTTAGTCTTGATCAACCTTGAATCTTTCCAACTCTCTTCGTTTGGATGATGTCTTGAAGGTAAACATGAATGATCACACAATCTTCTTCTTCAAGATATGCTTGCAATAAGCTCAACACTCACATGACCAATCTTTGGATAATTCCTTAATAGCACCTTGGTCAACCCATAAACTCCTTCAAACCAACACATGGACTTCAAGAAATGCCTATGGAAAAATCCTTCAAATATAACTCAATGCAACCATTAGTCCATAGAGAATGTCATCAATTACCAAAACCACACATGGGGGCACCGCATGTCCTTTCACCTTGTTTAAGGCTGCTCTCTAGAGTGTTCTTGGTGAGAACATAGTTGATGCTTATGTGTCAATTGACAATGGAAAAGATATGTGAGGTGCACTCGAGGCCAAGTTTGGGGTCTCGGATGCCGGCGCTGAGCTGTACAGCATGGAGCAATTCTATGATTACATGATGACTGAAGAGCGCTTCGTGGTTGAGCAGGCTCATGAGATACAGTCATTTGCTAGAGAACTTGAGCACTTCAATTGCATGCTACCGGACAAGTTTGTTGCCGGGGGTATCATCACCAAGCTTCCTCCTTCATGGAGGAACTTTGCTACCTTGAAGCATAAGAGACAGGAGTTTTCCGTTTGGATCTCATTGGTACTCTTGATGTGGAAGAAAAGGCGAGAAAAGGACACACGTGCTCGAGGTATTGAGGGAGGATCTAGTGCCAATGTGGCATGTATAGTAACTTCCACCCCACAAGTTCAAGAACAAGGGCAAGTTTGATGGTAAAGCAAAGTTTGATGGGAAGAACAAGGTTGTGCAACACACGAACTTCAAGAAGAAGAATGGCAAGAAGAAATGTGCTTGTCATGTGTGTGGAGATCCTGATCATTGGGCTCCTAGTTGCCCTAATCGCTATGACAAGCGTCATCCTAGGAAAGGCGGCAAGACCGCTAATGTTGTCATTGGAGACACTGACATGAAGGATGCTGGGTATGGTATATTTCCCACTATTCTTTCAGTATGTCATTCTCCTGACTGGTTGATTGACACGGGTGCTAATGTGCATGTATGCGGTGATATTTCAATGTTCCAATTCCAAAGAAGCGGAAGCTTGGACCAAAGACTGTGGACTGTGTTTTCCTGGGATATGCTTTTCATAACATTGGCTATAGATTCTTGGTCGTAAAATCTGAGGTACCTGACATTCATGTCGGTACGATCATGGAGTCAAATGATGCGACTTTCTTTGAAGATATCTTTCCCATGAAGGATATGGCTACCTCATCTAATCAGGAGATGCCTAGTTCATCGAATCAGGAACCAGTTACAATTACCGAACCTGCCATTTCGATGGAACAATTTGAAAGCCCTGTGGAGGAGAACAATGAAGTTCCTACTAGGAGAAAGAGGCAGAGGACTGCAAAGTCCTTTTGTGATGATTTTCTTGTGTATCTCATAGATGACACTCCCAGTTCTATTTCAGAGGCCTATGCATCCGAAGATGCCGACTCTTTGGAAGGAAGCGGTTTGTAGTAGATGGATTCCATCTTGGCGAATGAAACACAGGAGATAACTGATAGTCCTTATGGGTGCAAACCTATAGGATACAAATGGGTATTCAAGAAGAAGCTTAGGCCTGATGGTACTATTGAAAAGTACAAGGCTCGGCTCGTGGCTAAGGGTTATACCCAAAAAGAAGGTGAATACTTCTTTGATACTTACTCACCTGTGGCTCGACTGACCACTATTCGAGTTCTACTTTCACTAGCTGCCTCACATGGTCTTCTCGTTCATCAGATGGATGTTAAGACTGCTTTCCTAAATGGAGAGTTGGATGAGGAAATTTATATGGAACAACCGGATGGGTTTGTAATAGATGGTCGAGGAAGGAAAGTGTGCAAGTTGTCAAGTCTTTGTATGGACTCAAGCAAGCACCCAAACAGTGGCATGAGAAGTTCGAAAGAACTTTAACAGCTGCAGGCTTTGTTGTGAATGAAGCTGACAAAATTTGTGTACTATCGTCATCGTGGGGGCGAGGGAGTTATGCTTTGCTTGTATGTTGATGACATACTGATTTCGGAACAAATCTGAATGTTATTAAGGAAGTCAAGGATTTCCTACCTCGCTGTTTTCAGATGAAGGATTTAGGAGTGGTTGATGTCATACTGAACATCAAGTTGTTGAGAGATGATGATGGTGGGATTACATTGCTTCAATCTCACTATGTGGAAAAGATCTTGAGTCGCTTTGGCTATAGTGACTGCAAGCCCTCTCCAACACCATATGATGCTAGTGTGCTGCTTCCAAAGAATCGAAGAATTGCTAGAGATCAATTGAAGTATTCTCAAATTATTGGCTCGCTTATGTACTTAGCCAGTGCTACAAGACCTGACATCTCTTTTGCTATTAGCAAACTGAGTCGGTTTGTCTCAAAACTAGGAGATGTGCATTGGAAAGCTCTAGAGAGAGTTTTGCGTTATTTGAAAGGCACTACAAATTATGGAATTCACTACACCGGGCACCCAAAGGTGCTTGAAGGGTATAGTGACTCAAATTGGATCTCAGATGCTAATGAGATAAAGGCCACGAGCGGATATGTATTCACTCATGGAGGTGGCGTTGTTTCTTGAAAATCTTGCAAGCAGACCATCTTAACGAGGTCAACAATGGAAGCAGAACTCACATCACTAGATACAGCTACGGTTGAAGCAGATTGGCCACGGCTCTTGAATGACTTGCGGTTGTTGAGAAACCTGCATCGGGTGTCCTTATGAACTGCGACAATCAAACTGTGATCACGAAAGTGAGCAGCTCAAAGGATAACATGAAGTCATCAAGACACGCTCGTGAGAAGGTTAAAGTCTGTCGTGAAAATAAAAACTCCGGAGTTATTGCGTTGGATTATATCCAAACGTCTAAAAATCTGGCAGATCCTTTTACTAAGGGTCTATCGCGTAATGTGATAGATAATGCATCGAGGGAGATGGATATGAGACCCACAATATGAGTTGTTCACAATGCTAACCTATTCTTTGTGATCGGAGATCCCGTGAATTAGATGTGGAAGACAAGCTGTTGGTCAACTAAGAGGAGAGTATCCTTACTATTCACAATACCACTCCATGAAGATGCAATACTCTCCTAATCTACATGGCAGGTTGATGTATATCTTAATGTGTTCTAAGTGGCTTATTTAAGCAGAGATGTTATCCTGCAGAACATCTTTTAAAGAACACACCTATGTGAGTCTGATTGTCAAACGTCGCAATCTATGAGAGTAGGGTTCTCTATAGTAAACTCATGAAAGGTCACGGAGTATGACGCATAAGCTCCACCCGCGGGGAAGACCCACGGTAGCCACGTATCGGTCAAGGCTTTATGTGAAGCTAGATTCGCAGAAAACTTGCAGTTCAAGGCCCAGTCCACTATTCAAGTTGCTTACTAGTGTAGCATAGAGTTCTAGGTGGGAGTTCAACTTAACAGTCTCCACTGCAGTACCTGTATATAAAACAGTGTTTTGGAACCAAAGGCAAATTTCTGTGTGCCTCTGGGATCTGGTGGGGGATTGCTGGAATTTAGTCTATATTGGGGCAGCCCAATAACTATTTCAGAAATTCCTAATAAATCCTAGAGGCCCACTTAGCCCATTTGTCCCACATTGCTAGTTGAGTGGGAATTGGACCTCCTTATAAGGGAGGTTCTTTCCCCACTTGTATGAGCATGAGAACAAGAGGGACATCCCCGCGCGCTCCTCCTCTGCCGCCCGCCACGCCACGCCACGCCTCGCCTCGTCACGATGCACCGCGGGTTGCGGGAATGAGCCGAGCCGATGTCTAAATTTTTGCCACGCACTACAGGTATACGAAAGGTCACACGGAAGCTGAAAAGATTTTTTGCGAAAGTGGAGTTCGAATGCGAACGGTGCAGCTCTTCGGCTTTTGGCTGTTCGCTTCATCTCCGTCTCTTCGTTTCGCCTCCTGTCACTGCCCTCTCACCTCTTTCTCTTGCGCCTATAAAACGGAGGTCGCTCCTCCCAGAGAGATGCACGAGAACTTCTCCTTCCTCTCGCCACCGGTTCCAATCTCTGCGCTGCTCCTGTCTTCCTCATCCCGGCTTGCGGCATGCACCACGAGTCGGGATAGTAGGCCTCCGAAACCGCACCTTTTGAGTCCTGTACGGGAGAAGGGTGAAAAGGTTTTTGGGGAGTGCTCCGCGCGACTACTGACTTCTTCGTCACGGACGCCCCGGACTCCGACGACGACTACTTCCCCGACGTCGACAACCACCTCGACGCCATGGAGGACACCGACCCCAAGTCCAGTGCCTCTGCTCCTGCTGCTGTCACGTACATGTTTCTCCTCTTCCTATTGGAGGTTCTGCTACAGTTCCTTGCTCTAGTATTTTCCCTAGATATGTTAGACTATTTCATATATGCAACTTGCTATACTGTCTGCTCAAGATATGTTTAGTTACGGTTCATATATGAAGATGTTGTTTACCTTCTCTTTGTCAAATCGCATGGCTTGTTTTATCACGGCTACACTAGTCATGCTTTATCTAGTATTTCTGTTAATAAAATCACTCGGTAAATTGCTCATATTTCCAACAATCCAAAAACCTTATTCTAGGCAATTTACCCCAAGTGGTTTTGCTGCTTCCATGAGACCTCCTATGTTTGAGGGTATCCACTATAAGAGGTGGCGCGTGAGAGCAGTCTTATGGTTTCAAACCATGAGTTGCTATGACGCAACTCTTGGCAAACCTGAAGGAGAGCAAGATGCCCAACAGGCACAAGCTTTTCAGAAAATGGATACCTTGTTTAAGGCTGCTCTCTTGAGTGTTCTTGGTGAGAACATAGTTGATGCTTATGCGTCAATTGACAATGGAAAAGATATGTGGGACGCTCTCGAGGCCAAGTTTGGGGTCTCGGATGCGGGCACTGAGTTGTACATCATGGAGCAATTCTATGATTACAAGATGACTGAAGAGCGCTCCGTGGTTGAGCAGGCTCATGAGATACAATCATTTGCTAGAGAACTTGAGCACTTCAATTGCATGCTACCGGACAAGTTTGTTGCCGGGGGTATCATCACTAAGCTTCCTCCTTCATGGAGGAACTTTGCTACCTTACTGAAGCATAAGAGACAGGAGTTTTTCGTTCCGGATCTCATTGGTACTCTTGATGTGGAAGAAAAGGCGACAGTAAAGGAAACACGTGCTCGAGGTATTGAGGGAGGATCTAGTGCCAATGTGGTACAGAAGCAGAACTTCCAGCCCCACAAGTTCAAGAACAAGGGCAAACTTTGATGGTAAAGCAAATTTTGATGGGAAGAACAAGGTTGTGCAACACACGAACTTCAAGAAGAAGAATGGAAAGAAGAAAGGTGCTTGTCATGTGTGTGGAGATCCTGATCATTGGGCTCCTAGTTGCCCTAATCGCTATGATAAGCGTCATCCTGGGAAAGGCGGCAAGACCGCTAATGGTGTCATTGGAGACACTGACATGAAGGATGCTGGGTATGGTATATTTCCCACTATTCTTTCAGTATGTCATTCTCCGACCGTTGATTGACACGGTGCTAATGTGCATGTATGTGGTGATATTTCCATGTTTTCGTCTTATCGGACCACAGGACTTCAACCATGCCGATGGGCAACGGTTCAAGTGCTTCGCTCGTGGTGTTGGCACGGTCGATCTGAAGTTTACTTCGGGGAAGATCGTGCGGCTGAAGAACGTGCATTATGTCCCCTCCGTCAATAAAAATGTTGTTAGCGGATCTCTTCTTTGTAGAGATGGCTACAAGCTTGTCTTTGAGTCGAATAAATTGTAATATCCAAGTATGGAACCTTTGTTGGTAAAGGCTATGAGTCAAGAGGCCTGTTTCGTTTATCCTTATCAGACGTTTGCAATAAAGTTGTTAATCATATTTGCAACAATAATGAATCAAATGTGTGGCATTCACGTCTTTGTCATGTTAACTTTGGTTGCATGTCGCGACTAGCGAAGTTGAACTTAATCCCTAGTTTCACCACTGTCAAGGGATCTAAGTGTCAAGTGTGTGTGCAAGCTAAGCAACCTCGTAAGTCTCACACGACTGCGGAAATGAGAAATCTTGCACCACTAGAGCTCATACATTCAGATCTATGTGAAATGAATGGTGTGTTGACAAAAGGTGGAAAGAAAATTTTCATGACGTTAATTGAAGACTCCACTAGATATTGCCGTGTGTATCTTCTGAAATCTAAGGATGAGGCTTTGAACTTTTTCAAGATCTATAAAGCTGAAGTGGAAAACCAACTTGATCGAAAAATCAAGAGGCTTAGGTCCGACCGTGGTGGAGAGTATTTTTCCGATGAATTTGATGCTTTTTGTGCGGAACATGGTATAATCCATGAGAGGACGCCTCCCTATTCACCTCAGTCAAATGTGTTGGGTTCTACGGTAGGGTGCGTAGACTGCAAATTAAAATTTTCCTACGCGTAGAACATCCAGGAACATGCTACGGGAGATGGATCACAGTTCGTTACCACTAGACACGCAGTGCCGTGCAGCGGAAGAAGAGTTGAGGCAGCCCGTCCGCGTGAATCGTCTGCTCCGCGTCCGATCTCCCTCGAACAGCGGGTCGTCCGAT
The DNA here is from genome assembly GCA_021605145.1 of Aegilops bicornis. Lineage (NCBI taxonomy): Eukaryota > Viridiplantae > Streptophyta > Magnoliopsida > Poales > Poaceae > Aegilops > Aegilops bicornis. Next base: position 729,228,169 of record CM038670.1, on the reverse strand, counting down.
CCCACGTACGAGTTCGCCGGAGCGGCGCAAGTGCACCGCCTCTAACGGTATCCGCGCGTGCAAGAGGAACACCGTGCGGCGGACTGCTAGGTCCGATCACACAGTCGGCGGCGAGTGGAGGTGGCTATTCGCAACACATGCAAACCCTAGTCGCAACACCGAAGCGATCAACCACATGAGTGTGCCGCACCTCCACTTTATATAGGCGTTCGTCGTGGGCTCAACACTTGGGCCTCGCACGGACCCTAAAGCCCAAAGTCTACTCGGTCACGTTCCTAGTCCAGTTCGGATCACATCCGACCGGTGTCCTCTGAACCAACCTCGTAGGTTCCTTCCCTTCAGCGCGCGACCCTTTAGGTTCAAGTCGGCTTGGTCACAGTTCGGATCACCTCCGACCTGCACAGTTGGTAGCGGCCTCTTGCAAGGCGTGCCGACCACCAAGCAAACTATGAAGCTGGTTAGGCGAACCTGTACAACGTGTCACACTTTTGTTCCCTTTGCCACACGATATATGTTGTCGGGCTCAAGGCAAGACTGTCATCCTTGTGCTAGCCCGACCACTTTCTCGTTCCAGTGATACCGACCACAAAACCGGATTATCTCATAATCCTTGTCGCATGGCCATGCTTATCCTGGTCGGATCACACGAGGGGCCCAGAATATATCTCTCCTGATCGGAGGGGCAAATCCCATCTTGCTCGACCGTGTCTCGCAGCATGGGACTGGACAAACCCGAAACCTACCTTTGTAACTACCCGATCCACGGAGTAGCGTTTGGTCGGCCCAAAGCAAGTCTGTCATCATCCCGAGTACATGCCTCATTTCGTGTCTTAGGACATAGAACGCATGTTGTACTAGAGACTCACAGATGACATATCGCTGCATCTCATAGTTGGAGTCCGTCCGACTCGGACCTTATCTCGACTCGGATCCGACTACGTCGAATCCGACCAGACCTTTCCAAGTCCATATTATCCGGTTAGCATCCATTGCTCCATGGCTAGTGAGACCAAGCCATCGACCGTGTCATATGCTAGTCTATTCGGCTACGCGTCCACTCAGCCCTTTCGACTAGGGACCTTTTAGGACAGTCATCATACAATGCATAGTCCCACAAACAAGTCACGTACTTGCTGATACACATCATTGATAATGTCCAAGGACTATCTTTATTCATAAACACATAGGAAATATCATCATACATGATTGCCTCTAGGGCATATATCCAACAGTCTCCCACTTGCACTAGAGTCAATCAAATAGACATCGAATGCCCATAGCTCTAACGTGCCCCTCATGCTTGGGTTGTGGAAGCGGCTTAGTCAACGGATCTGCAACATTTGCATCCGTGTGAATCTTGCATAACTCTACATCACCATTCTTTACGATCTTTCAGATCGTGATATTTCCGATCTATGTGTCTGACCTTGTGGTGATTCCTCGGCTCCTTGGCTTGTGCGATGGCACCAGAATTATCACAATAAAGGTCCAACGGTTTCACCGAGGCTGGGAAAATACCAAGATCATCCAGAAAATACCGGATCCAAACACCTTCCTTTGCAGCTTCACAAGCCGCAATGTATTAAACTTCGTGGTAGGATCGGCCACCGTATCCTGCTTGGAACTCATCCGGTAATCGCTCCTCCATTCAGACGATACGAATCCGGACTGTGATCGACAATCATCTCTCGCCGGTTTGGAAACTAGCATCGACGTAACCCCTTACGATGAGCTCTTCCTCACCTCCATAAACTAGGAACATCACTTTAGTCCTTTTCGTGTACTTCAAAATAGTCTTTACCACCGCCCAAAGGACTCTCACAGGTTGCCACGGTATCTAATTGTTAGGCTTATTGCAAAAGCAACATCAGGCCTTGTACATATCATGGCACACATGATGGATCCGATTGCCGAGGCATACGGAATCCTACTCATCCTGCTTCGCTCATCAGATGTCAAAGGACTCTGAGTCTCGCTTAGCCTTATACCATGTGAGAGCAGCAAGAACCCTTTCTTCGCCTCACTCATGTTGAACCGCTTCAACACTTTATCTATGTACGTGCTCTGGCTTAAGCCGAGCAGCCTCCTCGATCTATCTCTATAGATCTTAATGCCTAAAATATAGACTGCCTCACCAAGGTCCTTCATCGAAAACTTGCCATTCAATGATCCCTTGACCGAGTTTAGCATCGAAACATCATTTCCGATCAGTAGTATGTCGTCCACATACAAGATCAAAAACACTATTGAGCTCCCACTTAACTTCTTGTATAAACAAGAGTCCTCTTCGCTTTTGATGAAACCGAGACCAGTGACGACCTCATCAAAACGAATGTTCCAACTCCGAGATGCTTGCTTCAACCCATAAATGGATCTCTTGAGCTTGCATACCTTACTAGTGCTAGTCTGATCGACAAAACCCTCGGTCTGTATCATATACACGTCCTCGGTTAAATTTCCATGAAGGAAAGCCGTTTTGACATCCATCTGCCATATCTCGTAATCAAAATATGCAGCTATAGCTAGTATGATCCTCACCAATTTCAGCATGGCTACCGGCGAGTAAGTCTCGTCGTAGTCAATTCCTTGAACTTGTCCATAACCTTTAGCGACAAGCCAAGATTTGTGGATCTGAACATTTCCATCCACATCGGTTTTCTTCTTAAAGACCCATTTGCAACCAATGGCGATTCGCCAGTGGCGAATCAACCAAGTCCTGCACTTGGTTCTCATCCATGGACTTTAACTCGGATCTCATGGCCTCCAGCCATGCCTCGGAATCTGGGCTCACCATCGCTTCCGCATATGTGGCCGGCTCGTTGCTTTCTAGCAACAATACATCACGCACTCTGCGCAATCTTTCCGACCTCTGTGGTTCCGGTGCCGCTTCCACTACTGGTTCCCTGACTGACTCCGGTATGATCTCATCACCAGCCGAGCCGTCCCCGAGTGGTCCTCGAATTTCTTCGAGTCGAACCGTCCTCCCACTGGCCTCCCGACTGAGAAACTATTTCCCAAGGAAAACCCCATTCCGAGCAACAAACACTTTGTTCTCTTCCCGGTTGTAGAAGCTATATCCCAAGGTTTCCCTCGGATATCCCACGAATATGCATTTATCCGACTTAGGTGTAAGCTTGTCTGACATAAGTCGCTTGACAAATGCTTCACAATCCCAAATCTTTAGAAAAGACAAACCAGACTCTTCCCGGTCCACATCTCATGTGGTGTCTTGTCTACTGATTTTGATGGTACCCTATTAAGTGTGAAAGCTGCAGTTTCTAGAGCGTATCCCCAAAATGACAAGGGTAAATCCGATTTGCTCATCATAGACCGGACCATGTCCAACAAGGTCCTATTCCTCCGTTCCGACACGCCGCTTTCTCCGTGGCGTGCAGGAGGTGTGAGCCTGAGGTACTATACCTCGACTTTTCAGATGATCATCAAACTCTGGCTCATGTATTCACCTCCACGATCAGATCGGAGAAGCTTTATAGTCTTGCCGAGCTGATTCTCAACCTCGCTCAAACTCTTTGAACTTTTCAAAAGTCTCCGACTTGTGCCTCATCAAATAGATATATCCATATCTACTCAAGTCGCCGGTAAAAGTCACGAAATCGATAGCCACCTCTGGCGGTTGTGCTCATTGGACCACACACATCATCGTGTATAAGCTCCAACAGCTCGGGCGCCCTCTCGCAACTCTTTGCGAAAGGAGACTTAGTCATCTTGCCGACCAAGCATGATTCACATGTCTCGAGCGACCGAAGTCGGACGAAGTTAGAGCCCATCATCATGGAGCTTCTTCATGCGTTTCGAGACTAATGTGTCCAAGCCGGCAATGCCGTAAGTATGTCGGATTTATCTCATTAGGCTTATGCCTCTTGACATTCACGTTATAGACCGGTTCCTGTTCTAGATTCAATATAAATAGCCCATCAACAATGGGTGCATAGCCGTGGAACATACCATTCAAAAATATCGAACAACCATTGTCCTTTAAATTGAATTCATAACCTTGACTCATCAAACATGAGGCAAAAATAATGTTCCGACTAAGTGCAGGAATGTAATAACAATTATTCAATTCCATGATGAATCCGGAAGGAAGTTGGAGCTGCATCGTGCCGACCTCCAACGCAGCAACTCTTGCTTTGTTGCCGACCCTGATGTCAATCTCCCTTGTGCCACACGCCTAGTTCTTACTAACCCCTGCATCGAGTTGCAAATATGAACAACCGATCCGGTATCAAATACCCAAGAGCTACTAGGTATGTCAGCAAGGTAAATGTCTATAACATATGCAACAAGTGTACCTTTGCTGAAGAAGCATTTCCGGCCTTCTTGCCATGCTCGCAAGCCACTTGCTACAGTTCCTCTTCCAAAGTGACCGGTCTCCTTGCGGTGAAAACAAAGCGGTCTTGAGTCCGGTCCAGACTTGGCAGCGGCAGAGGTTACCGTCTCCGTGCCCTTTGCCTTAGCCTTTTTCTTGGACCAACTCTTCTTGAACTTAGCCAATTTCTGCATCACCAACACTTGATGCGTGCCTTTCTTAATATCCTGCTCTGCCACTTTGAGCATCCTATGCAATTTAGTGAGCTTCTTATCCATGCCATGCATATGATAGTTCGAGATGAACGTCCCATAGCTGGGCGGAAGAGAACCCAGAACAGCATCAGTAGCCAGCTCATCCAAGAGCGGGAAGCCCAAACGATCCAAAGCTTGCACATATCCGATCATTTTGATCACATGTGGGCTCAGTGGATTACCTTCCTTCAGCTTGCAATCCATCAAGGATCGCCAGACGTTGTACCTTTCGGTCCTAGCACGGTTCGAAACATGCTCTTGAGACTCTCGATCATATCGTAAGCCTCAACATTTTCGAAATGCTGTTGCAAATCGGGCTCCATACAAGCCGACATCAGACGGTGATCTCCGTTGATTCATCAACGAAGTTTACAGTAGGCATTCTTAGCTGTGGCACTAGCATTATCGGCAGGTTCCTCTGGAAGTGGATCCTCTAGAACATGTTCCTTTTATCGTGCTTGAGAACAATTCTCAAATTTCTATACCAGGTGGTAAAGTTTGTTCCATTCAGTTTATCCTTTTCCGTAATTGATTTCAATGCAAAGTTGGGTTGAGCAGGTGGTGCCATTGATCTACAACAGAAAATATGCAATCACTAAGCAATGTGTTTATGTAGAGTAATTCTAGCCTAAACAAAATACTCCCACCGGGTTGGCATCCCTCCGCAAACTCTCGGTGATTCAGATCCGACTAGCGCATGCGACTAGTGAGCTTTAGCATCATCGCTAGCCAACATACCTATCCGTAAGCAACTCCTTGCTAATCGTATATCTATACGACTCACATCGGTCGGGAAGGTATCTCATACCCGGCTCCCAAACTTCTTTGCCACAAGGCCCAAAACCGCTTTTCATAGCCTTGTCAAGTTAACTCGATGCAAAGGTGCATGTCCATGTCTGACACAAACCCTTCAGTTCAAGGACACCCAGCAGCACCCCAATTTTATGAGCCCACTACTAGACGTACTTGACGTGCGAAGGTGCAACATCGGGGATGGCAATTCGCTTGATATTCATGAGGGATTTTTCTACCATTCTAACATGCATAGAAACAAAGAAGCATAACAATCACAAATAACACATATTGTGAAATAGTATGGCTCCTTCATGGACGTTCTTCCAGGTCAGCTCCGACTCCGATGACCATCTACGAACTCCATCTTGTTTGTCACGCCAAGACGCCAAGCCACCAACCTGATCTCTATTATCCAACTACTACAACTAGTAATGAATTTTACATAGAGTCACAAGTCGACACGCAGGTCGTTATACAATATAATGACAGCACCTTGGCTCCTGCCGGCTGACAAACATGACATGCAGGCCACGTATAAATTACACACATGCATCACATACACATGAGCCATACTATTCACATCAAACCTGCAAAACGAAGTTATGCATAGAATCGCATTCTACCGGTTTGTGTGTCGGGTACGAAATACACGGCGCTACGCACACGGCGGTCCCCATCTAAACTCCGATCACGCCGAATTCTCTGATCTGACCGATCTTATCGATCATCGTGAATCCGATTCGGATTTACGTTTCACTGTTAACCCCGATGGCGGATGACCGACTGGTAGGGGTAGATCGTGTCACGACCTCATCGATCCCGATTGACAGAAAACATAGCCTCAACGATCCCCATGTGCAGTTGATCACAACAACCGTGCACATAGCCGATCTTATCAACGACAACAGATCTCATCTGTCGCCTCCACATATCTAATATGCATACGATCTGAATCCAAATCCTATAGCAGAGGCTCTGATGCCACTGTTGGGTTCTACGGTAGGGTGTGTAGACTGCAAATTAAAAATTTCCTATGCGTAGAACATCCAGGAACATGCTACGGGAGATGGAACATAGTTTGTTACCACTAGACGCGCAGTGCCGTGCAGCGGAAGAAGAGTTGAGGCAGCGCGTCCGCGTGGATCGTCTGCTCCGCGTCCGATCTCCCTCGAACAGCCGGTCGTCCGATCCCATGTACGAGTTCGCCTGAGCGGCGCAAGTGCATCGCCTCTAACGGTATCCGCGCGTGCAGGAGGAACACCGTGCGGCGGACTGCTAGGTCCGATCACACAGTCGGCGGCGAGTGGAGGTGGCTATTCGCAACACATGCAAACCCTAGTCGCAGCGCCGAAGCGATCAACCACATGAGTGTGCCGCACCTCCACTTTATATAGGCGTCCGTCGCGGGCTCAACACTTGGGCCTCGCACGGACCCTAAAGCCCAAAGTCTACTCGGTCACGTTCCTAGTCCAGTTCGGATCACATCCAACCAGTGTCCTACGAACCAACCTCGTAGGTTCCTTCCCTTAAGCGCGACCCGTGAGGTTCAAGTCAGCTTGGTCACAGCTCGGATCACCTCCGACCTGCACGGTTGGTAGCGGCCTCTAGCAAGGCGTGCACCACCACCGTGCAGACTATGAAGCTGGTTAGGCGAACACTGCATAACGTGTCACACTTCTGTTCCCTTTGCCACACGATATATGTTGTCGGGCTCAAGGCGAGACTGTCATCCTTGTGCTAGCCCGACCTCTTTCTCGTTCCAGTGATACCGACCACAAAACCAGATTATCTCATTCCTTGTCGCATGGCCATGCTTACCCTGGTCGGATCACACGAGGGGCCTAGAGTATATCTCTCCTGATCGGAGGGGCAAATCCCATCTTGCTCGACCATGTCCCGCAGCATGGGACTGGACAAACCCGAAACCTACCTTTGTAACTACCCAGTCATGGAGTAGCGTTTGGTCGGCCCAAAGCAAGTCTGTCACCATCCCGAGTACATGCGTCAGCTCAGGTCTTAGGACATAGAACGTATGTTGTACTAGAGACTCATAGATGACATATCGCTGCATCTCATAGTTGGGTCTGTCCGACTCGGACCTTATCTCGACTCGGACCCGACTACGTCGAATCCGACCAGACCTTTCCAAGTCCATATTATCCGGTTAGCATCCATTGCTCCATGGCTAGTGATACCAAGCCATCGACCGTGTCATATGCTAGTCTAGTCGGCCGCGCGTCCACACAGCTCTTTCAACTAGGGACCTTTTAGGACAGTCATCATACAATGCAGTCCCACAAACAAGTCACGTACTTGCTGATACACATCATTGCTAATGTCCAAGGACTATCTTTATTCATAAACACATAGGAAATATCATCATACATGATTGCCTCTAGGGCATATCTCCAACAAAATGGGGTGGTCGAAAGAAAGAACAGTACTCTAACTGATTTGGTTAACGCCATGTTAGACACATCGGGTCTCTCCCAGGCATGGTGGGGGGAGACGATTTTGACTGCATGTCATGTCCTAAACCGAGTTCCCACAAAGAACAAAGAGATAACTCCATTCAAGGAATGGGAGAAGATAAGGCTAAAACTCTCTTATCTACGAACATGGGGTTGTTTGGCGAAAGTCAATGTTCCAATTCCAAAGAAGCGGAAGCTTGGACCAAAGACTGTGGACTGTGTTTTCCTGGGATATGCTTTTCATAGCATTGGCTATAGATTCTTGGTTGTAAAATCTGAGGTACCTGACATGCATGTCTCAGACGATCATGGAGTCGAATGATGCGACTTTCTTTGAAGATATCTTTCCCATGAAGGATATGGCTACCTCATCTAATCAGGAGATGCCTAGTTCATTGAATCAGGAACCAGTTACAATTACCGAACCTGCCATTTCGATGGAACACTTTGAAAGCCCTGTGGAGGAGAACAATGAAGTTCCTACTAGGAGCAAGAGGCAAAGGACTGCAAAGTCCTTTGGTGATGATTTTCTTGTGTATCTCATAGATGACACTCCCAGTTCTATTTCAGAGGCCTATGCATCCAAGATGCCGACCATCGGAAGGAAGCGGTTCGTAGCGAGATGGATTCCATCTTGGCGAATGAAACATGGGAGATAAATGATCGTCCTTATGGGTGCAAACCTATAGGATGCAAATGGGTATTCAAGAAGAATCTTAGGCCTGATGGTACTATTGAAAAGTACAAGGCTCGACTCGTGGCTAAGGGTTATACCCAAAAGGAAGGTGAAGACTTCTTTCATACTTACTCACCTGTGGCTCGACTGACCACTATTCGAGTTCTACTTTCACTAGCAGCCTCACATGGTCTTCTCGTTCATCAGATGGATGTTAAGACTGCTTTCCTAAATGGAGAGTTGGATGAGGAAATTTATATGGAACAACCAGATGGGTTTGTAATAGATGGTCAGGAAGGGAAAGTGTGCAAGTTGCTGAATTCTTTGTATGGACTCAAGCAAGCACCCAAACAGTGGCATGAGAAGTTCGGAAGAACTTTAATAGCTGCAAGCTTTGTTGTGAACGAAGTTGACAAATGTGTGTACTATCGTCATGGTGGGGGTGAGTGAGTTATGCTTTGCTTGTATGTTGATGACATACTGATTTTCGGAGCAAATCTGAATGTTATTAAGGAGGTCAAGGATTTCCTATCTCGCTGTTTTCAGATGAAGGATTTAGGAGTGGCTGATGTCATACTGAACATGAAGTTGTTGAGAGATGATGATGGTGGGATTACATTGCTTCAATCTCACTATGTTGAAAAGATCTTGAGTCGCTTTGGCTATAGTGACTGCAAGCCCTCTCCAACACCATGTGATGCTAGCGTGCTGCTTCGAAAGAATCGAAGAATTGCTAGAGATCAATTGAAGTATTCTCAAATTATTGGCACGCTTATGTACTTAGCTGCTACAAGACACGACATCTCTTTTGCTATTAGCAAACTGAGTCGGTTTGTCTCAAAACTAGGAGATGTGCATTGGAAAGCTCTAGAGAGAGTTTTATGCGTTATTTGAAAACCTTTGCAAATTATGGAATTCACTACACCAGGCACCCAAAGGTGCTTGAAGGGTATAGTGACTCAAACTGGATCTCAGATGCTAATGAGATAAAGGCCACGAGCGGATATGTATTCAGTCATGGAGGTGGCGCTGTTTCTTGAAAGTCTTGCAAGCAGACCATCTTAACAAGGTCAACAATGGAAGCAGAACTCACAGCACTAGATACAGCTACGGTTGAAGCAGATTATTTCACGGCTCTTGAATGACTTGCCGGTTGTTGAGAAACTCAGACCGGTGTCCTTATGAACTGCGACAATCAAATTGTGATCACGAAAATGAGCAGCTCAAAGGATAACACGAAGTCATCAAGACACGTTCAGAGAAGGTTAAAGTCTGTCAGGAAAATGAAAAACTCCGGAGTTCTTGCGTTGGATTATATCCAAATGTCTAAAAATCTGGCAGATCCTTTTACTAAGGGTCTATCGCGTAATGTGATAGATAATGCATCGAGGGAGATGGGTATGAGACCCACAATATGAGTTTTTCACAGTGCTAACCTATTCTTTATGATCGGAGATCCCGTGAATTAGATGTGGAAGACAAGCTGTTGGTCAACTAAGAGGAGAGTATCCTTACTATTCACAATACCACTCCATGAAGATGCAATACTCTCCTAATCTGCATGGCAGGTTGATGTATATCTTAATGTGTTCTAAGTGGCTTATTTAAGCAGAGATGTTATCCTGCAGAACATCTTTTGAAGAACACACCTATATGAGTCTGATTGTCAAACATCGCAATCTATGAGAGTAGGGTTCTCTCTAGTAAACTCATGAAAGGTCACGGAGTATGACGCAAGGGATACTACTAAAGTTTAGTCCCACATTGCTAGTTGAGTAGGAATTGGACCTCCTTATAAGGGAGGTTCTTTCCCCACTTGTATGAGCATGAGAACAAGAGGGATATCCACGCGCGCTCCTCCTCCGCCGCCCGCCTCGCCACGCCACGCCACGCCGCGCCGCGGGTTGCGGGAATGAGCCGAGCCGATGTCTAAATTTTTGCCACGCACTACGGGTATATGAAAGGTCACACGGAAGCTGAAAAGATTTTTTGCGAAAGTGGAGTTCGAATTTGAACGGTGCAGCTCTTCGGCTGCTGGTTGTTCGCTTCATCTCCGTCTCTTTGTTTTGCCTCCCGTCGCTGCCCTCTCGCCTCCTTCTCTTGCACCTATAAAATGGAGGTCGCTCCTCCCAGAGAGACGCACCAGAACTTCTCCTTCCTCTTGCCACCGGTTCCAATCTCTGCGCTGCTGCTGTCTTCCTCATCCCGGCTTGCGGCGTGCACCATGAGTCGGGATAGTAGGCCTCCGAAACCGCACCTTTTGAGTCATGTACGGAGAAGGGTGATACGGTTTTTGGGGAGTGCTCTGCGCGACTACTTACTTCTTCGTCACGGACGCCCCGGACTCCGACGACTACTTCCCCGACATCGGCAACCTCCTCGACGACATGGAGGACACCGACCCCAAGTCCAGTGCCTCTGCTCCTGCTGCTGTCACGTACGTGTTTCTCCTCTTTCTATTGGAGGTTCTGCTACAGTTCCTTGCTCTAGTATTTGCCCTAGATATGTTAGACTCTATTTCATACATGCAACTTGCTATACTGTCTGCTCAAGATATGTTTAGTTATGGTTCATATATGAAGATGTTGTTTACCTTCTCTTTGTCAAATCGCATGGTTTGTTTTATCACTGCTACACTAGTCATGCTTTATCTAGTATTTACATTAATAAAATCACTCGGTAAATTGCTCATATTTCCAACAATCCAAAAACCTTATTCTACTTAATTTACCCCAAGTGGTTTTGCTGCTTCCATTAAACCTCCTATGTTTGAGGGTATACACTATAAGAGGTGGCGCGAGAGAGCAGACTTATGGTTTCAAAAAATGAGTTGCTATGACGCCACTCTTGGCAAACCTGAAGGAGAGCAAGATGCCCAACAGGCACAAGCTTTTCAGAAAATGGATACCTTGTTTAAGGCTGCTCTCTTGAGTGTTCTTGGTGAGAACATAGTTGATGCTTATGCGTCAATTGACAATGGAAAATATATGTGGGATGCACTCGAGGCCAAGTTTGGGGTCTCGGATGCCGGCACTGAGTTGTACATCATGGAGCAATTCTATGATTGCAGGATGACTGAAGAGCGCTCCGTGGTTGAGCAGGCTCATGAGATACAGTCATTTGCTAGAGAACTTGAGCACTTCAATTGCATGCTACCGGGCAAGTTTGTTGCCGGGGGTATCATCACTAAGCTTCCTCCTTCATGGAGGAACTTTGCTACCTTACTGAAGCATAAGAGACAGGAGTTTTCCGTTCCAGATCTCATTGGTACTCTTGATGTGGAAGAAAAGGCGAGAGCAAAGGACACACGTGCTTGAGGTATTGAGGTAGGATCTAGTGCCAATGTGGTACAGAAGCAGAACAGCCCCACAAGTTCAAGAACAAGGGCAAGTTTGATGGTAAAGCAAAGTTTGATGGGAAGAACAAGGCTGTGCAACACACGAACTTCAAGAAGAAGAATGGCAAGAAGAAAGGTGCTTGTCATGTGTGTGGAGATCCTGATCATTGGGCTCCTAGTTGCCCTAATCGCTATGACAAGCGTCATCTCGGGAAAGGCGGCAAGACCGCTAATGTTTTCATTGGAGACAACGACATGAAGGATGTTGGGTATGGTATATTTCCTCTATTCTTTCAAGATGTCATTCTCTGTTGGTTGATTGACACGGGTGTTAATGTGCATGTATGCGGTGATATTTCCATGTTTTCGCCTTATCGGACCACGGGGACTTCAACCGTCTTTGATGGGCAACTGTTCAAGTGCTTCCGTTCATGGTGTTGGCACGGTCGATCTGAAGTTTACTTCGGGAAGATCGTCTTGGTGGAGAACATGCATTATGTCCCTCCGTCAATAAAAATCTTGTTAGCGGATCTCTTACGTGTAGAGATGGCTACAAGCTTGTCTTTGAGTCGAATAAATTTGTAATATCCAAGTATGGAACCTTTGTTGGTAAAGGCTATGAGTCAGAGGCCTGTTTCATTTATCCTTATCGACGTTTGAAATAAAGTTGTTAATCATATTTGCAACAATAGTGAATCAAATGTGTGGCATTCACATCTTTTTCATGTTAACTTTGGTTGCATGTCGCGACTAGCGAAGTTGAACTTAATCCCTAGTTTCACCACTCTCAAGGGATCTAAGTGTCAAGTGTGTGTGCAAGCTAAGCAACCTCGTAAGTCTCACACGACTGCGGAAATGAGAAATCTTGCACCACTAGAGCTCATACATTCAGATCTATGTGAAATGAATGGTGTGTTGACAAAAGGTGGAAAGAAATATTTCATGACGTTAATTGATGACTCCACTAGATACCGCCGTGTGTATCTTCTCGAAATCTAAGGATGAGGCTTTGAACTTTTTCAAGATCTATAAAGCTGAAGTGGAAAACCAACTTGATCGAAAAATCAAGAGGCTTAGGTCCCACCGTGGTGGAGAGTATTTTTCCAATGAATTTGATGCTTTTTGTGCGGAACATGGTATAATCCATGAGAGGACGCCTCCCTATTCACCTCGATCAAATGGGGTGGCCGAAAGAAAGAACCGTACTCTAATCGATTTGGTTAACGCCATGTTAGACACATCGTGTCTCTACAAGGCTTGGTGGGGGGAGGCGATTTTGACGTCATGTCATGTTCTAATCAGAGTTCCCACAAAGAACAAAGAGATAACTCCATTCAAGGAATGGGAGAAGATAAGGTTAAAACTCTCTTATCTACGAACATGGGGTTGTTTGGCGAAAGTCAATGTTCCAATTCCAAAGAAGGGGAAGCTTGGACCAAAGACTGTGGACTGTGTTTTCCTGGGATATGCTTTTCATAGCACTGGCTATAGATTCTTGGTTGTAAAATCTGAGGTACCTGACATGCATGTCGGTACGATCATGGAGTCGAATGATGCGACTTTCTTTGAAGATATCTTTCCCATGAAGGATATGGCTACCTCATCTAATCAGGAGATGCCTAGTCCATCGAATCAGGAACCAGTTACAATTTCCGAACCTGCCATTTCGATGGAACACTTTGAAAGCCCTGTGGAGGAGAACAATGAAGCTCCTATTAGGAGCAAGAGGCAGAGGACTGCAAAGTCCTTTAGTGATGATTTTCTTGTGTATCTCATAGATGACACTCCAGTTCTATTTCAGAGGCCTATGCATCTGAAGATGCCGACATCGAAGGAAGCGGTTCAGAAGCGAGATGGATTCCATCTTGGCAAATGAAACCTGGGAGATAACTGATCGTCCTTATGGGTGCAAACCTATAGGATGCAAATGGGTATTCAAGAAGAAGCTTAGGCCAGATGGTACTATTGAAAAGTACAAGGCTCGGCTCGCGGCTAAGGGTTATACCCAAAAGGAAGGTGAATACTTCTTTGATACTTACTCACCTGTGGTTCGAATGACCACTATTCGAGTTCTACTTTCACTAGCTGCCTCACATGGTCTTCTCGTTCATCAGATGGATGTTAAGACTGCTTTCCTAAATGGAGAGTTGGATGAGGAAATTTATATGGAACAACCAGATGGGTTTGTAATAGATGGTCGAGGAAGGGAAAGTGTGCAAGTTGTCAAGTCTTTGTATGGACTCAAGCAAGCACCCAAACAAGTGGCATGAGAAGTTCGAAAGAACTTTAACAGCTGCAGGCTTTGTTGTGAACGAAGCTGACAAATGTGTGTACTATCGTCATGGTGGGGGCGAGGGAGTTATGCTTTGCTTGTATGTTGATGACATACTGATTTCGGAACAAATCTGAATGTTAATAAGGAGGTCAAGGATTTCCTATCTCGTTGTTTTCATATGAAGGATTTAGGAGTGGTTGATGTCATACTGAACATCAAGTTGTTGAGAGATGATGATGGTGGGATTACATTGCTTCAATCTCACTATGTGGAAAAGATCTTGAGTCGCTTTGGCTATAGTGACTGCAAGCCCTCTCCAACACCATATGATGCTAGCGTCGCTTGAAAGAATCAAGAATTGCTAGAGATCAATTGAAGTATTCTCGGATTATTGGCTCGCTTATGTACTTAGCTGCTACAAGACTCGACATCTCTTTTGCTATTAGCAAACCGAGTCGGTTTGTCTCAAAACCAGGAGATGTGCATTGGAAAGCTCTAGAGAGAGTTTTGTGTTATTTGAAAGGCACCTTTGCAAATTATGGAATTCATTACACCGGTACCCAAAGGTGCTTGAAGGGTATAGTGACTCAAACTGGATCTCGAGATCTTTGATGAGATAAAGGCCACGAGCGGATATGTATTCACTCATGGAGGTGGCGTTGTTTCTTGGAAGTCTTGCAAGCGCACCATCTTAACGAGGTCAACAATGGAAGCAGAACTCACAAAGCACTAGATACAGCTACGGTTGAAGAAGATTGGCTTCGCCCGGCTCTTGAATGACTTGCCGGTTGTTGAGAAACTCAGACTGGTGTCCTTATGAATCACGACAATCAAACTGTGATCACGCAGTGAGCAGCTCAAAGGATAACATGAAGTCATCAAGACACGTTCGAGAGAAGGTTAAAGTCTGTCAGAAAATGAAAAACTCCGGAGTTATTGCGTTGGATCATATCCAAATGTCTAAAAATCTGGCGAGATCCTTTTACTAAGGGTCTATCGCGTACTGTGATAGATAATGCATCGAGGGAGATGGGTATGAGACCCACAATATGAGTTATTCACAGTGGTAATCTATTCTTTGTGATCGGAGATCCCGTGAATTAGATGTGGAAGACAAGCTGTTGGTCAACTAAGAGGAGAGTATCCTTACTATTCACAATACCACTCCATGAAGATGCAATACTCTCCTAATCTGCATGGCAGGTTGATGTATATCTTAATGTGTTCTAAGTGGCTTATTTAAGCGGAGATGTTATCCTACAGAACATCTTTTGAAGAACACACCTATATGAGTCTGATTGTCAAACGTCGCAATCTATGAGAGTAGGGTTCTCTCTAGTAAACTCATGAAAGGTCACGGAGTATGACGCATCAGCTCCACCCGCGGGGAAGACCCACGGTAGCCACGTGTCGGTCAAGGCTTTATGTGAAGCTAGATTTGCAAAAACTTGCGTTCAAGGCCCATCCACTGTTCAAGTTGCTTACTAGTGTAGCATAGAGTTCTAGGTGGAAGTTCAACTTAACAGTCTCCACTGCAGTACCGATATATAAAACAGTGTTTTGGAACCAAAGGAAAATTTCTGTGTGCCTCTGGGATCTGGTGGGGGATTGCTGGAATTTAGTCTATATTGGGGCAGAGGGGGATTGCTGGAACTTAATCTATATTTCAGAAATTCCTAATAAATCCTAGAGGCCCAGTTAGCCCATTTGTGCAAGGCAAGGGATACTACTAAAGTTTAGTCCCACATTGCTAGTTGAGTGGGAATTGGACCTCCTTATAAGGGAGGTTCTTTCCCCACTTGTATGAGCATGAGAACAAGAGGGACATCCACGCGTGCTCCTCCTCTGCCGCCCGCCTCGCCATGCCACGCCACGCCACGCCTCGTCACGACGCGCCGCGTCGCGGGAATGAGCCGAGCCGATGTCTAAATTTTTGCCACGCACTACGGGTATACGAAAGGTCACACGGAAGCTGAAAAGATTTTTTGCGAAAGTGGAGTTCGAATGCAAACGGTGCAGCTCTTCGGCTGCTGGCTGTTCGCTTCATCTCCGTCTCTTCGCTTTCGCCTCCCGTCGCTGCCCTCTCGCCTCCTTCTCTTGCGCCTATAAACGGAGGTCGCTCCTTCGAGACGCACCAGAACTTCTCCTTCCTCTCGCCACGGTTCCAATCTACTGCTTCTCTTGTCTTCCTCATCCCGGCTTGCAGCGTGCACCGGGGTCGGGACAAGAGGGCCTCGAAACCGCACCTTTTGAGTCCTCAGACGGGAGAAGGGTGATAAGGTTTTTGGGAAGCGCTCCGCGCGACTACTGACTTCTTCGTCACGGACGCCCCGGACTCCGACGACTACTTCCCCAACGTCGACAATCTCCTCGACGACATGGAGGACACCGACCCCAAGTCCAGTGCCTCTGCTCCTGCTGCTGTCACGTACGTGTTTCTCCTCTTTCTATTGGAGGTTCTGCTACAGTTCCTTGCTCTAGTATTTGCCCTAGATATGTTAGACTCTATTTCATATATGCCACTTGCTATACTGTCTACTCAAGATATGTTTAGTTACGGTTCATATATGAAGATGTTGTTTACCTTCTCTTTGTCAAATCGCATGGCTTGTTTTATCACTGCTACACTAGTCATGCTTTATCTAGTATTTCTGTTAATAAAATCACTCGGTAAATTGCTCATATTTCCAACAGTGGTCACGGACAATTTTGAGGGCAAATGTTTGAGACTCTCAATTCCCGAGGGGCACATGAAAGCTGGCAAACTTTATTCTACAAAAACCAAATTCATGAAGCAGATAGTGAATTGGATGAAGAAGTATCCTTCTAGCGCGACTGGGGAGAATTTGATTAAATCTGTCATTTAGGCCTTGCCAACTTATGTGATAGGGATTTTTAGATTTCCCGCTGCTTTATGCAACGACTTGTCTCATTTGATTAGGGACTACTAGTGGGGGAGAAGGAGAAACCCACAAACGGTACGTTGGTTATCGAGGGGGGGGGGGGGGACTATCAAGCCAAAAGCGCATGGAGGTATGGGTTTTCATGACCTACATTTATTTAACTAGACCATATAGGCGCGTGTTGCCGCGCCCGTCCATCTTAGGGAGAGTAATAATAGAATTGTTTGATAAATGTTGAGTTGTCACAACAGAAAGTAAAGTTTGTATGGTTCAAAATATCATGTACCAAAACATCCAAAAGGGTTTTTGGAGATATAATATATCGTGCACAATGTAATATACAGGAAATAAATCAGTCCTAATGTTTATGTTCCCTAAAGAGAATCTCATTTCTATAAAGAGGCTATTTCTGTACAATGCAACACATGCAATAATATGAGGGATGGGCAGGAGAGGCTCAAATTACTAACAATGTAGCGAGCCAGCATATAAAGGGATATCGCCTCTTTCTGAATAAGGAAAATGATGCATGCAAGCCTCGCTGGAGCTTGCCTACATCATCGTATGCCGACATGACATCACTGCGCAAAAATGAACAATAGTGAAATGCAAATATCAGCACATGGTGAATACTAAGATGAACTAACTCATTGATGTCTTAATAAGGATAAAAATGTGTATGCTCTACGTCGCTACAATGCTACCTCTGATCAACCCTGTGGAAGCTACAAAAGGTCCCAATCAAATTGTAAGCAAGAAAAGATAAGATAAACATCATAGAAGTATAAAGAAACTGAAGTTATACATTCCATACACAGGTTGCCGAGCCTATCAGTGAATGTACTCACCATATCTTCCTGTCTTGGCAGAGGAATGGACACAAACAATTGAAACAGAGGAAATAGAAATTATTCATTGTGAGAAAAAACAGGGAGGAGTTGTGAGAAAACAGGGAGGAGTCATATAGCTGCAAATAAAGTAGCATAATTGCGCTCCTGGCCAACAATTTTGTCAGTTTGTATATGTCAAACTATTGGTCGAATAAAGAATAGCTGAAAAATGGAATGAATAATTACCATTGACAAATATACAAATCAGTAGCATGTACTCCCTCCGTTCTCAAATAATTGTCTTTCTAGAGATTTCAATAAGTGACTACATACGGAGCAAAATGAGTGAATCTACACTCTAAAACATGTCTACATACATCCGTATGTTGTAGTCCATTTGAGATGGCTAGAAAGACAAATATTTGAGAACGGAGGGAGTATATGATATTTTACGACTATGGCTTGGAAGTTAGATCAAATACCACAGAAAGTATAAATACAACAGCGGATCTTAGTTTTTGCAGGTTGCTAAAAATATGTGATACAGAGCTGTATCTCGTTTTTTCAATCAAAAACTATTGAAATAAAAATTCCCATCAACAAATAGTGAATGGGTCACTTCTGGAGACAAATATATCTTCCTGCCACTAAGATACCATGATACAAATGTATATATAATTGAATCATTACTCTCTCCATCGACTTGCGTTCTGGTCACCCATTTTCATTCGTGTATATGTTGTAGCTCCAAATCATGGATAAGACATGATGTCTAAGCAGCAGACCAGAAGTGTTGAATGGTCACTTATTCACGCTTTGTGATTATACTCTAGGTACCCCACACCTTAATTAATCAAGCACAGCTGACAGCCTAAACAAAAAGATATGGAAGATCATCTCATTATTTCTTGCAAAGAAAAATAAATAAACGGTGAAGCAGATGCAGTACATGTACTCATGTCGATGTAGGACAGCTGCAATATGATAACTGCTCACTTGGATCTCAACGGAGAAGAGCAGCACTATCAGCCCCATCCCCTCGTCGCCCGTATCATCTTGCCATCACATAAACACTGCCATGCACAGGAAGGTGAAAAAACATCCTGCTGCCACCCATCTGTGTTGCCGTATTTTGAGAGAGGCCATCGACGGTGCGGCTGCCGCCGCAGCCGCCACGAACGAACTAGAAAGGACACGAGATTAAAATACAATAAGGTTGGGGCTGCGGATACAGGGCAGGAGACGGAATCGGTGCCGAGGCAGTCGCGAAGAAGAAGCTCGCCGATGGTGGAACGACGGCGCATCGAGGAGGAAAGAACGGCGGTCGGCGGCACATAAAGGACGGCCGCGCATCGAGGAGCCAGAAACGGCGACGCGCAACAAACAAACAAACTGCTCCGTTGGGGAGGATAGCGATGAAACGTGGACGACCTGGGCTGTTAGCGTTAGCATTCAAAAAAAATGAAAAGACGTGGGCCTTCAAAGGCCCAGTTATGGAGAGAAAAACTAACTCGCTCTGCGGAGCAGCAGCCCACGAGACGTGTGTGCAGTGCGTGAGTAACCTGGGACGCCGAGAGCTGATCTCGACCATACGTTTGAGTGATCCGATGGCTGAGAACGTGAAAACGCTGTGGAGGCTCCTAGCTAGCTGAGTTCTACTGTTTAGTAATACGGCTCTTTTGGCAATACATGTTTGACACCTCCTAGTAATTCTGGGCCTCTTTATACGAGACTACTTAAGGGAAAATATTATCCTAATGGTCATTTATTGCATTATCTTTTTCTTCCTTTTTTCACTGTTGTGGCAAGTAAATCGTGCATGGTTTGGACTTATTGAAAAAAGAGTCATCTGAAGAGTGTATGTGGCAAGCATGTCAATATTGGCCGAACAAATTGGCTGCCAAGAAAGTCTGGACTAAAAAATTATAGCAAGAGAAATAGATGAAGGATTAAGTGGGTGTAACATTTTCCTCCCCGGGACAAAGAGTTGGGATGAGGATCTGGTTAGGCATATTTTTTACCCTCGTGATGCTATACCTATGATTGGCTTGCGTGTTCCTAATATCGCCAGTGAAAATTTTATTGTTTGGCAGTTGGCACTATGAGAAGAATGAAGTTTTTTCAGTTAGGAGTGCTTACAGATTTGTGCTTCATGAATACATGGCTTGTGCTGACCAGGATTACTACAGTGATGCCGTCGACAAGTCTAGGTATCAAAGGAAGCTCGTTGGGAAAAAAATAAGTCTTGTAAGTGCATGAAAATGGGGAATTTCTTCATATTATTTTTGGAGGCTTTTTACCAAGGGGTAAAATGGGGAATTGGGTGTAGGTGTTTTTGGTGGATGAGGAATGTCATAACAAGATTTATATACGTTGGAGGTCTTGGCATTCTTCAAACATCATGACTAGGCAGAGAAAAGATTCCTAACTAAAAGCATAAATCATGGGAAAATAAAAAAAAGGGGTGCATCACAGTAATGATTTGAGAAATCTCTTATATTACATTAAAGTACAATTTCCCAATAATAAAGAACTCAAAATTTGCATGATCGTAAATATCCGCAGATGCATAATTTCATCAATCTAAGTACTGTGGTATATACAACAATCTACAGTAATAAGCTCAAGCAATTTGGCCATTTATGTTTTATTTACAATGCGTAAATGAACAAGCTTGTGCTGGTTGAGGCTAGATATTCTTATCTTATTGTCAATGTACCTGAAAGGAAATTCATAGATATCAGGACAATAATTAATTATTAAATATGTCAAGTCACCAATGACCAACAAATCGGTCAGTCCATAACTCTTATCTTTAAGTCAAGGGAAATGGGAATCGGGTCTTACAAGATCTCCATGACAAACTCTCCTCCAGTTTCCAAGGGAAACTGTACACCACCAACTTGAGTAACGCCTTCATTCATGGACACGCCGAAGGTATTGTTCCCAGTTTTGCTGCAAGTTCAACAGAACATATTTAGCACAAAATATAAGTGTACCTTTTGTATTAGTATTGAAATGGAGGTATATAAAATTATAAATCAAGATCACAAGGGAACTCCAAGAAGGAACAGAATAAATATGTGTGACCTGAATTTTGATACATGTACAGATTGAATAGTAACAAACTGATGTATCAAGCTTGTGCGCCACAGCGTATTGATGTATGAAAGTAGTAATGAAACGAGCCAATGTCCGGATGGTTTAAACATCTATGTAGTCATTTGTGAGCATATTAATTTTAAGAGTTGTATATCACACGTACTAACGAAATGGAGTAAAGACACCCACACTACGTTTGCTTCACTGCTATGGTTGACGACTGAATCATCCCAGACAAATACACATAAACATATATGCAGCTCTTCAAACGTACCATATGTTGCCTCTTGCACCGAGGCTGACACCTGGAAAGGGGTTCACCAAATTCTTCAGTTGCCCATCTTCCTTTATGGTCTGAATGAATAGTTGATTCGCGTCAAGTACCAAGAAACACACGAGAGTATCATATCATCTTTTTACTCGGCTTTTCTGAAGTTCTGCAGCTTACCTGGAAATCCTTGAGACCGGCAGAAGCAACAGATGACCAGCTTCCACCTCCACTCTCACTCTGCACATACAAATAAATATATGAAAGGGAAAACACATCCTACAAGCAGTGGCAGTTACCCCCACGCCTCATATGCCATCAAGTATAGTATATATTCTCATGTATCATTTTGAATATACTTAATTACTTATGCGATTACGTGGAAAATTGCACGGGAGTCAGATAGCTTTGAGCCTTCATATTTTACAAAGAAGAGAGTTATTCTTTGAACCATTCAGGACCGCCAAAGTTTTCGTGAATAACAGGAGTCAGGGCTACCAAGTCATTTGCATTCATCAAACATAAATATGCATCAGCTCTCAGACCATTCAAAGCGTTCAGAAAAGCATCGACCTTCTTTGACTCTAGCAAGAATCATAACTTCGATCTCGGTCTGATACCCGTACAATTTTGTATGTTCTTTTATAAGAGTGGCTGGGAAGAACCCTAGTATAAATAGATTTACACATAAATCATAGCAAACTGTACAAGATAAATTACTGGATAAAAAGAAGGAGCAAATGATGTTACTCGTAAATGTCTGGGGATGCCTTGTTATATTTTGATTTCCATAGTCAAATACTACTCAATTATAATAAAATCATGACCAACAAGAAATCAAGCTTAAATCGATTTTGTAATGCTTATGTAAAGGTTGACCTGTGAAGCCCACAACAGTTGCCATTCTCCCGCTAGGGTGTTCATATCAACCACAACCCCTTTTTTGCTTGAAGTAAGATCATCTATAGCCTGTCCAACAAGCATATTATACAAATGAATACCTCATGTTACTGCTATAACGGAGATCCAAGATATAATAACATACCTCTTTTACTCCGGTTCCCGCAGATATAGCTGACAGCAACATTTGCCTTGGGTCTGCACTTTTCTGGAGAACAAATGTGGTTCCCTGCACTACATGTTGTTTTGGAAAGCTAATAAAATACAAGGAGGTCTGGAAAAAACCACATCTTTTATAGAGAAGTGCTTTACATATACTCCACCATGGGTTCAACAAAATTAAGAGAATAATTACGCAATTAAAACCCTAAATCCATGGCTGCAACGTTATATGCAGACAATGTATTACGTACCTTGTTTCCCCTTGAAATACGTATGTTCCCACTACGAGATAAGTATGTAGTGTCAAGCCAACCCTTTGCTTCATCCCCAAGAAGCCTGAATGGCACCGGATATGGAACCTTAAATGGCAAGAACTTGAAGGCGAATGCTGCTCGGTCAAAACGGAAGAGAATGCGCTTCCCATCGTTGATAGTTGCTTCTGCCTGATATTTTTTAACAAACCTCATTGCAAAATCATGTAGAACATCCTTAAAGCACTATAGATGTACCACTTAGCAGTAGCATAAGTAAGACTGTAAGAGCATATATCCTCCTTGAATACAATCAACAGTTCCAGACTACTAGTTTAGGTATCTATATTTAAGGGAGCAGGAGCCATCTCTTCCCAACGTTCTCCATTTTTACTATGGCAATAGATCAATTAAACACTCAGTGTGTCTTCAACATTTCCAATAATAAAAAAATACATATTAATTCAGCAGTGATCTTCTATCCGCCAAATCTTACGGAAGAACCACACAAAAATGAATGATATTTATGTGTTTGGCTCTACTACCGGCTTTGTAATGTACTAACGAGGACATGACCACCGTAGATACAACCACTACTACGTCTACTTCCACTTGCTGGTTAAAAGAAGGTTCAAGCACAAGTTAAGACCAAGAATCTAAGTTCAAAAGAGGAATCAATGTCAAGACCAAGAAGAAAATGATGATCATGTCACTCAAGATGAAGACAGTGCATGAAGACGATGTGTTGCTTGGTGCCTTATATTATAAAATGAAGCCTCTCCATGAAGCTAAAAAGGAATTCTTGGGCACAGAGTAATCCGATCGTCAAATTCTACTCCACCGAATCAATATCATGGTTTTCATCGAAAGATCAGGACACCCATAATAGTATCATGTACTCCCTCTGTAAACAAATATAAGAGCATTTAGGTTACTACTTTAGCGATCTAAACGTTCTTATATTTCTTTACGGAGGGAGTATTATACAATGTGTTTCAATATAGTGCTACCGTATCCCCTCCGGTCTATCCTAAAACACTGTTATTAGCAAAAAAATCAGATGATCAAGTGAACTTATATTTATTAATTTTGTTGTTTAGCTCCTGATAATATTGGTCCTCATATTAATTTCAGTGTTGTATTTACTCTGTGCAGGAAATACCCATGCACTTCCCTCTAGCATGACATTGAAGCTTACTATACATATATTATTATATAATTCTACAACCCGATGAGTTTCTATATAGAACCAGACTCTGGAAGACACAATTAGACACTGAGGGCAGCAATAAATGAAGCAGCAGAATTTGGGGCAAGACTATCACAAGCATATTTATGGTTGAATAGGAAACATCCAAAATACACAAAGCTTCCCTATACATTTGAAGCTAAGGCGACATTGAGTTATCGACAGAGCAATTACCTGTACTGCCAGTTCACCAACTGTTTCTGAAAACTTGACAACATTGACCACCCTTGGATCATCTGTTCTAAGGTAAACTTCCTGAAAGACGCTGAAAGAGTCAACTCCAACGAATGTCCTCTGCATCGAATGTGAATTGAGAATAAAATTAGTCACTTTTACAGGTGTGAACAATCCAACAGCTGAATACGTAATGCATAGATAAAATACAAAATGGAACATATAGTTGCTCACATGAGCATGCTAGTTTTATTCTACCTGAATGGGGGATGCCGTCCCTGGTCTTGTAGTGAATATGAGCTTCCAGCTACCTTCAATTAAACTTGAAGAGGTCTGCATATAAACCATAAATGCTAAGCAGCAACCTTTGTTTTCTAATATAATCCCTCTGTTCCTAAATATTTGTCTTTTCAGAGATTTCAAATGGACTACCACGTACGGATGTATATAGACATATTTTAGAGTGCAGATTCACTCATTTGCTCCGTATGTAGTCACTTGTTGCAATCTCTAGAAAGACAAATATTTAGTAACGGAGGAAGTATTTTTCTAGAAAATTTACAGCAGTCAAATACATGCATGCTATTCGCAAAAAAAAAAAATACATGCATGCTAATGGAGGTATTCATTATTTGTAGTTTCTCTAATAGTCACCTCGATAAATGCTAAGAACAATGTAATACTTCATTCACCATACTCCATCTTTGGTTATAGATGCATTTCAGTTCTTGACACACTGGATGAATGAATTTGTTTCCTTGGTAACCATGCTACAGTGAAAAGTGACAAGTAAACTTAAGCGGAGGGAGAATATCTTCTGAACTGGTACAATTAATTAGTTAAACATGATTGGATCATTTGATTTTATTTTTTCTAGAATAATGAAAATTGTTGATGGCAATTCACTTCATGGCACAATATGCATATCTTCACTTCTTCAGTTGTGCCCATTTGAAGATCAAAGTATTTCGAGACAAATATGCACATGCTGCCGACAAATGATGGTTTTTTTTTCTTTTTTGTAAAACACAAATATACACTTCCATGAGCTCATTAGGTAACTCAATAGCTACCTTCAAGCGCAAATCAAACAGAAAAAGCAGAAGGCACCTACCGGATCGGGAACACCTTCCAGCGCCTCCAGAGTCTGCACTGCGCTTTCCACCTCCTGCACACGCGGATCGCCACGCTTGCATCAGTAACATTTCAACAAGCACATGGCGCGCGCCCACGCGCGTACTGCAGTCTGAAGCCAAGTGGGCTGGTTCCTTGCCTGGAGCTGGCGCGGCGCGACTGCACGGCCACGGCCCTGTACGCCGACGAGGGCCTCCAGCAGCGCCTCCTCCGGCTCAGTGTACGACACCTCGCCGGCCGCCACCGCGAGCAGCGGGGCTCCGCGGCGGCAAAGGCCAGGCCGTCTCCGCGAGCGCCGCCCGTGGGAGGTGCCGGAGAGAGGGCAAGAGGGGGAAGAAGGCGGCGCGTAAGAAGGAGGGAGCCTGAGGAGGCCTGTAGGCGTTGCTAATGCGGCGGCCATGGCGCCCGGTAGAAGAATGCGGGCGCGTCGTTTGTTTGTGGCTTGCGTTCGCGCCTCCCGGGTGTAGTGCGCCGGTGTTGGATGGGCAATCGATCTGCTGGACCAACAGTTTGGCGCCACGTGGATGGGGTGTCTGCCATGGCTCAATTTTCATCCAACGGCTGTGTGAGTCCTCCACGGGAAAGTATCCGGTGCTTTCAGCCTTGAGGTATTCCCAGTGTTTCAATGTTTAAAAAACATTTTTTTCAGTGTTTCAAAAATATTCAAAAAAAATTGAGAATGTTTACAAGAAATATCACTACATCCCCTAAAAATTTGGTCCAAACTCGAATGTGAAATCTAGCATGAATAGTGTAAAGAAGAGACAAAACCAACATTGACACTATTCAGATCTGGATTTCTCTTTTTTATTTCTCAATGTACATTTTGATTTTGGACCTGAAATTTTTAGGGGATGTAGTGACATTCCTTATGAACATTCTCAACTTTTTTTCGGAATTTTTTGAAACATTTAAAAATATCTTTTGACATTGGAGCACTGGGAGTACCCCAAGGCTGGGACCACCGGATACTTTCCCCCTCCAGTACATCACTTTTTCCGCCTTAGAAAAGACAATCTTAAGACTTAACTAGAAGGAAAACATAAAAAAATAGTGGTTTTTTCAAGCACAGTGGGAAATAGTTTTGGGGAAATTTTCAGACGCGGTGAAGAGATGAGTGTTGGTTTACTATATTTGCTCATAGACGGTCTCACATGTTGGTGATATAATAAGCCGACGACCGTTGCCTTTGATGAGCGGCACTATGGAGACAACATTGGTTTCTTGTGTGACATGCCGAACCAACCGTACTTGTGAGGGAGGTAAAAATAACATTTACTCCAGTCTTATTGGTTGGCTTATTTTGTTAGTTGGGTGTAATGGTAAGATGCAGATTTCAAGCGATTGCTCGGATTGGATCGACACATCAACAAATGCCGAAATGTAACACTTGGTTTTGCACATTCATATGATCAATAAAAATTCCAATTATAAAGGTGTTGCCTTTTCTACCCCCACCCCCTCTCGCCCTTAATCTTCATCATCTTTGTTGTATACTCTCGAAACCACCTTACTCCTCTCGAAATCATCACCCTAATCATTGCTTGACATCCTTCCCCACTAACGTCGACTATATCGCGATGACGGTCTTTGGTGTAGTGCATTTGACGAAGTGCATCATAGAGATGGCGGTGATTTCGTTTGGAAGTAACACCTAGAAGCCGAGACCACCGCCTTCTTCGCATCCTGGAAGGCAATAGGTGGCAACAACCAGCGTGTCATCATGACTGTCGGATGCGACGTGACCACATCGTTCAAGATCTAATGGTTAGAAAGAGATTCTAACATGATCGGTACCCTTACATGGTCCCCAGTTCACAATTGGAGAGGCTTTTCTGCATGGGGTCCCGTCCAACCTGTGCACAAACGCAGATGTTGGTGTGTAGTTCGCAGCTGACTCCCGTAGATGGATCCACTCACCCATTTACGTCTCAGTGCCAAAAGAGTGGTAGATGATCACTCTCGACGATATTGTCAGGAAGATTGTGAAAGAGGCAAAACGTTGACGGTTGCAATTTCATGGAGGGTACGACTTTAGCTTCAACATGAAAGTGGAATGTTGCCATATCGTCAGCCAACCACGCTACGTCAATCATGCAAGGGGAAGCTTCTTGAGGAGGAGGCCGTCCAGACTTGCTCCATTGCCTTGGAAGACATGTGGGCGAACGCCGCCCACTTGGAATGCAGATATTATTTATCGGAAAAGCTATTTTTTCAGTTGACTGTATTGAGCTCCAGAAAAATAGTGCCACTACTAGGATTCGAACACACAACCAATTAGTTGTGGCCATGACGTGCTACCAGCTGAGATGACTATCTGTTCTATTTCATTTGTAGATTAATTGATATTTCTACCTTAGTAAATGAGAGCGAGAAAGAGAGACCACAACGCCTTTGACGAGAAGACAAAACCATTTGCTCCAAATTTTTAAAAGGACCGATGCAACGTGTTTTGTACTCCATTTGTTTCTTTTTTCTAGTGATGAATATTTTCTAGAGAAATAAATATTTCACTCCTATAGAATTCGAACAACGGTCTTTTTCTCGTTCTTCATACCTCGGTAAATTATCTATAATGAGCCTGATAATTATACGCACTACAAACCTGATAGCTTATGTACAAATATTTGTTGGGAAACGTAGCATGCAATTTAAAAAAAAAACCCTACGCTCACGCAAGATCTATCTAGGAGATGCATAGCAACGAGAAAGGGAGAGTGTGTCCACGTATCCTCGTAGACTGAAAGCGGAAGCGTTTGTTAACGCGGTTGATGTAGTCAAACTTCTTCACATTCCGACCGATCAAGCACCGAACATACGACACCTCCGAGTTCTACACACGTTCAGCTCGATGACGTCCCTCGAACTCTTGATCCAGCAAAGTGTCGAGAGAGAGTTCTGTCAGCACGACGGCGTGGTGATGGTGATGGTGAAGTTATCCACGCAGGGCTTCGCCTAAGCACTAAGTGAATATGACCGGAGGCGTAAACTGTGGAGGGGGCGCCGCACACGGCTTGAAACAACTGTGTGTCTTCTAGGCGCCCCCTCCCCACGTATATAAAGGAGGGAGGGGGAGGAGGCCGACCCTAGGCGCGCCCCAAGTAGGAGGAGTCCTACTTGGGCTCCTAGTAGGATTCACCCCCTCCCTTTCCTTTTACCGGAGGGGGAAAGGGGGAAGGAGAGTGAGGAGGAGAAGGAAAGGGGGGCGCCGCCCCCTCCCCTAGTCCAATTCAGACTCCTGCCTTGTGTGGGGGGGGGCAACCTTTTGTGGGCTGGTGTGCCTCCCTCTTATGGCCCATATGGCCCATATCTTTCCCCGGGGGGTTCCGGTAACCCCCCCCCCCCCTGATATTTCGATATGTACCCAATACACTCTGGAACACTTCCAGTGTCCGAATACTATCATTCAATATATCAATCTATACCTCTCGACCATTACGAGACTCCTCGTCATGTCCGTGATCTCATCCGGTACTCCGGACAACATTCGGTCGCCAGATCACATAACTCATATAATACAAATCGTCATTAAACGTTAAGCATGCGGACCCTACGGATTCGAGAACTATGTAGACATGACCGAGACTCCTCTCCGGTCAATAACCAATAGCGGAACCTGGATGCTCATATTGGCTCCCATATATTCTACAAAGATCTTTATCGGTCGAACCGTAATGACAACATACATTATTCCCTTTGTCACCGGTATGTTACTTGCCCGAGATTCGATCGTCGGTATCTTCATACCTAGTTCAATCTCGTTACCGGCAAGTCTCTTTACTCGTTCCATAATGCATCATCCTACAACTAACTCGTTAGTCACATTGCTTGCAAGGCTTATTATGATGTGCATTACCGTGAGGGCCCAGAGATACCACTTCGATACTCGGAGTGACAAATCCTAATCTCGATCTATGCCAACCCAACAAAACACCTACCATAGAGCATCTTTATAATCACCCAGTTACGTTGTGACGTTTGATAGCACACAAGGTATTCCTCCGGTATCCGGGAGTTGCATAATCTCATAGTCAAAGGAATATGTATAAGTCATGAAGAAAGCAATAGCGATAAAACTTAACGATCATTATGCTAAGCTAACGGATGGGTCTTGTCCATCACATCATTCTCCTAATGATGTGATCCCGTTTATCAAATGACAACACATGTCTATGGTTAGGAAACTTAACCATCTTTGATTAATGAGCTAGTATAGTAGAGGCTTACTAGGGACACTATGTTTTGTCTATGTATCCACACATGTATCAAGTTTCCGGTTAATACAATTCTAGCATGAATAATAGATATTTATCATGATATAAGGAAATGTAAATAACAACTTTATTATTGCCTCGAGGGTATATTTCCTTCAGTCTGCCACTTGCACTAGAGTCAATAATCTAGATTACAATGTAATGATTCTAACACCCATGGAGTCTTGGTGTTGATCATGTTTTGCTCGTGGAAGAGGCTTAGTCAACGGGTCTGCTATATTCAGATCCGTATGTATTTTGAAAATCTCTATGTCTCCCTCCTTGACTTGATCACGATGGAGTTGAAGCGTCTCTTGATGTGTTTCGTTCTTTTTTGAAATCTGGATTACTTCGCCAAGGCAATTGCTCTAGTATTGTCACAAAATATTTTCATTGGACCCGATGCACTAGGTATTACTCCTAGATCGGATATGAACTCCTTCATCCAGACTCCTTCCTTCACTGCTTCCGAAGCAGCTATATACTCCGTTTCACACGTAGATCCCGCCACGACGCTTTGCTTGGAACTGCACCAACTGACAGCTCCACCATTCAATATAGATACGTATCCGGTTTGAGACTTAGAGTCATCCAGATCAGTGTCAAAGCTAGCATTGATGTAACCATTTACGAGAGTCTTTGTCACCTCCATAAACGAGAAACATGTCCTTAGTCCTTTTTAGGTACTTCAGGATGTTCTTGACTGCTGTCCAGTGATCCACTCCTGGATTACTTTGGTTCCTCCCTGCTAGACTTATAGCAAGGCACACATCAGGTCTGATACACAGCATAGCATACATGATAGAACCTATGGCTGAGGCATAGGAAATGACTTTCATTTTCTCTCTATCTTCTGTAGTGGTCGGGCATTGAGTCTGACTCAACTTCACACCTTGTAACACAGGCAAGAACCCTTTCTTTGGCTGATCCATTTTGAAAAACTTTATCAAGGTATGTGCTTTGTGAAAGTCCAATTAAGCGTCTTGATCTATCTCTATAGATCTTGATGCCCAATATATAAGCAGCTTCACTGAGGTCTTTCATTGAAAAACTTTTATTCAAGTATCCCTTTATGCTATCCAGAAATTCTATATCATTTCCAATCAACAATATGTCATCCACATATAATATTAGAAATGCTACAGAGCTCCCACTCACTTTCTTGTAAATACGGGCTTCTCCGAAAGTCTGTATAAAACCATATGCTTTGATCACCTCATCAAAGAGTATATTCCAACTCCGAGATGCTTGCACCAGTCCATAAATGGATTGCTGGAGCTTGCACACTTTGTCAGCACCTTTAGGATCGACAAAACCCTCTGGTTGCATCATATACAACTCTTCTTTAAGAAATCCATTAAGGAATGCAATTTTGACGTCCATTTGCCAGATTTCATAATCATAATATGCGGCAATTGCAAACATGATTCGGACAGACTTAAGCATCGCTATGGGTGAGAAGGTCTCATCGTAGTCAACTCCTTGAACTTGTTGAAAACCTTCCGCGACAAGTCGAGCTTTGTAGACAGTAACATTACCATCAACGTCAGTCTTCTTCTTGAAGATCCATTTATTCTCTATGGCTTGCCGATCATCGGGCAAGTCAACCAAAGTCCATACTTTGTTCTCATACATGGATCCCATCTCGGATTTCATGGTCTCAAGTCATTTTGCGGAATCTGGGCTCATCATCACTTCCTCATAGTTCATAGGTTCGTCATGGTCTAGTAACATGACTTCCAGAACAAGATTACCATACCACTCTGGTGTGGAACGTGCTCTAGTTGACCTACGAGGTTCGGTAGTAACTTGATCCGAAGTTTCATGATCATTATCATTAACTTCCTCACTAGTTCGTGTAGGCATCATAGGAACGGTTTCTGTGATGAGCTACTTTACAATTCGAGAGAAGGTACAATTACCTCATAAAGTTCTACTTTCCTCCCACTCACTTCTTTCGAGAGAAACTCCTCTAGAAAGGATTCATTCTTAGCAACAAAGATCTTGCCTTCGGATATGTGATAGAAGGTGTACCCAACAGTCTCTTTTGGGTATCCTATGAAGATGCATTTCTTCGATTTGGGTTCGAGCTTATCACGCTGAAGCTTTTTCACATAAGCATCGCAACCCCAAACTTTAAGGAACGACAACTTAGGTTTCTTGCCAAACCACAGTTCATACGGTGTCGTCTCAACAGATTTAGACGATGCCCTATTTAAAGTGAATGCAGCTGTCTCTAATGCATAACTCCAAAACGATAGTGGTAAATCAATAAGAGACATCATAGATCACACCATATCTAATGAAGTACGGTTACGACGTTCGGACACACCATTACGCTGTGGTGTTCCAGGTGGCGTGAGTTGTGAAACTATTCCACATTGTTTTAAATGAAGGCCAAACTCGTAACTCAAATATCCGCCTCCGCGATCAGATCGAAGAAACCTTATTTTCTTGTTACGACGATTCTCCACTTCACTCTAAAATTCTTTGAACTTTTCAAATGTTTCAGACTTGTGTTTCATTAAGTAGATATACCCATATCTTCTCAAATCATCTGTGAAGGTCAGAAAATAACGATACCCGCCGCGAGCCTCAACACTCATTGGACCGCATACATCGGTATGTACTATTTCTAATAAGTCAGTAGCTCGCTCCATTGTTCCTGACAACGGAGTTTTAGTCATCTTGCCCATGAGGCATGGTTCGCAAGTATCAAGTGATTCCAAAAGTCCATCCGCATGGAGTTTCTTCATGCACTTTACACCAATATGACCTAAACGGCAGTGCCACAAATATGTTGCACTATCATTATCAACTTTGCATCTTTTGACATCAATATTATGAATATGTGTATCACCGCGATCGAGATTCAACAAAAATAGACCACTCTTCTGAAGAAAATATGCCCTAGAGGCAATATTAAAGTTGTTATTTATATTTCCTTATATCATGATAAATGTTTATTATTAATGCTAGAATTGTATTAACCAGAAACTTAGTACATGTGTGAATACATAGACAAAACAGAGTGTCCCTAGTATGCCTCTACTTGACTAGCTCGTTAATCAAAGATGGGTATGTTTCCTGACCATAGACATGTGTTATCATTTGATGAATGGGATCACATCATTAGAGAATGATGTGATGGACAAGACCCATCCGTTAGAGCATAATGATCTTTAAGTTTTATTGCTATTGTTTCCTTCATGACTTATACATGTTCCTCTGACTATGAGATTATGCAACTCCCGAATACCGGAGGAACACCTTGTGTGCTATAAAACGTCACAACGTAACTGGGTGATTATAAAGATGCTCTACAGGTGTCTCCGAAGGTGTTTGTTGGGTTGGCATAGATCAAGATTAGGATTTTTCACTCCATGTATCGGAGAGGTATCTCTGGGCCCTCTCGGTAATGCACATCACTATAAGCCTTGCAAGCAATGTGACTAATGAGTTAGTTGCGAGACGATGAATTACGGAATGAGTAAAGAGACTTGCTGGTAACGAGATTGAGCTAGGTATGATGATACCGACGATCGAATCTCGGGCAAGTAACATACCGATGAGAAAGGGAACAACGTATGTTGTTATGCGGTTTGACCGATAAAGATCTTTGTAGAATATGTAGGAGCCAATATGAGCATCCAGGTTCTGCTATTGGCTATTGACCGGAGATGTGTCTCGGTCATGTCTACATAGTTCTCGAACCCGTAGGGTCCGCACGCTTAACGTTTGATGACGATTTGTATTATGAGTTATGTGATTTGATGATCGAAGTTTGTTCCGAGTCCCGGATGAGATCACAGACATGACTAGGAGTCTCGAAATGGTCGGGAGGTAAAGATTCATATATTGGAAGGCTATATTCGGACATCAGAATGGTTCCGAGTGATTCAGGTATTTTTCGGAGTACCGGAGAGTTACGGGAATTCGCCGGGGGAAGTTAATGGGCCTTATTGGGCTTTAGTGGAGAGAGGGAAGAAGGGCCACGAGGTGGCACGGGCCTCCCCCTGCCTAAACCGAATTGGACAAGGGGTGGGGGCGCCCCCCCTTTCCTTCCCCCTCTCCCTCCTTTCCTTCTTTCCCACTCCGAAAAGGAAAAGGAATCCTACTAGGACTTGGGAGTCCTAGTAGGACTCCCTACACTTGGCACGCCCCTAGGAGGGCCGGCCTCTCTCCCTCCCTCATTTATATACGTGGGTAGGGGCACCCCAAAGTAACAAAAATATCAATTGTCTTAGCCGTGTGCGGTGCCCCCTCCATAGTTAGACACATCGGTCATATTGTCGTAGTGCTTAGGCGAAGCCCTGCGCCGGTAACTTCATCATCACCGTCGTCACGCCGTCGTGCTGATGGAACTCTCCCTCATCCTCAATTCGATCAAGAGCTCGAGGGACGTCATCGTGTTGAACGTGTGCTGAACATGGAGGTGCCAGACGTTCGATTTGGATCAGAAGACGCTTGACTACATCAATCACAAGCATTAAACGCTTCTGCTTTCGGTCTATGAAGGTACGTGGACACACTCTCCCGTCTCGTTGCCATGCATCTCCTAGATAGATCTTGCGTGATCATAGGAAATTTTTGAAATACTGCGTTCCCCAACATCTTCAAGGGTGCCTGACCATAAAAGATATTACTCATATAAATAGAACAACCATTATTCTCTGATTTAAATGAATAACCGTCTAGCATTAAACAAGATCCAGATATAATGTTCATGCTCAACGCTGGCACCAAATAACAATTATTCAGGTCTAGAACTAATCCTGAAGGTAAATGTAGAGGTAGCGTGCCGACAGCGATCACATCGACCTTGGAACCATTCCCGATGCGCATCATTACCTCGTCCTTAGCCAATCTTCGTTTAATCCATAGTCCCTATTTCGAGTTACAAATATGAGCAACCGAACCGGTATCAAATACCCAGGCACTACTACGAGCATTAGTAAGGTACACATCAATAACATGTATATCAAATATACCTTTGTTCACTTTGCCACCCTTCTTATCCGCCAAATACTTGGGGCAGTTCCGCTTCCAGTGACCAATCCCTTTGTAGTAGAAGCACTCAGCTTCAGGCTTAGGTCCAGACTTGGGCTTCTTCTCGGGAGTGAAAACTTTCTTGCCATTCTTCTTAAAGTTCCCCTTCTTTCCTTTGCCTTTTTTCTTGAAACTAGTGGTCTTGTTAACCATCAACACTTGATGCTCCTTCTTGATTTCTACATCCGCATCTTTGAGCATTGCAAAGAGCTCGGGAATAGTCTTCTCCATCCCTTGCATATTATAATTCATCATGAAGCCTTTATAGCTTGGTGACAGTGATTGAAGAACTCTGTCAATAACACTATCATCTGGAAGATTAACTCCCAGCTGAGTCAAGTGGTTATGATAACTAGACATTCTGAGTATGTGTTCACTGACAAAACAGTTCTCCTCCATCTTGCACCTATAGAACTTGTTGGAGACTTCATATCTCTCAACTCGGGCAATTGCTTGAAATGAAGGAAATATGCCCTAGAGGGAATAATAAAGTTGTTATTTATATTTCCTTATATCATGATAAATTTTTATTATTCATGCTAGAATTGTATTAACCGGAAACTTAGTATATGTGTGAATACATAGACAAACAGAGTGTCCCCAGTATGCCTCTACTTGACTAGCTCGTTAATCAACGATGGTTAAGTTTCCTAACCATAGACATGTGTTGTTGATATGTCTCCAACGTATCTATAATTTTCGATTGTTCCATGATGTTATATTATCAATCTTGGATGTTTTATAATCATTTTATAGTCACTTTATATCATTTTTTGGTACTAACCTATTGACATAGTGCCAAGTGCCAGTTGCTGCTTTTTTCATGTTTTTTACATCGCTCGAAATCAAGATCAGACGGAGTCCAAATGCCACGAAACTCCATGATGATTTTTTATGGGCCAGAAGGAACACAACAGGCCCTGGTTGCGCCTGGGGGGTGCCCCGAGGGGGGACAACCCACTAGGGTGCACCAGGAGGCCCAGGCGTGCCCTGGTGGGTTGTGCCCACCTCGGGTGCCCCCCGGACCGCCTCTTTGCTCTATAAATACCCCAATATTCTAGAAACCGTAAAAGCATCGACGAAATATTCATCCAGCCGCTGCAGAGTCCAGAACAACCAGATCCAATCTAGACACCATCTCGGATGGGGTTCACCACCTCTATTCGTGCCTCTCCGATGATGCGTGTGTAGTTCTTTGTAGACCTTCGAGTCCGTAGTTAGTAGCTAGATGGCTTTCTCTCTCTCTCGCTGAATTCTCAATACAATGGTCTCTTGGAGATCCATATGATGTAACTCTTTTGCGGTGTGTTTGTTGGGATCTGATGAACTTTGAGTTTATGATTAGTTATATCTTTTTATATCCATGAAAGTTATTTGAGTTTCTTTGATCTCTTATATGCATTATTACTTATAGCCTCATATTTCTTCTCCGATATTTGGGTTTTGTTTGGCGAACTTGATCTATTTATCTTGCAATGGGAAGAGGTGCTTTGTAGTGGGTTCGATCTTACGGTGCTTGATCCTAGTGATAGAAAGGGAAATGACACGTATGTATCGTTGCTACTAAGGATAAAATGATGGGGTTTGTCTCTACATAGATAGATCTTGTCTACATCATGTCATCGTTCTTATTGCATTACTCCGTTTTTCCATGAACTTAATACACTAGATGCATGCTGGATAGCGGTCGATGTGTGGAGTAATAGTAGTAGATGTAGGCAGGAGTCGGTCTACTAATCTTGGACGTGATGCCTATATAATGATCATTGCCCGGATATCGTCATGATTATTTGAAGTTCTATCAATTGCCCAACAGTAATTTGTTTACCCACCGTTGCTATTTTTCTCGAGAGAAGCCACTAGTGAAACCAACGGCCCCGGGTCTTCTTTCTCATATATTCGCCTTTGCGATCTACTTTTTTCCTTGCATTTAATTTCAGATCTATTAAACCAAAAATACAAAAATACCTCGCTGCATTTTATTTCTATTTATTTTATTTGGCGTTCGATCTATCAATCTACTACAAATTTACCTCATGTCCTTTGCCTATCTTGAGGCGTCGTACCCCGGAAGGGATTGACAACCCCTTTAACACGTCGGTTTGCGAGGATTTGTTATCTGTGTGCAGGGGCTGTTTACGTAGTGTTGCTTGGTTCTCCTACTGGTTCGATAACCTTAGTTTCATATCTGAGGGAAATACCGACCGCCGCTGTGCTGCATCATCCCTTCCTCTTTGGGGAAATACTGACGTAGCTTCAAGCGACATCATAAGGCATTTCTGGCGCCGTTGCCGTGGAGGATCAAGTCAAGATAGTCTCCCGGCCACGCTCCAATTTCTAGCGCCATTGCCGGGGAGGATCTTCAACATATACCAGGTTCCTAATCACAAATTTCATCTCCTCGCAATTTACATTATTTGCCATCAGGGCCGTCTCTAGAAATTTGGGGCCCCAGGGCAGAACTCAAAATAGGGCCCTAAATTTATACCACCGGGGTCAAACTAAATTATCGCACAAGACATACATTACGATTTTATAAAGCTTCCCACAAAGAAAAATCAAGAACTACCAAGGGCATACTTAGCTTTGTCATAACCCTAGCCTCGTTCGGCCCTTTCGCACCCAATCTAATAAAAAAATTAGTGGAGGACCAGATGTGATTGCGCTCGTAGTTGACTGGCCGTGTAGACGAACTAGCGCCGACATCTGGTGGCCGATCGGCGGAAGCGGAACTGGGAAAGGAACCAACGGGCGTTGTTAGAGCCTCGGCCCTCAGGTAGGAAAAATGATCGATTGACTATGACCTAATGGGTTGGCTTTGCTAGGATGAACTAATACGGTGATTTGGGTTGCTGAGCTTTATTTTTTCCTAATTAAACATACACACCTATAACAAACTAATACGTGGTGATTTGGGCGCCCCAAATATTTGGGGGGCCTGTGCGGTCGCCCACTTTGGCCCCCTGCATCGACGGCCCTGTTTACCATTTGCCTCTCTTTTTCCTCTCCCCCACTTCACAAAAATTTGTCGTTTTATTCGCCCTCTTTTTCGTTTGCCTTTCTATCGTCAGATCTCATGTTTGCTTGTGTTTCCATGTGCCTTCTATTTGCTTGCATCTTTGCTTGCTAAAGATCTATTGTTATGGATCCTCGTCCACTTGCTAATCTTTTCAAAAGATCCAATTATGATGAACCTATTGCTAGTGAATTGGGTTCACTAGATTATCTTTATGAAGTTTTGCTTGAGATTCGTGAATCTGAAAATTGTGATGAAGATATTTATGTAGTGATTCATGATAGCTCCTTGAATGAAAAGCATGCTATAAATTCTATTAATGTCAATTGTGCTAATAATATGCAAAACCCCATGCTTGGGGATGCTAATTTTGCTATGTCCACTACTTGTTGCAATGATCATGATTGGGGTGATTCTTCTTATGATCTTGAAAATTTATTTAGGCCTCATGATGAATATGATTGCAATAATATTGAAAGTGGGTTTCGAAGAGCGTCAACTTTAGGTAAAAGTAATCTCACATATTTGGAGAGTGTTCAATCTTACAATTTTTTTATGAAAGTGGGTTTGGAGAGGTCATGACTTTAGTTGATGTTAATCTCACTATTTTGGAAGAGTGTCAACTTTGCATGCATGTGGATCATAAAGAGAAAATTTTATATGATAGTTATATTATTTAATTTGATTATGATCCTACATATAATTATTATGAGAGAGGAAAATATGGTTGTAGAAATTTTCATGTTATTAAATTTCCTCTCGTTGTGTTGAGACTGTCAATGTTTTACTCCTCTCCTTTGCATATGCTAGATATTTCTTGTCTTGATAATTTGTTTTCCTATAAAATTCCTATGCATAGGAAGTATGTTAGACTTAAATGTGTTTTTCACATGTTTCATGATGCTCACTTTGTGTTTCATTATTTGTGTGAGCATCGTTGAAATATTATGCCTAGCTAGGGGCGTAAAACTATAGCGCTTGTTGGGAGGCAACCCAATGAATAAATTTTATTTTTGCTTTTTGATTTCTGTTCTTGAGTGTTAGCACAATTACGCTACTGT
This sequence comes from Aegilops bicornis, assembly GCA_021605145.1. NCBI lineage: Eukaryota > Viridiplantae > Streptophyta > Magnoliopsida > Poales > Poaceae > Aegilops > Aegilops bicornis. The sequence goes on along the minus strand of CM038670.1, from coordinate 729,189,679 downwards.
TATGATTGTGTTTTTTGTAGCGACCCGACCTCAGACGGTCAAGCCTACGTATTCTTGTGCCATCCACGGATCAAGATCTTTGGCACACACAAGACATCAATGTATATATCAAAGTGCAATCACATGTATAAATAACGTAAAATGATATATACCTCATAATACTCAGCGGAAACAATCAAACGGGTGTGGAGTCCCATCAACGCCATCGGCAGGTTGAGTGTAGACCGTAACCTGTATCGTAACTCTTACTGTCGAGGAAATATCTGCAACATGATACGTTGCAGCCGTGTAGGTCAAGACATTGAATGTACCGGCAAGATCACAATATGAGAAAACAGATGATAAAACTATACTATATGCAATATGGCTTTATGGCTCAGATTCGAGTTTTGTTTGCATAAAAGCTGATTTTATTTTCCCTACATCAAAGGAATAAATGAAGTCTGTACTATGGAGTTTTCTATCATGACATGGTTCCGCCAACCGATGTCTCATAGCCCAAAATTCATCATATGTTGCCCACAATTAAGTTATCAATCCGGTGTTGAGAGTTCCGAGATAGATCCAAGTCCAGATGCTCAAATTGCCCGTAACCGGGGACACGGCTAATCGATTAGGTTTTAACCCTCTGCAGAGGTTTGTACACTTTACCCGCAAGATTCGATCCCTCTTTTTACGTTCTCGCACTTCAGAGTGTTTGAGAACAAGATGACCGAAACATGGTCTTCCAAAGAGTTCCTCTGACCACTGTCCGGTACCCATCCAGTCCTACCGTAGTTCTACATCCTGCTAGCACCGGCCCCAGCCAGAGTCACAACTAAGGTCAACCAAGCGAGCCCATAATGACTTGCGGTTGCATGTAAGCTTCCGGGCATGAAGTATTCTTCCGCCTCTTTGGGTGCAGGTGAAGCTTTCCAAGATGTCATGGCGCTTCTCCATGCATCCCGCCAACCACTGGTTTCTCCAGGTGCTCACAACCGTCCTTCACCCAAAGAGTGTGTATTGAATTCTTGTCTCGAGTCTTGAAGTCTTGAGGTCTTGAAGATGCAGATCCTTGCAGATTCCATCATGGAGTTGTCGTCATTGACGTAGAATCCTCCTTCTTCACACCACTCGTGCACTCATACCAAACCCCGTCTATTATAGCGTAGCTTTAAAATAAATAACGTCCGGGCTTGGTAACAGGGTGATGGGTTCCTACCTCATGCATACTACTCAACTACAAGGATTCAATAACACTACTGAGGGGTGGTTGCAAGGATGCCACTAAATGCAATAAAAACATAGGTAAGAAAGCATGGTCAAAGTGAACTTGCACGGTTGACGATCTTGAAAAACTAGGGTTTCAGAGTAGCAATCTTAGCACTCAGGAAATTCTACCGAGGCAAACAATAACTATAATAAGCACATAGCATAACATCACTTAACACAATAACATAACAATAGCAACATAACACAACAAAACAACCAAACCAAATCCAAAAGAAAAACTCAAAGAAGGTCACTCAAAGTTTCCCTACTTCAAACCATAGCAAAAGAAATAGTTTTTATATAACAAAAATTCCTTAATATAACCCAATCATGGTTTTAAGTTAACTAAACAGAAAAGGATTCACTAAGCAACTAGGAGCAAAAAGAATTAATTTAAAAGCTATTATAAAACTCATTTTAGGCCTAATCCAATTTCTATTAAGAAAATAAATTAAAACCTTTATTAATTATAAATAAAAGTTCATCTACTAGAATGACAGAAACTAACCTAGAATAACTAATCACAAGTTAAAAATAAATTAATTTACTAATTAATATATTAGGAAAACAAAGAACTAGCTAATTAATTAGGATTAATAGGATTCTTCTTAGAACTAATTATTTATTAATCCTAAAATACCCAAGTTAATTTCTAGGGTTTGGCAATGACAAAATAAAGTTGGGACAAAAAGAATCATGCAAAAATAATTTTTCTAACTCAAGTTATAGCAGATTTACTATTCTGACTAAAACTAAATTAAAGCATTTTTAATTATTTTTAACATAGCTAAATATATATTCTACAGAAACTACATAAAATTTGCAATCCAACAAAAAAAAGAATCATATAAAAATATTATACATAATAAAAGATATACATTTATGAAAACAGAAACTATTCGCTAAAACAGTAAAATCAAAATAAAAGAAAAAGGCCTAATGGGCCTATCTTTATTATACAGCGTCAAATAGTCTAAACGGGCCTCGGGTTAAAACTAAAAGCAGGCGGCTAAATACTAAAACCCTAACTAATAAATCAGAACTAACCGGCCGAATCAAGGCGGTTTTTATAAAAGAAATACCCCTTGGTGTTTCTAATCTACACCGTTAGTGTGAGATCCGACGGTGGGAGGAGTTCCGGTGACTCACCGGAGTTCGGCGACGGCGACGGGCGGCGAGAGTGCGTTGAGGGCTCCGGCTGCCGGGAGGTCGACGGAGTGGCCGGGAGGATGCGGGGAGCTCGGGAGGGGTCCTGTGGAGTCGGGGAGATCGGGGTGGTCGGAGTTTGGCCAGCCGAGCTTGAGGCGGCGGTGGCGTTCAGTGATCGACGACGACGGTGTTCCGTGACTCTGGAGGCTCAGGCGAGGGCACGGGAGGTGTGGTCGAGCGAGGGAGTCCGGAGGTGGTCTCAGCGAGCTCGGGGTGGTCGGGGGGGCGGCCGAGCAGGCTAATGGCGCGGGCGGCGGCTCCTGCTCCCATGAGCCTCGTGGGGAGAGGGGTCCGCGAGGGCTAGGGGGAATGGGGGGCGACGGCTTAAATAGCCAGGGGCCTGTCGGGGTAAGGAGGCGATCGGGGATCGGCATCCGGATCCTTCGGGATCCGTGATCTGTGGCGACAAGGCGTGGCGTGGGGCGGGGAGGAAGAAGGGGCGGTCCCATTGTCGAGAGAGAGGTGCGGGTGCGAGCGGGTGGCCGAGGCCTAGGGGGTTCAAGTGGCGAGCGGCGAGGTGAGGAGAGTGGGCCGGCTCGGCTCAGTGGGGGCTAAAGGGCTGACAAAGTGGTGGGGCGCTGGCACTGGGTGCCTGGGTGGTGGCCGGGCGCCTGGGGGTTTCTTTATTTTTTAATAAAACAAAAACAAAAATAAAACAATATCTATAAATATTTTATATAGGGTATATATATACCAAAATGATCAGGAATATTCCCTATCATTTGAACATTTTTCCAAAGGCAAAATCCAAACTTTATAAAAATCCATTTTTTCAAATTCAAATAAAATTCAGATTTGAATCCAAAACTTTTGGCATTGTTTTCTTCTCGACATATTTGGAGTGTCATGTTTGCTCCTCTCATACTTTTGATCAAGTATTTATCGTGCATAGTTTTTGAAATGTTTCCCACATGCCAAAGTTTGAAATTCAAATTCAAAACTCAAAATTTGAAAGAGGGTTTCAAAGCACTTTCAAATGATTTTCAACTTGATTCATTATGACTTCCAACTCCTATTTCATATAATTGAAGAAGTCATTTTATCTTCCCTCATGAAAATCATTGAGTTGCATAAAGCTTTGAATTTGAAATATTCCCAAATGAAATTTAAATCTTTTCCAAAACCCTATTCATTTCAAAATGGAAGAAGTCATGTCATCTTCACTCTAGGCTTTGGTGTTGGAATGAATTTGAATTCATTGAGATCCAAAAGGCAAAGGAGAAAGTTTTGGGAAAGTCATTTCATTCCCTCTCATTCAACTTTCAAAAGTTTTCAAATTTCACTCAGTTTCACTCATTCAGTCAAACCAACAATCAGACAACAAGCATAGTTATTTATTATATATAACATTCCAAAATTTAGAATTTTGGGATGTTACATTTTTTGTGTTTTAATTAGTGTTTGTTCCAAGTAGAATCAATAGGATCTTCTTGGGTGATAGTTGTTTGATCTTGCTGAAAAAGACAGAAACTTTGCACTGACGAAAACAATTCTCATTTTTATGAGAAAGATCTTTTGCCCTGATTCTTTTTGTAGAAGATTAATATACAAATTACCCAGGCCGTCCTAGTTTTTCAGAATTTTTGGAGTTCCAGAAGTATTCGAACAAATCAGATTGCTACTGGGTATTACATTTTGTGATTTTTCTTTGTGTTGTGTGCTTGTTTTGATGGCTCTATGGTTTTATTTGATAAGTTTTTGCCATACAAAAGTTGGAATACAGTAGATATAATACAAAAACAAAATATGAATTGGTTTGATACAACACTCATAGTAGTGATTTATTTTTCTTACACTAACGGATCTCACAAAGGTTTTGTTGAGTTTTGTGTGATTGAATTTTCAAGTTTTGGGTTATCTTATGATGGATGAAGGAAGTATAGAAGAGCCTAATCTTGGGGACGCCCTGGCATCCCAAGCTATTGTCCAAAAATAAGCAACCAACTAAGCTTGGGGATGCCCCCGAGTGGCATCCCTGCTTTCTTCCAACAATTATCGATATTTTACTCGAAACTATATTTTTATTCGTCATATGATATGTGTTTTGCTTGGAGCGTCTTGTATGATATGAGTCTTTGCTTGTCTTATTTTCCATTTTAAGTCATCAATCCTAGCTGGACACACTTATTTGAGAGAGCCAAAATTATGTCATGACTTGTTAGAATTGCTCTCTATGCTTCACTTAAATTTTTTATGAGCTATGGAGTTGCTCTAGTGCTTCACTTATATCTTTTTGAGCACGGTGTGCTTAGTATTTTTTTTGAAGAAATGCTCTCTTGCTTCACTTAGATTTATTGAGAGTTAGTAAAATTTTCAAGAAATTTTCTCTTGCTTCACTTAATTATTTTGAGAAAAAGAAGAAAAATTATGCTCATGATCTTCACTTATATTTGTTTGACCTTAAGAAAAGCAACACATGAAAATTAGTCCCAAAGTGATAGATATCCAAGAAGGATATAATAAAAACTTTCATGAAGATCATTGGACAAAATAAACTTGATTCTTAGTAATAGTTTTGAGATATGATGATGTGATATGTGAGTTATGTTGATGAGTAATTATGCTTTAGTAAGAATATTGGTGTTATGGTTTGTGATTCCCTATGCAAGTACGAAAATCAATTGTCATGCAATGAAATTATATCCTACTTGTGGTACATTATTCGGTGTTATTTATGCTTAATGCTTTCTTATGAGATTATCCGTTTCTTGGTTGGTCGCTTCTCAATCTTTTGCTAGCCTTCATTTTGCATCAAGTATGATCTGTACTTGTGCATCCAAAATCCTTTAAACCAGTTTTGCCACATGAGTCCACTATATCTACCTATATGCGATATTCTTTTGCCATTCTAAGAAAATTTGCTTGTGCCATCTCTGATTTTCAAAATAAACTTCTCTTTTGTGTGTTTGTTTCGCTCGCGGAGCGGTGAGGGGTGGCTAATATTTTCCATGCTGGATGTGTTATTCTCATGATGAGTGTTTATTCACTTGTCATTGGACAAGAGTAAGGCAAATGTTTTAGGATGCCCAGTCCCGAAATGCAAAAATGAATTTACTTTATGTTGTCAAATAATAAATTCCTTGGAAAGTGTTGGTATGGAGGGCAACCGCGGATACGGTTAGCCATGGAAAGTGAAAGTATGGTGGAAAAAGGAATAAACTTTATTTTCTATTTGGGAACCGCCTAGGGCATATCTAGCATGGAAAATGTTGGGAACTCTAAGTCGTTTTCGTTGGTGGGATGGATACACCTCCCAAAATGTTTTTATCTCTAATTTTTCGCTTTGAGCTCTGGCACCTCTACAAATCCCTACTTTCCTCTGCGAAGGGCCTTTCTTTTACTTTATGCAATTTTTATTTTTGAAATTGAGTCTCCATCTTGTCTCATAAAAAGCACCAACTAGGAGGCAATATGATCGTACTTAAGTATTGGGTGTAGCTAATCTTCGAATGTGTTTCATGAATTGATCAATGGTTGAGCATGATGGGCTAGGGATAACTTATTTTAGCGTTGATATTTTGAAAGACATGGTTGCTGGTTGATATGCTTGAGTATCTAAATTATTATGTCAAAACTAGACTATTGCTTTGAATCACATAAAAGTCCAATTGTCCATGCTTTAAAGAAAAGAATATGATATGACATGATAATGATAGGTAGCATTCCACATAAAAAAATCTGTTTTTATCACTTACCTACTCGACGACGAGTAGGAGTAAAGCTTGGGGATGCTGATACGTCTCCAACGTATCTATAATATTTGATTGTTCCATGTTGTTATATTATCAATCTTGGATGTTTTATAATCATTTTACAGTCATTTTTTGGTACTAACCTATTGACATAGTGCCAAGTGCCAGTGGATGTCTTTTCCATGTGTTTTACATCGCAAGAAATCAATATCAGACGGAGTCCAAATGCCATGAAACTCCACGATGATTTTTTATGGGCCAGAAGGAAAACAACGGGCCCTGGCTGCGCCTTGGGGTGCCCCGAGGGGGCACAACCCACCAGGGTGCGCCAGGAGGCCTAGGCGCGCCCTGGTGGGTTGTGCCCACCTCAGGTGCCCCCTGGACCGCCTTTTTGCTCTATAAATATCCCAATATTCTAGAAACCCTAAAAGCATCGATGAAATATTCATCCACCCGCCGCAGAGTCCAGAACCACCAGATCCAATCTAGACACCATCTCGGATGGGGTTCACCACCTCCATTGGTGCCTCTTCGATGATGCATGAGTAGTTCTTTGTAGACCTTCAGGTCAGTAGTTAGTAGCTAGATGGCTTTCTCTCTCTCGCTGAATTCTCAATACAATGGTCTCTTGGAGATCCATATGATGTAACTCTTTTGCGGCGTGTTTGTTGGGATCTGATGAACTTTGAGTTTTTGATCAATTATATCTTTTTATATCCATGAAAGTTATTTGAGTTTCTTTGATCTCTTATATGCATGATTACTTATAGCCTCGTATTTCTTCTCTGATATTTGGGTTTTGTTTGGCCAACTTGATCTATTTATCTTGCAATGGGAAGAGGTGCTTTGTAGTGGGTTCGATCTTATGGTGCTTGATCCCAAAGGATGTAAAGGGAAACGACACGTATGTATCGTTGCTACTAAGGATAAAATGATGGGGTCTATCTCTACATAGATAGATCTTGTCTACATCATGTCATCGTTCTTATTGCATTACTCCATTTTTCCATGAACTTAATACACTAGATGCATGCTGGATAGCGGTCGATGTGTGGAGTAATAGTAGTAGATGCAGGCAGGAGTCGGTCTAATAATCTTGGACATGATGCCTATATAATGATCATTGCCTGGATATCGTCATGATTATTTGAAGTTCAATCAATTGCCCAACAGTAACTTGTTTACCCACCATTGCTATTTTTCTCGAGAGAAGCCACTAGTGAAACCTATGACCCCCGGGTCTTCTTTCTCATATATTTGCCTTGGTGATCTACTTTTTTACTTGCATTTATTTTCAGATCTATTAAACCAAAAATAAGAAAATACCTCGCTGCATTTTATTTCTATTTTCTTTATTTGGCGTTCGATCTATCAATCTACTACAAATTTACCTCACGTTGTTTGCCTATCTAGAGGCGCCGTACCCTGGAAGGGATTGACAACCCCTTTAACACGTCGGGTTGCAAGGATTTGGTATTTGTGTGTAGGGGTTGTTTACATTGTGTTGCTTGGTTCTCCTACTGGTTCGATAACATTGGTTTCATATCTGAGGGAAATACCTACCGCCGTTGTGCTACATCATCCCTTCCTCTTTGGGGAAAAACCGATGCAGCTTCAAGCGACATCAGTTGTTATTTGATGAACGAGATCACATCATTATAGAATGATGTGATGGACAAGACCCATCCGTTAGCTTAGCATAAATGATCATTTAGTTTTATTGCTATTGCTTTCATCATGAATTATACATGTTCCTCTGACTATGAGATTATGCAACTCCCGAGTACCGGAGGAACACCTTGTGTGCTATCAAACGTCACAATGCAACTGGGTGATTATAAATATGCTCTACTAGTGTCTCCGATGGTGTTTGTTGAGTTGGCATAGATCGAGATTAGGATTTGTCACTCCGTGTATCGGAGAGGTATCTCTGGGCCCTCTCTAGGCTTAACGTTCGATGACGATTTGTATTATGAGTTATGTGATTTGATGTACCGAGGTTTGTTCGGAGTCCCGGATGAGATCAAGGACATGACGTGGAGTCTCGAAATGGTCCAAACATAAAGATTGATATATTGGAAGGTTGTATTTGGACACCGGAATGGTTTCGGAAAGGTTCAGACATTTTTTGGAGTACCGGGGGTTACCGGACCCCCTGGGAGTTAATGGGCCTTCATGGGCCTAGTGGAGAGAGGAGGCGACGGCCAGGTGGAGGCGCACGCCCCCTCCCCCAAGCCCAAACCGAATTGGACTAGGGTTGGGCGGCGGCCACCCTTTCCTTCTCTCTTCCTCCTCCTTCCCTCCTTCTCCTAGTGGGAATAGGAAAGGGGGGCGAATCCTACTTGGACCAGGAGTCCAAGTAGGACTCCCCCCCATGGAGCGCCACCCCTTGGGACGGCCACCTCTCCTCCCCCCTTTATATACGTTGGAGGGGGCACCCCAAAGGCACACCAAGCCTTCTCTTAGCCATGTGCGGTGCCCCCCCTCCACAGTTACACACCTCGGTCATATCGTTGTAGTGCTTAGGCGAAGCCCTACGCCGGTAACTTCATCATCACCGGCGCCATGCCGTCGTGCTGACAGAACTCTCCCTTGTCCTCAACTGGATCAAGAGATCGAGGGACGTCATCGAGCTGAACGTGTGCTGAATGCGGAGGTGTTGTACGTTCGGTGCTTGGATCGGTTGGATCGCGAAGACATTCGACTACATCAACCGCGTTACTAAACGTTTCCGCTTTTGGTCTACAAGGGTACCTGGACACACTCTCCCTGCTCATTGCTATGCATCTCCTAGATAGATCTTGCATGATCATAGGTAAATTTTTTGAAATACTGTGTTCCCCAACAGTGGCATCCGAGCCAGGTCTATGCGTAGATGTTATATGCACGAGTAGAACACAATGAGTTGTGGGCGATAATAGTCAGACTGCTTACCAACAACGTCTTACTTTAATTCGGCGGTATTGTTGGATGAAGTGGCCCGGACCAACATTACATGACCAAGTTCATGAGACTGGTTCTACCGACGTGCTTCGCACACAGGTGGCTAGCGGGTGTCTGTTTCTCCAACTTTAGTTGAATCGAGTGTGACTACGCCCGGTCCTTGTTGAAGGTTAAAACAACACACTTGACGAAAAATCGTTGTGGTATTGATGCGTAGGTAAGAATGGTTCTTTCTAGAAGCCCGTAGCAGCCATATAAAACTTGCAACTACAAAGTAGAGGACGTCTAACTTGTTTTTGCAGGTCTTGTTGTGATGTGATATGGTCAAGACGTGATGATATATAAATTGCTGTATGAGATGATCATGTTCTTTGTAAAAGTTATCGGCAACTGGCAGGAGCCCTATGGTTGTCGCTTGATTGTATGAAATGCAATTGCCATGTAATTGCTTTACTTTATCACTAAACGGTAGCGATAGTCGTAGAAGCAATAGTTGGCAAGACGACAACGATGCTACGATGGAGATCAAGGTGTCAAGACGGTGATGATGGTGATCATAACGGTGCTTTGGAGATGGAGATCAAAGGCACAAGATGATGATGGCCATATCATATCACTTATTTTGGTTGCATGTGATGTTTATCCTTTATGCATCTTATTTTGCTTAGTACGGCGGTAGCATTATAAGATGATCTCTCACTAAATTTCAAGGTACAAGTGTTCTACCTGAGTATGCACCGTTGCTACAGTTCATCGTGCCGAGACATCACGTGATGATCGGGTGTGATAAGCTCTACGTTCACATAAAACGGGTGCAATCCAGTTTTGCACACGCAGAATACTCGGGTTAAACTTGACGAGCCTAGCATATGCAGATATGGCCTCGGAACCTTTGAGACCGAAAGGTCGAACGTGAATCATATAGTAGATATGATCAACATAGTAATGTTCACCATTAAAAACTACTCCATCTCACGTGATGATCGGACATGGTTTAGTTGATTTGGATCACGTGATCATTTAGATGACTAGAGGGATGTCTATCTAAGTGGGAGTTCTTAAGTAATATGATTAAATTGAAATTTTTCATGAACTCGGTACCTGATAGTATTTTGCATGTCTATGTTGTTGTAGATCAATGGCCTGTGTTACCATTCCTTTGAATTTTATGCGTTCCTAGAGAAAGCTAAGTTGAAAGATGATGGTAGCAATTACATGGACTGGGTCCGTAACTTGAGGATTATCCTCATTGCTGCACAGAAGAATTACGTCCTCGAAGTACCGCTAGGTGTACCACCCGCGCCAGCAACTGCAGACATTGTGAATGCCTGGTAGTTGCGTGTTGATGACTACTCGATAGTTTAGTGTGCCATGCTTTACGGCTTAGAACCGGGACTTCAACAACGTTTTGAACGTCATGGAGCATATGAGATGTTCCAGGAGTTGAAGTTAATATTTCAAGCAAATGCCCGGATTGAGAGATATGAAGTCTCCAATAAGTTCTACAGCTACAAAATGGAGGAGAATAGTTATGTCAGTGAACACATACTCAGAATGTCTGGGTACCACAACTTGACTCAACTGGGAGTTAATCCTACTGATGATAGTGTCATTGACAGAGTTCTTCAATCACTGCCACCAAGCTACAAAAGCTTCGTGATAAACTATGATATGCAAGGGATGGATAAGACAATTCCCAAGCTCTTCGCAATGCTAAAGGCTGCGGAGGTAGAAATCAAGAAGGAGCATCAAGTGTTGATGGTTAACAAGACCACTAGTTTCAAGAAAAAGGGCAAAAGGAAGAAGGGGAACTTCAAGAAGAACGGAAAGCAAGTTGCTGCTCAAGTGAAGAAGCCCAACTCTGGACCTAAGCCTGAGACTGAGTGCTTTCACTGCAAAGGGACTGGTCCTTTGGAAGCGTAACTTCCCCAAGTATTTGGCGGATAAGAAGGATGGCAAAGTGAAAGGTATATTTGATATACATGTTATTGATGTGTACCTTACTAATGCTCGTAGTAGCGCCTGGGTATTTGATACTGGTTCTGTTGCTCATATTTGCACCTCGAAATAGGGGCTACGGATTAAACGAAGATTGGCTAAGGACGAGGTAACGATGTGTGTGGGAAATGGTTCCAAAGTCGATGTGATCGTCGTCGGCACGCTACCTCTAAATCTACCTTCGGGATTAGTTTTAAACCTGAATAATTGTTATTTGGTGCCATCGTTAAGCATGAGCATTATTCTGAATCTTGTTTGATGCGAGACGGTTATTCATTTAAATCAAAGAATAATGGTTGTTCTATTTATATGAGTAATATCTTTTATGGTAATGCACCCTTGATGAGTGGTCTATTTTTGTTGAATCTCGATAGTAGTGATACACATATTCATAGTATTGAAGCCAAAAGATATAAGTTTAATAATGATAGTGCAACTTATTTGTGGCACTGCCATTTAGGTCATATTGGTGTAAAGCGCATGAAGAAACTGCATGCTGATGTGCTTTTGGAATCGCTTGATGCTTGTGAACCATGCCTCATGGGTAAGATGACTAAGACTCCGTTCTCCAGAACAATGGAGCGAGCAACAGACTTGTTGGAAATAATACATACTGATGTATGCGGTCCGATGAGTGTTGAGGCTCGCAGCGGGTATTGTTATTTTCTAACCTTCATAGATGATTTGAGCAGATATGGGTATATCTGCTTCATGAAGCATAAGTCTGAAACATTTGAAAATTTCAAAGAATTGCAGAGTGAAGTGGAAAATCATCGTAACAAGAAAATAAAGTTTCTACGATCTGATAGTGGAGGTGAATATTTGAGTCATGAGTTTGGTCTTCATTTGAAATAAAGGCGTAATAGTTTCGCAACTCAAGCCATCGGGAACACCACAACAGTAATGGTGTGTCCGAACGTCAGAACTGCATTTTATTGGATATGGTGCGATCTATGATGTCTCTTACTGATTTACCGCTATCGTTTTGGGGTTATGCTTTAGAGACGGCTGCATTCACGTTAAATAGGGCACCATCTAAATCCGTTGAGACAAGACCATATGAACTGTGGTTTGGCAAGAAATCCAAGTTGTCATTTCTTAAAGTTTGGGGCTGCGATGCTTATGTTAAAAATCTTCAACCTGATAAGCTCGAACCCAAATCGGAAAAATGTGTCTTCATAGGATACCCAAAGGAGACAGTTGGGTACACCTTCTATCACAGATCCGAAGGCAAGATATTCGTTGCTAAGAATGGATCCTTTCTAGAGAAGGAGTTTCTCTCGAAAGAAGTGAGTGGGAGGAAAGTAGAACTTGATGAGGTAATTGTATCTTCTCCCGAACTGGAAAGTAGTTCATCACATAAATCGGTTCCAGTGATTCCTACACCAATTAGCGAGGAAGATAATGATGATGATCATGAAACTTCAGATCAAGTTACTACTGGACGTCGTAGGTTAACCAGAGTAAGATCCGCACCATAGTGGTATGGTAATCCTGTTCTGGAGGTCATGTTACTTGACCATAATGAACCTACGAACTATGAGGAAGTGATGATGAGCCCAGATTCTGTGAAATGGCTTGAGGCCATGAAATCTGAGATGGGATGGGTGTATGAGAACAAAGTGTGGACTTTGGTTGACTTGCCCGATAATCGGCAAGCAATAGAGAATAAATGGATCTTCAAGAGGAAGACTAATGCTGACAGTAATGTTACTGTCTACAAAGCTCGACTTGTTGCGAAAGGTTTTTGACAAGTTCAAGGAGTTGACTACGATGAGACCCTCTCACCCGTAGCGATGCTTAAGTCTGTCCGAATCATGTTAGCAATTGCCACATTTTATGATTATGAAATTTGGCAAATGGATGTCAAAACTGCATTCCTTAATGGATACCTTAAAGAAGAATTGTATATGATGCAACCAGAAGGTTTTGTCGATCCAAAAGGTGCTAAAAAAGTGTGCAAGCTCCAGCGATCCATTTATGGACTGGTGCAAGCCTCTCGGAGTTGGAATATACGCTTTGATAGTGTGATCAAAGCATATGGTTTTATATAGACTTTTAGAGAAGCTTGTATTTACAAGAAAGTGAGTGGGAGCTCTGTAGCATTTCTGATATTATATGTAGATGACATATTGTTGATCGGAAATAATACTGAATTTCTGAATAGCATAAAAGGATACTTGAATAAGATTTTTTCAATGAAAGACCTCGGTGAAGCTGCTTATATATTAGGCATCAAGATCTATAGGGATAGATCAAGACGCTTAATAGGACTTTCACAAAGCACATACCTTGATAAAGTTTTGAAGAAGTTCAAAATGGATCAGTCAAAGGAAGGGTTCTTGCCTGTGTTACAAGGTGTGAAGTTGAGTCAGACTCAAAGCCCGACCACTTCAGAAGATAGAGAGAAAATGAAAGTCATTCCCTATGCCTCAGCCATAGGTTCTATCATGTATAATATGCTATGAACCAGACCTAATATGTGCCTTGCCATAAGTTTGGCAGGGAGGTACCAAACTAATCCAGGAGTGAATCATTGGACAGCGGTCAAGAACATCCTAAAGTACCTGGAAAGGACCAAGGATATGTCTCTCGTTTATGGAAGTGACAAAGAGCTCGTTGTAAATGGTTATGTTGATGCTAACTTTGACACTGATCCGAATGACTCTAAGTCACAAACCGGATACGTATTTATATTAAATGGTGGAGCTGTCAGTTGGTGCAGTTCCAAGCAGAGCGTCGTGGCAGGATTTACGTGTGAAGCTTAGTACATATCTTCTTCGGAAGCAGCAAATGAAGGAGTCTGGATGAAGGAGTTCATATCCGATCTATGTGTAATACCTAGTGTATCGGGTCCAATGAAAATCTTTTGTGACAATACTGGAGCAATAGACTTGGCGAAGGAATCTAGATTTCACAAGAGAACCAAGCACATCAAGAGACACTTCAATTCCATCTGCGAACAAGTCAAGGAGGGAGACATAGAAGTTTGCAAAATACACACGGATCTGAATGTTGCAGACCCGTTGACTAAGCCTCTTCCACGAGCAAAACATGATTAGCACCAAGACTCCATGGGTGTTAGAATCATTACTATGTAATCTAGATTATTGACTCTAGTGCAAGTGGGAGACTGAAGGAAATATGCCCTAGAGGCAACAATAAATTTGTTATTTATATTTCCTTATATCATGATAAATGTTTATTATTCATGCTAGAATTGTATTAACCGAAAACTTAGTACATCTGTGAATACATAGACAAACAGAGTGTCCCTAGTATGCCTCTACTTGACTAGCTCGTTAATCAAAGATGGTTAAGTTTCCTAACCATAGACATGTGTTGTCATTTGATGAACGGGATCACATCATTAGAGAATGATGTGATGGACAAGACCCATCTGTTAGCTTAGCATAAATGATCGTTTAGTTTTATTGCTATTGCTTTCATCATGACTTATACATGTTCCTCTGACTATGTGATTATGCAACTCCCGAATACCGGAGGAACACCTTATGTGCTATCAAACGTCACAACGTAACTGGGTGATTATAAAGATGGTCAACAGGTGTCTCCGATGGTGTTTGTTGAGTTGGCATAGATCAAGATTAGGATTTGTCACTCCGTGTATCGGAGAGGTATCTCTGGGCCCTCTGGGTAATGGTCATCACTATAAGCCTTGCAAGCAATGTGACTAATGAGTTAGTTGCGGGATGATGCATTACGGAACGAGTAAAGAGACTTGCCGGTAACGAGATTGAACTAGGTATGATGATACCGACGATCGAATCTCGAGCAAGTAACATACCGATGACAAAGGGAACAATGTATGTTGTTATGTGGTTTGACCGATTAAGATCTTCGTAGAATATGTAGGAGCCAATATGAGCATCCAGGTTCCACTATTGGTTATTGACCGGAGATGTGTCTCGGTCATGTCTACATAGTCCTGAACCCGTAGGGTCCGCACGCATAAAATTCGATGACGAATTGTATTATGAGTTATGTGATTTGATGTACCGAAGTTTGTTGGAGCCCCGAATAAGATCACATACATGACGAGGAGTCTCCAAATGGTCGAGACATAAAGATTGATATATTGGAAGGTTGTGTTTGGACACCGGAATGGTTTTGGAAAGGTTCGGACATTTTTCGGAGTAATCTTGGGGTTACCGAACCCCCGGAGGTAATGGGCCTTCATGGGCCTTAGTGGAGAGAGGAGGCGGCGGTCAGGTGGAGGCGCGCGCCCCCTCCAAGCCCAAACCGAATTGGACTAGGGTTGGGGGCGGCCCCCCTTTCCTTCTCTCCTCCTCCTTCCCTCCTTCTCCTAGTGGGAATAGGAAAGGGGGGGGGGGCGAATCCTACTTGGACCAGGAGTCCAAGTAGGACTCCCCCCCATGGCGCGCCCCCTTGGGCCGGCCACCTCTCCTCCCCCTTTATATATGTGGGAGGGGGGCACCCCAAAGGCACACCAAGCCTTCTCTTAGCCGTGTGCGGTGCCACCCTCCATAGTTACACCCTCGGTCATATCGTGGTAGTGCTTAGGCGAAGCCCTGCGCTGGTAACTTCATCATCATCGTCGCCATGCCGTCATGCTGACGGAACTCTCCCTTGTCCTCAACTGGATCAAGAGATCGAGGGACGTCATCGAGCTGAACGTGTGCTGAACGCGGATGTGCCGTACGTTCGGTGCTTGGATCAGTTGGATCGCGAAGACGTTGGACTACATCAACCGTGTTACTAAACGCTTCCGCTTTCGGTCTACGAGGTTACGTGGACACACTCTCCCCGCTCGTTGCTATGCATCTCCTAGATAGATCTTGCGTGATCGTAGGTAAATTTTTTTAAAAACTGCGTTCCCCAACATGAAATATTAACTTCAACTCCTGCAACATCCCATATACTCCATGACGATCAAAACGTCTTTGAAGTCCTGATTCTAAGCCGTAAAGTATGGCACACTGAACTATCGAGTAGTCATCAGCACAAGACTACCAGGCATTTACAATGTCCGCAGTTGCTGGAGGGGGTGGCACACCTAGCGGTGGATTAGGACATAATTCTTCTGTGTAGCAATGAGGATAATCCTCAAGTTACGGACCCAGTCCGTGTAATTTCTACCATCACCTTTCAACTTAGCTTTCTCTAGGAATGCACTAAAATGCAAGGGAACGGTAGCACGGGCCATTGATCTACAACATAGATATGCAAAAACTATTAGGACTAAGTTCATGATATATTAAGTTCAATTAATCATATTACTTAAGAACTCCCACTTAGATAGACATCCCTCGAGTCATCTAAATGATCATGTGATCCAAATTAACTAAACCACGTCCGATCGTCATGTGAGATGGAGTAGTTTTGAATGGTGAACATCTCTATGTTGATCATATCTACTATATGATTCACGCTCGACCTTCCGGTCTCCAGTGTTTCGAGGCCATGTCTGTACATACTAGGATCGTCAAGTTTAACCCGAGTATTCCGCCTGTGCAAAACTATCTTGCCCCATTGTATGTGAACTTAGAGCTTATCACACTCGATCATCACATGGTGTCTCGGCACGACGATCTGTCGCAACGGTGCATACTCAGGGAGAACACTTATATCTAGAAATTTTAGTAATGGATAATCTTATAGTGCTACCGACGTACTAAGAAAAATAAGATGCATAAAAGATAAACATCACATGCAATCAAAATATGTGACATGATATGGCCATCATCATCTTGTGCTTTTGATCTCCATCTCCAAAGCACTGTCATGATCTCCATTGTCACCGGCTTGACACCTTGATCTCCATCGTAGCGTTGATACGTCTCCAATGTATCTACAATTTATGAAGTATTCATGTTGTTTTATAATCATTGTTGGATATTTTACAATCATTTTATAGCAACTTTATATCATTTGTTGGGACTAACCTATTTACCCAGTGCCCAGTGCCAGTTGTTGTTTTTTTGCTTGTTTTATACATCGCGGGAAATCAATACAAACAGAGTCCAAACGCAATGAAACTGCACGGAGATTCTTTATGGACCAGAAGACATCCATTGGGCCAGAGCAGCACTGGCGTGCCCGAGGGCACAACCCACCGTAGCGCCGGGGCCCCCAGCACGCCAGTGGGTTGTGCCCACCTCGGTGGCCTCCCGCACCCCCTCTGTGCACTATAAATTCCCAAATATTATGAAACCCATCGGGGTTAACCTAGATCAGAAGTTTCGCTGCCACAAGGCTCTATATCCACCAAAAACCAATCTAGACCCATTCCGGCACCCTGCTGGAGGGGGGAATCATCTCCGGTGGCCATCTTCATCATCCCAGCGGCCACCACGATGAGGAGGGAGTCGTCCACCCTCGAGGCTGAGGGTTTGTACCAGTAGCTATGTGTTTAATCTCTCTCTCTCTCTCTCGTGATCTATATCATGGGCTTTGTTAATATAGATGGATCATATGATGTTTCTCCCCTCTATACCCTTGTTGTGATGAATTGAATCTTTACCCTTTGAAGTTTTGTCTTGTTAGATTGAATATTCAGATATGAGAACACATGATGTATGTCTTGCGGTATGAATACTTGAGGTGACAATGGGGTATCCTATTGATTCACTTGATGTATGTTATGGCACTCAACTTGCAGATTCCCGAGGTGATATTGGGGTAATCTATGCATTGGGGTTGATGCATGTTTTTATTATCTTTTCTCCGATAGAAACTTTGGGGTCTCTTTGTAGTTCTTTGTGTCGATTGAGTATTATAAATATGAATTTGCTGGTGTTATTTTAGTACGAACTCTACGATAGATCGAACGGAAAAAATAGCTTTGCGTTATTTTAGTACGAACTCTTGAATAGATCGATCGGAAAGAATAGCTTTGGGGTGGTTTCGTACCCTACAAACAATTTCTATCTTTTGTTCTCCGCTAATAGGAACTCAGGAGTGATTCTTTATTGCACTTTGATGGATAATCATATGATCCAACTATGTTAGCATTGTCGAGAGGTTGCACTAGTGAAAGTACGGACCCTAGGACTTGTTTTCAAGCATTGCAATACCGTTTTGTGCCCGTTTACTATTTTCTACCTTGATGTTTTTATTTATTCATATTATTAAAATATATTTGTACCATCAATATTACACTTTTATCACCATCTCTTCGCCGAACTAGTGCACCTATACAATTTGCCATTGTATTGGGTGTGTTGGGGACACAAGAGATTTCTTGTATTTAGTTGCAGAGTCGTTTGATAGAGACCATCTTCATCCTACACCTCTCACGGATTGATAAACCTTAGGTCATCCACTTGAGGGAAAATTGCTACTGTCCTACAAAACTCTGCGCTTGGAGGCCCAACACGTGTCTACAAGAATAAAGTTGCATAGTATACATCAAGCTCTTTTCTGGCACCGTTGCCGGGGAGGTGAGTGCATGAAGGTATATCTTTAGATCTTGCAATTGAATCTTTTAGTTTCTTGTTTTATCACTAGTTTTGTTTATAAAAGAAAACTATGTAAAAATGGAATTGAGGTTGCATCATATTATTGATCATCTTTATAATATCTTTGTTGAAAATGATGGTTCGGAAAATTGTGCTCAATTGTTAGAGGAATAAGTCAATAAAATGTTTGGGACAAAATATTTAAATGGTGAGCATGATTGCAATGTTGTTAGTATGAATTCTTTGAATATCCATGATGCTAATGATATGCAAAGTTACAAGCTTGGGGATGCTATATTTGATGAATATGATATTTTTACTCCCCCAAGTTTTGATGAGAAAAATTATTATGATGATAGCATGCCTCCTTTTTATGATGATTATAATGATGAAAGTGGATTTGGAGAGGTCATGACTTTATTTAATGATGAATCCACTATTTTGGAAGAGGTTTCAATTGATTATGAAAACAAAGTTGTTGTCTATGATGATTATGGTGATGACATGTATGCTATATTGAATAATGATAACCATGAAACTTGTCATCATGATTTTAATTTTCAATCACATGATAGTTATTTTGGTGAGTTTGCTCCCAGTACTATTCATGAGAATAAATTTGCTTATATGGAGAGTAATAAGTTTTCTATGCTTTTGTGTCATGAAAATAATGCTTATGTGATGGTTATATTGTTGAATTTCTTCATGATGCTACTGAAAATTATTATGAGGGAGGAACTTATGCTTGTAGGAATTGCAATAATATCAAGTTTCCTCTCTATGCGTTGAAAATCTTGAAGTTGTGCTTGTTTTGCCTTCCTATGCTAGTTGATTCTTGTTCCCATAAATTGTTTGCTCACAAAATCCTTATGCATAGGAAGTGGCTTAGACTTAAATGCGTTCCCATGTGATCCATGATGATCTCTTTATGTTTCAATTCTTATCTTTTATGCGAGTATCATTGAAATCATCATGCCTAGCTAAAAGGCATTAAAGAAAAGCACTTGTTGGAAGACAACCCAACACTTTTACCTTCTGTTTTTGTGTGTTCACATGATTATTCTACTGTATTAATCATGTTTTATTGTTTTTGTTTCAATAAAATGCCAAGTAAAGCCTTTAGGATCATGTTGGGTGATAGTTGATTTGATCTTGCTGAAAAACAGAAACTTATGCGGTCACAAAAATAATTCTCATTTTTAACAGAAGAGTGATTTTGAGTTGTTTCTTCTTGCAGAAGTTTAATATAAAAATTTCTCACGTGGTCCTAATTTTTTATAATTTTTGGAGTAGCATAAGTATGGTAGTTATCCAGATCATTACACATTGTTCTATTTTTGACAGATTCTGTTTTCAATGCATAGTTTGCTTGTTTTCTAGTTTCTATGGCTTATATTGCTCAATATAAATTGTGGAAATGATATGCTACAGTAGGAATTATGTGGAAAAAATTATGAATCTTTTCCTTGACAGTACCAAAGTGAATGGTTTGTCTTTATCATACTAACCCATCTCACGAAGTTCCGTTAAGTTTTGTGTGATTGAAGTTTTCAAGTTTTGGGTGAGATATCGATATGAGGAGAATAAGGAGTGACAAGACCCTAAGCTTTGGGATGCCCAAGGCACCCCAAGTTAATATCCAAGGAATATCCAAGCAACTAAGCTTGGGGATGCCCCGGAAGGCATCCCCTCTTTCGTCTCCAACATTATCGGTAACCTCACTTGGAGCTATGTTTTCATTCGTCACATGATATGTGTTTTGCTTGGAGCTTCAATTTATTTTGCTAGGATTTGCTTTCTATTATTTAGAATAATTTTTTGCATCTTTTATTTCAATATAAGTGGCATTGATAGCCTTTGTCACGCTTATCTTGCAAGTATACATGTTGCTGTTTGAAAACAGAAAGTTTATCAATGTTGCAAAAATTCCTGAGGAAAGTCAGAATGTGAAAAAATGTTGAAACTTTTTGCATAATAAGCTATGATAAATTTTCTACAGTTTGGTAGAATTTCATAATGTTTGGAGTTAGGGAAGTATTGATACTCTTGCATTCTTTACACACTATACTGTTTTGGCAGATTGTTGTTATGTTTGCATATGTTTGCTTGTTTAATGATTCTATTTGAGGATAGGAGTATTAAAAATGCAGAGCATTTAGTATGCAATGTTGAATAATAGTTTTAGTGATTTGCTACAGTAGAGGATGATAAGGTTTTTGCATTGGTTTATACTAACTTATCTCATGAGTTTTTGTTGAGTTTTGTGTGAATGAAGCTTTTGAGATTTAGGAAAACCGTGATATGAGAAGAATTAAGGAGACACAAAAGCTCAAGCTTGGGGATGACCAAGGCACCCCAAGATAATATTTCAAGAAATCTCAAGCATCTAAGCTTGGGGATGCCCCGGTAGGCATCCCACCTTTCTTCCTTCAACAATTATCTGTTAGTATCGGTTGAGCCTAAGTTTTTGCTTCTTTACATGATGTGTGCTATCCTTGGAATGTCATTTTATTTTGTTTTATTTCTGTTTTAATAAAGTACTTAGATCTGAAAGTTTTTAAATAAAATAGAGCCCTCAAATAGTTGCCAAGGAGGCTAAGTAAGCGGCATTCACATCCCATCAACGAAGCTCTTTTCTATGGAATTACGCTTGTGCTTCACTTATATCCTATGAGTAAATTGTTGAATGAATTGAATGTCATGAAGTTGATATCTTATCATGCCTAGTGGTAGCTTCACATTGGGTTTATAAAGTGAAATCTTTTGAGGCTTGAGAATCACAATTTTGGTCATACAAGCAATTCACGAATAATTAGTATAAGGAAGAGAACTTTCACATGAAAATACACTATCATGGAAATCTTTTGTGATTGTGAGCCCCCATCAAAATATTATATGCCAAAATTGTTAAAGTTGGACAAGGAATACAATGTAATGATTTATGTTTGTTCATATTCACATAGAAGTTATATTGCCATAGATCCTTCAACATGTGGTGCTTGCCCCCCTTCTTTGTTAGCCAAAAATTCCGCACCAAGTAGAGATACTACTTGTGCATACAAAACCCTTAAACCCAAATCTTATTTTCAAGAGTCCACCATACCTACCTAAGGATTGAGCAAGATCCTTCAAGTAAGTTGTCATCGGTGCAATAAGGCAACAGAAATTGCTTCTAAAAGTGTTAGATCATTTAGTGTAAGATAAAATCGAGCGTTGTACAAACTTTTGATGGCAAAGCAATAAAAGCGACGGGTTGCATAATAAAGGTTGCTATCATAAGCGACGGGTTGCATAATAAAGGTTGCTATCATAAGGGGCAATATAACGTGACATTTTTTGCACTAAGGGGTTGAGCATACAAACAAATAAGCGCATGGCAACCTCTGCTTCCCTCTGCGAAGGGCCTATCTTTTACTTTTCAGTATTTACTTTTATGCAAAGAGTCAAAGTTTTTCTCTTTATTCCTTTTTATTTTACTATTTTGGCAAGCATCATGTGGTGAGGAAAGATCTAGGCGCATATGTCCAGTTGAATATGGGTAGCATGAGTCATTATTGTTGACATCACCCTTGAGGTGAATACGTTGGGAGGCAAAACAATAAGCCCCTATCTTTCTATGTGTCTGGTTGAAACGTTTTGCTCATGTGTATGCGGTGAGTGTTAGCAATCATAGAAGACTTTATGATGGTGGAGTATGTGGAGCTCTTACTTAAACTCTATTGAATAAGTTGAATTGCAATTGCTTGGTGACTAAGAACATAGGTTGTTGAGTTTCAAGAGAGTTCACTGTTTGAGCCTTAACATGTGAATTAGTTGCCACTATAACATGAGAAGTTTTATAAGAAATAATTGATGTTATGATGCTAGGAAAAGTGATCGAAATTGTCATTGATCAAACTTGTGCACTTTGCTAGCATTCACACTTCATAAATTATTTCTTTTATCATTTACCTACTCGAGGACGAGTAGGAATTAAGCTTGGGGATGCTGATACGTCTCCAACGTATCTATAATTTATGAAGTATTCATGCTATTTTATTATAATTCTTGGATGTTTTACAATCATTTTATAGCAACTTTACATCATTTTTTGGGACTAACCTATAGACCCAGTGCCCAGTGCAAGTTGCGGTTTTTTTCTTGTTTTTTACATCGCAGGAAATCAATACCAAACGGAGTCCAAACGCAACGAACTCCACGGAGATTTTTTATGGACCAGAAGGCATCCATTGGGCCAGAGTACCACCTGGGTGGTGCCCCGAGGGGGGAACAACCCACCAGGGCGTGCTAGGGCCCCCTGGCGCGCCCAGGTGGGTTGTGCCCACCTCGGTGGCCTCCCGCACCCCCTCTTTGCACTATAAATTCCCAAATATTCCGAAACCCATCGAGGTTAACCTAGATCAGAAGTTCCGCCGCCGCAAGGCTCTGTAGCCACCAAAAACAAATTTAGACCCGTTCCGACACCCTGCCGGAGGGGGGAATCATCTCCGGTGGCCATCTTCATCATCCCGGCGGCCACCAAGATGAGGAGGGAGTAGTCCACCCTCGGGGCTGAGGGTTTGTACCAGTAGCTATGTGTTTAATCTCTCTCTCTCATGATCTATATCATGGGCTTTGTTAATATAGATGGATCATATGATGTTTCTCCCCTGTATACTCTTGTTGTGATGAATTGAATCTTTACCCTTTGAAGTTTTGTCTTGTCGGATTGAATATTCAGATATGAGAACACATGATGTATGTCTTGCGGTATGAATACTTTGTTGGGGAACGTAGTAATTTCAAAAAAATTCCTACGCACACACAAGATCATGGTGATGCATAGCAACGAGAGGGGAGAGTGTGTCCACGTACCCTCATAGACCGAAAGCGGAAGCATTAGCACAACGCGGTTGATGTAGTCGTATGTCTTCACGATCCGACCGATCAAGTACCGTACGCACGGCTGCTACCTCTTAAGCTTGCGTTGGATTTCCCCGAAGAGGAGAGGATGATGCAGCAAAGTAGTGTAAGTATTTCCTTCAGTTTTTGAGAACCAAGGTATCAATCCAGTAGGAGGCCACGCGCGAGTCCCTCGTACCTACACAAAACAAATAGCTCCACACAACCAACGCGATTAGGGGTTGTCAATCCCTTCACGGTCACTTACGAGAGTGAGATCTGATAGAGATGATAGATAATATTTTTGGTATTTTTGGTATAAAGATGCAAAGTAAAATAAAAAGCAAAGCAATAATAAAGTGGTGGAAGATTAATATGATAGAGAATAGACCCGGGGGCCATAGATTTCACTAGTGGCTTCTCTCAAGAGCATAAGTATTTTACGGTGGGTGAACGAATTACTGTTGAGCAATTGACAAAATTAAGCATAGTTTTGAGAGTATCTAGGTATGATCATGTATATAGGAATCACGTCCGAGACAAGTAGACCGACTCCTTCCTGCATCTACTACTATTACTCCACTCATCGACCGCTATCTAGCATGCATCTAGAGTATTAAGATAATGAAAACAGAGTAACGCCTTAAGCAAGATGACATGATGTAGAGGGATAAATTCATGCAATATGATAAAAACCCCATCTTGTTATCCTCGATGGCAACAATACAATACGTGCCTTGCTGCCCCTCATCCTTTGGGAAAGGACACCGCAAGATTGAACCCAAAGGTAAGCACTTCTCCCATTGCAAGAACTACCAATCTAGTTGGCCAAACCAACCGGATAATTCAAAGAGACTTGCAAAGATAACCAATCACACATAAAAGAATTCAGAGAAGATTCAAATATTGTTCATAGATAATCTTGATCATAAACCCACAATTCATCGTCTCAACAAACACACCACAAAAAGAAGATTACATCGAATAGATCTCCATGAGAGAGGGGGAGAACATTGTATTGAGATCCAAAAAGAGAGAAGAATCCCTCTAGCTACTAACTATGGACCCGAAGGTCTGAGGTAAAATACTCACACTTCATCGGAGGTGCTATGATGATGTAGAAGCCCTCCGTGGTGGATTCCCCTTCCGGCGGAGCTCTAGAACAGGCCCCAAGATGGGATCTCGTGGATACAGAAAGTTGTAGCGGTGGAATTAGGTTTTTGGCTCCGTATATGATCGTTCGGGGGTACATAGGTATATATAGGAGAAAGGAGTACGTCGATGGAGCAACGGGGGGCCCATGAGGCAGGGGCACGCCCAGGGGGGTAGGGCGCGCCCCCCACCCTCGTGGCCACCTCCTGGCTTTCTTGACGGGGGGTCCAAGTCTCTTGGATCATGTTCGGTGAGAAAACCGCGTTCCCGAAGGTTGCATTCCGTTTGGACTCCGTTTGATATTCCGTTTCTTCAAAACTCTGAAATAGGCAAAAAACAGCAATTCTGGGCTGGGCCTCCGGTTAATAGGTTAGTCCCAAAAGTTAAATAAAAGTGGAAAATAAAGCCCAATATGGTCCAAAACAGTAGATAATATATCATGGAGCAATCAAAAATTATAGATACGTTGGAGACGTATCAGGCATCCCCAAGCTTAACTCCTGCTCGTCCTCGAGTAGGTAAATGATAAAAAAAGAATTTTTGATGCGGAGTGCTACTTGGCATAATTTTAATGTAATTCTTCTTAATTGTGGTATGAATATTAAGATCTGAAAGATTCAAGACAAAAGTTCATATTGACATAAAAATAGTAATACTTCAAGCATACTACCAAAGCAATCATGTCTTCTCAAAATAACATGGCCAAAGAAAGTTATCCCTACAAAATCATATAGTCTGGCTATGCTCTATCTTCACCACAAGTATTTAAATCATGCACAACCCCGATGACAAGCCAAGCAATTGTTTCATACTTTTGACATTCTCAAAACTTTTTCAATCTTCACGCAACACATGAGCGTGAGCCTTGGATATAGCACTATGGGTCGAATAGAAGGGTGGTTGTGGAGACGACAAAAAGGGAGAAGATAGTCTCACATCAACTAGGCGTATGAACGGGATATGGAGATGCCCATCAATAGATATCAATGTGAGTGAGTAGGGATTGCCATGCAACAGATGCACTAGAGCTATAAGTATATGAAAGCTCAACAAAATAAACTAAGTGGGTGTGCATCCAACTCGCTTGCTCCACGAAGACCTAGGGCAGTTTGAGGAAGCCCATCATTGGAATATACAAGCCAAGTTCTATAATGAAAAATTCCCACTAGTATATGAAAGTGACAAAATGAGAGACTCTCTATCATGAAGATCATGGTGCTACTTTGAAGCACAAGTGTGGTAAAAGGATAGTAAAATTTTCCCTTCTCTCTTTTTCTCTCATTTTTTCATTTGGGCCTTTTCTCTTTTTTTATGGCCTCTTTTTTTTCGTCCGGAGTCTCATCCCGACTTATGGGGGAATCATAGTCTCCATCATCCTTTCCTCACTTGGGACAATGCTCTAAAAATGATGATCATCACACTTTTATTTAATTACAACTCAACAATTACAACTCGATACTTAGAAAAAAATATGACTCTATGTGTATGCCTCCGGCGGTGTACCGGGATATGCAATGATTCATGAGTGACATGTATGAAAGAATTATGAACTGTGGCTTTGCCACAAATACGATGTCAACTATATGATCATGCTAAGCAATATGACAATGATGGAGTGTGTCATAATAAACGGAATGGTGGAAAATTGCCTGGCAATATATCTCGGAATGGCTATGGAAATGCCATAATAGGTAGGTATGGTGGCTGTTTTGAGGAAGGTATATGGTGGGTGTATTGCACTGACGAATGTTGCGCGGTACTAGAGAGGCTAGCAGTGGTGGAAAGGTGAGAGTGCGTATAATCCATGGACTCAACATTAGTCATAAAGAACTTATATACTTACTGCAAAAATCTACAAGTTATCAAAGCAAAGTATTACGCGCATGCTCCTAGGGGGATAGATTGGTAGGAAAAGACCATCGCTCGTCCCCGACCGCCACTCATAAGGAAGACAAAAAATAAATAAATCATGCTCCGACTTCATCACATAACGGTTCACCATACGTGCATGATACGGGAATCACAAAATTTAACACAAGTATTTCTTAAATTCACAACTACTCAACTAGCATGACTCTAATATCACCATCTTCATATCTCAAAACAATTATCAAGCATCAAACTTCTCATAGTATTCAACGCACTCATAAGAAAGTTTTACAAATCTTGAATACCAAGCGTATTAGGATTATTTAAGCAAATTACCATGCTATTTAAGACTCTCAAAATAATCTAAGTGAAGCATGAGAGATAAATAGTTTCTATAAAACAAATCCACCACCGTGCTCTAAAAGATATAAGTGAAGCACTAGAGCAAAACTATATAGCTCAAAAGATATAAGTGAAGCACATAGAGTATTCTAACAAATTCCAAATCATGTATGGCTCTCTAAAAAGGTGTGTACAGCAAGGATGATTGTGGTAAACTAAAAAGTAAATACTCAAATCATACAAGACGCTCCAAGAAAAACACATATCATGTGGTGAATAAAAATATAGCTCCAAGTAAAGTTACCGATGGAAGTAGACGAAAGAGGGGATGCCTTCCGGGGCATCCCCAGGCTTTGGATTTTTGGTGTCATTAGATTATCTTGGGGTGCCATGGTCATCCCCAAGCTTAGGCTCTTGCCACTCCTTGTGCCATAATCCAACAAAAGATTTCACCCAAAACTTGAAAACTTCACAACACAAAACTCAACAGAAATCTCGTGAGCTCCGTTAGCGAAAGAAAACAAAAGACCACTTCAAGGTACTGTAATGAACTCATTCTCTATTTATATTTGTGTTAAACCTACTGTATTCCAACTTCTATATGGTTTATAAACTATTTTACTAGCCATAGATTCATCAAAATAAGCAAACAACACACGAAAAACAGAATCTGTCAAAAACAGAACAGTCTGTAGTAATCTGTAACTAACGCAAACTTCTCGAACTCCAAAAAATCAGCCAAACTACGACGACCGAGTAAATTTGTGTATTGATCAGCAGCAATTGGAATCACTATTTTAGCACGTTCTGGTGATTTTTAACAATTCTTTTCGTGAACAGAAAGTTTCTGGAAATTACAGCAAGATCAAACAACTATCATCCAGGAAGATCCTATAGGTTTAACTTGGCACAAAAACTAATTAAAACATAAAAAGACATCTAACCAGAGGCTAGAACAAATATTTATTCCTAAACATAAGTAAAAGCAAAAAAACTAAAAATAAAATTGGGTTGCCTCCCAACAAGCGCTATCGTTTAACGCCCCTAGCTAGGCATAAAAGCAAGGATAGATCTAGGTATTGCCATCTTTGGTAGGCAATCCATAAGTAGCTCCCATGATAGATTCATATGGTAATTTTATTTTATTTATAGGGAAGTGTTCCATGCCTTTCTTTAATGGAAATTGGAATCTAATATTCCCTTCCTTCATATCAATAATTGCACCAATCGTTCTAAGGAAAGGTCTACCAAGAATAATAGGACATGAAGGATTGCAATCTATATCAAGAACGATAAAATATACGGGCACATAATTCCTATTTGCAACAATAAGAACATCATTAATTCTTCCCATAGGTTTTTTTTATAGTGGAATCCGCAAGATGCAATTTTAGAGAGCAATCATCAAAATCACGGAAATCTAGCAAATCACACAAAGTTTTGGGAATAGTGGACACTAGCACCCAAATCACATAAAGCATAAAAATCATGATCCTTAATCTTAATTTTAATAGTTGGTTCCCATTCATCATAGAGTTTTCTAGGGATAGAAACTTCCAACTCAAGTTTTTCTTCATAAGATTGCATCAAGGCATCAACGATATGTTTGGTAAAGGCTTTATTTTGACTATAAGCATGATGAGAATTTAGCACGGATTGCAACAAGGAAATACAATAAATTAAAGAGCAGCTTTCATAATTAAATTCCTTGAAATCGAAAATAGTGGGTTTAGCAACATCTAGTGTTTTGATTTCTTCAATCCCACTTTTATCAATTTTAGCATCAAGATCTAAAAACTCTGAATTTTTGGAACACCTTCTAGGTAAAGGTGGATCATATTCAGTCTCATCATTATCAAGATTCATATTGCAAAACAAAGATTTGATAGGGGATACATCAATAACTTTTAGATCTTCATATTTATTTTCATGGAAATTGGAAGAACATGCTTTAATAAAGGCATCTTTCGTAGCACGCATCCTAGCGGTCCTTTCCTTGCACTCATCAATGGAAATTCTCATAGCTTTGAGAGACTCATTGTTATCATGCTTAGGAGGAATAGATCTAAGCTTTAAAGAATCAACATCAAGAGAAATTCTATCAATGTTCCTAGCCAATTCATCAACTTTAAGCAATTTCTCTTCAAGCAAAGCATTAAAATTTCCTCTATACGCGTTGATTATTAGAGGGATTACTAGGATAAGGCCTAGGATTAAAATTTCCATAAGAGTTGTTGTAGGAATTTCCATAATTATTAGAGGGATTACTAGGATAAGGCCTAGGATTAAAGTTTCCTCTATACGCGTTGTTACCAAAATTATTCCTACCAACAAAATTCACATCCATATATTCATTATTATTCTCAATCAAAGTAGACAAAGGCATATCATTATGATTAGAAGAAACACTCTTAGTAGCAAATAATTTCATAAGTTCATCCATCTTTCCACTCAAAACATTAATTTCTTCTACCGCATGCACCTTTTTATTAGTAGATCTTTCAATGTGCCATTGAGAATAATTAACCATACTATTATCTAGGAGTTTAGTAGCTTCTCCTAAAGTGATTTCCATAAAAGTGCCTCCCGCGGCCGAATCCAAAAGATTTCTAGAAGCAAAATTCAATCCGGCATAATTTTTTTGTATAAATCCACAAATTCAAACCATGAGTAGGGCAATTACGTATCATTAATTTCATCCTCTCCCAAGCTTGTGCAACATGTTCATGATCAAGTTGCTTAAAATTCATAATATCGTTTCTAAGAGAGATGATCTTAGAGGGAGGAAAATACTTAGAGATAAAAGCATCTTTGCACTTGTTCCAAGAATCAATACTATTTTTAGGCAAAGACGAAAACCAAGCTTTAGCACGATCTCTAAGTGAAAAAGGAAATAGCTTCAATTTAACAACATCATTGTCAACATCCCTCTTCTTTTGCATATGACATAAATCAACGAAGCTATTCAGATGAGTAGCGGCATCTTCACTAGGAAGGCCGGTGAATTGATCTTTCACAACAAGATTCAACAAAGCAGTATTGATTTCACAAGATTCAGTATTGGTAGGAGGAGCAATCGGAGTGCTAAGGAAATCATTATTGTTGGTATTGGTAAAGTCACACAATTTGGTATTATCTTGAGCCATCATGACAAGCAAGCGATCCAACACACGAGCAAACAAAAGCAAGCGAGAAAAAGGAAAACGGAAGAGAGAGGGCGAATAAAACGGCAAGGGTGAAGTGGGGGAGAGGCAAATGGCAAATAATGTAATGCGAGAGGATTGTGATGGGTACTTGGTATGTTGACTTTTGCGTAGACCTCCCCGGCAACGGCGCCAGAAATTCTTCTTGCTACCTCTTAAGCTTGCGTTGGATTTACCCGAAGAGGAGAGGATGATGTAGCAAAGTAGCGTAAGTATTTCCCTCAGTTTTTGAGAACCAAGGTATCAATCCAGTAGGAGGCCACGCGCGAGTCCCTCATACCTACACAAAACAAATAGCTCCACGCAACCAAGGGGTTGTTAATCCCTTCACGTTCACTTACGAGAGTGAGATCTGATAGAGATGATAGATAATATTTTTTGTATTTTTGGTATAAAGATGCAAACTAAAATAAAAAGCAGAGTAAAAAAAGCAAAGCAATAATAAAGTGGTGGAAGATTAATATGATAGAGAATAGACCCGGGGGCCATGGATTTCACTAGTGGCTTCTCACAAGAGCATAAGTATTTTACGGTGGGTGAACGAATTACTGTTGAGCAATTGACAGAATTAAGCATAGTTATGAGAGTATCTAGGTATGATCATGTATATAGGCATCACGTCCGAGACAAGTAGACCGACTCCTACCTGCATCTACTACTATTACTCCACTCATCGACCGCTATCCAGCATGCATCTAGAGTATTAAGTTAATGAAAACTTAGTAACGCCTTAAGCAAGATGACATGATGTAGAGGGATAAATTCATGCAATATGATAAAAACCCCATCTTGTTATCCTCGATGGCAATAATACAATACGTGCCTTGCTGCCCCTCATCCTTTGGGAAAGGACACCGCAAGATTGAACCCAAAGCTAAGCACTTCTCCCATTGCAAGAACTACCAATCTAGTTGGCCAAACCAAGCGGATAATTCAAGAGACTTGCAAAGATAACCAATCATACATAACAGAATTCAGAGAAGATTCAAATATTGTTCATAGATAATCTTGATCATAAACCCACAATTCATCGATCTCAACAAACACACCGCAAAAAGAAGATTACATCGAATGGATCTCCACGAGAGAGGGGGAGAACATTGTATTGAGATCCAGAAAGAGAGAAGAAGCCATCTAGCTACTAACTATGGACCCGAAGGTATGAGGTAAACTACTCACACTTCATTGGAGGGGCTATGATGATGTAGAAGCCCTCCATGGTGGATTCCCCTTCCGTCGGAGCTCCGGAACAGGCCCCGAGATGGGATCTCGTGGATACAGAAAGTTGCGGCGGTGGAATTAGGTTTTTGGTTCCGTATCTAATCGTTCGGGGGTATGTAGGTATATATAGGAGGAAGGGGTACGTCGGTGGAGAAACGGGGGGCCCACGAGGCAGGCGCGCCACAGGGGTAGGGCGCCCCCCCACCTCGTGGCCACCTCCTTGCTTTCTTGACGGGGGTCCAAGTCTCCTGGATCATGTTCGGTGAGAAAATCGCGTTCCCGAAGGTTTCATTCCGTTTGGACTCCGTTTGATATTCCGTTTCTTCGAAACCCTGAAATAGGCAAAAAACAACAATTTTGGGCTGGCCCTCCGGTTAATAGGTTAGTCCCAAAAGTAATATAAAAGTGAAAAATAAAGCCCAATATGGTCCAAAACAGTAGAAAATATAGCATGGAGCAATAAAAAATTATAGATACGTTGGAGACGTATCAACGGCACCTCCGAGTTCAGCACACGTTCAGCCCGATGACGTCCCTCGAACTCCGATCCAGCCAAGTGTTGAAGGAGAGTTTACAAGACGACGGTGTGGTGACGATGATGATGTTCTATCAAGCAGGCTTCGCCTAAGCAATCGCTACAAGATTATCGAGGTGGACTATGGTGGAGGGGGCATCGCTGCGGCTAAAAGATCAAACTACCAATTGTTGTGTCTCTAGGGTGCCCCCTGCCCCGTATATAAAGGAGCAAGGGGTGCGGCCGGCCCTAGAGAGGCGGCGCCAGGAGGAGTCCTACTCCTACCGGGAGTAGGACTCCCCCCTTTTTCTTGTTGGACTAGGAGAGAGGGGGGAAGGAGGTGGAGGAGAGGAAGGAAAGGGGGGCGCCACCCCCCTCTCCTTGTCCTATTCGGACTAGGGGGGAGGGGCGCACGTCCCTTTCCCTGGCCGCCTCTCCTCTCTTCCACTAAGGCCCACTATGGCCCATTAACCTCCCGGGGGTTCCGGTAACCTCCCGGTACTCCGGTAAAATCCTGATTTCACCCGGAACACTTCCGATATCCAAACATAGGCTTCCAATATATCAATCTTTATGTCTCGACCATTTCGAGACTCCTCGTCATGTCCGTGATCACATCCTGGACTCCGAACAACCTTCAGTACATCAAAACGTATAAACTCATAATATAACTGTTATCGAAACGTTAAGCGTGCGGACCCTACGGTTTCGAGAACTATGTAGACATGACCGAGACACGTCTCGGGTCAATAACCAATAGCGGAACCCGGATGCTCATATTGGTTCCTACATATTCTATGAAGATCTTTATTGGTCAGACCGCATAACAACATACGTTGTTCCCTTTGTCATCGGTATGTTACTTGCCCGAGATTCGATCGTCGGTATCTCAATACCTAGTTCAATCTCGTTACCGGTAAGTCTCTTTACTCGTTCCGTAATACATCATCCCGCAACTAACTCATTAGTTGCAATGCTTGCAAGGCTTAAGTGATGTGCATTACCGAGAGGGCCCAGAGAAACCTCTCCGACAATCGGAGTGACAAATCCTAATCTCGAAATACGCCAACCCATCAAGTACCTCTAGAGACACTTGTAGAGCACCTTTATAATCACCCAGTTACATTGTGACATTTGGTGGCACACAAAGTGTTCCTCCGGTAAACGGGAGTTGCATAATCTCATAGTCATAGGAACATATATAAGTCATGAAGAAAGCAATAGCAACATACTAAATGATCGTGTGCTAAGCTAACGGAATGGGTTCATGTCAATCACATCATTCTCCTAATGATGTGATCCCGTTAATCAAATGACAACTCATGTCTATGGCTAGGAAACATAACCATCTTTGATCAACGAGCTAGTCAAGTAGAGGCATACTAGTGAAACTCTATTTGTCTATGTATTCGCACATGTATTATGTTTCCGGTTAATACAATTCTAGCATGAATAATAAACTTTTATCATGATATAAGGAAATAAATAATAACTTTATTATTGCTAGTAGGGCATATTTCCATTAGTCTCCCACTTGCACTAGAGTCAATAATCTAGATTACATAGTAATGATCCTAACACCCATGGAGTCTTGGTGCTGATCATGTTTTGCTCGTGGAAGAGGCTTAGTCAACGGGTCTACAACATTCAGATCCGTATGTATCTTGCAAATTTCTATGACCCCCACCTGGACTAGATCCCGGATGGAATTGAAGCGTCTCTTGATGTGCTTGGTTCTCTTGTGAAATCTGGATTCCTTCGCCAAGGCAATTGCGCCAGTATTGTCACAAAAGATTTTCATTGGACCCGATGCACTAGGTATGACACCTAGATCGGATATGAATTCCTTCATCCAGACTCCTTCATTTGCTACTTCCGAAGCAGCTATGTACTCTGCTTCACACGTAGATCCCGCCATGACGCTTTGTTTAGAACTACACCAACTGACAGCTCCACCGTTCAATGTAAACACGTATCCGGTTTGCGATTTAGAATCGTCCGGATCAGTGTCAAAGCTTGCATCAACGTAACCATTTACGATGAGCTCTTTTTCACCTCCATAAACGAGAAACATATCCTTAGTCCTTTTCAGGTATTTCAGGATATTCTTGACCGCTGTCCAGTGATCCACTCCTGGATTACTTTGGTACCTCCCTTCTAAACTTATAGCAAGGCACACATCAGGTCAGGTACATAGCATTGCATACATGATAGAGCCTATGGCTGAAGCATAGGGAACATCTTTCATCTCCTCTCTATCTTCTGCAGTGGTCGGGCATTGAGTCTTACTCAACTTCACACCTTGTAACACAGGCAAGAACCCTTTCTTTGCTTGATCCATTTTGAACTTCTTCAAAACTTTGTCAAGGTATGTTCTTTGTCAAGGTATCTTCTCTCTATAGATCTTGATGCCCAATATATAAGCAGCTTCACCGAGGTCTTTCATTGAAAAACTCTTATTCAAGTATCCTTTTATGCTATCTAGAAATTCTATATCATTTCCAATCAGCAATATGTCATCCACATATAATATCAGAAATGTTACAGAGCTCCCACTCACTTTCTTGTAAATACAGGCTTCTCCAAAAGTCTGTACAAAACCAAATACTTTGATCATACTATTAAAATGTTTATTCCAACTCCGAGAGGCTTGCACCAGTCCATAAATGGATCGCTGGAGCTTGCACACTTTGTTAGCTCCCTTTGGATCGACAAAACCTTCCGGTTGCATCATATACAACTCTTCTTCCGGAATTCCATTCAGGAATGCAGTTTTGACATCCATCTGCCATATTTCATAATCATAAAATGCGGCAATTGCTAACATGATTCGGACAGACTTAAGCATCACTACGGGTGAGAAGGTCTCATCGTAGTCAATCCCTTGAACTTGTCGAAAACCTTTTGCAACAAGTCGAGCTTTGTAGACAGTAACATTACCGTCAGCATTAGTCTTCTTCTTGAAGATCCATTTATTCTCAATTACTTGCTGATCGTCGGGCAAGTCAACCAAAGTCCATACTTTGTTCTCATACATGGATCCCATCTCAGATTTCATGGTGTGACGCCCTCAATTCAATCGTACACTAATCATGCACGCAAATGTGTATGACCAAGATCAAGGACTCACGGGAAGATATCACAACACAACTCTAGACACCAACTAAAATAAATACAAGCTTTATATTACAAGCCATGGGCCTCGAGGGCTCGAATACATAAGCTCGAATACACAAGAGTCAGCGGAAGCAACAATATCTGAGTACATACATAAGTTAGACAAGTTTGCCTTAAGAAGGCTAGCACAAAAGCAACATCGATCGAAAAGGCAAGGCCTCCTGCCTGGGAGCCTCCTAACTACTCCTGGTCGTCGGTGGCCTCCACGTAGTAGTATGCATCGGCGGTGGCATCTGCCTCTGGCTCCGTCATCTGGTTGCATCAACCGGAAAAGAAGAAGAAAGGGGAAGAGGGGAGCAAAGCAACCGTGAGTACTCATCCAAAGTACTCGCAAGCAAGGATCTACACTACATATGCAACATTATCAAAGGAAGGCTATATATGTGGACTGGGCTGCGTAAATGCGAGAATAGAGGGAAGGCCTAGTCCTATCGAAGACTAGCATCTTCCGAAACCACCATCTTGCAGCAAATAGGAGGGAGTAGAGTGGCATAAAGTAAAGTAGTAGTAGTGTTATCAACCTCGTCAGGAGATCCTTTCTCGACTCCTGCGAGAAAGAAATCCCCGAGCCATACTATCCAGCTTATCATCACAATCCAGTTCTCATCACCATCAAATTCTCATCACAAGTATCCAGTTCTAGTTGTATCGATCGGGATACAACTCCAAGTGTCCGTTACCGTAGGACAGGCTATCGGTAGATTTTTTCTTCGCTGCAGGGGTGCACTAACTTACCCACCACGCTCGCTTAACTCCGGCCGGACACACTTTCCAGGGTCATGCCCGGCCTCGGCCAAACAATACGCCGCAACCCGACCTAGGCTTAATAGAGAGGCCAGCACGCCGGACTAAACCTATGCCCCAGGGTCATGGGCCATCTCCCGGGAACTCCTACATCGCTATGCGTCTGCGGCCGGTGAGCAGACCTAGCTACCTCCTTCAACAAGGCAGGTGCTTACGTAGTCCAACTCGGCGCGCGCCGCTCAGTCGCTGACGTCTATTAAGCTTCGGCTGATGTATATGACGCAGAACGCCCATACTATGCCCACGTGATGGTTAGTGCTATCAGCCCAGAGGCCCCTCGGATCAAATATCCAAATCGTAGTGGATTAGGAACGCGCGGTAACAAGCAGAGACTCATGAAAGATGTGACCCCGTTGCCCCGTCTCGAGGACTTGCGGCAAGGGCTAGGAATGCCCGGCCACGCCTCGTAATTATCTCGCGGGCACCCTCCAGGTCAACCCGTCTCCACATCACTCGCAATTAAGCTCGCGTGGGTACCCCTCAGGGTCGACCCGTCTTTCCAAATGTGAGGTAAAGTCCAAGTATCCGTGTGTCCAAACATCAAGGAAAACCCGAGGAATCACCCCGATGAATTCCACTAGATGTAATCATCAAGGTGAACGTAAGAGGAATCACCCCCGAGGTTCACACTTGAGGGGTTGCACGACAGAGTCGTATCGGAAGTGGTTAAGGAGGAAATCACCCTCGATGACCACGACCGAATAGGTTCACCCTCGGTACTCGATAGTAACCCAGTAGTGTTGAGCAACTAAGGGGAAAGTGATGTGCGGTGCCGGTGCCTGGTCTTCGGTCCCGTTGATCGGGTCTTCAATGATGAAGTAGGGGCAACAAGGACAAGGTGGGGGTCACTGATGGATCACTAACCAACCTATACTAAGCAGTTTAGGATAAGGTGTAGGTAACAATAAGCGTGTTACAAAAGCGGGCTATGCATCGTAATAGGAGCAATCAATAACAGTAGCAAAATCTAATGCAAGCATGAGAGAATGGAATGGGCGATGTCGGGATGATCAAAGGTGGGGCTTGCACAGTTGCTCAGCAAGGAGGGGTCGTCGTCGATGTAGTCGATCACAGGGGCATCAGCATCGGTCTAGGGGTCTACCGGAGAGAAGAGGGGGAAGAAACAGTAAATACACACAAACATAAGCATAACAAGACAATAAGAAGGGCAGAGGTGATCTAATGTAGCGTTAGGCGATACTGGCGAAGAGGGAAAACATCCGGGAAAGTTTTCCCGGTTCCGGACATGTGTCAGACAGACGACCGGAGGGGGAATGTCCCATGTTCAGCATGCTAGGGGCATGTGACAGATGAACGGACCGCGTATTCGGATTCGTTGGATTTTTCTGAGCAACTTTCATATAGAAAACATTTTCATCGGAGTTACGGTTTAATTTCTATAAATTTTCAAAGTTTAAACAATATCCTGGAATTATCTAAATTAACGGAAAAGGGAAATATGACATCAGCATGTTGCAATGTCGACGTCAAGAGGTCAATTGTCGGTGACCAGTCAAACTGACAGTGGTGCCCACATGTCAGCCCACTGTAATTAACAGAGTTTATATTAAACTAAACTAAGGTTAAATAGCTCTTTGGGCCCCACATGTCAGTCTCTAATTAGTAACTAATTAGGTTTTAGTTATTAAAACATTTTAATTAACTAAAATGGGCGGTGGGGCCCGTGTGTCAGTGGCATTGGTTGCTGGTCAAGAGTTGACCGGTCAACCAGCCAACTGGGACCCATGAGGCCCATCGGGCAAGGGTTCGGTGGCCCAGGCCGCCACGTCAGCTTATCGCCGGAGCAACGCCGGCGAGGCGAAACACGGCGGCGCGACCACGGGGTTTGTCGGAAAACGACTACAGGGCACGGGGAAGGACGCGGCTAGGCGCGTTCGAACGACCACTCAGCGCCGCGTCGTTTGGTGGTGGTGGCATCGCCGCACCTGGCCGGAAACGTCGCCGGTGACGAGGTCCGCGGCGGTCCGTTCGGGCGCTCATTAGGGACGGCGCTAGGAGGCACGGGAGGGGGCGTGCGCGTGCGCGTTGGATCGGGCGTTCGACGCTGCTTCCATCTACGGCGGCGGCGCGGCCTGTAGCTGGCTAGAATGACGACGACGAGAGGCCGGGCGGACGTCAGCATTCGGCCGCGGTCGGAAACGTGGCTAGAGGGCACGGGGAGGCACGAGCTCGAGCTCGTTGGGCTCATGGGAGCACGAGGAGCTCGTTGCCGTGTCCTGGTGAGCGACAGGCTATGGCCACGGCGCGGCGATCGATCCGCGGCGACGGGCCCACGGCAACGGTGAAGAGGTAGCTACGACGCGCGAAGAGGCTAACGAAGGGGAGCAGGAGACGGGGAAGCTCACCGCGTGGCTCACACGTAGGCCCGTGACGGTTTAGGAGCTGCAGGCTTCGTCATAATTGACGACGACGCCGGCAACCGAAGAGGAAGAAGACAACGGCGATCTCGCATTGCAGAGTTGAGGAGCTCCAACGGGCGGCACTAGTCGATGGAGAGGGCTACGATGGACCCCGCAGACGTATCGACGAGGTGCGGGTGCGGCGGTGGTCGCGGCGGGGCGAAGTGGCCGGCGACGAGCGCGTCGTGGAGGTGGAGGGAAAGGGGATCTGGGGAGAACCCAGAGGAGAGTGGGGCGACAGAGGAGAGCAGGGGAGTGAGTGGGGCACAGGGGAGAGGACCGAGGCGTCGGGGTGTGGAGGCCTTATCCTCCCCCTCGTCGTCGACGGCGAGGCGGTCCGGGGCGACCGCGCCCCTGTAGCGACGGGGTCGGTCGAACAGGGAAGGCGACCCGGGGGTAAGGTGGGCCGGCTGGTCCGGATGGGCCAAGGCCCAGGGAGGCAGGGGCTTCCTTTCCTCTTTTCATTTTCTTTTAAAACTTTTCTGTTTTTATTTAACAGTAGCCTTTTGCAGTTTCTTTTGCAGTAATTATCTTTTGCAAAAATGCGCCACTGGTGAAAACAAATACTAGGGGCAGTGGTGCACTGCCACCATAAGCTTGGGATTTATTTGAATCCATTTGGAATTTTCATAATTGGAGTAGCATTTTAAAATGCTAGAATTTGCACTGGATTAATTGCTCTGCTCATTTTAGCAACATAGTGATGTTCTTTTCTTAACATCAATTGTTTTGGAATATTTTCTAAAAATGAACATTTTTCCAGCAAGTTTTGCAACTTCAAATTTCACTTTGAATTTGAATAGAATTCAGAGAAGGGATTTGAGCTGAGATATTACCCCAACATGTTTAAGCTTTGTAAAACAAGATGACTTGGCACTGATCATAAGGGATTACTGTAGTGTGATGCTGGGGATGTTACAAATCTCCTCCACTACAAGAAATCTCGTCCCGAGATTTAAGGGGGTGGATTAAGGGGGGGAGACTCGGGAAGGGCGAAGCTTAGCACAAGATAGGTGCTTAGGGGCTATCTCAGTGAACATGGCATAGAGGCACCTCTTGAGACGAAATTCAATAAAGTCGTCGAGAACAAGGTAATGAGATGCAATAAGAAGCTTCAACTGGGTAGGCAATCGTTTGTTGCCTGAAACAAGGGGGTGAAAGGGGTTTCAGAGCGACGGGAATATGTATTGTGTCTGATACCAGAATTGGTGATCTCACGAAAGGTGGCTATGATTTACATACGAAACCAAGCGTGATAATTTTTTTGAAACAGGGGTATACATGAGAGTCAGGTTTTGCTCCCGTGGGCGTAGTTTATGGACCCACCATGTGGGTTAAAAGCAGGAAGGAGCTAACATTTTGCACGGTCATGATAGCAAGGCAGGTCAGAGGATAACATGTCAGTTATGTTGGCAACAACGTTGGTACCAAGGGCGAGGCACGAAGAGAACCATTTTCCTGCTCGTTGAACGAGGCAGACCAATAGTCAAAGTTCTCATCCATCTGTGGCTACCAGAATGTCATCATCAATAGTAACAAGGTCTTACTGACAAATTGTACGCCGAGGTGTTTTCATAAGCGGGGAACTATTGCTGCTTAGCTCTCATAAACCACAAGAAAGGTTAAACAAAACAATGGAAAAGAAAAGGTGATCATTAGATTAATCAGAACATTGGAAAGGAAAAAAATGTGTTTACACACAAGGATTGGGAGTATATCCTTCCCAAGGGGAAGCGGAGCAGGATATACAAGATATCACATTAAGTTCAAAAGCATTTAGATGAAGGGGGCGAGGGAAGAATCATGATATTAGCCATACAACGGTGTTTGGATAATAGATCAAGAAACAATCGACAATGTGCTTCCAATGTTCTTGTTGATATTCGGAATACCTGAGTCATGCTTCGAGGTAGCATTAACATGGTGTTACAAGTAGGGGTTGGAGTTGAAGATCACAAGAGATACTCAAGGAACAATTGCAGCAATAGAAGGAGTCCAAGGTATAACCAAGACATGATCAATCATGTGTTGGAAAGAAGACAAGGGGGTTAGTCGATGATAATACAAATCATCGTAGGTCAAGGAGGGTATTTCTCACCATGAATTCAATTGTCATTTCAACAAAAGTCAAAATGTTGATGCTGCTCACGACGCCTTTGTCGAGAGGCTCTATGAAGATGCCATCGAGGAGCGATGCCATCAAGCAACAAGAAGGAAGAAGCGAAAGGCTATTGGAACCATGAGTATGACACAAAGTCGAAATCAAACTTGCTGGTCAAGGTGAAATGACATGACGAGAAAGATTGATGTAAGCTTAGCTCATCATCGAAAATTGTGCTCCGGGAAGAAGAACCAGGTAGCACAGTTAAAATTTGGCACGAAATGATATAGCCGATCAGGCTAGGAATGACTTGAAGGATTATTAAACTCGTAAGCAATGATAATTACTTAGAGTTATTAAATCGGAGTGTGGAATCGATTCACTTGTCGGTGTTCTCGGTTGACAAACAACCCAGATCCCATGAAGTGACAAAGACAGGGTATGATAGTACTCCATCAAAATTTCATAAGATGCAGTGCAATGACATGATATCCTCGAGATACCAGAGGGTAATACTCGAAGGAAGATCAAAATAGAGGTTGCGGAGATGCATCGATCTGAAGAAGGCAAGTGCTTTAACTTGTCCGAGAAATGGAATTAAAGGGGAACAATCATGGTCAGAACCACGGTTGCAAAGGATCAAATCACAGATATAAGATGATCTTATACCATGGGGAAATTAATTTTAAGAGAAGCTTCCATGATAAGATCTACATCGTGTCCATGGGCATGAACACAAAGTTCAAGGTCGACTCCCACTTCTTCAATGCATAACCTTTCATTTACTTCTTGCTTTTGACGAAGTTGTAGTTTAGAATTCTTTTATCTGGCGTAACACCAGTAGAGTATGACCCATAGAAATTTCCGGGTTCACACAAATTAGGGAAAGCATTAGTTCAACCCGTCGGGGCATCTTAGGAACATTTGCCAAAACTTCAGAGGTAATTAACTCAAGCTCGAAAGCAAGGCATGGTTGACAAAGCAGAGAATACAATTTACCAAAGGCAATATGTATCTGAGGAAAGGCTCCAAAAAGTTATTGAATATGAAGGACGTTGTCAGATAAAATCCAAAAAAGGGATCTGGCGATCCACATAGGATCTGATGTGAGTATCGGTACCCAACCAGAAGAAGAAAGAATGCAAAGGCTTTGGATATAGAAACATCTGAATAATTCGATGCTTAAATGCAAACAAAACATGATTTAAAAAATAGAAGATCAGAAGCAGACGCTCTGATCAAAAGATAAGTAAGTTGAATAGCACTAGGGATACAATTGACGGCAATTTGATTGGTCGAGAAACAACTCTTAGTCAAATGACGTCCAATCCGGAAGGATGAATTCTATGATCCGACTGAGGATTGCGAGCATCCACAACATATTGAATCAACGGACTCAAAAGGATAGTGACAAAGGATGCCAATAAGATTACTAGACTTATGGGATTATCCATAATGCAAGCAGGTAAGGAGAATCAAGAGTAATAGGCTGCAGAGGATTTTCGGAAGATCAGATAGTATTTCCAAGTATTTAGGAAAGTATATGAACAACTGGGGATGAAGGTACAAGTGGCAAGGATGCTATTCACGGGGATTATCTGTGGTCAAGAACTGCAAGGCAATGGGCACAGGGTCTCAAGAAACATCAAGGAGTATCTGCAGAATCTTCTGGTGAAGCAAGCGATCATCGGTAATGTCGGGGCTCTCCGGGAGGAAGTGGGTACGAGAACCTAATCTCAGAGTTAGTAAAATGTTTAACCCGAATAGAAAAGAGATCAGAATCCCAGAGTAAAGGTCGAGTAGTAAAAGATCCTAATACCACCAAATGGCGACGTTGGCCCGTAAGACACACAACCATGTTAGTAAAAGTTTTGTAGTGACTAGACTCGACTTGACCAAGGAGTAACAAGGGGCTACCTACAGCAAATGGCTCGATACCAACTTGTGGCGCCCTCGATTCAATCGTACACTAATCATGCACGCAAATGTGTACGACCAAGATCAAGGACTCACGGGAAGATATCACAACACAACTCTAGACACCAATTAAAATAATACAAGCTTTATATTACAAGCCATGGGCCTCGAGGGCTCGAATACACAAGAGTCAGCGGAAGCAACAATATCTGAGTACATACATAAGCTAGACAAGTTTTCCTTAAGAAGGCTAGCACAAAAGCAACATCGATCGAAAAGGCAAGGCCTCCTGCCTGGGAGCCTCCTAACTACTCCTGGTCATCGGCGGCCTCCACGTAGTAGTATGCATCGGCGGTGGCATCGGCTCTGGGCTCCGTCATCTGGTTGCATCAACCGGAAAGAAGAAGAAAGGGGAAGAGGGGAGCAAAGCAACCGTGAGTACTCATCCAAAGTACTCGCAAGCAAGGATCTACACTACATATGCAACATTATCAAAGGAAGGTTGTATATGTGGACTGGCTGCGAAATGCGAGAATAGAGGGAAGGCCTAGTCCTATCGAAGACTAGCATCTTCTGGAAACCACCATCTTGCAGCAAATAGGAGGGAGTAGAGTGGCATAAAGTAAAGTAGTAGTAGTGTTATCAACCTCGTCCGGAGATCCTTTCTCGACTCCTGCGAGAAAGAAATCCCGAGCCATACTATCCGATTATCATCACAATCCAGTTCTCATCACCATCAAATTCTCATCACAAGTATCCAGTTCTAGTTGTATCGATCGGAATACAACTCCAAGTGTCCGTTACCGTAGGACAGGCT
This sequence comes from Aegilops bicornis, assembly GCA_021605145.1. Classification (NCBI taxonomy): domain Eukaryota; kingdom Viridiplantae; phylum Streptophyta; class Magnoliopsida; order Poales; family Poaceae; genus Aegilops; species Aegilops bicornis. Next base: position 729,146,726 of record CM038670.1, on the reverse strand, counting down.
ATCGATAGATGTTTTCTTCCCTGCAGGGGTGCACCAACTTACCCACCACGCTCGCTTAACTCCGGCCGGACACACTTTCCAGGGTCATGCCCGGCCTCGGCCAAACAATACGCCACAACCCGACCTAGGCTTAATAGAGAGGCGAGCACGCCAGACTAAACCTATGCCCCCAGGGGTCATGGGCCATCTCCCCGGGAACTCCTGCACGCTATGCGTCTGTGGCCGGTGAGCAGACCTAGCTACCTCCTTCAACAAGGCAGGTGCCACGCAGTCCAACCCGGCGCCGCCGCTCGCCGCCGACGTCTATTAAGCTTCTGATGTATACGATGCGTAACGCCCATACTATGCCCACGTGATGGTTAGTGCTATCGGGCGAGGCCCCTCGGATCAAATATCCAAATCGTAGTGGATTAGGGACGCGCGGTAACAAGCATAGACTCACGAAAGATGTGACCCCGTTGCCCCGTCTCGAGGACTTGCGGCAAGGGCAAGGAATGCCCGGCCACGCCTCGTAATTATCTCGCGGGCACCCTCCAGGTCAACCCGTCTCCACATCACTCGCAATTAAGCTCGCGCGGGCACCCCTCAGGGTCGACCCGTCTTTCCAAGTAACAGAGGTAAAGTCCAAGTATCCGTGTGTCCAAACATCAAGGGGAAAACCCGAGGAATCACCCCCGATGAATTCCACTAGATGTAATCATCAAGGTGAGCGTAGAGGAATCACCCCGAGGTTCACACTTGAGGGGTTGCACGATAGAGTCGTAACGGAAGTGGTTAAGGAGGAAATCACCCTCTATGACCACGACCGAAAGACTACACTACAGGGTTAACATCAGAAGTGCTGAAGAGGTTCACCCTCGGTACTCGATAGTAACCCAGTAGTGTTGAGCAACTAAGGGGAAAGTGATGTGCGGTGCCGGGGCCTGGTCTTCGGTCCCGTTGATCGGGTCTTCAATGATGAAGTAGCGGCAACAAGGACAAGGTGGGGTCAGCGATGGATCACTAACCAACCTATAATAAGCGATTTAGGATAAGGTGTAGGTAACAATAAGCGAGGTTACAAAAGCAGGCTATGCATCGTAATAGGAGCAATCAATAACAGTAGAAAAATCTAATGCAAGCATGAGAGAATGCAATGGGCGATATCGGGATGATCAAAGGTGGGGCTTGCCTGGTTGCTCTGGCAAGGAGGGGTCATCGTCGATGTAGTCGATCACAGGGCATCGACGCCGGTCTCGGGGTCTCTACCGGAGAGAAGAGGGGAAGAAACAGTAAATACACACAAACATAAGCATAACAAGACAATAAGCGAGCAGAGGTGATCTAACGTGGCGTTAAGCGATCTTGGCGAAGAGGGAAAACATCCGGAAAGTTTTCCGGTTAGGACATGTGTCGAATGAAGATGACCGGAGGGGAATGTCCCATGTTCAGCATGCTAGGGGCATGTGACAGATGAACGGACCCAGCGTATTCGGATTCGTTGGATTTTTCTCGAGCAACTTTCATATAGAAAACATTTTCATCGGAGTTACGGTTTAATTTCTATAAATTTTCAAAGTTTAAACAATATCACGGAATTATCTAAATTAACGAAAGGGAAATATGACATCAGCATGTTGCAATCTTGGCGTCATGGTCAAGAGGTCGGTGACCAGTCAAACTGACAGTGGTGCCCACATGTCAGCCATCGTAATTAATGAGTTTATATTAAACTAAACTAAGGTTAAATAGCTATTGGGCCCCACATATGGGTCTCTAATTAGTAACTAATTAGGTTTTAGTTATTAAAACATTTTAATTAACTAAAATAGGCGGTGGGGCCAGCGTGTCGATAACTGGCTGCACTGGTCGATGAGTTGACTGGGTCAACCCAGTCAGCCCGGGACCATGAGGCCTTGGCGATGTACAAGGGTGGCCCGAACCCGTACGTCAGCGCCATCGCCGGAGCAACGCCGGCGCGACCACGGGGTTTGTCAGAAAACGACTACAGGGCATGGGGAAGAGCGCGGCTAGGCGCGTTCGAACGGCCACTCAGCGCCGCGTCGTTTGGTGGTGGTGGCATCGCCGCACTGGCGAAAGCGTCGCCCGGCGGCGAGGTCCGCATGATCCGTTCGGGCGCTCATTAGGGACGGCGCTAGGAGAGGCACGGAGGCGTCGCGTCTTGGCGTTAGATCGGGCGTTCGACGCTGCTTCCATCTCTGGCGGCGGCGGCTTTAGGCTAGAATGACGGCAGCGAGAGGCCGGGCGGACGTCGGCATTCGGCATGATCGGAAAGCGTGGCTAGAAGCACGCGGGAGGCACGGCTCGAGCTTCGTTGGGCTCATGGGAGCACGAGGAGCTTCGTTGCCGTGTCCTGGTGAGCGCGACAGGGGCTATGGCCACGGCGGCGAGGCGATCCGCGGCGACGGGCCCACGGCAACGGTGACGAGGTAGCTACGACGCGCGAAGAGGCTAACGAAGGGGAGCAGGAGATGGGGAAGCTCACCGCGTGGCTCACACGTAGGCCCGTGACGGTTTAGGAGCTGCAGGCTTCGCCGTAATCAACGACGACGCCAGCAACAAAAGAGGAAGAAGACGATGGCGATCTCGCGTTGCAGAGTTGAGGAGCTCCAACGGGCGGCACTAGTCGATGGAGAGGGCTACGATGGACCCCGCAGACGTATCGACGAGGTGCGGGTGTGGCGGTGGTCGCGGCGGGGCGAAGTGGCCGGCGACAAGCGCGTCGTGGAGGTGGAGGGAAAGGGGATCTGGGGAGAACCCAGAGGAGAGTGGGGCGACAGAGGAGAGCAGGGGAGTGAGTGGGGCACAGGGTAGAGGACCGAGGCGTCGGGGTGTGGAGGCCTTATCCTCCCCCTCATCGTCGACGGCGAGGCGGTCCGGGGCGACCGCGCCCCTGTAGCGACGGGGTCGGTCGAACAGGGAAGGCGACCCGGGGGTAAGGTGGGCCGGCTGGTCCGGATGGGCCAAGGCCCAGGGAGGCAGGGGCTTCCTTTCCTCTTTTCATTTTCTTTTAAAACTTTTATGTTTTCATTTAACAGTAGCCTTTTGCATTTTCTTTTGCAGTAATTATCTTTTGAAAAAATTCTCCACTGGTGAAAACAAATACTAGTGGTAGTGGTGCACTGCCACCATAAGCTTGGGATTTATTTGAATCCATTTGGAATTTTCATAATTGGAGTAGCATTTTAAAATGCTAGAATTTACCTTTGGATTAATTACTCTTTGCTCATTTTAGCAACATAGTGATGTTCTTTTCTTAACATCAATTGTTTTGGAATATTTTCTAAAATGAACATTTTTCCAGCAAGTTTTGCAACTTCAAATTTCACTTTGAATTTGAATAGAATTGAGAGAAGGGATTTGAGCTGAGATATTACCCCAACATGATTAAGCTTTTTAAAACAAGATGACTTGGCACTGATCATAAGGGATTACTGTAGTGTGATGCTGGGGATGTTACACATGGCCTCAAGCCATTTTGCGGAATCTAGGCTCACCACCGCTTCTTCATAGTTCGTAGGTTCATCATGGTCTAGTAACATGGCTTACATAAGAGGATTACCGTACCACTCTGGTGCGGATCTTACTCTGGTTGATCTACGAGGTTCAATAACAACTTGATTTGAAGTTCCATGATCGTCATCATTAACTTCCTCACTAATTGGTGTAGGCGTCACAGGAACAGATTTTTGTGATGAGCTACTTTCCAACAAGGGAGCAGGTATAGTTACCTCGTCAAGTTCTACTTTCCTCCCACTCACTTCTTTCGAGAGAAACTCCTTCTCTAAAAAGGATCCATTCTTAGCAACGAATGTCTTGCCTTCGGATCTGTGATAGAAGGTGTACCCAATAATCTCCTTTGGGTATCCTATCAAGACACATTTTCCGATTTGAGTTCGACCTTATCAGGTTGAAGCTTTTTCACATAAGCACCGCAGCCCCAAACTTTAAGGAACGACAACTTTGGTTTCTTGCCAAACCACAGTTCATAAGGTGTCGTCTCAACGAATTTTGATGGTGCCCTATTTAACGTGAATGCGGCCGTCTCTAAAGCATAACCCCAAAACGATAGCGGTAAATCAGTAAGAGACATCACGGATCGCACCATATCTAGTAAAGTACGATTACGACGTTTGGACACACCATTACGTTGTGGTGTTCCGGGTGGCATGAGTTGCGAAACTATTCCGCATTGTTTCAAATGTAGACCAAACTAGTAACTCAAATATTCTCCTCTACGATCAGATCGTAGAAACTTTATTTTGTTGTTACGATGATTTTCAACTTCACTCTGAAATTCTTTGAACTTTTCAAACGTTTCAGACTTATGCTTCATTAAGTAGATATACCTATATCTACTTAAATCATCTGTGAAGGTGAGGAAATAACGATACCCGCCGAGAGCCTCAACATCCATTGGACCACATACATCTGTATGTATTATTTCCTACAAATCTGTTGCTCTCTCCATAGTACCGGAGAACGGCGTTTTAGTCATCTTGCCCATAAGGCACGGTTCGCAAGTACCAAGTGATTCATAATCAAGTGGCTCCAAAATTCCATCAGTATGGAGTTTTTTCATGCGCTTTACACCGATATGACCTAAACAGCAGTGCCACAAATAAGTTGCACTATCATTATCAACTCTGCATCTTTTGGCTTCAACATTATAAATATGTGTATCACTACTATCAGATTCATAAAAAATAGACCACTCTTCAAGGGTGCATGACAATAAAAGATATTACTCATATAAATAGAACAACCATTATTCTCTGATTTAAATGAATAACCGTCTCGCATCAAACAAGATCCAGATATAATGTCATGCTCAACGCTGGCACCAAATAACAATTATTTAGGTCTAAAACTAATCCCGGAGGTAAATGTAGAGGTAGCGTGGCGACCGTGATCACATCGACTTTGGAACCATTTCCCTCGCGCATCGTCACCTCGTCCTTGGCGGTGTTAAGCTAATCCATAGTCCCTGTTTCGAGTTGCAAATATTAGCAACAGAACCAGTATCAAATACCCAGGTGCTACTGCGAGCTCTAGTAAGGTACACATCAATAACATGTATATCACATATACATTTGTTCACCTTGCCATCCTTCTTATCCGCCAAATACTTGGGGCAGTTCCGCTTCCGTGACTAGTCTGCTTGCAGGAGAAGCACTCAGTTTTAGGCTTAGGTCCAAACTTGGGTTTCTTCTCCTGAGCAGCAACTTGCTTGTTGTTCTTCTTGAAGTTCCCCTTCTTCTTCCCTTTGCCCTTTTTCTTGAAACTAGTGGTCTTATTGACCATCAACACTTGATGCTCCTTTTTGATTTCTACCTCCGCAGCCTTTAGCATGGCGAAGAGCTCGGGAATCGTCTTATCCATCCCTTGCATGTTATAGTTCATCACGAAGATCTTGTAGCTTGGTGGAAGTGATTGGAGAATTCTGTCAATGACGCTATCATCCGGAAGATTAACTCCCGGCTGAAGCATGTGATTATTATACCCAGACATCTTGAGTATATGCTCACTGACAGAACTATTCTCCTCCATCTTGCAGCTGTAGAACTTATTGGAGACTTCATATCTCTCAATTCGGGCATTCTTTTGAAATATTAACTTCAACTCTTGAAACATCTCATATGCTCCATGACGTTCAAAACGTCGTTGAGGTCCCGGTTCTAAGCCGTAAAGCATGGCACACTAAACTATCGAGTAGTCATTAACACATGACTGCCAGGCATTCACAATGTCTGCAGTTGCCAACGCAGGTGGTACACCTAGCGGTGCTACCAGGACGTAACTCTCCTATGCAGCAATGAGGATAATCCTCAAGTTACGGACCCAGTCCGTGTAATTGCTACCATCATCTTTCAACTTTGCTTTCTCAAGGAACGCATTGAAATTCAACGGAACAACAGCACGGGCCATCTATCTACAATCAACATAGACAAGCAAGATACTATCAGGTACTAAGTTCATGATAAATTTAAGTTCAATTAATCGTATTACTTAAGAACTCCTACTTAGAAAGACATCCCTCTAATCTTCTAAGTGATCACGTGATCCAAATCAACTAAACCATAACCGATCATCACGTGAAATGGTGTAGTTTTCAATGGTGAACATCACTATGTTGATCATATCTACTATTAGTCACGCTCGACCTTCCAGTCTCAGTGTTCCGAGGCCATATCTGCATATGCTAGGCTCGTCAAGTTTAACCCGAGTATTCTGCCTATGCAAAACTGGCTTGCACCCACTGTAGATGGATGTAGATCTTATCACACCCGATTATCACGTGGTGTCTGGGCACGACGAACTTTGGCAACGGTGCATACTCAGGGAGAACACTTTTATCTTGAAATTTAGTGAGAGATCATCTTATAATGCTACCGTCAATCAAAACAAGATAAGATGCATAAAAGATAAACATCACATGCAATCAATATAAGTGATATGATATGGCCATCATCATCTTGTGCTTGTGATCTATATCTCTGAAGCACCTCCATGATCACCATCGTCACCGGCGCGACACCTTGATCTCCATCGTAGCATCGTTGTTGTCTCGCCAATCTTATGCTTTTACGACTATCGCTACCGCTTAGTGATAAAGTAAAGCATTACGAAGCGATGCATTGCATACAATAAGCGACAACCATATGGCTCCTGCCGATTCTTTGATAACTTCGGTTACAAAACATGATCATCTCATACAATAAAAATTTAGCATCATGTATTGACCATATCACATCACAACATGCCCTGCAAAAACAAGTTAGACGTCCTCTACTTTGTTGTTGCAAGGTTTACGTGGCTGCTACGGGCTTAGCAAGAACCGTTCTTACCTACGCATCAAAACCACAACGATAGTTTGTCAAGTTGGTGCTATTTTAACCTTCGCAAGGACCGGGCGTAGCCACACTCGGTTCAACTAAAGTTGGAGAAACTGACACCCGCCAACCACCTATGTGCAAAGCATGTCGGTAGAACCAGTCTCGCGTAAGCGTACGTGTAATGTCAGTCCGGGCGGCTTCATCCAACAAGACCGCCGAACCAAAGTATGATATGCTAGTAAGCAGTATGACTTATATCGCCCACAACTCACTTGTGTTCTACTCGTGCATATGACATCAACGCATAAAACCAGGCTCGGATGCCACTGTTGGGGAACATCGTAATTTCAAAAAAAATTCCTACGCACATGCAAGATCATGGTGATGCATAGCAACGAGAGGGGAGAGTGTGTCCACGTACCCTCGTAGACCGAAAGCGGAAGCGTTAGCACAACACGGTTGATGTAGTCGTATGTCTTCACGATCCGACCGATCAAATACCGAGCATACGACACCTCCGAGTTCAGCACACGTTCAGCCCGATGGCGTCCCTCGAACTCCAATCCAGCCGAGTGTTGAGGAGAGTTTAAATCGGCCTGACGGCGTGGTGACGATGATGATGTTCTACCGACGCAGGGCTTCACCTAAGCACAGCTATAATATTATCGAGGTGGACTATGGTGGAGGGGGGCACCGCACATGGCTAAAAGATCAAACGATCAATTGTTGTGTCTCTAGGGTGCCCCCTGCCCCCGTATATAAAGGATCAAGGGGGTGCGGCCGGCCTAGAGAGGGGCGCGCCAGGAGGAGTCCTACTCCTACCGGGAGTAGGACTCCCCCCTTTTCCTTGTTGGACTAGGAGAGAGGGGGGAAGGAGGTGGAGGAGAGGAAGGAAAGGGGGGCTGTAGGACCTTGAAGTATGTCTAGAGGGGGTGATTAGACTACTTGACCCATTAAAAACTTAGCCTTTTTCTAGTTTTAGAGTTTGGCAGATTTTAGCTATCTTAGGACAAGTCAAGCAATCATCACACAATTCAAGCAAGCATGCAAAGAGTATATTGGCAGCGGAAATTAAAGCATGCAACTTGCAAGAAACTAAAGGGAAGGGTTTGGAGGATTCAAACGCAATTGGAGACACAGATGTTTTTGGCGTGGTTCCGATAGGTGGTGCTATCATACTTCCACGTTGGTGGAGACTTCAACCCACGAAGGGTAACGGTTGCGCGATTCCACGGAGGGCTCCACCCACGAAGGGTCCACGAAGTAGCAACCTTGTCTATCCCACCATGGTCGTCGCCCACGAAGTACTTGCCTCACTAGCGGTAGATCTTCATGAAGTAGGTGATCTCCTTGCCCTTACAAACTCCTTGGTTCAACTCCACAATCTTGTCGGAGGCTCCCAAGTGACACTTAGCCAATCTAGGAGACACCACTCTCCAAGAAGTAACAAATGGTGTGTTGATGATGAACTCCTTGATCTTGTGCTTCAAATGATAGTCTCCCCAAAACTCAACTCTCTCTCATAGGATTTGAATCTGGTGGAAAGAAGATTTGAGTGGAAAGCAACTTGGGGAAGGCTAGAGATCAAGATTCATATGGTAGGAATGGAATATCTTGGCCTCAACACATGAGTAGGTGGTTCTCTCTCAGAAATGGTAAGTTGGAAGTGTAGGTTTGTTCTGATGGCTCTCTCCACGAATGAAGAGGAGGTGGAGGGGTATATATAGCCTCCACACAAAATCTAACCGTTACACACAATTTACCAATCTCGGTGGGACTGAATCAACAAACTCGGACAGACCGATTTTAGTAAACCTAGTGACCGTTAGGGTTTTCGGTGGGACTGACATGCATCTCGGTAGGACCGATATGGTTAGGGTTAGGGCATAACGTAATCTCGGTGAGACCGATTACACAAACTCGGTGAGACCGATTTTGGTAATTAGCTAACCAGAGAGTTGGTCAGGTAAACTTGGTGGGACCGATTTGCTCTTTTCGGTGAGACCGAAATGTTACAAAAGGGACACAGAGAGTTTACATTGCAATCTCGGTGGGACCGATCCGCTCTTTCGGTGAGACCGAAAAGTTACGAAAAGGAAACAAAGAGATTACAATCCCATCTCGGCGAGACCGAGATCCCTATCAGTAGAACTGATTTGCCTAGGGTTTGTGGCAGTGGCTATGACATATGGAATCGGTGGCGCCGGATAGGAAGAATCTGTGAGACCGATTTTGGCTTTAGGTTTAGGTCATATGTGGATGTGAGAAAGTAGGCGAGGGTTTTGGAGCATATCACTAAGCACATGAAGCAAGAGGCTCATTAAGAAACACCTCATCCCTCCTTGATAGTATTGGCTTTTCCTATAGACTCAATGTGATCTTGAATCACTAAAATATAAAATGAAGAGTCTTGAGCTTTTGAGCTTGAGCCAATCCTTTGTCTATAGCATTTTGAGGGATCCACTTTCATCATCCATGCCATGCCATTCATTGAGCTTTCCTGAAATGTTCATCTTGGAATAGCATTAGCTCAATGAGCTATATGTTGTTATGAATTACCAAAACCACCTAGGGATAGTTTCACTTTCAATCTCACCCTTTTTGGTAATTTATGACAACATATAGATCAAAGCTTCGACAAATGATAATAAGATTAAAAAACATCGTAGCTTTGAGAAGTATGTGATAAGCAAGAGCTCCCCCTAAATTTGTGCATAGATTATGATTTGCTTTGGACTGCAAATGCACAAGGAATTAGGCTCATGGGTTACTCTTTCATGTCACATACATCTTGGTGGAGCGCTCAAAATGATACGGAATGAATACATGCACTCATCACCAAGCACAGTGAATGATCACATAGGATAGATAATATCATCAAACATGCATAAGTGTAGCTTATGATCAAACACATGATCATCAATGTCTCACAAACATAGCATAGTATCTCAAGCAAACAAAAGCAAACAAGTTTGAAAAACCACCAAATCAAGAGAGAACAAAAGCAACACTCTCTCTCTCGAAGCCTATGATCTATAAATTTTTCTCCCCCTTTGGCAACAAGTTACCAAAAAGTTCATAGAAAATGCATAGTGCTAGATCGAATCTCAGGCTTGATCTTCAGGTAGTGGAGTCCGGATAGCGCCGAGGACGAAAGCTTCAATTGAAGTAGATGGAGCTGGAGCTGATGTAGGTGCTGAAGCTGGTGGCACTGAGGCTGTAGCTGGTGCAGATGAAGTTGCTCTTGTGTCGAGGGAATCGCTGTGAGATGACCCTCTGGGCTCTAGGGACTCTGGCAAATGCATCAGTTGTTGTTTTGCCCTTCCTCTCCTGCATGTCATCTTGTAGTTGCTCCACTGCAGACTGAATCTCAGTTACTTTCACATCTAAGTCATAGAACTTTTGTTCTATGATTCTCTCCAAGCTCTCCTGATTTTGAGTGAGGGTGGCCAATCCCTTCTCAATCCTCAGGGTTGATGCTATTAAGTATCCGAGCTGCTCCTGCTTGTTCTTCAAGAAATAATCAGATGCCTCCTCTTGAGTTGGCATCCTGGCAGCCTTCTCCTTCCTTTCCTTCTCCTTCTTCTCTTGTGCTTGAACTGACGATGGATCATTCTCATTCATGACAACCTCATTGTCCTCAAAGTCTGGATAAATTGGAAAATGTTCCTTATCCAATAGATATTTTCCTGTGCCCATCTTTGAGTTAATCAACTCCACGGATCTGAGGGGCATATCCACAACTTCTTTTACAGTGCTTGTAGTCCTCTTAATGGTTTCAACCATAAGGCTCATGACTTTGAATTTCTGTGGCACATCAATCAAATGCAACATGTTGATTGCATGCCCTCTGATCATGTTGTGGTCACCGGACTTTGGCGATGGGGTATGCCTTAAGATGGAATTGATAGTTGGCAGCCAGCGGAAGGAAGTGGACTGATCCAAACTTATGTGTCTCAATGGTTGTGTCTGGGATCTCCTTGTACATGTGTGCCATGGAATTGTGGTCCATTTTCTTCTTGGCATATACATCAAGGTCATCTTCATTCTCCTTTGGGGCATTTATCAGCTTTGCCCACTCCTCAACAGTTGGTGGTACCTTGTACCTTAAGACATCCACACTATCCTGCCATCTGGATAAAAGTGTGTTGTGGAGTAGAACTGCATGATAAGTTCATCGTTCCAGTTGGTGAGCTTTTGCCCAACAAAGTTTGCAACTCCAATCACAACAAAACTGTCTTGCACTCGAGGATAGTGCACTACATTTTCTTTCATGTAGGTCCAGTCGACCCACCTCATGTCACACACTATGGGCTTCTTATCCAGCAGAACAGTCTCATAAAAGTCCTGCTGTTCCTTGGTGTGGAACCTGTAGTCCACATCAGTTCTTCTTCTTGTGGCATATGGATCTGTCATCCTCCATAGCCTCAACCCATTGTCTCTTCTCGATCTTCATATCCTCGGCCCACAGGATGGGCATCATTGTGGTGCAGTATCTTGGGCTTGAGGTTCCTCGAACTTGTCCTTCTTCATCTTCTTCTTGACAACCTCGAGCCTTTGGGGCCTTGTTCTTCTCAGTAGCTGGAATACTCCTGGTATTCCTCTTTGGTGCAGACTTGGCCTTGGGGGCAGCTTTGGGTGCTTCCTTGGGCTTAGATGTGGCAGCCCCTGATCTTATTGCATCACCCATTAGCTTTGGTGCCTTTGGTGCTGGTGCAGCTATCTCTTCTTCCTCTTCCATCATGGAAAGCTTCCCAATAACTCTGACTATGGTCTTCTTGACCCTCTCTTTTCTTTTCTTTTCTTCCCTTCAGCAGCAGCTGGCTCTTTGGGATCAGGCTTATCAGGAATTTGAGTTGATGCTCTGACTTTTGGCATAGGTTTCCTCTTGGCAGGAACCTTCTTATTGAGTCCAGGTTTTGTGCTATGTGCTGAGCCATACTCCTTTTTGAGCACAACCTTCTTGGAGGTTGCTTCATCCTCTTCTACCCTATAATCCTCATCTTCAGAATCTGAGATTTTCTTCTTCCTTTCCCTGGTGGCAGCTTTAGGCAAATTGCTTGGGGTGCTCCTGCTGCCTTCATCTCAAGAAATTTGGAGGGACTAGTGCCCTCACTCATGTTCACCTGTTCCTCTGACCTGTTCTGACTGTCACTCTGGTCTGACATGCTGCAAATACTAACTGCTGACCCTGTGAAGAGTTACAGATGAGGTAGAGTGGATGAGCATCACAAAATGCAGAGATTTTTCAAAAGAATGACCCAAAATTCAGTTTTAGTTTTCCACGAAAGCATTTCGGATCAACCGATTTTCAAACTCGGTGATACCGAAGCAGTTTTGGAACCTAAAGCGATGAACTCGGTTGGACCGAGTCACGGTTTAGTGGCACCGAGACTGCTAGGGTTTCTAAAGTCCTAAAATCGGCTCACCGATTAGTAATTCTCGGTCAGACCAAGGTCTCACTAGTGCAATGGCATAAGCCAAATCGGTGGGACCGAGTTTTTCAACTCGGTTGGTCCGAGATGGTTTCGGCAGAAACCTAACCCTAAATTTTCAAATCAAAACTATTCTAAGGATTGCATTGATTGGATAGGAGTGTTTCAATCGTGGCAAGAATCAATAAGAACACAATGTCTTTGAGAATCGGACGAGGAAAGCACGGTGATCGAGTCCATACCCTAGTTCAAGGAGACTCGCTCTGGTAACAGCAATGAGGTTGAATTCCCTTAATGTGGCGGATACCAGCTGACGGCGGTGGCGATGAGGAGACGATCCGGAGACCACGGAGGCAGAGTGAGCTATTCTTGTGGGCGAAGAGGTTCGGAGAAATTTCCAAATTTTTCCGTGACTATATATAGCCCGACCACATTGGTGTGACCGAGTGGAACAACTTCGGTGGCACGAGATGCAAAGCGTATGCGATTATTGCAACTCGGTGTGACCGAAGAGTTCAAATCGGTTGCACCGAGATTGAAAACCTAGATCGACTAAGTGAACTCGGTAAGACCGAAATGGAGGAATCGGTAAGACCGAGAATCACAAAGAAGTTTTGGAAGTTTAAGTCAATGATTTAATCGGGGACTCAAGTGCTCCTCACACAGTGGTTCAAATCTGACTTGATCAAATTTTGTGATGTAGCATGAACAGAGTTTGAGACGAGAAAAGCATAGATAGCTAGAGAAGGTTCTTAGGCATTCTTGTCCATCCACTTGGCCAAAGAAAAGAAGCCGATCAATCAAAACAACAAGTGGATGTCCTCGAATGAGTAAAGTATGCAACCAACATGCTCACACAATAAGATGGCAAATGAAATATGTGGCAAAGCATGCTCAACCAATTTTAGCATCTATCAAGCAATTGGCGATGACTAGGTCATCTATATATGAGTATATTGACTTAGGAGTCAAATGATAGACATTTGATCATAGGTCATACTCATCGTTTAAGCTCAAGTGGGGTTACCACTTTTACATAAAGCATTTATGTGTTCACATCATTAGAGTTGCTTTGACTCAATTCTTAGAGTTAAGCTCCCCTAGATGTGAGATCCCCCTAAGAGGGATGAACTAACCTTGGGTTTTGTCGATGATGACTTCATGTAGGTGTTGAAGATGTGGATGCTCAATGTTGATGTAGATCTTTTTGGAGCAATCCTTTGGAGTGAGTTGCACTTTCAATACCTACATGGGTTAGTCCCACAAGGAACAAACAAGCATATCCATAGACATAGAGTGATGCACACACAAAATGATGTCCATGAAATCATTAGGTTACCTTGTCCCTTGCCTTACCAACATGAGGATTTGTGACTCCTTGAACTAGTGCAAGATATGGAAGTTGATTGCACTTGTCCTTGCCATAATGATATGAGTGAAATATGTTGGTGAGTCACCCTCAAGAACTCTCTAGTTCTTCTTCTTACGGATCCACATCATCTTGATGGGAATCCTTGGAGTTGTAGTTGTACTTGATGAGGTAGAACTTGACGTAGTCTTGGGAATCCACTTGACCGAGACCTTAAGTGCTTCTTCAAATGCATCAGTCTCTTCTTGAAGCTTGTCCTTGCCTTTGTTCTTGTGGTCTTGTGGTGGAAGATCATCTTGTGCCTGTGTTCCCTTGAAGGAAGTAGGATCATAGTTCTCTTGTTGAGGAACAAACTTCGTCTTGGGGTATTGATCTTCTTCCCACTCAACTCCATTGGCAATGAACTTTCATTCAAAACCAACACCTTGATTCTTCCGGTGCCTTCCTTGCTTGCGTACAATTTCCTCGAATTGCTTACTCCCGGCAAGGCTCTTGTATACACCTTTCTCTATAATTCCCTTCAATAAGCTATTTTCTTGCTCAAGTGTAACTTGGCAAAGAGAATCATTAGTGGAATCAAGAGAACTACTAGAAGCAACAATATTGGATTTAGCATTGTTATTGTTACTACTAGAAGAAGAATCTTTCTTGTTCTTGTTACTAGACTTGACTTGAGGCATGTAAGTAGATAAGAGTAAACGCTTGGCAATGTAAGAAGAACTTTTCTTACGGAGATCATCATTGATAGCTTTTAAGAACAGATGCTCTTGCTCAAGATTGAGCTTTTCAAAGCGTAACTTCTCATGAGCCCTTAAAAGTTCTCGATGATCTTCAAAGATAGTTTCATGACCTAACTTAAGAGTGTTTAGCTGTTTAGTTAGACGCTCAATTTTCTCCTTATCATTGTCATTCGTTTCGCCTTGATTAGCATGATTAATTGACGTTTCATCATAGTATTCATCACTAGAGTTGTCAACAAGTAAATCATCATCACCTAGCAAGTCATCTTCATCAACATCAAAATCAATATACTGGGGTGTGTTACCTTAGGACCTTTGGCCATGAAGCATCTACCAATTCCTTCATTTGGTGATTCAAATATGTCGAGGAGTTGGTTGACACAAGTGCTAGACCGGCAACACCTTCATCTTGAGTATATTCGAGTCGGAGTGATAGCTTCTCTCGGAGTGATGGTCGGGTCGGGCGGATACCCATTCACCAACATGAGCTTGATGTCTTCGTTTTGTGTAGCTCTTTGATGACTTGTCCTTCCTTTCCAAATCCTTGCTTCTCCGTGAGGGTCTTCGTTCATAACGATCATCTCTACTCCTCCTCTCTCTTGGTGGTGATTCTTCTCTTCTACTTCTTCTTTTTGGAGAGTCTTCTCTTCTTTTGTAGGGTGCCGTACACTCATTGGAATAGTGTCCGGTCTCCCTAATTGTAGCAATTGCGCTCTCGACTAGAAGATCTTTTGTCATTGTAAGACCTTGACTTGGAGCTTCTTTCTTTGCTTCTACTCTTGTAGAATTTGTTGCGTTCTTCACCATTAAGCTCAATTCTTCATTGAAGGTTTGTTTCTCACTTTCGATGATGTGGGGGCTTCACTTGAGGCTTTGTAAGCACCACTTGACTTGTTGTGAAGTTCCTCCTTATCCTTGAGTGACATCTCATGAGCAACAATTCTTCCAATAACTTCCGTTGGTTTGAGATCTTTGTAGTTTGGCATCATTTGAATCAATGTGCACACGGTATCATACTTTCCATCCAATGCTCTTAGGATCTTCTTGATGATGAATCATCGATCATCTCTTCACTCCCTAAGCCGGAAATTTGATTTGTGATAAGTGCAAGCCTAGAGTACATTTCAGCGACACCTTCACCATCCTTCATTTTGAACTTGTCAAGCTGACTTTGGAGCACATCCAACTTGGATTCCTTGACCGATTCGGTACCTTCATGCGTATCAATCAAAGTATCCCAAATTTCCTTTGCATTCTCAAGACGGTTGATTTTGTTGAATTCTTCGGGGCACAATCCGTTGAAGATGATATCACAAGCTTGAGCGTTGTATTGCAACATCTTCAATTCTTCCGCATTAGCTTCACGGTTCGGCTCTCTCCCATCAAAGAATTCACCTTGCAAGCCAATACAAATAATTGCCCAAACGGTGGGGTTATGTCCGAGAATATGCATTTTCATCTTATGCTTCCAACTAGCAAAATTAGTACCATCAAAGTAAGGACCTCTACGGTGATAATTTCCCTCACTAGGCGCCATACTCTCCTAGGTTGTGAAACCAAGGCTATGACCACCAAAAGCTATGGAAATCAAAGAAAATGGAGACCAAAGCTCTGATACCACTTGTAGGACCTTGAAGTATGTCTAGAGGGGGCGTGATTAGACTACTTGACCAATTAAAAACTTAGCCTTTTCCAGTTTTAGAGTTTGCCAGATTTTAGCTATCTTAGGACAAGTCAAGCAATCATCACACAATTCAAGCAAGCATGCAAAGAGTATATTGGCAGCGGAAATTAAAGCATGCAACTTGCAAGAAAGTAAGCGGAAGGGTTTGGAGGATTCAACCGCAATTGGAGACACGGATTTTTTTGGCGTGGTTCCGATAGGTGGTGCTATCGTACCTCCACGTTGGTGGAGACTTCAACCCATGAAGGGTAGCAGTTCTTGCGAGTCCACGGAGGGCTCCACCCACGAAGGGTCCACGAAGTAGCAACCTTGTCTATCCCACCATGTCCGTCCGCCCACGAAGGACTTGCCTCACTAGCGGTAGATCTTCACGAAGTAAGCGATCTCCTTGCCCTTACAAACTCCTTGGTTCAACTCCACAATCTTGTCGGAGGCTCCCAAGTGACACCTAGCCAATCTAGGAGACACCACTCTCCAAGAAGTAACAAATGGTGTGTTGATGATGAACTCCTGGCTCTTGTGCTTCAAATGATAGTCTCCGCAACACTCAACTCTCTCTCATAGGATTTGAATCTGGTGGAAAGAAGATTTGAGTGGAAAGCAACTTGGGGAAGGCTAGAGATCAAGATTCATATGGTAGGAATGGAATATCTTGGCCTCAACACATGAGTAGGTGGTTCTCTCTCAGAAATGGTAAGTTGGAAGTGTAGGTTTGTTCTGATGGATGTCTCCACGAATGAAGAGGAGGTGGAGGGGTATATATAGCCTCCACACAAAATCTAACCGTTACACACAATTTACCAATCTCGGTGGGACCGAATCAACAAACTCGGTCAGACCGATGTTAGTAAACCTAGTGAGCGTGAGGGTTTGGGGTGGGACTGACATGCATCTCGGTAGGACCGATATGGTTAGGGTTAGGGCATAACGTAATCTCGGTGAGACCGATTACACAAACTTCGGTGAGACCGATTTTGGTAATTGGCTAACCAGAGAGTTGGTCGAATAAACTTCGGTGGGACCGATTTGCTCTTTTCGGTGAGACCAAAATGTTACAAAAGGAAAGCAGAGAGTTTACATTGCAATCTCGGTGGGACCGATCCGCTCTTTCGGTGAGACCAAAAAGTTCTGAAAAGGAAACAAAGAGATTACAATCCCATCTCGGTGAGACCGAGATCCCTATCGATAGAACCGATTTGCCTAGGGTTTGTGGCGATTGGCTATGACATATGGAATCGGTGGCGCGGATAGGAAGAATCGGTGAGACCGATTTTGGCTTTAGGTTTAGGTCATATGTGGATGTGAGAAAGTAGGCGAGGGTTTTGGAGCATATCACTAAGCACATGAAGCAAGAGGCTCATTAAGCAACACCTCATCCCTCCTTGATAGTATTGGCTTTTCCTATAGACTCAATGTGATCTTGAATCACTAAAATATAAAATGAGGAGTCTTGAGCTTTTGAGCTTGAGCCAATCCTTTGTCAATAGCATTTTGAGGGATCCACTTTCATCATCCATGCCATGCCATTCATTGAGCTTTCCTGAAATGTTCCATCTTGGAATAGCATTAGCTCAAGGAGCTATATGTTGTTATGAATTACCAAAACCACCTAGGGATAGTTGCACTTTCAGGGGCGCCGCCCCCCTCTCCTTGTCCTATTCGGACTAGGGGGGAGGGGCGCATGACCCTTGCCCTGGCCGCCTCTCCTCTCTTCCACTTAGGCCCACTATGGCCCATTAACCTCCCGGGGGGTTCCCGTAACCTCCCAGTACTACGGTAAAATCCCAATTTCACCCGAAACACTTTCGATATCCGAACATACGCTTCCAATATATCAATCTTTATGTCCCGACCATTTAGAGACTCCTCCTCATGTCTGTGATCACATCTGGGACTCCGAACAACCTTCGGTACATCAAAACATATAAACTCATAATATAACTATCATCAAAATGTTAAGCGTGTGGACCCTACGGGTTCGAGAACTGTGTAGACATGACCGAGACACGTCTCCGGTCAATAACCAATAGCAGAACCTGGATGCTCATATTGGTTCCTACATATTCTATGAAGATCTTTATCAGTCAGACCGCATAACAACATACGTTGTTCGCTTTGTCATCGGTATGTTACTTGCCCCAGATTCGATCGTCGGTATCTCAATACCTAGTTCAATCTCGTTACCGGCAAGTCTCTTTACTCGTTCCATAATACATCATCCCACAACTAACTCATTAGTTGCAATGCTTGCAAGGCTTAAGTGATGTGCATTACCGAGAGGGCCCAGAGATACCTCTCCGACAATCGGAGTGACAAATCCTAATCTCGAAATACGCCAACCCAACAAGTACCTTTGGAGACACCTGTAGAGCACCTTTATAATCATCCAGTTATGTTGTGACGTTTGGTGGCACACAAAGTGTTCCTCCGGTAAACGGGAATTGCATAATCTCATAGTCATAGGAACATGTATAAGTCATGAAGAAAGCAATAGCAACATACTAAACGATCGTGTGCTAAGCTAACGGAATGGGTCATGTCAATCGCATCATTCTCCTAATGATGTGATCCCGTTAATCAAATGAGAGCTCATGTCTGTGGCTAGGAAACATAACCATCTTTGATCAACGAGCTAGTCAAGTAGAGGCATACTAGTGACACTCTGTTTGTCTATGTATTCACACATGTATTAAGTTTCCGGTTAATACAATTCTAGCATGGATAATAAACATTTATCATGATATAAGGAAATAAATAATAACTTTATTATTGCCTCTAGGGCATATTTCCTTCATACTTTAGGTGACAATGGGGTATCATATTGATTCACTTGATGTATGTTATGGCACTCAACTTGCGGATTCCAGAGGTGATATTGGGGTAATCTATGCATAGGGGTTGATGCACATTTTTATTATCTTTTCTTCGATAGAAACTTTGGGGTCTCTTTGTAGATCTTTGTGTGGATTGAGTATTATGAATATGAATTTGCTTTGGTGTTATTTTAGTACGAACTCTAGGATAGATCGAACGGAAAAATAGCTTTGAGTTATTTTAGTACGAACTCTTGAATAGATCGATCAGAAAGAATAGCTTCGAGGTGGTTTCGTACCCTACAAACAATTTCTATCTTTTGTTCTCCGCTAATAGGAACTCGGGAGTGATTCTTTATTGCACTTTGAGGGATAATTATATGATCCAACTACGTTAGCATTGTCGAGAGGTTGCCTTGTTTTCAATCATTGCAATACCGTTTTGTGCCCGTTTACTATGTGCTACTGTCGGGGCAGGCTGATCTGGCCCACGAACACCTATGGGGCCGGCGGACCGAGCCCCTTTCGGTTCGGCGGGGAGCGGAGGTCGCACGAAGAGCAGATCGAGGCGAAGCACACGAGAGGTTTACCCAGCTTCGGAGCTCTCCGGAGAGATAATACTCCTACTGCTGCATGTCTAGGTGTATTACATTCTTGCTCGGGAGTGCTCGAGTGCTACAGTACACACGAGCTGCTAACGAGACTGAGCGTGGGGGAACTGACCGACCAACCCTTTCTACGTTGCGCATGGGCCTCCTTTTATATGCTCAAGGGGCTCCGACAGGTGGCAACGTAGACGGGGGTACAAATGGAAAAGTAGTGGTTGGTACACCTACTTGTACAGTGTACAGTGTACCATACCTAACCCTGACGGTAGGGGACAAAGGCATTAAATGCCCGTCTCGTCGCCCTAACGGTGCAAACAGGGACCGTCGAGCGCCACCGCTTGCCACGATGGCAATCTTGTCGGCGCCGCTTGCCACCTCGCCGGCTGCCTGACCTCTCTCGCCACGCAGCCAGGAAGGTCCAGGCGACAAGTTAGTGTATGTGCTAGAGCATAGGTACCGAGAGGTGGTCTGCCGCGGCAAGCGCCTTGTCGCGGTTGTTGTCTTGTCGCGCCCGGAAGCTTGTCGCTCCCCGGGCCTTCCCGGCAAGCTCCTCTTGCCGGGGCCTTGTCTTGTATGTGCCTTGGGTGGCCTTCCCGGCAAGCTCCTCTTGTCGGGGCCTTGTCTCCTTGGCTTGAATACTTTGTTCTTGAATGGCTCCAAAGGAACCACGGAGGATCTTGGCGGTCACCAGTAAGCCTTGCCAGCGGAGGGCTGCAATCGCCGTGCACAAGTTCGGGATACTAGGGTACCCCTACTCTAGTACACCGACAGAGCCCCGCCTGGGCCACACCTGCAGTCTTGAAACCTTTGTTAGGCCAGGCCCAAAACAGGGCACGTGCACACGCGGCCCGGGTCACACCATAACTCACCCCGTACCCACCATGCCCCCCACGAACGGCACGCATCGAACGTGGTGTCGTGTGAGAGATCATGGGCGAGATCGTAGGGGGGGGGTTTCTTTATTCGGAATAACGGAACGTCCGCCCCCTCCCTCTTTATAAGAAGGGGAAACAGGGGCAGGCTGCCCATCTCGCCAGTTGCTGTCCCATCGAAAAACCACCGCTGCTCCCCCCTTCTCTTCAAGGCTGAAAAGAGAGTAGCGCTCCGCCCCCCATCGCCACCAGCACCCTCAACGCCGTCGATCTCCTCCACCGCCTCCGCCATGGGCCCGAAAGCCGACAAGGGGAAGGCCGTGAAGTCGGCCGAGGCGCAGCGGCTTGCGGCGCTGTGGAAGGAGCGGGCCATCTTCCCCCCTCAGCTCGCCGCGAGGGAGCTGAGGGAGAACTACTACCTCTTCTGGTCGACGGAGACGCGGGCGCATCCGCGCACGAAGGTACTCCCCGCCGCTGCTTCGGAACTGGCCCCGACTGGGTATCCCTTCTTTGCGCTCTTCTTCTACTGCGGGCTCTGCCCGCCTTTCTCTGAATTCTTCTGTGACATTATGAACACCTACGGGTTCCGCCTCCTTGATTTCACCCCCAACGCCGTTCTGACCATGGCAGTTTTCGCACATCTCTGCGAAAACTTTGTCGGAGTCCACCCAAATGTAGCCCTTTTCCGCCACTTCTTTTTACCCCGTGTTGAGAGAGGAGAGCCCCTTGCCGGAGGAATTGCTTGGATCTCCAGGGTCGGCAAGAAGGAAGCTTATCTAGAGGGAGAGCTCCGTAGCAAATGGGAGGAGTGGAGGGCAGATTGGTGCTGGATTGTTGAGGAGAACCGCAGCCATTTACCGCCCAGTACCAAACCCCGATGGTCTTGTGACAATGATTGGAGCAATCTGGCCCCGGAAGACGCTAGGTTGAAGATCGCAGTCACCCGAATCCTCCGCCTCAGACTTGCCGGACTCACCGTAGGCACTGTTGGCGCGGACTTTCTTCGCCGCCGCATTGCCCCCTTGCAGGAGAGGAGGAGACCTGCCTGGGAGTTTCAGAACGCGGCAGACATCATGAGGCTGCGCCCAGGCCTCAATTTCAACTTCACTGTCTTGGAGCTTGACGCGATGCTCTTAGAGATGTTCAAGCCCGATCCTGATCATCCGGAGATGTTTAGGTTGCCGAGGGGCGTCGTTCCGCTGTGCAACAACTCGTCGCTTGACCGCATCCGTGCAATGATGTCGTTGTGCGACTCCCATGGAATTGTCCCCACTTGGCAAGAGCCGGCAGATGACGTCGTGCGGCAGTTCTTCGACAATCTGGTGGAAATGCCAGTCCGCCCCGACGAGCAGAAGGGCCTCACCCGCGACACTACTGACGATGAGATGCAGCGCATTGCCACCAGGCTGGAAGAGGCGGCAGCAGCCGCTGCCGCGGGCGAGTTTGGCTTCACTTTGGAGGAGGCAGAGGCAGCCGAGGCGGCAAGCCTTGTCGAGCGAAAGGAGTTTGCCGGCGAGGAGGAGTTTGCCGAGCCTGAAGCCGAGTCGAGCGAACCTGCCGAGGGCGCATCCTCCCCGCCTCCAAGCAGCTTGCCGCGAGCGGAGCCACCAGCTCCACCAAGGAGGCGTCCTCGCAAGGCCGGAGACGTGGCGGGCGTGGCAGACGGGCTAACAGCCAGCGGCCACAGCGACGCTTCCACCATGCAAGCAAGCACTGTTGCAGCGGGAGCACCTCAAGCCGATCACGGCAAGCTGGGCGGGGCCCTCGCGAGCCACCGGTCCCGCTCCCGCCAAGCATCCAAGGGAACCCTCCTCCGCCTCGTCGTCTTTGAGGCGGGCCAGGTCGACCTCTCCGGCGCTCGGCTCAAGCGAGGAAGAAGAAGAGTAAGATTCCTTCTTTGTACTTGTAATTCTTGAATTGTTGCTTTGTCTTGTATCTGATTTGCTTTACTCTGAATCCATTCCTTTTCGTGACGCTGGCCCGAGAGAATGTCGAAGAGAGCCAAGACCCGGTGGTTGTCATCGAGGACGAACCCATCATGACAGCAGGAGGCGCGTCGAGACCACCTTGCCGGATGAGGCAACTCTTCTTCAAAGCAGCCCCGGTAGAAGCATATGGTCTACTTCTTGCTGTTCGGCGTGCATGGGTGCTTTTTCCTTGCTAATATCTGGCTGTTGATTTGTGTAGGAGCAGAGCAGCCTCCTTCTACTTCGACTACACCGCCAAGGGTGGATTCCCCGGCAAGGGAGCGTTCTCCGGCAAGGGGCAGCTCTCCGGGAAGGGACGGCACCAGCGATCCCTTGGCGGCGGAGACCATGACCACGGACCCCGGCGCAGGTAATCTTCTTGCCTGAGAACGTCCCTTGTGTTCTTCTTCTTCTGATTTTGTCTTTGAATATTTGCTTGACTTTCTTCATCCATCCGCCACAGAGCCAATGGAGATCGAGGTCGCCGGCGAGGAGGACGTGCGCGGCAACACTGATGAAGCCGCCGTGGAAGAAGAAGCCGGCGCTGACGAGCCTGCCGCCAAGAGGCCGCCGGTTACCGCCGCGAAGCCGGGCGAGGGTCCGGCGATCGACCGACGACCCTGAGGTCAGGAGCGCCAGGCGCTACGCCGACCGCCGATCCCTCTGCCGCTGCTGCAGCGTTGGGCTCTGAAGAGCCCCAGCCCGGCGCCTATTTGAAGGCCGGCGATGGCGTCTTCATCAAGCTTCCATGGGAGTCGAGGTCCAGGGCGCCGGCCGAAGGAGAAACCTTCGATGAAGAACTGCTCGCCTCCACGGGCGGACGCCGGTCGACGCGCCAGCAAAGCAGCAGCGGCGAGCCGAGGAGGAGCAGCCGCCGCGAAGTTGTCGCCGCTTCACCGCGCCCGACAAGCCAAGCTGGAATCCCGGAGGCGCTTTGTCGCAAAGGCGGAGCAGACATCAAGAAGTGCGCGGAGGAGCTCCGGGGCCGCAACCGTGAAGCTCTCCGGTCCTTGGCGAGGAGCGGGAGCAACTTCGCCGAGGAGCGCAAGGCCTTCATCCTCCGAAGGCTGAAGCCGAGGAGGAACAGCGGCTTGCCGCCGAGAAGTTGTCCACGCAGAAGGCGAAGCTGGCGCAATGAAGGTTAACCTTGACAGCCACGAGGAGGATCTTGCCATGCGCGAGCAAACATTCGGGAGGCTCTCAAGGAAGCAAAGGATGCTGCCGCAATCGCCAAGGCCGCCAAGAAGGAGCCGGAGACGAAGGTGGCGCAGCTTGGAGGCCAGCCTCAAGGAGAGCGGCGAGGAGCTTGCTGCACTCAAGCACTGGCCTTGAAGGACGCCTACACTCTTGGCGAGCTGCAGGGCCGTCTCGCCGAGAGGAGCAAGGAGCTCAGCGCCGCCGGGACTCCAATGCAGATCTTGAGTTGAAGCTAACTACTTTGACTCGGTATTTGGGCCAGCGCCCGAGGAGGCGGCCTTGAAGCGAAGATCAAGGCCGACGAGGGGCTCTTGGCGAGTCTTGTTGCCGCCCAGGCGCCTTGAGGGAGAACGTGGAGCACTTGGACCGAGGGTCTCGTGGATACTGCTGCAGCCATCCACAGGAGGCCGATGGAGCCGGGATGGTGGATCTTGGATATTCCTCCGACGAGCACCTCCAACCCAGCGCCAAGCTTAGCTTGTTCTTCAAGGGCGTGGTGAAGGCCCTCCAGCTGACTCCGGGAAGAAGTCCCAAAGCAGCTGGCCGAGGAGTCGCGCCAGATCTCAAGGCTGGGAGCTCTCCGGAAGGTGTTGATGAAGGTGGCCTTCCGCAACCCAGGCCTCAACCTCACCAACGTCCTCAAGTCCCTGCCGTCGGATGCTGATGTGGAGGTGCTCAAGACCCTTGTCGCACCCATTGTGGACAGGGTGAGCGGAATCAAGAGGGTTGAGGGCGATCGCTTAGATTAGGCCGCCCGTTTTCTCTTTCTCTTGCCGCTGCTGGTCATGTCATAGGAACAATCCATTAGAGCTGCGGCAAGCTATCTTGTAATATAACTCTATTTTGGGTATCAATTGCTATGTTATTTCCTTTACTTGATTCCTTCATTTGTATGTTTTTGCCCCTCGCTTTTAGGGAACTTGTCGTAGCTGGCACTGAGCCGCATGATCTTGAGTCTTGAGACGTCGCAGACTGCTAGCGGTGCCGCTTCCGACAAGCAACATTGTTGCAACTAGTCGCAGCTCACTTAAGTTGTTGAGCGGACTCGAAACAAAGTAAGGGCGCAACTAGCTACGAGTTGGTTCCTTTGCGCACAGGTTTTCCACACAAAGTTCGGTCGTTCAAGGAAGATAACTTAAAAATATTTTAAAACTGATTGCTCAAACTTTGGCAACTTAGCTTTTCTGTCGTTTGCTTCCCGGTAAGGATAGGCTTCCTTGAGCGACGCTTGGTCCACACCATTATCTTCTCCTTTCCCCCCGGCAAACTTGTGTGCGAGGGAACCTTCCTTTCTTTGAGAAAGAGAAAGAAGAGAAAATAAAGATATGGAGCCTTATGGCTCCTTATTACTTACCAGGGGTAGGTGCTGCACAAAGTGTCAGATAATGCATGCAAAATAGGAGTAAAAAGCATGAAATTGACAAAGATGTGCGAAGCACGCTAGCTTTACTTATGCACGGGGTCTGCGCCCGGCTTTGTACAAAGGATTACATGCAACAACGGCAAGACTTGTACAAAAGGTGGTTGCCGGAACAGGTTCCGCAACCGCGCTTCTGAGTAAAACTTACGAAGATGCTCAATGTTCCAGAGTTGCTCACCGGAATGCCATCTTCGGTCTCAAAGCGAGACGATGCTGAGCCTAGTGACTCGTTTCACCCGGTAAGGGCCTTCCCACTTCAGCGTCAACTTGTTGGAATTCTTGGCGGACTGAACTCACCGAAGAACAAGGTCGCCTTCCTCGAGACTTCGGCATTAACTTTATGCGGTTATGGTAGCGGCGCAAAGCTTGCTGGTACCGAGCAGCTCGTAGAGCAGCCTGGAGACGATCTTCCTCAAGGAGCAGCGCGTCATCTTGTCGCAGTTGCTCTTGCTCAAGCTCATCATAAGCGAGCACTCGAGGCGATCCGTATACGAGTTCCGTGGGGAGAACTGCCTTTGCTCCATAGACTAGAGCGAAAGGTGCACGGCGATGGCTCGATTTGGCGTCGTCTGATTGACCGAAGAACCACCGCGGTTCCTCAATCCAGTTTCTTCCGCACTTGTGCAGCCTGTCGAAAGTTACGGTCTTGAGCCCGCAAAGACTTCAAAGATTTGCCCTCTCCGCTTGACCGTTGCTTCTCGGATGAGCAACGAAGCGAAGCAGACCTTGGTGCCAAGATCTTGGACGTACTGCATGAAGGTGCGGCTCGTGAATTGCGTGTCGTTGTCGGTTATGATCATGTTAGGGATTCCGAAACGGCAAACAATCGACCTGAAGAACTTGACTGCTGACTGTGCTGTCACCTTCCTCACTGCTTCCACTTCCGGCCACTTTGCGAACTTGTCGATTGCAACGTACAAGTACTCAAAGCCCCCGACAGCTCGGGGAAAGGGGCCGAGGATGTCGAGCCCCGCACCGAAAATGGCCAGGATAAAGGGATCGTCACGGAGAGCTTGAGCCGGCTGGTGTATCTTCTTGGAATGGAACCGCACGCTTCACACTTGGTTACTTGTGCGATTTGCATCACGGAGGGTCTGTCGGCCGGAAGAAACCTTGCCGGAATGCTTTGCGGCAAGTGCTCTAAGCGCCAATGTGGTGACCACATATGCCTCCATGTATCTCTGCCAACAGCTTTTGTCCGTCTTCCGGTGAATACACTTCAATTTCACACCGTTGAGTCTTCTTACATGCAGTGTGCTATCGACAAACTGGTACATACTTTCATTGCCGGGCTACTCTTTCCGCTTCTTCTTGCTCTTCGGAAGCTCTCCCGTCTGAAGGAAATGGACAATCTGCTGCGCCCATGCCGGAGCTTGCGGCTCGACAACAAGGACTAAAGGCACATCTGCTGCTGCGGAACATCAGCTTCCACGGCGGGAACCTGCGGCTCAGCGGAGCTGCGTTCCCGGCAAGCTTGCCGAGCAAAACTTGTCGAGAGCGTCTGCTTCAACGAACAAACCACAGGGCTTGTCGGAGCAGACTCCTCGGCCTTTGTTGGTGTCGATCTTGGGGACCTTCTTGGCGGCGGCGAAGCTCTGCCGGAAAATAGTCGCCAGAGATCAACTTCCTCTTCTTGCTCTGTCCAGTTGATGGTGTTACAGACGGTTGAGTCAGCTTGAGCACAAAAATCCCTGGTTCCACAGGTAACTTAAGTGTGGCGCACTTTGACAGGCCATCAGCAATGTCGTTCTGAGCTCTTGGAATATATTCCATCTGTAGGTCGTCAAAGTGCTCTTCTAGCTTTCTCACTTCATCAACATAAGCTTCCATCAATGGACTCTGATAATTCTTGTTCACTTGGCGGATGACAAGCTGTGAGTCACCCACGACAATGAGCTTCTTGATCCCAAGGTCTCTGCGATCCACGAGACCGCAAGCAAACCTTCATACTCTGCGGTATTGTTTGTCGCTTGCTCCTTGGGAAAGTGCATCTGGACCACGTGCTTGAGGTGCTCTCCGGTGGGTGCAACAAGTAGCACGCCGCACCAAATACTTTGCAGCGAGAAGGCACCATCAAAGTACATCAGCCACTCTTTGCTTGTTTCCTTGTGACGGGATGCTCGTTTACGGAATTTCTTCATCCGTGTTGGCGTCCATTCTGCTATGAACTCCGCCAATGCTCTGCTTTGGATAGTGGAAGTGCTCTCAAACTTGAGGCCAAAGCTTGACAGTTCCAAAGGCCCACTCGACAATCACACTGTTGCCTCTGGATTTTGCAGTATCCTCTTCAACGGAAAGCGAGTGACGATCGTGATCTCATGTGCACAGAAGTAATGGCGCAGCTTTCTCGAGGCCATGAGGAGGCCGGAAGCAATTTCTGCACACCAGAGTACCTTGACCTAGCCCCCTGCAGAAGGGAACTGACAAAGTAAACTGGGCGCTGCACCATTCTTTTCTGCATTTTCTCATGTGTCTGCGCAGATCCATCCTTGTCGGGACCAGAGCTTGCCGGAGAAGCCCCCTGCTTGTCGCTGGATGCATCTGCCTTGGTTGCTAGCTCATCATCCGCCTCCCTCTCCGCTACTAACGCAGCACTAACCACTTGATTGGTTTCCGCTATATATAGCAGCAACTTCTCTTGTGGCTTAGGTACGACAAGCGTTGGAGTGGAGGACAGGTATCTCTTCAAGTCCTGCAGCGCAGCCTCCGCTTCCGGAGTCCATTGCATCGGACCTGCCTTTTTCAAAACTTTGAAAAATGGCGTAGCGCTTTAGCAGACCTAGAGATAAACTGCTTTGAGCAGCTACATAACCGGCAAGCCTTTTTACATCCTTGACGCGCTTTGGTGCTTCAATCTGCTCAATGGCCTTGATCTTGTCGGGATTGGCCTCAATTCCCCGCTGAGACACGAAGAACCCGAGAAGCTTGCCGGAAGGGACTCCAAACACACACTTCTCAGGGTTGAGCTTGAGGTTGATGCGCAGATTTGCAAAGGTTTCGTCTAAATCTTGAATCCGGGTCTCTTTGTCCTTGCTTTTGACCACGATGTCATCCATGTATGCTTCCACATTTTTGTGCATTTGCGGCTCAAAAGCGTCATGGACTACTCTTGCAAATGTTGAACCGGCATTCTTTAACCCGAAGGGCATCCGTACAAAACAGTATGTGCCACATGGGGTGATGAATGCGGTCTTCTCCTCATCCTCTCTGCCATGAAGATCTGATGATATCCTGAGTATGCATCCAAAAATGAAAGCAAATCACATCCGGCGTGGAGTCAACAATCTGGTCGATCGCGGCAAGGGAAATGGGTCTTTGGGACAAGCTTTATTGACATCGGTAAAGTCGATACAAAGCCTCCATTTCCCGTTAGCCTTCTTGATACAACTACAGGATTGGCCAACCACGTAGGATGGAGCACTCCTCTAACAAGGCCTGCTGCTTCCGGTTTCTTGATTTCTTCTGCGATGAACTCTTGGCGCTCCTTTGCACCTTCGACTTTCTCGCTTGACGGGCCGCGCGATGAGGACAAACGGAAAGATGGTGCTCAATTACTTTCCTGGGAACACCGGGGATGTCAGACGGTTGCCACGCAAACATGTCGACGTTCGCCCGCACGAAAGCAACGAGCGCGCCTTCCTATTTAAGGTCGAGAGAGGCACTGATGGTGAAGGTACCACCATTGCCGTCCTCCTTGGCGGAAACCTTCTTGGTCTCTGGTGGAGCTACCATCGTCTTCTTACACTTGCCGGTGGAGCTCGATGGTGCGTCCTCGATGGTAGCGCAGCACTCCGAAGAGGTGCGCTTGCCGGAGTGGGCATCAGAGCTCTTGCCGGACTTGGTCTTCTTCTTCCCCCCGGGAGCTTCAATGACAAGTGGCTTGCAATCTGTTAAGCTCTTTGCTTCCGGTAGATCTTGTCGGCGCAGATAAGAGCATCCTTCTTGTCGCCAGGGGCAGAGATGACACTTATCGGGCTGGCATCTTCAAAGATGTTGTAGGCATAGTGAGAGGCCGTCATGAATTTGGCGAAATCTTGGGCGGCCAAGTATTCCATTGTAAGGCAATGGAAAGTCAGCAACATCAAAGGTGACCCTCTCGATCCACGAAGTTCAACTTTCGCCAAACGTCACCGGCAGCGTGATCTTTCCCTTGACTTGCTCCTTCCCGGATTGATTCCTTGGAAAGTGCCGGTCTCTTCGAGCTCGCCATCAGGGATCTGGAGTTTCTGGAGCACCGCGGAGGAGATCATGTTCAAGCCGTCCCCGCCGTCAACTAGCATCTTGGTGACCTTGAGGTTGCGGATAGTTGGTGAAACCAACATCGTCAAGCACCTGACGCAGCGATTCTGTGATCGTGGTGGTCCTCAATATCAAAGATGATAGGCGTCTTTGGACCATTTCGAGGCTTGCGTGACTCGATGGATGGATTCTGCTGCATTGACTTCCTGCATCCACCGCTTGAGTTGGCGGTGTGAAGTATGCGCAGAAGCACCGCCGATCAACGCACATGACCTCTGTGGCTTTCTCGAACTCCTGCTCATCGGTCTCGTCATCATCCATGTCTTCGCCATTAAATAAATGCCGTCGTCATCCTTATCGCGGCGCGGAGGTCTGTCTCCTTGCTGCTTGGCCTTGCCATGGCGTCCTCCCGGCCGGGGCGTTTCTTGCTAGCTTCTCCGGCACCCTCCACGGGCCTTCTCCTTGTCGCGTCGTTCGTATTCAGCCTTCATTTGCTCGACAAGCTGCTCGACCTTCTTGCAGCTCACGGAGGTCATGGCCCTTGGTGCGGTGGATCTTGCGATCTTGCTTGCCGAGCCGTCACCTTGTCGGCGACCGCCACAGATCGGCGATTGGTGCCAGCGGCAACCTCCTTGCCGGAGCTACCAGCCTTGGCTTTCTTGGCGCCACCTCCGTCGCCGGACTGCTCAACAACTAGTACATCTCTGCCTTTCTTCTTCCTGTTGCCCCGCCGCTGAATCTTCTTTGCCGGGGCGGTCTCCTCACTATCAGATCCTCCTGCTTCAGTATTCTCTCCGGGGAGCCTCCTCCCTTCCTCAGCACGTGCACACTTGTCGGCCAGGGCATATAGCTCATCGACGTCTACGATCTTGCACATTGCCATCTCCTCCAAAGATCCTGCGGTTTCGCGACGTTCGATGGAACGCGCTGATTACAGCATGGCGGGGTGGACATCCGATGTTGTCTTTGTACACGGCTGAATCTTTGAATATACTTGCGCAGGGCTTTCCTTCCTTCCGGGCAAGCGGATGAAGGTCGCTTTCTTGGCCATGGGGCTTGTGGCCGCTGTAAAGGCGCCAACAAACTGATGGCATAGATCTGCCAAGAGGATATGGAGTTGTCCGGCAAGTGCATGAGCCAGGATCGACATTGGGCTTGAGCACCGGTGAAGTAGTTGGCAAGGATCTTGTCGTCTCGCCCCCCGGCAGCCTGCACCGCGATGGTGTAGATGCTGAGGAACTCCGACAGATGCGTCTTGCCGTCGTACTTCTCTGGTACATCTGGCTTGAAGTTTTTCTTCTTGGGCCCTTTGGACTTGCCGCAGCTCACGAGTGAACGCAGGGCAACCTACCGCATCTGACAAGTCGCCTGGTTCCTCTGGCGCATGCATGTCAACAGAGGGCCCAGCGCGCTTGTCGGATTGACGCCGCGCTTCTCTTCGGCGCTCGATGCGAGTTCGAGCGTCCTCTTGCTGTCGTTCGTGGAGAACTTGGCGCTGATCGCGACGAGCTCGTGGATCCGATGACGCGGTGGAGTCGCTGTCGAGGTGGATCCGGCGGAGAGTGCATGGTAGTTGCACCCCCACCGGTCTCGTCGCCACCAGCTCGTGTTTGGCAGTCCTGCCGCGGCAGCGATGTACTCGGTTGCCGCGGAGCGTCGCCGTTGGCGAAGCCGATGAGACTCTGAATGGTGGCCCTCCATTCATCGACCTTGTCGGCCGTTGGAGGGTAATCCAAGAGCAGCTGAGCTCTCGCCAAAGCTTCTGCTGGAGTGGTGGGTGGCAGTGGCGAACGGCGCGAGGAGCGGGATATGCTCGGACTTCTAACTATGTTAGAAGGAGCAGTATCCCGTCCGGGTGACCGTGCCTCGCTTCAGCGCCCGGCATGTTGGCGTGCATGCTGGTCTTGAGCATCCCGAGATCCACCAGCTCGATCTTGGTCCAACGGCGTATGGCGTTGTGAATGCCATGACGCTGTCGGTCTCGCGCCTCCTGAGACGGGCGCGGTGCATGTACGGACGCCGAGGTCTGCGCAGCCTTGTCCTTGGACTTGGCAGCACCGTGAGCTCCCCCGTCGCCGTCCATTCTTCCGCCGGCGTCTCCCCCACCACCCGTTTGCTCCGGTGGCGGTGGGTTCGACGCAGACGGGGCTTCTGCCGCCGAAGCCTTCTTCTTCGGTGGCATGTTGATGAAGATGACGAAGATCTAGCTCGCGTGGACGCCGGATCAGGTTCACACAACCTCGATGCCCCCTACA
The DNA here is from genome assembly GCA_021605145.1 of Aegilops bicornis. Taxonomy (NCBI): domain Eukaryota; kingdom Viridiplantae; phylum Streptophyta; class Magnoliopsida; order Poales; family Poaceae; genus Aegilops; species Aegilops bicornis. Next base: position 729,115,291 of record CM038670.1, on the reverse strand, counting down.
GCGCGCCAAAGATGTCGGGGCAGGCTGATCTGGCCCACGAACACCTATGGGGCCGGTGGACCGAGCCCCTTTCGGTTCGGCGGGGAGCGGAGGTCGCACGAAGAGCAGATCGAGGCGAAGCATACGAGAGGTTTACCCAGCTTCGGAGCTCTCCGGAGAGATAATACTCCTACTGCTGCATGTCTAGGTGTATTGCGTTCTTGCTCGGGAGTGCTCGAGTGCTACAGTACACACGAGCTGCTAACGAGAATGAGCGTGGGGGAACTGACCGACCAACCCTTTCTACGTTGCGCATGGGCCTCCTTTTATATGCTCAAGGGGCACCGACAGGTGGCAACGTAGACGGGGGTACAAATGGAAAAGTAGTGGTTGGTACACCTACTTGTACAGTGTATAGTGTACCATACCTAACCCTGACGGCAGGGGACAAAGTCATTAAATGCCCGTCTACGTCGCCCTAACAGTGCTAACAGGGACCGTCAGGGGCGCCACCGCTTGCCACGATGGCAATCTTGTCATCGCCGCTCGGAACCTCGCACCGCTGGCTGCCTGACCTCTCGCCACGCAGCGCTGGGAAGGTCCTGTAGGCGACACGTTAGTGGATGTGCTGGAGCGTAGGTACCGAGAGGTGATGCGCGTGACAAGCGCCTTTGCATGATTGTTGTCTTATCGCGCCGGAAGCTTGTCGCTCATCGGGCCTTCCCGACAAGCTCCTCTTGCCGGGCCTTGTCTTGTATGTGCCTTGGGTGGCCTTCCGGCAAGCTCCTCTTGCCGGGCCTTGTCTCCTTGGCTTGAATACTTTGTTATTGAATGGCTCCAAAGGAACCACGGAGGATCTTGGCGGTCACCCGGTAAGCCTTGCCGCGGAGGGCTGCAACTGCCCGTGCACAAGTTCGGGATACTAGGGTACCCCTACTCTAGTACACCGACAGCTACTGATGTCTACTACGCAACCTTCTTCTTGTAGACGCTGTTGGGCCTCCAAGTGCAGTGGTTTGTAGGACAGTAGCAAATTTCCCTCAAGTGGATGAGCTAAGGTTTATAAATCCGTGGGAGGCGTAGGATGAAGATGGTCTCTCTCAAACAACCCTGCAACCAAATAACAAAGAGTCTCTTGTGTCCCCAACACACCCAATACAATGGTAAATTGTATAGGTGCACTAGTTTGAAGAGATGGTGATACAAGTGCAATATGGATGGTAGATATAGGTTTTTGTAATCTGAAAATATAAAAAACAGCAAGGTAACTAATAATAAAAGTGAGCACAAATGGTATTGCAATGCGTTGAAACAAGGCCTAGGGTTCATACTTTCACGAGTGCAATTTCTCTCAACAGTAATAGCATAATTGGATCATATAACTATCCCTCAACATGCAACAAAGAGTCACTCCAAAGTCACTAATAGCGCAGAAGAAACGAAGATATTATGGTAGGGTACGAAACCACCTCAAAGTTATTCTTTCCAATCAATCAATTTGGGCTATTCCTATAAGTGTCACAAACAGCCCTAGAGTTAGTATTAGAATAACACCTTAAGACACAAATCAACCAAAACCCTAATGTCACCTAGATACTCCAATGTCACCTCAAGTATCCGTGGGTATGATTATACGATATGCATCACACAATCTCAAATTCATCTATTCAACCAACACATAGAACCTCAAAGAGTGCCCCAAAGCTTCTACCGGAGAATCAAGACGAAAACGTGTGCCAAAACCTATGCATAGGTTCATGGGCGGAACCCACAAGTTGATCACCAAAACATACATCAAGTGAATCAAGTGATATCCCATTGTCACCACAGATACGCACGGCAAGACATACATCAAGTGTTCTCAAATCATTAAAGACTCGATCCGATAAGATTACTTCAAAGGAAAACTCAATCCATTACAAGAGAGTAGAGGGGAGAAGCAATATAAGATCCAACTATAATAGCAAAGCTCGCGATACATCAAGATCGTGCCAAATCAAGAACACGAGAGAGAGAGAGAGAGATCAAACACATAGCTCTTGGTACATACCCTCAGCCCCGAGGGTGAACTACTCCCTCCTCGTCATGGAGAGCGCCGGATGATGAAGATGGCCACCGGTGAGGGTTCCCCCTCCGTGAGGTGCCCGAACAGGGTCCCGATTGACTTTGGTGGCTCTGAGAGGCTTGCGGCGGCGGAACTCCAGATCTATTCTATTCCCGATCGTTTTAGGGTATATTGGTATATATAGGAGGAAGAAATACGTCGGGGAGCCACGAGGGGCCCACGAGGGTGGAGGCGGCGCTGGGGGGGCGCCCCCTACCTCGTGGCTTCCTTGTTGCTTCTTTGACGTGGACTCCAAGTCTCCCTGTTGCTTTCCTTCCAAAAATAACTTCTCTAGAAGATTTCATTCCGTTTCGACTCCGTTTGATATTCCTTTTCTTGAAACACTTTGAAACAAAGGGAAAAAAAGCGAGGCGGCACTTTGGGCTCACAGGTCAATAGGTTAGTCCCAAAAAAATAATATAAAAGTGGATAATAAAGCCCATAAACATCCAAGATAGATAATATAATAGCATGGAACAATCAAAAATTATAGATACGTTGGAGACGTATCAACATCCCCAAGCTTAATTCATGCTCGTCCTCGAGTAGGTAAATGATAAAAACAGAATTTTTGATGTGGAATGCTACTTGGCATAATTTCAACATAATTCTTCTTAGTTGTGATATGAATATTCAGATCCGAAAGATTCAAGATAAAAGTTCATATTGACATAAAAGTAATAATACTTCAAGCATACTAACTAAGCAATTATGTCCTCTCAAAATAACATGGCCAAAGAAAGTTCATCCCTACAAAATCATATAGTTTAGTCATGCTCCATTTTCGTCACACAAGAATGCTCTCATCATGCACAACCCCGATGACAAGCCAAGCAATTGTTTCATACTTTAGTAATCTCAAACCTATAAACTTTCACGCGATATATGAGCGCGGGCCATGGACATAGCACTATGGGTGGAATAGAATATGATGATGGGGGTTATGTGGAGAAGACAAAAAAGGAGAAAGTCTCACATCAACGAGGCTAACCAATGGGCTATGGAGATGCCCATCGATTGATGTTGATGCAAGGAGTAGGGATTGCCATGCGACGGATGCACTAGAGCTATAAATGTAATAAAGCTCAACAAAAGTAACTAAGTGGGTGTGCATCCAACTTGCTTGCTCACGAAGACCTAGGGAACTTGAGGAGGCTCATTGTTGGAATATACAAGCCAAGTTCTATAATGAAAAATTCCCACTAGTATATGAAAGTGACAAAACAAGAGACTCTCTATATGATGAACATGGTGCTACTTTGAAGCACAAGTGTGGAAAAAAACGATAGCAGCATTGCCCCTTTTATTTCTCTTTTTTTTGGGCCTTCTTTTTTTTGGCCTTTCTCTTCTTCTTTTTTGGGACAATGCTCTATTAAATGATGATCATCACACTTCTATTTATTTACAACTCAATGATTACAACTCGATACAAGAACAAAGTATGACTCTATATGAATGCCTCCGGCGGTGTACCGGATTATGCAATGAACCAAGAGTGACAAGTATGAAAGAATTATGAATGGTGGCTTTGCCACAAATACTATGTCAACTACATGATCATGCTAAGCAATATGACAATGATGAATGTGTCATGATAAACGGAATGGTGGAAATTTGCATGGCAATATATCTCGGAATGGCTATGGAAATGCCATAATAGATAGGTATGGTGGCTGTTTTTGAGGAAGATATAAGGAGGTTTATGTGTGAAAGAGCGTATCATATCACGGGGTTTGGATGCCGTGAAGTTTGCACCAATTCTCAATGTGAGAAAGGGCAATGCACGGTACCGAAGAGGCTAGCAATGATGGAAGGGTTAGAGTGTGTATAATCCATGGACTCAACATTAGTCATAAAGAACTCACATACTTATTGCAAAAATCTACAAGCCATAAAAAACCAAAGCACTATGCGCATGCTCCTAGGGGGGTAGATTGGTAGGAAAAGACCATCGCTCGTCCCCGACCGCCACTCATAAGGAGGACAATCAAAGAACACCTCATGTTTCAAATTTGTTACATAACGTTTACCATAGGTGCATGCTACGGGACTTGCAAACTTCAAAACAAGCATTTCTCAAATTCACAACTACTCAACTAGCACGACTTTAATATTATTACCTCCATGTCTCAAAACAATCATCAAGCATCAAACTTCTCGTAGTATTCAACACACTCATAAGAATTCTTACAAATCTTGTATGCCTAGCATATTAGGATTATTTAAGCAAATTACCATGCTATTTAAGACCCTCAAAATAATCTAAGTGAAGCATGAGAGATCAACAGTTTCTATAAAACAAATCCACCACCGTGCTCTAAAAAGATATAAGTGAAGCACTAAAGCAAATGACAAACTACTCCGAAAGATATAAGTGAAGATCAATGAGTAGTCAAATAATTATACAATTATGTGAAGACTCTCCCATTTAAGAATTTCAGATCTTGATGCTTTATTAAAACAGCAATCAAAGCTAAAGAAAATAAAATGGCGCTCCAAGCAAAACAAATATCATGTGGTGAATAAAAATATAGCTCCAAGTAAGGTTACCGATGAATGAAGACGAAAGAGGGTTGCCTTCCGGGGCATCCCCAAGCTTAGACGCTTGGTTATCCTTGAATATTACCTTGGGTTGCCTTGGGTATCCCCAAGATTAGGCTCTTGCCACTCCTTATTCCATAGCCCATCGAATCTTTACCCAAAACTTGAAAACTTCACAACACAAAACTTAACAGAAAACTCGTGAGCTCCGTTAGCGAAAGAAAACAAAACACCACTTTAAGGTACTGTAATGAACTCATTATTTATTTATATTGGTGTTAAACCTACTGTATTCCAACTTCTCTATGGTTTATAAACTATTTTACTAGCCATAGAGTCATCAAAATAAGCAAACAACACACGAAAAACAGAATCTGTCAAAAACAGAACAGTCTGTAGTAATATGTAACTAACAAAAACTTCTGGAACTCAAACAAATTATAAAATAAATTGGTGGACCTGAGGAATTTGTATAGTAATTATATGCAAAAATAATCGACTAAATATCACTCTCCAGTAAAAAGTTTAAGCTAATCTCGTGAGCGCTAAAGTTTCTGTTTTTACAGCATGATCATAAAGACTTCACCCAAGTCTTCCCAAAGGGTCTATTTGGCACAAACACTAATTAAAACATAAAACCACATCTAACTAGAATCTATATGAATTATTTATTCCTAAACAAAACGAAAAATCAAGAAACTAAAATAAAATTGGGTTGCTTCCCAACAAGCGCTATCGTTTAACGCCCCTAGCTAGGCATGATGATTTCAATGATGCTCACATAAAAGATAAGAATTGAAACATAAAGAGAGCATCATGAAGAATATGACTAGCACATTTAAGTCTAACCCACTTCCTATGCATAGGGATTTTGTGAGCAAACAACTTATGAGAACAATAATCAACTAGCATAGGAAGGCAAAACAAGCATAACTTTAAAACTTTAAGCACATAGAGAGGAAACTTGATATTATTGCAATTCGTACAAGCATGTATTCCTCCCTCATAATAATTTTCAGTAGCATCATGAATGAATTCAACAATATAACCAGCACCTAAAGCATTATTTTCATGATCTACAAGCATAGAATTTTTATTACTCTCCACATAAGCAAATTTCTTCTCGTGAATAGTAGTGGGAGCAAACTCAACAAAATAACTATCATATGATTGAAAATTAAGATCAAGATGACAAGTTTCATGGTTATAATTATTCTTTAAAGCATACGTGTCATCACAATAATCATCATAGATAGGAGGCATGCTTTCATCATAGTGAATTTTCTCATCAAAGCTTGGGGGACAAAAAATATCATCTTCATCAAACATAGCATCCCCAAGCTTGTGGCTTTGCATATCATTAGCATCATGGATATTCAAGGAATTCATACTAACAACATTGCAATGATGCTCATCATCCAAATATTTAGTGCCAAATATTTTAATGCATTCTTCTTCTAACACTTTGGCACAATTTTCCTTTCCATCATACTCACGAAAGATATTAAAAAGGTGAAGCGTATGAGACAAACTCAATTCCAATTTTTTTTGTAGTTTTCTTTTATAAAATAAACTAGTGCTAAAACAAGAAACAAAAAGATTCGGTTGCAAGATCTAAAGATATACCTTCAAGCACTAACCTCCCTGGCAACGGCGCCAGAAAAGAGTTTGATGTCTACTACGCAACCTTCTTCTTGTAGACGTTGTTGGGCCTCCAAGTGCAGAGGTTTGTAGGACAGTAGCAAGTTTCCCTCAAGTGGATGACCTAAGGTTTACCAATCTTTGGGAGTCGTAGGATGAAGATGGTCTCTCTCAAACAACCCTGCAACCAAATAACAAAGAGTCTCTTGTGTCCCCAACACACCCAATACAATGGTAAATTGTATAGGTGCACTAGTTCGGCGAAGAGATGGTGATACAAGTGCAATATGGATGGTAGATATAGGTTTTTGTAATCTGAAAATATAAAAACAGCAGGGTAATTAATAATAAAAGTGAGCACAAACGGTATTGCAATGCGTTGAAACAAGACCTAGGGTTCATACTTTCACTAGTGCAAGTTCTCTCAACAATAATAACATAATTGGATCATATAACTATCCCTCAACATGCAACAAAGAGTCACTCCAAAGTCACTAATGGCGGAGAACAAACGAAGAGATTATGGTAGGGTACAAAACCACCTCAAAGTTATTCTTCCCAATCAATCCATTTGGGCTATTCCTATAAGTGTCACAAACAGCCCTAGAGTTCGTACTAGAATAACACCTTAAGACACAAATCAACCAAAACCCTAATGTCACCTAGATACTCCAATGTCAGCTCAAGTATCCGTGGGTATGATTATACGATATGCATCACACAATCTCAAATTCATCTATTCAACCAACACATAGAACCTCAAAGAGTGCCCCAAAGCTTCTCTGAGAATCAAGGCAACGTGTGCCAAAACCTATGCATAGGTTCATGGGCGGAACCCACAAGTTGATCACCAAAACATACATCAAGTGAATCACGTGATATCCCATTGTCACCACAGATCATGCACGGCAAGACATACATCAAGTGTTCTCAAATCATTAAAGACTCGGTCCGATAAGATTACCTCAAAGGGAAAACTCAATCCATTACAAGAGAGTAGAGGGGGAGAAGCAACATAAGATCCAACTATAATAGCAAAGCTCGTGATACATCAAGATCGTGCCAAATCAAGAACACGAGAGAGAGAGAGAGAGAGAGAGAGAGATCAAACACATAGCTCTTTGGTACATAACCTCAGCCCCGAGGGTGAACTACTCCCTCCTCGTCATGGAGAGCGCCGGGATGATGAAGATGGCCACCGGTGAGGGTTCCCCCCTCCGGCAGGGTGCCCGAACAGGGTCCCGATTGACTTTTGGTGGCTACAGAGGCTTGCGGCGGCGGAACTCCAGATCTATTCTATTCCCCGATCGTTTTAGGGTATATTGGTATATATAGGAGGAAGAAGTACGTCAGGGGAGCCACGAGGGGCCCACGAGGGTGGAGGGCGCGCCTGGGGGGGGAGGGCGCCCCCCCCCTACCTCGTGGCTTCCTTGTTGCTTCTTTGACGTGGACTCCAAGTCTCCCCTGTTGCTTTCCTTCCAAAAATAACTTCTCTAGAAGATTTCATTCCGTTTCGACTCCGTTTGATATTCCTTTTCTTCGAAACACTGAAACAAGGGAAAAAACAGGAACTGGCACTGGGCTCTGGGTCAATAGGTTAGTCCCAAAAAAATAATATAAAAGTGGATAATAAAGCCCATAAACATCCAAGATAGATAATATAATAGCATGGAATAATCAAAAATTATAGATACGTTGGAGACGTATTAGCTACCTTGCTATTTTTTATTTATCCAGATTATAAAAATATATTTCTACCATCAATATTACACTTTTATCACCATCTCTTCGTCGAACTAGTGCACCTATACAATTTGTCATTGTATTGGGTGTGTTGTGGACACAAGAGATTTCTTGTATTTGGTTGCAGGGTCATTTGAGAGAGACCATCTTCATCCTACACCTCTCACGGATTGATAAACCTTAGGTCATCCACTTGAGGGAAAATTGGTACTATCCTACAAAACTCTGTGCTTGGAGGCCCAACACGTGTCTACAAGAATAAAGTTGCATAGTAGACATCAAGCATCGTGGTTGTCTCTCCGACTATTGCTTCTACAACTATCGCTAACGCATAGTGATAAAGTAAAGCAATTGCATGGCATGTGCATCTCATAGAATAAAGCGACAACCATAAGGCTCCTGCGAGTTGCCGATAACTTTTACAAAACATGATCATCTCATACAACAACGTATATCATATCATGTCTTGACCATATCACATCACAACATGTCCTGCAAAAACAAGTTAGTCGTCCTCTACTTTGTTGTTGCAAGTTTTACGAGCCTGCTACGGGCTTCTAGTAAGAACCGTTCTTACCTACGCATCAAAACCACAACGGTGTTTCGTCAAGGACTACAAAAAAAATACACTTCCGTGATGATACGTGTTTGTCACAGTAGGTCGTGTTTTTTGTCATGCATGTACATCCATGACAAATTTATGACAGAATCAAGATAGTCATACTGTCTTTGTCGTAGAAGTGTTCCATGACATTACGAAAATTATCATCACGGAAGTGTCCACTTCTATGACGATAAATCACGCGTCACAGAAGTGCTTTCGTCAAGGGTGACCGACACGTGGCATCCACCGTAACGGAACGCCGTTAAGCTATCGGGTCGGGTTTTGGATCCGATAACCCGTTAACAACCCCGACCAATGGGGATTTTCCACGTGTAAAATCATCATTGGCCGGAGGAAAACTGCGTGTCGGCTCACCGGGACAGATGTCATCCACTCATTGGACGTAAGGCACCTATGATACGTCGACACGTGGCACGGCTAACAAGTTTAATTGGGCGGCCCAATTAAAACCCCACAAGTTTTGCGGACCATAATGGGCGGCCCGACTAAAACCCACAAGATTTTGCGGATGATAATGGGCGGCCCGACTAAAACCCACAAGTTTTTGCGGACCATAATGGGCCGGCCCAGCTAAAGGCCCACAAGATTTTGCGGACCATAATGGGCCGGCCCAGCTAAAGGCCCACGAGATTTTGCGGGCCATAATGGTCCAGCCCAGCTAAAGGCCCACAAGATTTTTGTGTGCTATAATAGGCCGGCCCAGGTAAAGGCCCACAAGATTCTTGCGGATCATAATGGGCCGGCCCAGCTAAAGGCCCATGAGATTTCACCGACATTAATAATGGGCTGGCCCATTTGTAAACCCACAAGATTTTGAGGACCCTAGTAGGCCGGCCCATTAACTGGCTGCCATGTTTTGGGCCAAATGTCGGCCCATATCTGATCCGGTCCATTAATGGCCTGCCACGTTCCAGGCCTAAAAGTGGCACATATGAGATCCGACCCGTTATAAGCCTACCACGTTCTGGGCCAAATTACGGCCCAGATCAGGTCCGGCCCTTTAAGAGGCTTTGGGATAAATTATGGCCAATATGAAATTGACCCCAAGAATCGGACACTATGCTTTTGGGCCCACTTGCTAAAGGCCCACTTAGTAATTCGGCCTGATATTAGTTTTGGCTGTTAAGGGCCGTTTAACATTTCGGCCCTATATTAATTTAATTTGTTAAAAGCCCGTCATATAGTTGGGCCTAACTACGGCCCGATTGCATCCGCCCGCCGCAATCGATATCTGATTGGGCCAAACAAGGACCGAGACAATTTTGGCCTGTTAAAAGCATGTGATTTGATTCGCACAATCATGGGTCGGGTTCATTTCGGTCTCTTTACCGTGAGCTGTTCGACGCGTTTGGGCCCAACCTACGTCGTGATTGCATAATGACCCGATTATGTACCGTAATTTTACGGTTTGGCCGGTTTACTGCGAAGACAAGATATATATACAGTAAAATAACTGCAGCATCGTGAATAAGAAAAAACCTAGACTATACAATAAAGAAATTACGGCACATTACATTCACTAGGCATCAAAGTTCGCCACTATGATAATAAAGCATAAGCAGACAACAGATTACATACACTGGGCATCAAAGATCGCCACCAGTGCAAATAAACACGCCGACAAAATAATATACAAAACCGGCTGACACTTCAATAGAGTTCAAGAAAGGTTAGCCTCATTGGAAACTGCGGTATAGCAATAAGCAAATGATGAGGCTAAGCTTGTTCAACACTTATATCTTCCTCACTCTGAAAGATAAACAAGCAGACAGATGACAGGTTTTGCACGTAAAAGTATCAATGCTGACAATTCATAACATTTCTTACTGAAGAATAAAGTGACACAGTTTAAAATTGCATTAACACAATATGGTATTGTTCAGGTCAAGACATGGCAGGAAATGACATTGTGAAGGAGTTGGCAGCTTCACGACAACATTGGATTACAGATCAAGAACTCATAAGTATCAATGGTTAGTGTGCTGTCAATTTATACCATTTCAAATTGCAAAAAAAGACACGGTTTAAATAATAGTAGAATGATATGACATTGTTCATAGTTAAGACATTGCAGAATATGACATTATGCTGTAGTGGGTAGGTTCACCACACCACTGGATTACGGATGAAGAACGAAGCATATATGCGATTGCAAAAGAAGATCACTTGCTCTGTATAGTTTAATTTACCTGGTATGAAGAAGGAACTTGGTTGTACAACTGAAAACTTAAATTGAGGAAGGACAAACTTTTGTTTATGAACTACATAATAAACTTTAAATAAGCAATTTGATGCAAACACCAAAAATAAATAGTTGTTGCAGTCATGCCTAACCAAATATATACAACAAAGTTTGAAGGCTTGAGATGGAAAAACTTACATTATTGGTGAAGACAGGCTCTATAAAGGCCTTGTCCATGCTGATGGGGGGCATTTCAAGAAGTTTACCACAGAATCTTCTTCAAAAGCATTGCCTTTATTCTACATTTTGTTAAGAGTAAATATAGATGTGATAATATCTGAAAAAATGGAGAATATTTAAGATAAGATGAAGAGTGATGCTACATAACCAAGTAGCTATAAATGTAAGTGCAGCGATACAGGCAAAAGGTACAGCCAAGAGCAATGCACGGCTAAACTTCTTCAGTACCAACCTTATGGTAAGAGTAAATATAGATCTGATGTGTAGAAAATGGAGGGCAAAGGAAAATAAGCTGCATAGTGATGGTACATGAACAACTACCTGTCATTATAAGTACACTGATAAAGGACAGCATGTACTTACAAGAACAATGCAGAGCTAAAAAACATTGGCATTGGATATATTCTACACTAATGTAACCATTCATACAGATCAGATAATTTGGAGCGAACAATTGATAAGCAAGCTATCATAAATACTGCTGTCACATAATGAACCAGGTATGTATGCAAGTACAGTGATACAGGACAACAGTGCGACAAGAGCAAAAGCGGGCAGCATATTTGCGATATCTTGTCGTTCTTTTCAAACCGAATTCTTCTTGAGCAGATTTCCTGCAAAAAGTTCCGTAAGGCACATGCGGAAAAGTAGAAGTTCAAATTGTCATGTGATTTCATAGACGATTACCTCATCCTAGGAACGAGACCGATTGCATAACAAGGTTTTTCCATTCAATGTCTTCTAAATTTAGCACAGGAGACTTCACCAGAAATTCATTTATAGACTTGCCACCAAAGTGTGATTTCCTCAGGTAACACCGATACTGCTGCAATGCTTCCTTGAAAAGCACAAGAAAGCTTTGCTCGTCATGACTATCCAGATTGACCCTCGCCTAGTTACAACAATGTAATGTAAATCATTGATGTGTTCAATCAGCAGAAAACAGGAAAATAATAACCATGAATAATAACACTTATACGTAAGTTGGACAGGAAGATGTGAAAATGGTGTTTGTCTTCACAATAATCTTCCCATGATGGGAATATATGCACATAGTCCCTAACAACATTGAAAGCATTGTCTTTTAAACTGTGAATAAATGGAATGGGGTTCCAATCTGCAGGAATTGGCCGTCTCTGCAGTTGCGATAGGTCTTCGGCCGGTGGACTTGTTATACTTTATGCTGGAGTGGGATTTTTCCGTGGTACAGCTGGTGCTATGGCAAATGAAATTGGTATACCTTTTGCTGGAGTGCAGGTCCTGTGTGGTGGGGCTAGTGGTGTGGCCAGTGAAGTATGGGTACAGTCTGCTGGAGTCGGTCCTACGTTTTGTGTCATTGGTTGTACAGCCAATATAAGTGGGGTGCTGTCTGATTTCTCCGGCACCACCATGTTTTTCAAGGACTTTCTTTGGTGCTCCTTCGTGTTCGGCAATCACCCTCTTCCTTTTGATGTTTGATGCACCACGAACAACATTTGAGTGAAAAACATGGTATGATGAGATGGAATATGTATTGATAATGGATGGGCATGGCATCTCGACATATATGATGAGTAAACTAAGCGGATGGCGGTGCAACAAAGTAGAAGAAATGCAAGACAACATATGCAAGATACCCGCAATCAATAAAACATTGCCAAATTAGAACATGCACCTTGATGGGTGAACAGGACATGCCATCTGCCTTTGACTCCTCAAGGTTAGAATAGTCATTAGGATCATATTCTGAACAAGAGTCAATAGGTGGGGAGCGTATGAGTTTCGTTGCATCCAGAATGGCACTCAATGCCTTGGTGCCAATTTTGTAAGTCATTGCAGTGTTTAGCTTCAAGAGTGGACTGCTGCTAGTGCGACACAAAGCAGCTACACAGATCATAGTATAGATATCACGGGAAAACCTTAAGCATCGAGTAAAATCAGCAAAAGTGGAACTTGCTGGAATATATGTGCTAGTATTGCCGATGCGGCTAGAAAGGCTTCGGTACCATCTCTCTTCAAGTGAAGGTGCGGTCTTTGTTAATATCGATGTAACTCTCAAAGGCGACACAGCTCGCGCATTTCCTTGCTATTCTTATAGGATTCAAGTGGGCAGGCCACTACAAATCCTATTCCCTCGTTTACAAGATCCTCTGAATCAAAGAGGCTCAAAGTGTCCATCACAACCGACCGTATAGACCACTACACCGCAAATGTCCCTGCTCATCTTGATTACAAGGAACATCTTGTACTACTAGCATACTCCCTCCGTTCCAAAATATAAGTCTTGGTAGAGATTTCCACTATGGATCACATACGGATGTATCCAGATACATTTTAGAGTGTAGATTCACTCATTTTGCTTCATATGTAGTCCATGGTGGAATCTGTACAAATACTTGTATTTAGGAACGGAGAGAGTACATATTAAAGAAGAACGGAAGAGGAACATGGTAAAGAAGAGCAATCGGATTTTGGATAATAAAATGTTGGTTGCGCAGTGCCCACACAAGATGAACCAGGCGCATTAAGAATGCAACTCCCAGCTGTCTCGACCATTTCAAAGCGGTTGGATGAAGATCCCTCGTCTCCTAACCCTTCTTCTTCCTCGTCTCTTAATTCTTCCCATACGAGAACACCTTGCAGACGGGGCCGGGACCACCGCCCCCCCACTGTGTTCCTCTGCCACCCCCACCCCCCACCCGCGTCGAGTTTTCTTCATTCGGCGAGGCCCCACAACCACCCGAGCCCCTTGGATCGCACCGGCTAACTCCGACAAGCTCTGAAAAATCGACTGACCCAATATTGAAATTTAGTCTACTGTGATTTAACTAGTGTGGAATATAAAAGGGGAAAACCATAAGCATTGGGAGTATAGTGTTGAGTGTGCCATGGCAGATCTGAAGGTGCAAACCGGACAAAGGCAACTTCGCAAAAAAGACAAGAAATCAGAGTAAAGCAGTGGTGATCTATTTTCTTGCTGCGATAAATAAGTTGAGCAGAATCTGAAAGAGTACCGCCTACAGTGCGGGCGCCGATGTCTTGCATCTGCTGAGAATTTGACGGTGCTGCGGTAGCGATGGCTGTCGGCGGCGTGGAAGCAGATCTAGGAGGGTAGACGGTGGCGGCAGGGCGAAGTGGACGAGACGGTCGTAGGAGCGGCGCCGACAAGGTGGACGACGGCGGGGACGAAGCAAGAGGACGGGATGCAAGGATCCCGGTCTGAAGGCGTGGATGAGAGAGGTCGATCTCTTGTAATGGACGGCGGCGTCGGGGTATCAGCTCCGGCATGGTGGAGGAGGACGGCGGTGGATGGGGTGGCAGGCGGCGGCGGACGGAGGAGGGTGGGGTGGAGAGGGTGTTTTGGCGCCCACGGAGTACGAATGGGGAAAAGGAAGGTAGAGAGGAAGGGGAAACCATGTATTCAGGGTGCGCTTGTCTCAAATGCGAGGAAATTTACAAACTTAGCCCCCGTTTCAAATTTCTACTACATCACAAAAACATTAGTCGGTTGGGGATAGGACGGTAATCTCGCATACACCGAATATTTGCCGACGAGAGTTTGTTTTTGGCGCCCACCGTGTATGAATATGAATCGGGGAGGGAGTCGATTTCGTCCGAGGGCACACTGTGTTTTGGCGCCCACCGTGTATGAATCCGGGTGAGAGGCGGTTACGTCACGTTTGGGTGAAATTACAAACCTACCCCTATCGAAACCTATAGAAATCCAGCAGATAGGCTTTGCGTGGCAGGGATAGGCAGTAGTGATTTCCATCTCGCAGATTTTGGTTTCGGGCGGGGTTACTGCGACTTTCCCCGCTTCGTTCAAATTTTGCACAGTGCATGTTTACCGTGCCAACTCAATTCGAATCCCGTTTGTATTCTACTATTTTTTTTCGGGCGGGATCCATTTTCAATTGGAATTACATTCTATATACATCATTTTTTATATATACTTTCAAAAGCACAACAAAGAATTCTGCTCCTTTATATGTATAATATGATTTACAAATACAACGATCTCGAAATCTTAAGGTTGAATTGAAAAAAATTAACCAAATTATGTTCTACTAAAATGTATGGATCAAGAATATCTACATATTAAATAACATAGATGTGCGTGAATTCATATGAGTATGCATGTTTGATAGATCAATTTTTGTTCGAGTATGGATTACATGTATCATCATCTCGAATTCAAATATTTGAATCCCTTTTTTCTTCACTCCTTTCACGCCCATCTCTCTCGCATGCATGCTCCTTCAGGTAGCTGTCACTCTCTTTTCTCCAGCTCACCCACACGCTCACTTCATGTTTCTCCTATCCTCGCAAACATGGTCTCTCGACGTCTCCCTTGAGAAGTGTCACACTCTCCCTATCATTATACATTACACGTTTTTTATTATCTCTCACGTCTCTCTTTGTTCTCTGGTATCACTCGGTACTGAGCTTTCTTTTTCACCGCCACACACAGTCTCCACTCGTCTTTCACTTTATCTTTCTCTCTATGGGATTCTCTCACACACCCTATATGTCTCTACATATGTCTCATACCACTAAAAATTACTCTCTCTCTCTCCTGTAGACACAACATTTGTTGCGGTCTCCTTTTCGTCTCCATCCCAGACTGACATTATTCATTTCTTTACCGATCAGACAACCCCGACTACCGTCTCCTCTCTCTCTCTCTCTCTCTCACAGACACACACACACAACTCCTGCTTCCACTCCCCTTCCCGACTACCGTCTCTCTCACACACACACACAAAACTCTCGCTTTCGCACCCCGACTCGTATTTCTCTCACAAACATTTATCGACTAGCTAGCCTCTAGATAGGTTTATACACCCGCACACTCGTGCTTCCACCATCGCATACATGTCTCTCTCCGCTCCTTGTATCTATGTAGCTTTTTCTTCCCTTCTTGAGACACGCCCTCTCGATCGTGCACACACACACTATCGCCTCATTTTAAGCTGATACCTATCGCACACACACTACTTGTGTCTTTGTCACACATGCACTCCGCCCTCCTCCACTCTCCCTCTCTCTCTCACACACACGTGGGCCTTTTGCAACAACTAGCAAGATGCCCATGCGTTACCTGAACATCAAGATGCATTTGTATGAGTAGTTTATCTTGTGGGGAAAAGGATGAGCGAGGGAAGGCCTTATTTGCAAATGTGGAGAGGGGTGTGGGTATCTTTTGCAAAATTGCCATAGTTTCCTTCCTATCCGTCAGATATAGATCGGATGGCCTATATTGCAGGATGGCAGGCACACGATCATCACCGACAATGCTTTTTATAAGAGTAGGGATAAAAAATATAGTTGGTGATGATGGTAGGCCTGCCATCCTGCAATGTAGGACGTCCAATTTATATCTGACGGATAGGAAGGAAAATATGGCAACCCGCACTCTTCACCACATTTGCAGATAAGGCCTTCCCTCATTCATCCTTTTCTCCCACAAGATCTTGATGTTCCGTGCAATGCACGGGCATCTTGCTAGTAAGAGTAGAAATTAGACATACACCACTTCTCGAATCTTGAAACCAACAACATTCCTCCCTTATCTCATCAAAACCGCCAAAGGAATATATTTTGAGTGAAGCATAACATATTTTTAGTGATATACGTATTTCAAAACTAGAATTTTTTTCTATCAAATCGGTGAATATGTATTAATCTACTTTGATCGTGTGGCAACGCATTGGCACATTGCTAGTAGTTATTATAATTTTTTGGACACCAGACAAATGGTGGAGTACATATACGAAGAGAAGAGGCGCACGCACGCAGTCGGCCTCTCGCTGTCTCGCACACATGAGTGTTATGTAAAGGCGACGTTAACAAATAAACTCTAAAACACTAGGCGCACGATTGCTACATTCGCGGGTACCGGGTACGTGGTGGAGCACCTTTGTAGGAGTTGATGGTCGTGACTACAGGTGAACGACTTGGAGCGCGGTGGCTCGCCAGTTGCCACAGATCGAGTGGCCATGTTTAAAATATTGTTTTTTAGCGGGGTTAAGAGTTCCGATTTTCAATGGCACGTTATAAGTAGTAAGTAGTTTTTAGAACGATTGGTATGGAGCGAAAATGGAATTCATAGTACTACGTACCTCCTGGCGTATGGTTGTATGGGTTTATGTTGCGAGATGTTGAACCTGGTAGTTCTAGGGCAAATACTATGGTTTAGATTTAGATGCTGGTTTTCAGTAATCAGAAGGGGAAACCCTTCTTTGATTAAAAAAACTACTACCTCCATTCTGGTTTACTAGTCCCCATCGTACTTTGGGTCAAAGTTTGTCCACAAATTTTACTTGCAAAATGTGAATGGAAAACGAGATTTTGTTATACCCATACAAAAAAGGACTGGAGGGAGTGATTGCTCTCACACGGACGCGACCTCTCATAGTGCAGGCATTGAACTGGCGCGCCGGCCAAGAGAGCCGCACTCGCTGCAGGCCCGGCTGAGCACGCCTCCTCGCCGCGTGCAACCAGCTTAAGACTGCCCCGCCTGCCTTCATTGAATCCGCGCGTGTGCCGGCAACACGTCCTTCCGCGAGCCGGCAGGCATTTTAGAACAGAAAACATGACTAAAATATACTCATGGTCTTGACTTGTTGTGCTCACACTGGTAGCAGGAAATAGTAGAGGTTTTTCTTTATTTATAACTCTCCTCACATTTTTTTGGCTTTGAAGTGAATCATGGTTGTGGACATTATGTATGAATGTGCAGATATCTGTGAACATGTGATGTGGAAGTTGAACTTGGAATGTCGGGCTTCTTGCGTGAACTATACCATGTCCAATGCTTAAATGCATTATTGTTTGGAAAGTAATTGTTGTTATTACATGACCCAAAATAAACATTTTGTGCCACATCAGTAGATGCACAGACATCACAACAGGCATGCTGACTCGATAAACATTTCAACCTAGCTATTATGAAGGAAATTTTGTATTGACAACAGTTTTAGATAGCAGGAGACGCCTAGCCTGCTCTGCCTCTGCTAGCTTATTTCTGGCTTCTTCCATCTCTTCTTTGGCTTTGATGAAGAGAGCATCTGATTGCTCTTTTCGCTTCTTCAGGAACTCAGCTACATTCTCAAGGGTTGTTGCACACTTTCTTTCAGCCTTTACTAATGCCACGAGGACACGAACAGCTGACAACTCCACCATGGCTTGTGTGTAATCCAGCATCATCTGGGAATTTGCACCCTTGTGTCTAATCCAGCATCATTAGGAGGCGGCACCTTGTGTGTAATCCAGCCTCATTTTGGAAACATGATCTCGAGGTTGACCATACTTCCCTCCTCGCAGGAACTGCATCCGACATGAAGTTTACTTCTTTTTAGATCAATACTCGGAGAAACCTAGATCCATTTAGTAGAAGCCAGATAGATGTAACTCGGAGAAGTGAATTCAAATGGAAAAGAAATATAAAAACAGACTACAAGGTGAGAACACCCACTTCCTACATCAAGTTAAAAAGCGAAAGCATTAGGACGATTAAGACTCTTCTTATTACACATCGAAGAACACCACGCTTAAGAGAAACAGAAACTACAACATATACACATCGAAGAACACGAGGCTAAACGAAAGTAATTGAAAGGGTGTTACTTACCAAAGCTCGTTTACATGTTCGGTGCAGCTCCTCTTTAACTTGCCACGCTCCTTGAACATGTCCCGAATATCCCGTGTTTGGTCTTCATTGCTCCTCTGCATGTTCACACTCATGGTTTTAAAATCTCAACATGGCAAGAAAAATACTACTAGTAATACTCGCGCATCTTGTGGGAAACATTAAAGCACTAAATACGCCATGTTAGAGCATCTCCAATGAATCGCATAGCAGCGCATTAAAAAAGCATTTACAGTGCTGAGATCGAGAAGTAGATACTAGGGAGTAGAGGACAGTTCTCAGCATAGATAGATAAAAAAAAGATAATTCAAATACTCCTCGTCGTCCGACTCCTCCTCGGTGATGTCCTCCTCCGACGTCTGACTGTAGGCATGAAGATATCGATCGTCGTCGGATTCCCAGGGTGACGCTGCTCCTAGCCTCATGTTGAATTGAGTTTCGCCTACGCTTGTCCTCGCGATAGGCGGCTCGCTCCGCCCTCCTCTTATCCCTCTACGCCCTCCTTTGCGCGTAGAACTCACGCTCGTTGATGATGTCCTGCGGGAAGTGTTGGCGCCACAACGCCATGGCTTCCTCGTCCATCTGGGCGATGCCGAGACGGTGCTCCCGCCTCCGGTTGTCGCGACGATCCTTGTCGGTGCTAAGCCATGGCAGAGGCGCGAGCTCCTGCGCCCGCTCCCGCGTCCGCACGTTGGGGAAGTTCAATGTTCTATGAGGCCACCGGAGGCACCACCCCGCCGCGTCGTATGCGCGTGCGGCCTCGTTGGCGGTGTCGAAATTGCCGAGGCCGAGGCGCATCCCGCGGAACCGGATCTCGGCGGAGAAGCAGCCGGAGGGGCGCGCGCGGACGCCACGGTATCCCCAAGTTTCCCGGTGACGCGGCGGCATGGTGGCGCGGCAGCAGCGAGGCGAAAAAGAGCGGGGAGAGAGCGGTGGCGACGCACAGAGCGGTGGGAGGGCGTTAGATTTTATAAAGCGCGCCGGACGCCGTGCCCCAAAACTAGCGCACGCCCGGCCGCTTTTTCCCGCGCGCGCGATCCTTTCCCGACGTCTCTGCTATCTCTACTCTCTTCTCTACGGTTATATTTATTTTATATTTTATATTTAATATTTATCTCTACTTCCTTTACTGTCTACTTTTTTTTCTCTATACTTTTTTTCTTGCAATATAGGCCGTCCGATTTATATCTCACATATAGGAAGGAAACAAATGGGAATTTTGCAGAAAGATACCCATACCCCTCTCCAGATTTGCAAATAAGGCCTTCCCTCGTTCATCCTTTTCTCCCACGAGATAAACTACTCATACAAATGCATCTTGATGCGTGCAACGCATGGGCATCTTGCTACTTCTAAAAACCTTTCCATCATTTTCCACACTATAGGTTGCAGATGAAAAACCTACCCAAGCATAGCGCGATACAGGAGCGACGCACAATTACCAGCTGATATTCTGTTGGACAATGGAGGCTATAACCAATTACTTTTACGGGAACAATAGCACCCAGGAAAATTGAAGGGTAGGTATGAACAAAATTGTAATCGCACATGTCTTGCTAAGTGATTCAATACACACATTACCAATCGAGGCGGAGAACGATGGTCGCGGCGGCCTCTGTGAGTCATAGTGCGACAACGGAGTCGGTTCATTGTCCACGATGGTGGTACTTCTGCGCTTGGCGTCGGCTTCCGGAAGCGGTCTGAGACCGTGGAAGACGATGCCGGGGAAGAGGCTCCGTCTACGACGACGACGGTGGACTGGCTCCAGTGTGGTGAACGAGGTCGTCGATGAGGCAGATGCGCTGCGGTGGACGAGGGCGTTGGATTTTATAAAGCGCGCTGGACGCCTCACGCCAAAACTAGTGCACGCCCGGCCGCTTTTTCCCGCGCGTGCGCGATCCTTTCCCGATGTCTCTACTATCTCTACTCTCTTCTCTACTGTTATATTTATTTTATATTTAATATTTAATATTTATCTCTACTTCTCTACCGTCTACTTTTTTTCTTATAAAAAACAGAGTGGGTGATGATGGTGTGCCTGCCATCCTGCAATATAGGCCGTCCGATTTATATCTGACAGATAGGAAGGAAACAAATGGGAATTTTGCAAAAAGATACACATACCCCTCTCCAGATTTGCAAATAAGGCCTTCCCTGGTCCATCCTTATCTCCCACAAGATAAACTGCTCATACAAATGCATCTTGATGCGTGCAACACATGGGCATCTTGCTAGTTCTAAAAAACTTTCCATCATTTTCCACACTACTGGTTGCAGATGAAAAACCTACCCAAGCACGGCGATCACAGGAGCGACGCACAATTGCAAGATGATATTCATTGGACAATGAAGGCTATAACCAATTACTTTTACGGGAACAATAGCACCCAGGAAATTTGAAGGGTAGGTATGAAGAAAATTGGAACTGCACATGTACTGCTAAGTGATTCAATACACACATTACCAATCGAGGCGGAGAACGATGGTCGCGGCGGCCTCTGTGAGTCATGGTCGACAACGGGAGTCAGTTCATTGTCCACGATGGTGGTACTTCTGCGCTTGGCGTCGGCTTCCGGGAAGCAGATCTGAGACCGTGGAAGACGATGCCGGGGAAGAGGCTCCGTCTACGACGACGACGGTGGACTGGCTCCAGTGTGGTGAACGAGGTCGTCGATGAGGCAGATGCGCTGCGGTGGACGAGGGCGTTGGATTTTATAAAGCGCTTGGGCGCCTCACGCCAAAACTAGTGCACGCCTCGCCGCTTTTTCCAGCAGCGTCTGCGATCCTTTCCCGATGTCTCTACTATCTCTACTCTCTTCTCTACTGTTATATTTATTTTATATTTAATATTTAATATTTATCTCTACTTCTCTACCGTCTACTTTTTTTCTCTATACTTTTTTTCTTATAAAAAACAGAGTGGGTGATGATGGTGTGCCTGCCATCCTGCAATATAGGCCGTCCGATTTATATCTGACAGATAGGAAGGAAACAAATGGGAATTTTGCAAAAAGATACACATACCCCTCTCCAGATTTGCAAATAAGGCCTTCCCTGGTCCATCCTTATCTCCCACAAGATAAACTGCTCATACAAATGCATCTTGATGCGTGCAACACATGGGCATCTTGCTAGTTCTAAAAAACTTTCCATCATTTTCCACACTACTGGTTGCAGATGAAAAACCTACCCAAGCACAGCGCGATACAGGAGCGACGCACAATTGCAAGATGATATTCTGTTGGACAATGAAGGCTATAACCAATTACTTTTATGGGAACAATAGCACCCAGGAAATTTGAAGGGTAGGTATGAAGAAAATTGGAACTGCACATGTACTGCTAAGTGATTCAATACACATATTACCAATCGAGGAGGAGAACGATGGTCGCGGCGGCCTCTATGAGTCATGGTCGGCAACGGGATTCAGTTCATTGTCCATAGCGGTGGTACTTACGCTTGGCGTCGGCTTCCGGAAGCAGATCCGAGACCGTGGAAAGGCGATGTCGGGAAGAGGCTCCGTGTCTGACGGCAACGACGGTGGACCGGCTCCAGTCTGACGTCTGAGGTCATCGATGAGGCAGATCTTGCAGCTGCGGTGGACGAAAAGTCTTGCCGATGTAAAGGGAGGAGCACGAAGGCTGCGATGCCGTGGAGAAGTCTATTTTGCGGTGGGGGATAGAAAATGGGGAGTATTCAGGTGTACTACTCGGGTGCGGGGTGGGGTTGGTGGGTAGGGTGAACACGAAGTTACGAAAACAGCCCCCCCCAAGCGTCGTCCGTAGGCCTGTTCCGAAGGCTATGATGGTAACTTCCCACTGCTCGAATCAGGGTCGCGGGAGATTTTCTCGCCGACCTCAAAATTTTGTGACACTGGACTCCCCGTGTGGCATGTTGAGTGATTCGGCTAAGCAACTAGCGAGTAGTAGTAGTAAACTCTGCATATTAGGTTTGACCGAAGTCAAACTTCCTAAAGTTTGACCAAGTTTATATAAAAATATAAACATTTACCATAACAAATATGTATGATGTGGAAGTACATTCAATAATAAATCTAATGGTATTTATTTGTTATTGTATATGTTAATATTTTTTGATAGGGAAAACTTTGTTTTGCCACTCTAGTTTTTGCCAACTTTGCTTATGCCACTCTAGAATTTGACATCTCACTTTTGCCACTGTTAGCTTTTGATAATACATCACAAATGCCATTCCGTGGCAAAAGCGATAATTTTCATTTCACTTTTGCCACTCTTAGCATTTGACATGTGTCACAATTGCCACTTGGAAAATTTTGTTTTTGCCACGGAAGGGCAAAATTGATATATTGTCAAAAGCTAAGAGTGGCAAAAGTGAAATGTCAAATTCTAGAGTGGCATAAGCAAAATGGGCAAAACTAGAGTGGCAAAACAAAGTTTTCCCTTTTGTTATAAGCTTTACGAGAGTTTACAAAACTTGACTTTGACCAATGCTAATACGCGGACTTAAATAAAATGGAGGAGTACACATTTGTTTTCTTAGTTTGTAGTGAACTAATCATTTGTTGAAATTGTGAAATAAATATATTAGGCTATTGACTTGAATGTAATGGTCTATACAATTCAATAGTTACAATCATTGTCGAATCCCAAGATGTATACAAGGTCTATAGTACTTCACAACATGCTCAAACTCACATAATCCCAGTCAAATGAGAATCTAAATGCATTTCATAGTTATTACTTTGTAGGATGCAACAAAAACAACCAAAACTCTACATCAGCCATTATAGAAGCAACATTTTGACATATCCCATTGTGTGAATGAAACGTGTAGAGAGAGCTTTTGAGGATGGAGCAGATAGGGCGGGAAAGATTGTATGTATGTGGACGAGAGAGTAGGAGACAAACCTAACGAGACAGAGAGAGAGAGAGAGAGAGAGAGAGAGAAAGAGAGAGGAAGAAATTAGGTCTATGAGAAAGATGGAGACATGTAATATACGTGAGATGCGTGTGCATCCGGATTCTGTATACTTGGAAGGAGAAGAGACAACATGTTTGATGAGAGAGCTGGAAAAACATGGACGAGAGGGGAAGGATCTCATGGGTTGAGGGATTGACAATTTTGTGCGGGGGAGAGAGGGATTGGTAATTTTGTGCAAGAGAGATAGAGGGTGGGGAGGAGTCGGTCACCGTCGTCACATCACCCTGCTTCCAAATGACCCTGCATTCTCTAGCGGTGTGGTCCCCTGCCTTGATCTGGTCGATGCCCTCTTTGAAGATTGAGGCGTTGTGCATGTTGGGGTGCAAAGAAGCACAAGCGAGAGTGGTCGCCGTATAACCTTGGATGGGGATGAATTGTGTGCTCGGGGGAGTGTGCGTGTGTGTTGTGCTGCGCGTGTGTGTGTGTGCGCGCGCGCGCGCGCGTGTGTGTGTCAGATATTGAGCAAAAACAAACCTAAGGAGAGAAATGGGTATTCACAAAGAGAGGAGGTGGGCAGGGCCCGAGTGAGGGTGTCAAAATGTGCGCGTTGATGCATGTGTTGCATGCGATCATGCGAGGGACGGACGAATCGAGAGAGATGGTTGTTGTGTTACGGATGCTCCTCTCTCTCTCTCTCTCTGTCTCACTCTCTCTCTCTCTCTCTCTCTCTCTCTCTATCACACACACACACAAGCAAACTAGAAGACCGTTCTCTCATGTATACACAACGTATCGGCATCTGTCTATGTCTCACTCATGCATGATCATTTGCACATTCACACCTCTCTATGTTTGTATCGCACGCACACCGTCTCCACATTGCCCTTCCGCCACAACACACATATGGACACATACACACGTTCTCTCTCAGTCACACACACAAAATAAGTATTAAAAAACTAGGGCGCACCTAAAACGTCCAAATCCAAATAAACACAAATTGGAGCTAAATTCAAATATATGGAAATATTGCAGCGTCAAGAACTTTCCCAGGAAAAAAACTTGAGTAATATTCGAGGATTGTTTTCACACACACAAAAGGGTTCGGTGGATGTCCTTCGAGCGTGACACGGTGACGCACCGTTCGATCGACCGCGCGGCCGCGGTTCACGCGCTTGCACAAGATTCCTTATCGTGGCTGTGGTACTAACTTAAAAAATTTAATAAAAGCGCTGCCTAAGTCTAATGTTTACATGTACTAGTACGGTTTCTTTTACAGGTTTGCTATTTCACATCTAGATGTGAAATATTATCTCACATCTAACTCACTCACCCTTGATTTTTTTAAAAGTCTTCCACTCACTCACCCATGATTTTTTTTAAAGTCTCCCATGGATTTTAAGGGTGAGGGTGTTAGATGTGAGATAATATCTCACATCTAGATGTGACATAGGCAGACCCTTTTTTTAAGTTTGACCAACCTTATATAAAACTAAAGTAAGCTCCCATACGCGCACTCATCAATATGCCGCCGCCGCCGTTGCGCATGCCGGCGCCCGCCTGCTCCGGCCAACAATTTCTCGCCCATCACCGCCGTGTCGCCGCCATCCCTGTGCCATGAAGTCAAAGGCTCGCCCGCTCACGTCATCTGCAGTCCCTCCTCGCCATGCCGTCGCGCTGCCAAGCACGCGAGCAGCTGGTGGAGCCGCGTCTATGCACGTAGCGTACGAAGAGGAGGACGAGCGCGTGCTCCAGCACGTCGGCAAGGAGGAACTAGCGTGTCATTGTCGTCTCCGCCCGCGCGGAGGAGGCGCGCATGGTGGCTGTCACGGCGAAAGCCGGTCGCGCGCACGTCGAGCCCGCAAACCAGGTGCGGACGCGGAATCTACCTTCGAGACCTTGAATGCCACGTGGATCCTGCAATCTGAAGGAGCAATTTGGGTCAGTCGACTCATGTGAGCCGTTTGATGCAACATGGATGGCTAGAAGGGCTTCTTCCACCTCTTCTGTCGTCTTCTTCCTTCACTCCGTCGAACTTCTTTCACAAATCGACTGACCCAAATTATACTACTAGTACGAACGTATTAAGTACAGTAGGAACACGAAGATACGAGCAGTAGCACCAACTGCAAGAAGAACAGTAGTAAGACATAGTACTAGTACTACTCTACGCACTAAAGAGTTCAAATAACGAGAAAGAACATAAACATAGTTCTGCTGGGGCCTCAGCACAACACACCCTTGAAAATAAACTAAGCAACTAGTTCGCTTGACACTGCAGTAGAACCAGCATGAGCGACAAAGATCGCCACCTACTCGGAGTCCGAATCCACGTCCTCGACTTCGTCCTCGTCCCTCTTCCTCTTCCTCTTCGCCGACGCTTCTTTGCTTGAACCGGACACTAGACTCTGCTTCTTCATCCAACCCATGTAGATATTTAAACAAAGGTAGGCATACATTGCTGCGTACAGGATGTGATCTTCATCTAATGTCTTCGACTCCCATGCATGATGAAACTCGTGATGAGGTTTCTTCAGTTTAGCGTACGAAGGATCAATCATGGCTGCTGCCAGGGTCAGCATTGAAGGTTGAAAGGAGGACACCAGGCTTGCCTTCTGGAGATCGAAGGGCTAGCCTAGAACTAGACCTATCCGACGCAGGACATCTCTGTCGTTCTTAAAGCCTATAGTAACGAATTTCACTCTTTTGTCCTTGAGGAAGTTCTTAAAATCCTGGCACTCAACGTCGGCATGGCATATGTGGTAGACCAAGCAAACGTTATGTACGCAAACCTAGATCATGGCGGGCTTCTTCCTCTCTTCGTCCTTTAGATCCTTCTCTCGTCCCAGGATTGTGGTGTACTCAACATCTAGCCCAACGACCCACTCATCCGTTGAACTGTTGAACATGCGTAGGAAGCGAGCAAGCCATGCTTTCACCGTCATGATCCACTTGTGTAGATGACGATGAACTGATCGCCAGTGATGGCTCTAACCTGGTACTCAGCGGAGACCATGGAGATTTGGGAGGCCATGGATTTTGGAGGAGGGTTAGGAGAAGTTGAACTATTGTACCCCGCAAAAACTGGGAGCGAACTAATGTGAAAGGACGGGACGATCGGGAGCGAACTGTTGTGAGGTAGAAGACGGGGACGATTAGGGCGTGCGAACAGCGTGGGGTTGCTGGCTTGCCCGGTGGATAAACGGCTGCAAGCCCCCAAAGAGTTCTCGAGAACTATGCGGGACCCACTAGATGTCATGTCTACTAGACCCATATCGTAGGCCTGACGGTATAGCTTCTGCCTGTTCGCACGCCATGCTGGCGCGTGGATGTAACTTCACTTAATTCCGTCAACCGTCGCGCCTCCCACGACCTTCGCCTCCCTCGCGCGGTCGCGCCCTTTGAGACTTCGACCAGCTATAAATGAGCAATTTCTTTTGCCTACTCCGCATGCATGACACTCCCTCTGGTCCTTTTTACTCCCGTCAACCGTTTGCAAAGTGTTTGACCAAATATATACTTTTTTTAACACCACCTTATATTAACTAACCAGCCACACGAGTACACTCATTTGATACAATATTCACCACACAGGGCGGTACGTTATTTACAAGAATACCATCTAATCTATTGTCAAAGCTATACTTAGCGATTAAGTGTGCCACCTTATTGGCCGAACGGCTAATCTTTGACAATTGAAGATTGTTGATCAACTTCGAGATGCTCAACGCTTTCATCTTCAGGTCACACATAGCAGACCTGTCATAGTCCCCCGATGCAAGAGACGCTACCACAAAAGCACAATCAGTCTCTAAAATTACAGGATTATGAAGAGAAATACCTATGTAGAGACCGGCAATGCAAGCCCTAGCTCTGCTTCCTCCACGCTTTGAGAGGCATCAATGAAATCCCACGACCAAATTTATACTAAAAATATCAATATCTACAATACTGATTATAATGAGTATAAGAACTACGTTTTATAATTAGTGTAAAAATATTGATTTGACATTGTGAATGTTGATACTCCCTCCGTATAGGTGAGTAAGTCATCTTAGGCTGTGCACCATGACCAAGGAGGAGGAGAAAACGAGAGACATTAATGTTTATTTGCTAATTAAATAGTATTTCATGCAATGAACTAACCACTCATGTCATGTTTGATAGTCTCAGGTCATTAAAAGCATGCACACCCTCATCTCTTATTGGTTGATATGTCAAGAAACAAGAAAGCGAGGTAGAAGTTAATGCACCGCGCTACCTCGTGTTTTGGGAATATTTGGTTTTGTAAGATGGCTTACACACCTAGCTATTAGAGTACCACTACCTCCCTTCTAGTTTAAAGGGCTCGACTCAAAAATTTCACCTACTCTTAGCAAGATAGTAGAGGCGGTGGAATAGTTTTTGAAGTCTGCAAAAGTACTCAAATAATGATGTCGTTCTTCACAAAAAAATGTGTTTACCAATGCATGCATGAACACTAGTTACTCTAACCCCCCCCCCCCCTCTTCTTTAATTCTTTGCCACAACAGCATGTTTGCTATTCCCGTGTGCATGATACCAGCTAAGATACCACCATTATGGCCAGCCTTAATCATCGCATGCAATAATTTAGTGCACCTTGAAATATGAACATGTGTGGGCGTGTATGTTTTAATGACTTGAGCCTATACCTAGCCCGGCATGCAAGATGACTTATTATGCATCGTTCCCCATACTGCAGGAAGCCCGTTCGTCTCCAAATCTTTTCCTCTCCATGTGTGGAAACAATATGCCCGCCAAACTCTTATTCTCCCTCCGTGGTCCCACCACTCCACCCCGTGTGAAAAAATCTGCATGCATGACCCTCCTCCCCCCACGCTCGTCCAATCCGTTGTGACCAGCAATATTTCCACCCCTTCGCTCCCTCATAATTTACTCCAACAAATATACCCACGTAGCTTTTACTTAACTTCAGTTGCATTGGGTCACTGACATACGGGCCCAGTAGAGTACTAGCCCACATGTCAGTGACGCAACTGGACCTGCAGTTAAGTCATTGCAGCTCAGTCCATATCTTACGTAGGTGTGCCATTGCTCGCTATAAATATTGCGCCTCCCACGAAATCGCTATCTCCTCCCCCTCACGTTCACGTTCATCGCTATCTCCTCCCCCTCCCTCTCACGTCGACCACCATGGCATCTGTAGCGACCCGACCTCAGACGGTCAAGCCTCTGTGTATCTGTGCCATCCCTGGATTAGTATGCTGGCACACACAGTACATCAATGTATATATCAAAGTGCAATCACATGTATAAATAACGTAAAATGATATATACCTCATAATACTCAGCGGAAACAATCAAACGGGTGCAGAGTCCCATCAACGCCATCGGCGAGGTTGAGTGTAGACCGTAACCACAATATCGTAACTCTTACTGTCGAAGAAAATCCTGCAACATGATACGTTGCAGCCGTGTAGGTCAGTACATTGAATGTACGGCAAGATCACAACATGAATAAACAGATGGTAAAACTACACTATATGCAATTTGGCTTTGTGGCTCAGATTCGAGTTTTGTTTGCGTAAAAGCTGATTTTATTTTCCCTACATCAAAGGAATAAATGAAGTCTGTACTATGGAGTTTTCTATCACGACATGGTTCCGCCAACCGATGTCTCATAGCCCAAAATCATCATATGTTGCCCACAATTAAGTTATCAATCCGGTGTTGAGAGTTACGAGATAGATCCAAGTCCGGATGCTCAAATTGTCCGTAACCGGGACACGGCTAATCGATTAGGTTTTAACCCTCTCTGAGGTTTGTACACTTTACCCGCAAGATTCGATCCCTCTCTTTACGTTCTCGCACTTCAGGGTGTTTGAGCACAAGATGACTGAAACATGGTCTTCCGAAGAGTTCCTCTGACCACTGTTCGGTGCTCATCCAATCCTACCGTAGTTCTACATCTGCTAGCACCGTCCCGGCCAGAGTCACAACTAAGATCAACCAAGCCAGAGCCCATAATGACTTGGGGTTGCAAAGGTAAGCTTCCGGGCATGTTGTATTCTTCCGTCTCTTTGAGTATGGGTGAAGCTTTCCGCAAGATGTCATGGCGCTTCTCCATGCATCCCGCCAACCACTGGATTCTCCAGGTGCCCGTCAACCATCCTTCACCCGATGAGTGTGTATTGAATTCTTGTCTCGAGTCTTGAAGTCTTGAGGCCTTGAAGATGCAGTCCTTGCAGATTCCATCATGGAGTTGTCGTCATTGGCGTAGATCCTCCATTCTCACACCACTCCGAAGCACTCCATACCAACCCGTCTACTATAGCGTAGCATTAAAATAAATAACGTCCCGGGCTTGGTAACAGGGTGATGGGTTCCTACCTCATGCAAACTACTCAACTACAAGGATTCAATGCCACTACTGGAGGGGTTGTTGCGAAGATGACACTAGATGCAATAAAACACATAGGTATGAAAAACATGGTCAAAGTGAACTTGCCTGGTAAGTTGATGAAGATAACAACACTCTCGAATAATGACTTGGTAGAACTATTCGTCACTCCGTTGAAAATCTATATAGTCATAGCATTCATATAAGCAAACATCCTAGCAAACAATTCTAACACTCATAATAAAACCAACAAATAAAAATGCAAATCAAGGGACACCAAATAAAAACAAAGGAAAACTACACAACAAAACTACCAAAGAAAAACTCGGAGAAAACAATTCAAGGTTTTCACCACATCAAGCATCAACTAAGAAATAGTTTTACACCACTAAAACTTTTCTTAACAAAACCTAAGCATGGGTTTTGCTAACTAACAGAAGGGAAAACATCATGCAAACTAGGAGCAAAAAGAATCACATCAAAAGCTATTATAGAACTCCTATTACGCCTATAACAATTCTAGCAAGAAAAAATAAAATAAAAAATTTTATTTATTGTAAATAAAAGGTCATGTTCTTAAACTACAGAAACTAATCTAAAATAAACTATGACATAGGTAAAATAAAATTATATACTAAATAAAACAATAGGAAAAACAGTAGCTAGTTAAATAAATAAGAAACACATGATTTTGATTAAAACTATTTTTTATTAAATCTAAAATACCCAAATAAATCCCTACTGCTAGGCAAAGTCAAAACAAAGCAGTGACAAAAAGAATCACTAAAATAAAATAATCCTAACTCATTTTATAGCAGAATTACTAATCTGTCTAAATCTAAAATAAAGCAATTTTAAATAATTTTAACATGACTAATTATATTTTCTACAGAAAGTACAATAAATTTGAAAACCAATAAAGAAAGAATCACTTAAAAATATTAAGTAGATTAAAAGATATGAATTTTACGAAACTGAAACTATTCTGTTAAAACAGAAAACTAAAAATAAAACTAAAAAAATGGCTAATGGGCCTATCTAACGCTTGACGTTAAATAACTAAACTACGCTGCGGTTTAACAGAAAACAAACCGCGTCGGCCGGTCCAACTAAACCCTAATAAAACCGATCTAAACCGAATAAAACCGGTTCACTTAAACTAAACATAAATAAAAGCGTACCCCTTGAGGAGATCTATCCTAACCCCTCGATCTAGATCGAGCAGCGGCACGGAGCTCCGGCGACTTACCGAGGCGGCGACGGCGATGGCGGCTCGGCGACGGCAGCTCCGGCGGCTCCGGTGATCTGGGGACGTCGGCGGGGAGGTCCGGCGAGTGGCATGGCGAGGGTTCGGTTGGTCGACTTCAGTGGAGCTCGGGGTCGGGGAGCTTCGGTGGGGTCGGCAATGGCGCGAGGCGGTCGGCTCCAGCGGCGATTGCAAGGAGAGGGTTTAGGGTCGGGAAGAAGCGGAGCAGGGGTGAGGCGGTATTTATAGGGGGACCGGCTTGGAGGAGGGGCGAATCGGGAGGTGAATCCGAGATCTCCGTGAGTCTTGGCGGCGACAATGGCTCGGGTGTTGGCGTGGCGTGGGCGAGGAAAGAGAGGGTGGGGCAGTAGCGTCGTGAGAGAGGAGGTGGGGTTTGATTAGGCGACCGAGGGAAGGGGTTGGTGGCGCTGGGCAGGCCAGCTCGGCGCTTGTTGGCTCTTTGGGCTGCGCTGGTGGGCTGCCTCGGCTGGTGGGCAGTTAGCTTGGCTGGCGCTGGGGTTTTATTTTATTTTATAAACAAAGCAGAGAGGAAAACAAAATGATAAAACAAAATAAAAATGAAAATATTATATAGGCATATAATATATCAAAATTTTCAGAAAAAGATTTCCTACATGATGAACATTATTCTAGCATTACATAAAATACACACAAATTTAAATAAAGCAAAGAGTGCTTCTGGTCCAATAAAATCCAACAAAAATCATTTTTAAAATACCAAAATGACTTCAAATTAATTTCTCTCAAATTTTTCCATTGAAGGGAATCATTTTACCCATATTTCCATTTATTTATTTTTAGGAGAAAAATAATTTGAATAAAATCCAAATAATTCCAAATTTGAAGGGGAGTTTCAAAATACCTTCAAATGACTTTCAATTTGATTCTTTTTAACTTCCAACTCATATTTCATATAATTGAAGAAGTCATTTTATCTTCTCTCATGAAAATCATTAAGTTGCATAAAGTTTCTAAAATTTGGAATATTTTCAAACAGAATTCAAATCTTTTCAAAACCCTTTTCATTTATTCAAATGGAAGAAGTCATATCATCTTCTCTCTAGGGTTTTGTGTTTGAATTGAATTTGAATTCATGGATATAAAAAGGCATAGTGATAGTCTGGGAAAGTCATTTCATTCCCTCTCATTCAACTTTCAAAAAGTTTCAAATTCCACTCAATTTCACTCAATCAATCACACAACAAACAATCAATCAATCAAAACTATTTATTTATTATAACATTCCAAAATTTAGAATTTTGGGATGTTACAAATCTACCACACTTAAAATGAATCTCGTCCCTGAGATTCGAAGAGGCTAGCAAGAAAGGGTTAGAGTTTGGGGTCTTCCAGCAATTCCATCGATCGGAATTGTCTAGTGTGCTACCACACTTAAAAGCAGGGTTATGGTTCCGACGGAACTCAGGTACTCCATCCCTTTGGGTTGGCGATTGTCGCTCGGGTTTCACCGAGGCTCTTTCGGTAGGGTATAACCTTTTTCTCAACACGTGTCCTTTCATCCCGTGAGGTTCTTCCGAGACTGGGTCTTCATCTCCGACGGGTCTGTCGCCAATACTAAACAACTATCAAAAATCTCATGGTGGTCGACAATTCATGGTTTCTCCTGCAGGAAAATGGTCGGGGTTGAATCTCACTGTATATCCTACGATTGGCAACAACTGCCATGTACATGGGTTTATCATCATACCATTCTAAGGCTTAAGCAAGGCTTCAACGAGCGTTGTCACTTTACTATGGGTAAGTCTCTCAGATTTACCATTCCAATAGCAAGAGCGAATGATACGAGTAAGTAGGTATGGTGATCAATCCATTCCGCACCCAGATCATTACCCTGTATAAGGTTTAGCGAATCTCGTATTTCTAATACTCGGGCATTCTCACAAGCATTGCAGATTTTCTCATGTATTGAACAGGGATCGGGTAAATCCTTTGGTTCTGCAAGCCAAACAAAACATCTATCGTTACTTCACCACTCTCAGGTTTTTGCGTAACCTCCTATGAAACGTATGCTGATTGAATCACCGATTCTTCCAAATTTCTTCCTTCATCAAGGTTACATCTGTTCCTTTTCAAAATCCTGGGCCTGTGGGTTATGGCCCACTTCAACATTAGTGCAGCTTTAACTCATCCTTGGAGTAACTCTCTTGTTCCATATTACACCTCCCTTAAATCCAAGAGTACTGCTTCTTCATACCATCATATCAAAAGCAAAACTCCAACTTTTTTTTTCCTTGAACTACAGTCCGTGGAATATATATTTTCTTATCCATTAGTCTAGTCTTTTTCACGGTACTACCACCCTTAAAATGCACAAATTCTTCCATATACCATATTTTTCTCATATCCTCGAAAATGGTCAAAACTCTTTGTTCATGGAGTAACAACTCAAAAATCCATGTATGAAATCATGACACAATAACTTTATTGATTTCATGAATTCATTACAATATCCGAGACTTTCATTACATAAATTCAACTCCATATCCTTATGGAAACAATTGCTTCCTACTACACTTATTACCAATATCAAAATTCCAACTACTCAGCTCCAGCTTTCATCTTGTCGGGACATTTAGTAGCATAATGTCCTGCTTCCTTGCAGCGAAAACAAATGACTTTTGATAAGTCTTTGGGCTTCTTGGAGATGGTGTCTACTCTTTGGGTTCTTGGCTTCTTCTCTGGACATTTACCAACAGAATGACCTAAATCCTTGCACCTGTAACAAGTGATATTACTCGGGTCCTTCTCTCTGAGAAATTGGGTTGTTCTGGGGATGCCTTCGTTTCCTCTTCCTGGATTTCTTCGTTCTGATCAAACCTTCTATTCCCTGTGGATCAAACTCTATTGCTTCCGTCGGGAAGTATCCCAGATACTCTTTTCCTTCCTTGGTGCAATTCTGTGAAAAATGTCCTTCTTCTCCACATGAATAGCAGGCATTGGAGTAAAATCTGTTGAGGCCTTCTCCATCAGGGTCTTCAACACATTCCTTCATCACAAGTTCTTTCATAACTTCTCGGAGGGCTTCTTTCATTCCTTCTTCCTGCTCCTGAATAGTTTGTTGCACCATGGGGTAAATGTGACCTTGAGTCGGGTAGTGGGTGGTTCCTTCACACAAGAAACAAGTCACCCGACTAGTTGGGCATTCCTCACCGGTGTTTCTCCTCACAATGAGGGCATCCATCCTTGTGTTCCCCCACAGGTGTGTCCTATTTCTCCGCAAATCTTGCAGGCACAAGGTTCATTTCTTGGTGTATCATGTTGCTTCTGGATAAGACGAGATCTTGTCAGAGTCTTCTTGAATTCTTTCCAAGTCTTTGCTCCATTCCATCCCTGTATGGCTTGATGCATTTTCCACTGTGTTGCAGAACTTCCTTCAAAGTACTGAAGAGCGTACGAAACTTCATTCTTCCTTGAAACAAAAAAGCTCCCGAAGTGATTCTCCATGTTCCGAATCCATAGCTCTGCCTCCGGCTGAGTCTTCGGTCCAGAGAATATCAGTCCAACTTCATTCATCATCTATGGGGACCAAAAGTTTTGGGATGAGATATGAGAGAGGTGGGGAGGGATATACACACAATACAAACAATAGTTTTTGAAGAAACACGTTTTACTTTGTGGCTGTCGGAAAACATCAAACAAATGACAGCTCACAAATCGCCGCATCTAACGTAAGTGTGTAACAGGGGTTTGGTCTTCTAAGGGTCAAATAATTCTTCAGATTCTTCAAATTCTTCTAGTCTTGAGTCTTCAATTGTTGCAGCTTCAACTCTTCTAATGCATGGTCAAATCCTCTTTACTCTGAAGGGGCCATCGGTTATCCGATATCTTGTCCTTCTTGGAGCGGCTTCATTGATTCTTCATGTGATCAAAAGGGAAAAGGGTATATTCTAACTATTTGAGGTGAGAGTGTCTATTTGATAAAATCGAGAGATGAGAAGTAAGAGTCTTTTGAAAATAAATTTTTAGAGATTTTCGGTCCTAGGGGCTTTCCGGTTTCTAGGGTCACGTCCTCTGATCAACATGTGCTCGATACCATATCTCAGAGCGACCCGACCTCGAGACGGTCAAGCCTCTGTGTATCTGTGCCATCCACAGATCAAGATGTCTTTGGCAAACACAGTACATCAATGTATATATCAAAGTGCAATCACATGTATAAATAACGTAAAATGATATATACCTCATAAAACTCAGCGGAAACAATCAAACGGGTGTGGAGTCCCATCAACGCCATCGGCAGGTTGAGTGTAGACCGTAACCCTGTATCGTAACTCTTACTCGTCGAAGAAAATCCTGCAACATGATACATTGCAGCCGTGTAGGTCAGTACATTGATGTACCGGCAAGATCACAACATGAATAAACAGATGGTAAAACTACACTATATGCAATTTGGCTTTGTGGCTCTATATCTGAGTTTTGTTTGCGTAAAAGCTGATTTTATTTTCCCTACATCAAAGGAATAAATGAAGTCTGTACTATGGAGTTTTCTATCATGACATGGTTCCACCAACCGATGTCTCATAGCCCAAAATCATCATATGTTGCCCACAATTAAGTTATCAATCCGGTGTTGAGAGTTCCGAGATAGATCCAAGTCCAGATGCTCAAATTGTCCGTAATCGGGGACACGGCTAATCGATTAGGTTTTAACCCTCTGCAGAGGTTTGTACACTTTACCCGCAAGATTCGATCCCTCTCTTTACGTTCTCGCACTTCAGGGTGTTTAAGAACAAGATGACCGAAACATGGTCTTCCGAAGAGTTCCTCTGACCACTGTCCGGTGCTCATCCAATCCTACCGTAGTTCTACATATGCTAGCACCATCCCAGCCAGAGTCACAACTAAGGTCAACCAAGCCAGAGCCCATAGTGACTTGCGGTTGCACTGTAAGCTTAGGGCATGAAGTATTCTTCCGTCTCTTTGAGTATGGGTGAAGCTTTCCGCAAGATGTCATGGTGCTTCTCCATGCATCCCGCCAACCACCGGATTCTCCAGGTGCCCGTCAACCATCCTTCACCCAAGAGTGTGTATTGAATTCTTGTCTCGAGTCTTGAAGTCTTGAGGCCTTGAAGATGCAGTCCTTGCAGATTCCATCATGGAGTTGTCGTCATTGACGTAGATCCTCCATTCTCACACCACTCCCGGGCACTCATACCAACCTCGTCTACTATAGCGTAGCATTAAATAAATAACGTCCCGGGCTTGGTAACAGGGTGATGGGTTCCTACCTCATGCATACTACTCAACTACAAGGATTCAATGTCACTACTGGAGGGGTTGTTGCGAAGATGACACTAGATGCAATAAAACACATAGGTATGAAAAAAATGGTCAAAGTGAACTTGCACAGTAAGTTGATGAAGATAACAACACTCTCGAATAATGACTTGGTAGAACTATTCGTCACTCCGCTGAAAATCTATATAGTCATAGCATTCATATAAGCAAACATCCTAGCAAAAAATTCTAACACTCATAATAAAACCAACAAATAAAAATGCAAATCAAGGGACACCAAATAAAAACAAAGGAAAACTACACAACAAAACTACCAAAAAGAAAACTCGGAGAAAACAAATCAAGGTTTTCACCACATCAAGCATCAACTAAGAAATAGTTTTACACCACTAAAACTTTTCTTAACAGAACCTAAGCATGGGTTTTGCTAACTAACAGAAGGGAAAACATCATGCAAACTAGGAGCAAAAAGAATCACATCAAAAGCTATTATAAAACTCCTATTATGCCTATAACAATTCTAGCAAGAAAAATAAAATAAAAATTTTATTTATTGTAAATAAAAGTTCATGTTCTTAAACTACAGAAACTAATCTAAAATAAACTATGACATAGGTAAAATAAAATTATTTACTAAATAAAACAATAGGAAAAACAGTAGCTAGTTAAATAAATAAGAAACACATGATTTTGATTAAAACTATTTTTTTAAATCTAAA
Organism: Aegilops bicornis; assembly: GCA_021605145.1. Lineage (NCBI taxonomy): Eukaryota > Viridiplantae > Streptophyta > Magnoliopsida > Poales > Poaceae > Aegilops > Aegilops bicornis. The sequence goes on along the minus strand of CM038670.1, from coordinate 729,078,074 downwards.
ATACCCAAATAAATCCCTACTGCTAGGCAAAGTCAAAACAAAGCAGTGACAAAAGAATCACTAAAATAAAATAATCCTAACTCATTTTATAGCAGAATTACTATTCTGTCTAAATCTAAAATAAAGAAATTTTAAATAATTTTAACATGACTAATTATATTTTCTACAGAAACTACAATAAATTTGCAAACCAACAAAAAAAGAATCACTTAAAAATATTAAGTAGATTAAAAGATATGAATTTTACAAAACTGAAACTATTCTGTTAAAACAGAAAACTAAAAATAAAACTAAAACGAAAAACTGGCTAATGGGCCTATCTAACGCTTGACGTTAAATAACTAAACTACGCACACGGTTTAACAGAAAACAAACCGCGTCGGCCGATCCAACTAAACCCTAATAAAAAACGATCTAAACCGGAATAAAACCGGTTCACTTAAACTAAACATAAATAAAACGTACCCCTTCGGGGAGATCTATCCTAACCCTACGATCTAGATCGAACGGCGACGGGAGCTCCGGCGACTTACCAAGGCGGCGACGGTGACGGCGGCTCGGGCGACGACGGCTCCGGTGGTCTGGGATGTCGGCGGGGAGGTCCGGCGAAAGTCTGGCGTGGCGAGGGGTTCGGTTGGTCGACTCGGTGGAGCCTCGGGGTCGGGAGCTCGGTGGGGTCGGCAATGGGGCGCTCGGCTCAATGCGGCGATTGCGGCGAGGGGAGAGGGTTTGGGGTCGGGAAGGGCGGAACGGGGTGAGGCGGTATTTATAGGGACCGGCTTGGAGGAGGGGCGAATCGGGAGGTGAATCCCGAGATCTCCGTGAGTCTTGGCGACGGCGGCTCGGGTGTTGGCGTGGGCGTGAGGGAAAGAGAGGGTGGGGCCATGCGTCGAGAGAGGGAGGTGGGGTTTTGGCCATGACCGAGGGAAGGGGGTTCAAGCGCAAGGCAAGGCAGCTCGGGCGCTTGTTGGTCAGGCGTGGGCTGCGCTGGGCTGCCTCTAGGCCGGGCAGTTTGGTCATACTGGGGTTTTTATTTTATAAACAAACAGAGAGGAAAACAAAATGATAAAACAAAATAAAAATGAAAATATTATATAGGCATATAATATATCAAAATTTTCAGAAAAAGATTTCCTACATGATGAACATTATTCTAGCATTACATAAAATACACACAAATTTAAATAAAGTAAAGAGTGCTTCTGGTCCAATAAAATCCAACAAAAATCATTTTTAAAATACCAAAATGACTTCAAATTAATTTCTCTCCAATTTTTCCATTGAAGGGAATCATTTTGCCCATATTTCCATTTATTTATTTTTAGGAGAAAAATAATTTGAATAAAATCCAAATAATTCCAAATTTGAAGGGGAGTTTCAAAATACCTTCAAATGACTTTCAATTTGATTCTTTTAACTTCCAACTCATATTTCATATAATTGAAGAATTCATTTTATCTTCTCTCATGAAAATCATTAAGTTGCATAAAGTTTCTAAAATTTGGAATATTTTCAAACAGAATTCAAATCTTTTCAAAACTCTTTTCATTTATTCAAATGGAAGAAGTCATATCATCTTCTCTCTAGGGTTTTGTGTTTGAATTGAATTTGAATTCATGGATATAAAAAGGCAAAGTGAAAGTCGAGGAAAGTCATTTCATTCCCTCTCATTCAACTTTCAAAAAGTTTCAAATTCCACTCAATTTCACTCAATCAATCACACAACAAACAATCAATCAATCAAAACTATTTATTTATTATAACATTCCAAAATTTAGAATTTTGGGATGTTACAGCATCGCCCCTCCCAAGCCCTAGGAGCCCCTCGCTGCACCGCGTGGACGGTCACGCGTCGCCGTTCCGTTCCTCGCCGCCACTAGTCGAGGAGGACGCGCCGGCGTTCCGCTCCTCGCGGCTACGCGATGCGTCGTTGTTCCGTTCCTCGCCGCCACTAGTCGAGGAGGACGCGTCGGCGTTCCGCTCCTCGCCGCGACGCGACGCGTCGCCGTTCCGTTCCTCGCCGCCACTAGTCGAGGAGGACGCGTCGGCGTTCCGCTCCTCGCCGCGCCGTGTCGAGGTGGACGCGTCGGCGTTCCCAATCTCCCCAGCACGCGCGTCGGAGGACGCGTCGGCTCCCCGCTACGAGGAGAACGCCGCGCCGCCCGCCGAGTCCCCCAGTCTTGAGGAGCTTTGGCAAGAAATGGATGTTGCCTTGTGGGAGGCTTTGTCTCTAGCAGAGCGCGCCAAAATAGAGGCGGAGAAGAAGGCCGAGGAAGATAAGCGCACCGCGCAACAAGCTTTCTGGGAGATCTATGTCGCGTCCGAGAGAGTTAAGCAATTGGTTCTTTGGCAAAAGGCTCGTGCGAGGGCCGTGAGGGTGGCGGAGGACGCCCGTGCCGACGCCCTGAGTGCAGTCGAGCCCAAGTGCCTCATCTACGCTTGGCGGTACGTGGACCGGGTGCACGCTTCCAGCCGGGAGGAGTACCTGTTGGCGCCGGATCACCAAACCGGTGAGATCGCGCTCGCCCGCCGGCAAGCCGCCAATCAGCACCTCGCGAGTTGCGAGGCTGAGGAAGAGGCGTTGTGTCGGTCTTGTTTGGGAAATGGCCATGCACCAGGGGCACTCGTGGCGCCCGCATAGCGCTCCTGTGAGCGCCCGTGGCTTTAGGAGGAGTATAATTTTTGTTTAAATAAGCGATCTCATTAGTTTTGGGGCCTTAAATGATAAATCCCGAATATTCAGGAATTTTTAGCGTCCTTAATTAAGTATGTAAAAGGGAAAGTTTGGAAACGTTGTGTATTATTACGCATTTTGCAAGTACGTGCATATAGCACAAACTTTACTATAGACTATTGGACTACACGTCTCTCGATATATGCTTGCAGACTTTTCTACTCCCTCCGTCCGTGTCAATAAGTCATCTTTGGTTGTGCACGGTGACCAAGAAGGAGGGAAGAGTTGTACACCTAGACGGAGGGAGTACTACTATTACTTATGTACGTGCAAATGCACGTTTAAACATTACGATGCGGTTTTTGTAAAAGTAGAAAAACAGCACTAGTCAAGCTTGTGAAACGATTCCAACGCGAGTACTACTACTAGTAGGAGTACCAGGGCCAGTTCTTTTAGGCTTCTAGATTAGTAATCCCATAACTACTACCCGTCCTGGTTTATTGGTCCCCATTGTAATATGTGTCAAACTTTGATCATAAATTTAACTAATGAAATGTTAGTGCATGTCACATGCACTACTCCATCCGTCTAGGTGAGTAAGTCATCTTAGGCTGTGCACCGTGACCAAGGAGGAGGAGAAAACGAGAAATATTAATGTTTATTTTCTAATTAATAGTATTGCATGCAATGATCTAACCACTACATGTCATGTTTGATATCTCAAGTCATTAAAAGCATGCACACTCTTTATCTCTTATTGGTTGATATGTCAAGAAACAAGAAACGAGGTAGAAGTTAATGCACCGCCTAAGTGTTTTGGGATTATTTGGTTTTCGTAAGATGACTTACACACCTAGATGCACCGCGCCTAAGTGTTTTGAGTAACATTTTATCAGTTAAATCTTTGGTCAAAATTTAGCACAAATTACAATGGTGAGGAATAAACCAGGACGGAGTAGTAGTTTAGAAGCCTAAATAAATGAGTGAGGCGCCTTATTGTTACTCTCCACTGTGACTAGTCTTGTGGGAAAAGCTGGGGAAGCCGCCAAAATAACTGGCCCTAGGAGTAGTAGCTAGGGATCGAGTGTGGGAGATGAACCGGAGAAAGTAAATGCAGAGAGATGAAATGCAAAAAAGACGGAGGGATGTGATGGTTGCTTGTCCGTTTATTTTACCAGGCCACTTATTACTGGGAGTGGTTGGGTTTTGTGATATGACGGCTTTACTGCCGCGCCACGAGTGAGAAGTGAGACTCCCATGCAGCGCCGCCCTCTATACTTGTACTACATCGGTCGTGGTTTATTAGTCCCCCATTGAGTTTGACTTAAGATTTAACTGACAAAATGTTAGTGCATGTCAACAAAAACTATATCGTTGGATTCGTATTTGAACATAGTTTTGAATGATATAATTTTAGGTGACATGCATCATTATTTATCGTACTATATATAATGTTAGTTCAATTTTTATTCGTACTAATCTATAGTAGTAAGGTGCCCGTATGCTGCAATCAAGAGTGAAATGCATTGATCGGGAGTTGTTTATTTTGACAAAGGATGTGGGGGTCATCTCATGTGTAACGGGTATCGATAGGTTTCTTCGGATATTATCTCATCTCTAGAGCTCACAAACATCCGGGTGAAACAGATAAAAAGGTATCTTTTGCAAACAAAAGCGTTCAACTGTTCAACCTGCATCCAAAACTTGTGAAGAAATAACACTTATTGTGCTTTGCAAGAAATGATCTTTAAGAATTAGTTTTTGAATATCGATTGTTATACATGTTGGATACAGATGAGATGGCACTTTCTTATAGTCAACAGTTGGCTATACTATTAAGTAATATTAACCATGCCCTTATACACCAAGACGGAGGGATTAAATCAGGATGACTTGCAAGGGGGCAGAGGAGATGTAATAAAATGTTCATCGTAAGTCTTTCACCAAGACTATAGTAAAAATTCATACATGGAAGATTCTAGACTAAACCATAAACGGATACACTTTTATTCATCGCGATACTCCAATAGAGCAAGATCCTCGAAGTATCCACATGCTTAGACAATGGATTACATTGAGCGAAGACTAATGATCAACATTTAACTTGATAATGCGTATTTTTAGAAGAACAGGAGGCTCCTCCCGGTTCCATTATCAAATGAAACCCAAAGTGTCTTACATCAGCTCACCGAGAGGAGCAGTTCAAAGGAAGGACTGCGAAAAGCCACTCAAGTTTAACGATAAGCTTACAGAATCAAAAGCAGCAAAGACACGGGCCATAAGCGCCCACACACACACACTACATGTTTTCTAAGTGCACTTGATAATGCGTATGTCCAGGTGAACCTCCTTGGAGTCCCCGTGCACCGAGTCAGCGGGTAAAGGATACAACGAATGCCATGGGTTTTCCAAGTCCACATTGGCGGGATAGTCCCAGCTCCTCAGATTCCAAGTCTGTCCGATGAGGCCGGTTTCGCCGCCCACGTGACCCGGAGTGGTAGTAACATTGACCTCGCACCCGTACATCTGCCTCGTATCAGTGTCAGCGTCAGCGGCGACGCCCCTGACGCGTGCTACAAAGATGGGGCGGCGGCCTGAGCGGGCCTTGCCGGTGCCCACGATCAAGAGGAAGACGCTGCCGTCCTCCTCCGAGACTAGCAGGCGGCGGTGATCCTCCAGCGACTCCGGCATGGTGAACCGGTAGCACGTGTCGTACTTGATGTTCTCCACCAAGGGCCAGCGGTGACTGCTGCACGCATCCGTGAGGTGATGCACCATGTCCGCCGGCGAGCCACAAAACGGCATCGGGCACTCATAGCAGTGGATGAAGGGCTCCTTGGAGGCATCGACCAGGCCGTCCATGAAACGAGAGTGGCTATAGGGGACGTTGCACCAGTTGAATATGTGAGCAAGTTACTACAAGATTTAATCCGAATAAGCACAAAATAAATCATGACGGCTATAACAGAGATGAAACTAATCATGTGGACTAGCATAGTAGTAGGATACAGAGTAGAAACATGAATTCTACCATGATTTCAAACAGGAAGGACAGAAACACATACGGTGCAACGGGAGAAGCACCGTTGGCGTTGAGGTTGTCGCCCATGTCATTGAGGAACAGGTTGCCGAGGTCGGGGAAGAAGTCGTCGTCGGTGAAGTCGTGTCTGCCAGCAGTCGCGAGAGTGCGCTCCCCAGATTTCAACAACGCCCGCTGAATGGAGCGCGGGAGGGAGTAGCTGTAGGGGACGTTGCGGCCGCCGAATGGAGCACGGGAGTAGCACACGAAGCAGTAGATGGTGTCCTTACTAGTACTCCCTAGTCTCTATCTATCTATATCTATATATATCTACTCTTATAGAAAACCGAGTTGGTGATGATGGTATGCCTGCCATCTTGTAATATAGATCGTCCGATCTATATCTGACGGACAGAAAGCCAACTATGACAATTTTACAAAAGATACCCGCACCTCTCTCCACATTTACAGATAAGGCCTTGCCTCGTTCATCCTTATCTCCCACAACCTCGTGCTCCTCCCTATGCCTCTATCTCTACTACTTTTTTTAATAACAAACCGAATAGTGCTGCGCCGTCCGCTGCACGCCCAGCTGAACACGCCTCCTCGCCTCCATCATCACCAACTGAGTCTTTTATAGGAGTAGGAGTAGAGAAAAAACCGAGTTGGTGATGATGGTGTGCCGTGCAATGCACGGGCATCTTGCTTTTTGCATATAAGTCCAAACACCACGTGACACGGTCTTTGAGCACGGTTCGTAGTCGCTCCACGCTTCGGGCATTGAAGTTTGTAACTATTTTAGATTAGAGAATACTACTCCTCCGGTGCTAGTAGTAGAGCAGAGTCCTACTCTACTACTCTACTCTAGCAAGCTAGGGCATAATCTTTAGTAGGTAATGCTGCAGGAGTACCGATCTTGTGATCACTCAAGCAAGTTGTCCGCATCGATATGACCCTCGCTGCTGGTATGTGTCTCGTAAGTCAAGCGGCGTCAGTAGTCATCATCACCGTCCACTTCCCGCAGCACATATTCGCTTCTCCATCTTTGTCCGCACATAATCTCGTCCAAGCTTCCATCCCCGCTAAGGCGCCTCCCCCCCTTGTCCGAAACCCAAGCACCAACAATGGCAGAACCGAGCAGCGTCCGCTGAAAGAGTGGCTGGAATTCGCTCCCCACAGAGGTAATCAAGCTCATTGTTTCGCGTGTGGACAATCTCAGTACCATGCCGCTCGCCGCGTGCTCGTCGGGGCTGTACCGTTTACTCAAAGCCCTCAGGCCGGAGCTTTTTAAGCCAGCTCCTTGCTTGTTGATGCCACCTGGTCTTCAGAAACAACGTGTCACGCAACATAACGATCATAGGGTGGCGAGCATCAACCCCCTTCACTGCGATCCGGTCTCCGTCAGCCTCAGCTACATTAACGGTATGTACTGGGTCGGCATGAACACGTCTTGGATGGTGCTCGTCGATGGTCGCGGCAGCTGGATGCTTGTGGAGGTCTACGTACACCCGGCGTTTGATCCCCCTTCCTTCGATTAACACTTCAATGCTTTGGCACCGCGGCCCAGAATACTCGGAATCTTATAGTAGCCAACATGATACCAAGTTTGATTTGCTCAAGGTTGTAATCTGCCAAGTGCCCACAAGATCTGTGAATTATAAAGATTTCAGGCTAATTGCGTTCTTCAACCGTGGTCTCGCCTATCTGACAGGTCACTATGGTAAGTGAATAAATTTGCACGTCCATCGCAGGATCATACATCCTCCATGGTTCTCTGATGCCATTGAACACAAGGGCTTCATTTACGTTGTCGACTCCTTCTATGGTTGGACGTATTGTTGGCCTACTCCAGTCATCGCTACAAACGGCTGTTACAAAGTATGTTACTTTCCTATGATATCATGATGGCTTGCTTATATTACCGTCAACATTTCTTGAAAAAATATTCATGCTCATAACATGTTGTTCTTAAGATTGACTAAATCAAGAGCCCTTTTTATTTGACTCAACTTGATATGATGTTGTAGGCCGCTTTGGTGTCCCTACCCTTCCTAATCCCGTAACCTTTCAAAGAAAAGCGGCATGGCAGTTGCGAGTAGTTCCTGGCTCGATCGAACGACGGTGAAAGATTGACGATCGTTCGCACGCATCGGACGTGTTGTTTCGCGGAATACAATCACGATCCTTTGCCGTGTCTTTGAGCAGGATCTCGGCTTCTCTGGGCCTTCGTGAATTTTTGACCGAGGCTGGTAAGTAGCCTTGGTACACGCTCTGCTTTGTCGGACTGAATTATACGATTAACGAGGAGATAACCGATGGCAAGGATCATGATGGCAGCGGTTTCGTTCATCGAGCAAAACTGTGTGTACACAGCACTACGCGTCTCTGCATGCACCATACCCCGATATGTGCCACCACGCTTTGCAGCCCAAAGTAGGAGAGAGGGTCGCAAGTATCAGACTTCGACCTAGCTAGAGTTTCCCCCGTCAGGCACCCATCTGGTTCAAGCCGTCAGCCAATCTCCACAGCTTAATAAATAGTAACGTCTAACTGAGCCAGTTAGTTAGATGCATACACTTGGTGTAGTAGGATCTTTATTTAGTTTGATGCATACACTTGTTCTTTTTTGGTAGCCCTTTTGTACTGATGGCTGATGTTTGGTTTGGAAGAGAGAGCTACGTCTTCACTCTTCTGGCCTACTTACTGCTTCTGTTGCACCCCCAGCCCTAGTTGTTGTTGCTGTTGTTTTCAATGTACAATCAGTAGTATATTTCGCCTGTTGGTTGAATAAATGTGTTGTTTTGGAAGTCGTTGCACGGTTCGATCCTTTAGTGCCCGTGCATCTGCGTAGCTGATACTATTTTTCAGACGAACACATTTTCCACTTGTTGATAACATGCAGCCCAATTGATGAAGGCCCAATAGAGAAGCCCATAATTAATCGGAAGGGAGGCTCTCACATGAATCCGCCGGTACATGCTCATGGTCCCCTAAACATAAATAAGTAAATAAATAAAGCTAAATGCTCATGCACCAGTTCTTTGGGAAAATAGGTAGCCCAGTATTTCTTTTTGAAGAATACCCAAGCTAGGCCTATTTGTTTTCTCCAAATTACTGGGCTGGCCAAAGAGTATGGTCAATGTCTGTTAAAACTAATATAAAAGGGGTTGAAAATTCCAAAAAAATTATAGCAAATGGGATATTGGTTTTTTTTGAACTTTGTTCTTCACTGATATCTTATACGTATTTCATTGGATTTAACATGACATAGTACTAATTTATTTTTAAATCTGTTTTAGTATGGCTATTAATTTTTGGATTAAGAATGTTTCGTTCCCCAGCAAAAATTTGTGAATTTTCAAAATTTACCACATATTTAGTTAATTTTTTGACAACGGTACTGACCAGAAAATGGCCGGCAATTCTAAAAATGGAAAAAGGGCTGCAATAAATTCCATATGAATTAGAAAATGAGTAAAAATTATAAAAATAATAACAAATGGGCTTTACACGCCACAGATTTCGAGGCTGACTTGTTTACGCAAGGCTTTGTCAGTGAACACACGATTCTAGCAGCAGTGACTGTTGGATGTCCATCCAACGGCCGGCGTGCTTCTTCAATCTCTGATCTTCTTGCTCCAGCCGCCTAAACTAGCCGCAGCAGGACTGCCTGCTCCCTCCTCTTGTGGCCCACTGTGATACCGTGCAGGCTTCCCCGGCCCACCCTACTCCCTCCGCTGGCCTGGCCGCACGCAATCAACTGCCTCCTTATTACGCGAAAAAAATGATTCCTCCCACTGACATCTGGGGTGCACCGGTTGGGAGGCTGACCTGTGGGCCTACTACGTTGACACGTATGCATGGCTTGTCAACTTAGTCAACAAACGATTCTAGCAGCGATGAATCTGTTGGATTTGAATCAAACAGTCCTGCTGCTTCTTCAATCGCTGCTCTTCTTGCACCAGCCGCCCAAACCAACGCCGGAAACCGCTTTGCTCACGCCTCCGGTGGCGGTGTCAGCCGTTGAGGCCTCATCGCCCCCTACTACTCCCACCGCTAGCAGTGGCGGAGCTGCCCAAAAAATCTTGGGCGGGCTGGATAGTGCAAACAGTACTATCAAATTAAAAATAAATGCATTATTGTTGGATAAACTCCATGTAAAACTCCTTTTTGCTCCAGCCCAGGGCGGGCCATGGCCCTCTGAGCCTTGTCGTAGCTCCGCCGGTGACCGCTAGCCAGGCCCTGCGGCGATGGCAGCCTCACACCGCAGCCGAACCAGTGAACCCTCGTACTCTACGCGTGGGCATCCACTGCCGCGTCTTCCCCGTCTCCACGTCGTCCCCTTCCTAGGCCTCGCCGTCGTCCACCGCCTTGGTGCTCTCGGCGCAGCGTGGTTAATGTGGTCAACAACATTCCATCGGAAGAGTATTATACGTGGAGAGGCTGACAGCTGGGTCCACGGCCACAGCCCAGCTTTTTGTGATTTGCCAAGTAAGTCGCTTTGTCAGGCCTGTTGGGCTGCAAATCTTTCAAGACGAGGAGAGCTTTCATTCGGCTGACCGAGAAAATGGAAATGGGTTGTACATTTTTAAAACACATCAAACCGGCAGTTAGTTTCAAATATCTTTTTTTTCATTTTGAGATTTTAAATTACATTAATTTTTATGCGTGGAGAATTTTTCGGATTTTATATTGATATAAATTTATTTTTAAAATCAGTTTGAATGTGAGTCGAAATTTCGGGATTAAAAACAGTTCGGACCGCTTTTGAAATATGCAAAATTTCGTATAATTTTTTAACCGTGGCCACAGTATGGGCTGTAATGCTAACAAAAAGAATATGGGCTAAAAAAACCTTAAGAATTAGCAAATGGGCTGTAAATTATTAGAAATAATGGCAGATGGGTTGTATGATGTTTTCCACAGATTTGAGGCTTTCCTAAAAAAAGGTTGACGACAAGCAAAGGATCGTTGGATGTCCATCCAACGGCCGTCGTCTTCTTCAATCTCTGCTCTTCCTGCTCCCGCTCAAACAAGCGCCAGGACTGCTCGCTCCTCTCCTCCCAAGGCCGGCTATGGTGCCGCCAGAGCCTCACCGCCCCACCGCACTCCCATCGCTGGCCTAGCCATCCCTCTACTCACTTACACCTTGTTATTCTCCGTGACGGCAGACGAACCAAGAACCCTCAGTCAACAGATCGTACTCCCCTCCGCGTGGGAAACAACTATCGAGTCTTCCCTGCCTACGTGTCATTACCTTCCTAGGCCTCACCGTCGTCCACCGCCCTGGTGCTCTCGGCGCGGCCTGGTCAACGTGGTCAACGACCGACATGCATCTGAAGTGGGATCAGACGTGGAGAGGCCGACAGCTGGGTCCACGGCCGCACGCAAGAAAATGCCTCCTTATTACGTGCAAAATAATGATTCCTCCAGCTAACATCAGGGACCCACCGAAAGGGCCTCTGTATTTCACGAAAAAAAACGTTACCGCCGCTGACAGCTCGGACCCATCAGCTATATCTTCGCACGCAAGAAAGTGCCTTCTTATTACGCACAAAAAAAATGAATACTCCCCCTGTTAGCTGGGACCCAGTATAGTGGCAGGCTGATTGTGGGCCTACTAAGTTGACGAGGACGGAGGGCTTTGTCAACTTAGTCAATATGCACGATTCTAGCTCCAGTGACCGTACGATGTCCATCCAACGGCCCTAGTGCTTCTTCAACCTCTGGTCTTCTTGCTCCAGTCGCCCAAACCAGCACAGGTCGTGCCTCGTGCTCCTGCCTCCCGTGGCCGGCTGCGATGCGGTGGAGGCCTCACCGCCCCCTACTACTCCCACCTCGGCGGGCCATCCCTCTACTCACCCACACCCCTCGTTATTCTCGCGCGACGGCAGCCTCACACCGCAGTCAACCGGTTGAACCTCAGATTTTCACGCTGGGCATCCATCGCCGCTGTTTTCCCCAGCTCCGCTGCCGTCCGCTTCCTAGGCATCGCCGTCGTCCACCGCACTGGTGCTCTCAGCTCTGCGTGGTCAACATGGTCAAGGAACGGCTTCCATCGGACGTGGATCAGATGTGGAGAGGCGACAATTTGGGTCCGCAGAAAGGAAGTGCCTCCTTATTATGCGCAAAATAATTATTCCTCCACCTGACAGCGGGGACCCACCGGACTGGCCACCATATTTCGCGAAAAAAACGTTTCCCCCCTGACTGTTGGGACCCACCAGCTACATCTTCGCATGCAAGGAAATGCGTCCGGGCAAAAAAAAAAACGATTCGCCCCCCTGACTGCTGGGACCCACCAGCTACATCTTCGCAGGCAAGGAAGTGCCTGACAGTCGGGACCCACCTGGTCGAAGCGTGCGTGGCGTTGTCATTCTGGTCGCGAACGGTATGCGTACATATATCTTGGTGGATGTAGAGGCGCCGCGACGTGTCGTAGTAGAGCGCGCGACGTAGCATGTACACGTCACGTCTGGCGGCGAGGGTGCAAGAAAGAAAATCTGACCCGCGTCGTGCGTACATATGGGCAGGGTCTCGAACGCCTACTCGCGCGCATCACGCATATGGCTGGGTCGGAATGGAGAAACATCGTCGTCGTCGTGTTCATGGGGAGCCAACCGGCTGGGTCGGAACGGAATGCGTGGTCGTGTTCATCGGGAGGGCTTGGGCGGAACAGCGATGGAAACAAGGCTGGCGTGCCGCTGGCGGAGGAAGCGGCCTTGTGTTTGACCGGCCATGTTCAAAGCGGGATCCTGTTCATCGGGAGGGGTGCAGCGTGCCGCAAAAGCGGAGGAAAGCGGACCTCCTACGGTCGAAACGAGGTCCTGTTGATGGGGAGGTGTGGCGTGTCGCAAAAGCGGAGGAAGCGGACCTCCTACGGTCAAACGGGGTCTTGTTGAGCGGGAGGGTGTGGCGTACCGCAAAAGCGGAGGAAGCGGACTTGTGTTGGAGCGCTACGGTCGAAACGGGGTCCTGTTCGCCGGGAGGGTGTGGCGTGCAAAAGCAGGACTCCACGGGATTTTGTTCATCTCCACCGTCGACCTCCTCCAGCCTCCACGGGCTACCGTCGACCTCCTCCAGCCTCCACGGGCTCCTGTTCATCCAGCCTCCACCGCGCGCTACTCCACCGGCTACTGTTCAACCACCCCTCCACGGGCACCCCTCCACCGTCTATTGTTCATCCAACCCTCCACACCACGGGGTCCTGTTCAACCACCCCTCCCCGGCCACCCCTCCACTGTCTCATCGCTCATCCAGCCCTCCACACCACGGGTCCTGTTCATCCAGAGGCAACGCCACCGCCATCGCTCATCCAACCCCCCTCCCATAGCGCTCATCGTTCATCCAATCAATCGGCTTGATTAGCAGCAGCGAAGGAATCGCTCCATCGGGTTCGATTAACAGCCATCGATCGATCGCTCGGGTTCGATGTAGCGTAACTGCGGTCTGTCGCTCGGGTTCGATTAGAGCCCAACGCCTCGCCGGGTTCGATTAGAACCAACGCCTCGCGCTGCAGCAGCGTCGTATGAGAAAGCGTGCATCGCTCGGCCCCGACCTCCCACCGTAACCGCAACTCCCGAAATTTTCCTCCCCTCGCTTCTACCACGGTTTTCCGTCATGGGCGGCCCAAAGAATGTCATGCAGCTGCGTCTCCGCCCGCCCAGACGAAAAGCCCATTTTCTGTCATGATTTTTGTCATAGAAGTAGGAGCCCACCACATCTATGATGATACCTGGTTTTGTCACAATTATCGTCATAGAAGTGTCATATGTATGACAGGAAAAAAATTCGTTCGGCCCAAAATGTCACGGATGTGTCTTTTTTTTAGTGAAGTTTGCTGTTATAACCTTCAACAAGGACCGACCGTAGTAAAATTTGATTCAACTAAAGTTGGAGAAACACACAGCCGCCAGCCACCTTTATGCAAAATTAGTTGCATGTCTGTCGGTGGAACGGGTCTCATGAACGTGGTCATGTAAGGTTGGTCTAGACCGCTTCATCCAACAATACCGCCGAATCAAAGTAAGACGTTGGTGGTAAGCAGTATGACTATCACCGCCCACAACTCTTTGTGTCCTACTCGTGCATATCATCTACACATAGACCTGGCTCTGATACCACTGTTGGGGAACATAGCATGCAATTTCAAAAAAAATCCTACGCTCACGCAAGATCTATCTAGGAGATTCATACCAATGAGAAGGGGAGAGTGTGTCCATGTACCCTCGTAGACCGAAAGCGGAAGCTTTTGTTAACGCGGTTGATGTAGTCGAACTTCTTCACGTTCCGACTGATCAAGCACTGAACGTACGGCACATCCGAGTGCTGCACACGTTCGGCTCGATGACGTCCCTCGAACTCTTGATCCAGCAAAGTGTCGAGGGAGAGTTCCGTCAGCACGACGGCGTGGTGACGGTGATGGTGAAGTTATCCGCGCAGGGCTTCGCCTAAGCACTACGTGAATATGACGGGAGGCGTAAACTGTGGAGGGGGGCGCCGCACACGGCTTGGAACAATTGTGTGTCTTCTAGGCTCCCCCTCCGCACATATATAAAGGAGGGAGGGGGAGGAGGCCGGCCCTAGGCACGCCCCAGGTAGGAGGAGTCCTACTTGGGCTCCTAGTAGGATTCGCCCCCCCCCCTTCCTTTTACCGGAGGGGAAAAGGGGGAAGGAGAGGGAGGAGGAGAAGGAAAGGGGGCGCCGCCCCCTCCCCTAGTCCAATTCGGACTCCTCCCTTGTGGGGGTAGGGGTGCCACCCCTTTTGTGGGCTGGTGTGCCTCCTTCTTCTGGCCCATATGGCCCATATCTTTCCCCGGGGGGTTCCAGTAACCCCTCCCCCCCCTCCCGGTATTTCAATATGTACCCGATACACTCTGAAACACTTCCGGTGTCCGAATACTATCATCCAATATATCAATATTTACCTCTCGACCATTTCGAGACTCCTCGTCATGTCCGTGATCTCATCCAGGACTCCGAACAACATTCAGTCACCAAATCACATAACTCATATAATACAAATCGTCATCGAACGTTAAGCGTGTGGACCCTACGGGTTCGAGAACTATGTAGACATGACCGAGACTCCTCTCCGATCAATAACCAATAGCGGAACCTGGATTCTCATATTGGCTCCCACATATTCTACGAAGATCTTTGTCGGTCGAACCATAATGACAACATACATTATTCCCTTTGTCATCGGTATGTTACTTGCCCGAGATTCGATCGTCGGTATCTTCATACCTAGTTCAATCTCGTTACTGGCAAGTCCCTTTACTCGTTCCGTAATGCATCATCCTGCAACTAACTCATTAGTCACATTGCTTGCAAGGCTTATTATGATGTGCATTACCGAGAGGGCCCTGAGATACCTCTCCGATACTCAGAGTGACAAATCCTAATCTCGATCTATGCCAACCCAACAAAACACCTTCGGAGATACCGGTAGAGCATCTTTATAATCACCCAGTTACGTTGTGACATTTGATAGCACACAAGGTATTCCTCCGGTATCCGAGAGTTGCTTAATCTTATAGTCAAAGGAATATGTATAAGGCATGAAGAAAGCAATAGCAATAAAACTTAACAATCATTATGCCAAGCTAACGGACGGGTCTTGTCCATCACATCATTCTCCTAATGATGTGATCCCATTTATCAAATGACAACACATGTCTATGGTTAGGAAACTTAACCATCTTTGGTTAACGAGCTAGTCTAGTAGAGGCTTACTAGGGACACTGTGTTTTGTCTATGTATCCACACATGTATCAATTTTCCGGTTAATACAATTCTAGCATGAATAATAGATATTTATCATGATATAAGGAAATATAAATAACAACTTTATTATTGCCTCTAGGGCATATTTCCTTCAATATCGTGGTAGCTTTTTTGACCCCAAAAAACTAATGTAAACATACACTCGATAACTTTTTTGTATGAATAGCATGGTAACTGACATATCACAAACCTGATAACTTATGCACCAAGGTCCTGGTAACTTCAGCGACCGGGGGGGGGGGGGAGTTGATCAAATATCCCCGATAACTTTTCTGTGAATGGCATGGTAACTCACACTTTGTAGACATGATAACTTATGTACCCCTGTCGCAATAACTTTGGCGACCAAAGGGGGGGAGTTGACGAACTTTTGTGTGAATAGGATGATAACTCACACATCGCATACCGCATAACTTATGCACCCCATCCTGGTAACTTTGGCAATGAGGGGGGGGGGAGTTGATGAAATATCCCCTCGGTTGATTTTGTGTCAATATCATGATAACTGACACATCTAGACCTGATAACTTATGGACCCCAGTCCTGATAATTTTGGCACGGGGGGGCGGGGGGGTTGATGAAACATCCCCTCGTTAACTTTTGTGTGAATAGCATGGTAACTCACACATCACACACCTGATAACTTATGTACCCCAGTCCTGATAACTTTGGCATGAGGAGGGGGGGTCCGGTAACATTTGTATGTGTGAATAGCATGGTAACCCACACATTTGCAGACTTGATAACTTATGTACCCTGGTCCTGATAACTTTGGTGAGGGGGCGTGATAAAATATACCCACTGTAACTTTCATGTTAATAGCACGGTAACCCACACCTCGCAGGCGATAACTTATGTACCGCGGTCCTGATAACTTTGGCGACCGGGGTAGGGGTGGGGGATGGAGGGGCGTGATGAAATATACCTCCGGTAACTTTCACTGATTAAGTGGAATTTTTTCCAGAAAATAGCTTTCATTTTTCTTATGACAGTTGTAAGAAAGAGTTTAAAAGACTTTTGTTTTCACCTAATGAACAACAAATTAGGTTGGCGTGATGGTAGTTGGGCTTGTCCTTTCCACCCCGACGCAGGTTCGAATCCCATGCATGCAATTTTTTCGCGTTTTTAATTATCGTGCACTCGCTAACGTCCGGTCGACTGGAAGTTAGTACCGGTGGTGGGACGTACACATACAATATGTCACACATGTGTGATCAAGTACCTGTGTAGTGACTACCGCTGGCTTTCGTCTGTTGATGTGCAACTATGTTTTTTAACAGTGATGTGAAAATATGTTACATTTAAATTATACGGGTGATGTCGTGGATTTGTCACGGCAGAGATCCTAGTATGAGGACTCAGTTGTGATGCCAACGCATCTACGTAGTAGCTTGAGAGGGGTTGAGCGGGACGAGAGGCGCGAGGTTTTTTACCCAGGTTCGGCCCCTCGCGGTGGAGGTAAAAGCCTAGATCCTGCTTCATTGATATTGATCATGGTGCTCTTTTGCTACCTCTCTCGAGAGAGAGAGCTATTGACTTGTCTATCTAAACTTGTAAAAACTTTCCCCTCTTGGGGTGCCCTACCCCTCTTTATATAAGTTGAAGGGGCGGGTTACATAACTAGTCGTAATAGGATTAGGATTACTCTATTACAAGTGAAGTCCTAGTCTTGCTTTTTTGTAAGAGAATATTGCTTATGCCTTTCCTCTTAAGCCAGCCTAACGTAACATGGGTCGGCCTTCCATGAGCCGCCTTCTGGGCCACCGGGTCTTGTCGCTCCTCTGACCCGCCTTGTCGGGTCACCAATGAGTGACCAGGCCCGGTCGGGTCATCAGTGAGTGGGAAGATCCGGGCAGGTCACTTAGTGAGACGCCAAATTAGGGAGGGTCACTAGTGAGTCGTCAAGTCTGACCGGGTCACACTTCTGGCCGGGTCATTACCGCGGGGTATATCCCCAACAGGTGATGTGTATAGTGTGTTCGTGCGGGGTAAGGCCCTCCACTATGTAGGCCAAAAACGGTGCCAAAGTTGAAATCTCACTATTATATATTGTGCCATTGATGCCCGGTCCTTGACAGGCTGACACGCGACTAACAAGCCACGTAAGGCTGGTCACAATGGGCAAGAACATAAGCTAGTAACTTATACACTTCCCTAGATTATGTTACTACCTCCATAGTGGGTAGGAACATCTATGTAGTGTCATGCAATGATGTATTTATTAGGTTATAGACTCATTGTTTCTTGGAGTGTGTGATGTTCCGGTAACTTAGCTAGTTACCACAAACACCTCTCTCTTCATTAAATATGTGCCACATAAGTAAAGTTGTATTGGAGTGTGTGATGTTACTGCTAAGTTCCTCCCCATTGTGACCAGCTTAAGGCCTTGAGCGCGGCGCTCAACACAGGGCGCACTGAATGCCGGCCGGTACAACGTGATGAACTCCGAAACTACTGTAAAAAGATAGATATACGCTACAAACGCAGCCGGCGGGCAGCGTGCACGCGCACTGGGACGAGCGAGACGTCGTCGACGACGGGCCCGCACAGCGTGGCGTCGGACTTCATGAGATGGTTGGAGCTCTGGAACACCACGCGCGTCTCGTTGGCGACCGCCGTGAACTCGAGCGCCGCCGGCGTGGACCCGCCCGTGCCGAGGGACTCGTACGGCACCCTCAGGGTCCCCCGCCCCGCGTACGCCTCCACCACCAGGGACCCGCTGCAGCCGTTGGCGGCGTCCCCCACGGCGAAGGACAGCCTGTACGCCCGCCCGGGCACGGTGCGCACCTCCTGCACCAGCGCGCTCTCCCGGCCGGCCACCAGCTCCACGGCGCGCGCGCCCCGCGGCACCGCGTGGTGCGGCGCGTCCACGTACTTGACCACCTTGGTGTCCGACATGACCATCCAGCCCGACAGCGGCGAGTGCACGTCCTCCGTGATCGGCGGCACCAGCACGCCCCACAGGGTGCCCGGGAAGATGTACGGCCCCTGCTCGAAGTCCCCGTTCCTCAGCATGTTACCTGTCGACGGAGAGCTAGTTAGGTTTCCAAACTGATCATGGTGATTCTCGGAATGGCGTTGAATCATGCATGATCTTGACATGCTGGGAATTATATATGGTACGACGAACCCTTGGTGTGGTGGGGGGCGTAGAGGGTCTTGATCGCGACGGCGATGAGGAGGGGGCCGCACGCCGGGTCCTCCTCGACGCCGGTGTTGTGGATGCTCAGCCACCCGGTGCTGTGCCTGGCCTTGAAGGCCCAGGAGTAGGTGTCCCAGCCGGTGCTGGTGTACACGGTCTGGATCGGGAGCACGCCGAACTCGGGGTCGACCGACACGTTGAGCTTCTCGGCCTGGGCGCACGACCGCGCGGCCATGAAGGAGACGGAGTAGAACATGTGGCGCGTGACGTTGAGCTGCTGCCGGATGGTGGCGTCGTTGCCCAGCCGCACGGCCGACGCGCCGGCCGGCAATGGCAGGATCATGTCCTCCTCCTTGTGCCCGGGCTCGATGTACTCCACGAACCCGGAAATCTCCCAGCGCGGTATGGCGTGGCGCGCGGTCACCACCGTGCCGTTCATCTCCGACCTGTCCGGCCCCTGCGCGAAGTCCCCGTTGGGCAACAGCCCTATGCGCAACAAGATGGTCGGCTTGTCAGAAAAACGATCACAAATAACGTGGGATGAAGTTTCCGAGTTGTTACCATCGGTGACGGCGGAAATGGCTCGGACGGCCACGGCGACGAGCACAAAGAACGCCAGCGAGCGCGTACTCCTCGCCATGATCTCCCACTCCCTTCGGTCTCTCGAGCTCTGCTGGGGTGGAGGAGGAAAGCGAAGCTGCCGCGGCGGCTTTATGAGCGCCGCGGACCAAGGAGGCGTAGCCGTTGGGCAAGGCCACCGGCCGGGCGCGGCGCCGCGAGGTGCGCCGCGGGAGGGCACGAGCCGGAAGGGACAACCGGCATATCTCGGTTTTCCAGTTGGCCGGCCGCGTGTCTTTGCCGCCAGATCGAGCTTCGGGCACCCTGCCTGTCCCTGCGCGTGTCTTTGCCGCCAGATCGAGCTTCGGGCACCCTGCCTGTCCCTGCGCGTGTTCACGTGGCGCTCCGTTTCGTTCGATGCGTACGAAGGTTCCGCCTCCAGTTTCCGTGTGCGCTCCGTCCCACGCTGCCCGGCTCCGTCTCGTGCCTCGGGCGACGTAGCGACGGCCTGCGCCGTGGCTAGTGGCCACCGACGCGCAATCTGGATCAGCCAGTGCGCGGCCGGCGCCGCGACTCCCGCCGGTTGGCCCGGTAGCGTCGCACAATGCCGCCATGATGAAGGTATTTGTTGCTCCAATGTGTCGATTCCCTCGGCTGCCGTTCCCACCGACCATTTTTCCTCTTGTTTTTTGCCTCGTCCAAGATCATTTTCAAACCGGATCTTTTTTTTTTTTGCCAACTCGCTTCACCGGAAGTCTCCTCATTTCCTATGTACGTACTGTATTAAACTTCAGCATATTTGGAAGTCAAAACCGGCCCACAGCTTGTGTTCTTCGGTATTAATTCGGTTTCTGTTTGTTTTGCTTGTGGCCTTGTAGTGTAAGGTACATCTGCACATCACTGAGCTTCGTTTGGAACTAATGCTTTGGTATGTTAGTGTTTATAAACCTCGCAGCGGAGAGGTTGAAGGTGGTGGTAGATGGGGAAGACCTAGATCTAGGGATTTTCAAGAAAGTCTCCTCTTTGGGATACGAACTGGGGGGTTACATGGAGAGGCCCATCATAGATGAGCCGACCTACTTGTCCTAACAGCCAACCTTCACTCCACGCTCCAACTTCAGCTTCTGGGCTTGACTTGGCGCGTGTTCGGCAGTCCACCACGGCTATAAAGTCCCTAACTCCGTCGCCCGGTTCCAGCAGCCAGCTTCCCACGAGAACTCCAGGATCGAGTGATCTGTTCGGCGCTGCAGCTTCTCGTTGCCAGCGATGGATGAGGTAAAAAGGCCAGAAAGTGCCTGCTCGGCGCGTTTTGGCAGCCCATGTTTGTGTGTGGCCTGGGCATACATGGGCTAGTGATGATTTAGATTTTTTTTTCCTTCCTTTGTGTACCGGGCCTGTAAAGGAATGCTTGGCCTGTTCGTTGGGGATTTTTTTACTGTTCTGAATTTTGCCTGTACAGAAGCAGTTCAGCATGCCTGTACGCTGGTACTTGTGATTTTTTTTGGCTGTAGCGGTTTTGGTAGTAACATAGAGCATGTACAGAGAGGAATATCTCATATTTTGAACATAGAATGGTTTTGTAAATTTTGAAACAAATATGACAATGTATATCATGGCATAAGCATCAAGTTTCACACATGTTTTATAGAACAAAAGCCTCTCATTGTGCATAAGCTTGCAAACCAAAAGGGGCAAATACATGTCTCTAAGATCAACAAAGCTTCACCTCATAGTTTTGCTTTAAAGCGTAATCGGAAGAAAATCGTATACGACCAGGTCGTACAGGCACAAACGGGAGACCCACCTCTCTGTGCGACACGTGGCATCCCGAATCTCAAAGCAGCTGCCATGGTTCATCGTTTCCAAGTTTCAACCCATCCCAATTCCCACGACCATACAAACCATCGTCATCTCTACCCATCTCGCCGGCAACGAACAGAATATAGCAGAGCCCAACAACGGCAACGAGTCACCGGAGCAAGGAACGCAGATGGCAACTTGCCCACCGAAACCTCCTCTGCCCACATCTTCTAGCCGACGGGGACAAGCATCACGGGCGGTGCCGCGAGCTGCGCAGCGGACGAGCCTAGACGTTGCCGGCGGTGAGGGAGCGCGCCGAGCTGGGGAGTTGCACCTGTCTTCGACGAGCGCACCGGCAACGATGCGGCGAGCAGCCGGCGGTGGCTGAGTTTGAACATCGAACCTGGGCTATAGAAATTGGGATTTGGCGAAGGGGATTAATGGCTACTTTGAGATTCGGTCTGCCACGTGTCGCACAGAGAGGTGGGTCTCCCGTTTGGGCCTGTACGACCTGGTCAGCGTAATCTGCTTTCAGCTTGTCCCATTTATTTTTCATTTGGTGGCTCGTGTAGTCCAATCCAGTTCTCACTTTGAATTGCAATGCCACTTCCTCAAATGCACTAGGAGTCAAGATTTTGTTTGGCCTATTTCCAGCCTTCACTTGCGTGACCATCAAGTTGGTAACGATCCTAGTGTTCTCTTCATCCCACTCGGCAGTCATGCTCGAAGACATGCTCGGAACTTGACTATAAAAAATATGTGAGTGCTTAATTATAAAAAACATGTACAAGTGTTGTTGTTGTCATTAATTATGTACTAGCAAAATTCTATTGTTGTACTGAACATGTATTGAACATACATAGCAACAAAATGCAGCACTATCCATGAGCATGTACTGAACATGCAGCAGCAGAGAATGTACAAAACATTTACAATTTTTTTCTGTCCCTTTCCTATAATCTACAGGCAACACATCACCTTCAAAAAATTACCAAAGCACATCACCAAATCCTACAACTAATCACCATGTACATCACAAAATCCACCATGAGCATGTGTAGGGAGAGGTGGTCGGGCAGCAAATCACCTTCTAGAAATGGGAAGAGGTGCACGGGGAGGCGGAGGAGCTCGATTGACGGCAGAGAAGCTCGTCGCTGACGGACAGTGCTTGAATCGCGGCGGCGGATCTGGTCGGCGATGGTGGCGAAACAAGGTGGACAAGGGCGGGAAGCTTCGTCGATGGCGGCGGACACAGTCGGCGACGGTGGCGAAAAAGAGGCGGCGAGGCGGGAAGGGTGGAGTCACGGCATGGACTAGCGGCGGGGAGGCGTGGCCGCCGTGATCGAGGTGCTTTGAGCCATCGCCTGAGGCTTTGCGGCGGCTAGGGTTGGGGAGGGGGAAGAGGAGTCACGAGACAGGACGGGCTCGAGCGTGTCCCTGATGCGGGGCTGGATCGATCACTTGGCGGTGGCAGAGGATTTCCATCCAAATCCCGCTTCGCTATTTTCTCGCCCTAATCAACGGAACTCATGATCAAGACCTACACTTTTACCCTCTTATATTGCTTGACCCTACCATGCCTGATTTGAATATCGTTCATGCATGCTAAGCTAGTCATACAAATAAGAGGCCTAAGGCAATAAGTACTTATGTAGGCCTCTCATTTGTTAGACTTAGCCCTTGTGCAGTGCAACAATAGGCGGATACTGAAAATTTTACATTACAAACCACATTGAGTTTCAAATTGTGTTTCACCAAGTTCCGCTGTTGCTTGACGATTTCTCAATTCCATACGTGTTTCACTATGGTAAAATTGTGGTTTGAGTTTTACCGACTTTCTGTCAAACTTCATCTTAGACCTTGAAACTTATTTGAAATCTCACTAGTTGTGGGAAACATCATTGAAATGACAACGGCGGGGAGAAAGCACAATGAATAGTTGTAACCTCACTTAACCCTTTTTTGAAACCTCGGCTAAATCTCAGTTAATAAACATCAATAAGATGGGACGTACAATGAATAACGGAAACCTAAATTAAGACTCAACTAATCTTTGTGCACCTTATAAAAAATCAATCTTTTTGTGAAAACCGCAATTAAATTGAAATGTGGCACATGAGAAACTTGAAGCACCAAAATAGCAATGAAACTACTGCGGAATCCGGAGCACGGATTGGCTTTGACAAATACATAGTGTACTTCTACAAAATGTGCATCTTGTCCATCGTTTTCCCATCCAACGGCCCAAAAGCCACAAATGCAGCAGTGGTAACCCATATTCAGATGCAACGAGAGTACTGGAACATTCTCGCTGATGGATGATTAATGGCAGCTACCCACGCCATAAAGCTTTATTGATGCAATAAACAAAACGAATTTGGCGACTGAGCAGGTTCAACAGTCTGCTGTACATATGTTTAGGCGCCCTTGTTTCGCACCTGAACCTCTGACGCACCAGGCTACAACTCATCCCGATCATGCTTATCTCTGCTGCCCGGCAGGCACACAAACGACCAACCTTATATAAAAAAATAAAAAGAATACAAAAACGCCGAGCCCCAGAACAGAACCTGCCTGAGCTCTGATCAGTAGAGAAAAACACCCCTCAGAGACCTATATTTACTGGAAGAAGCAGAGCCTAGGAAAATAATCGATTCGAGCTAGGTGAAGAGAAGAACCCCGCAAAATTGGTCGGCATTCGACGGGGCTAAAAGAGCTGCACTGCAGATTTCAGCTTGTTCTGCTTCCACTTGGGGAACTTGTAGAACGCTGTCCTTTTCATGCCGAACTTCTCGCAGAACTCGGCCGCCGATAAGTAGATCTGCATTCGGTTTACAGAAGCAGCAGCACATGTCAGGTAGCAGTACACGAAGGGGTGGGGAGTGGAAGAGGAACAGTTCATCAATCACCTCTCGCTGGGTGATGTCGATGTCGGGCGCAGGATCCTCGGATGTGGTCACCAGGCGTTCGTACGGGAAGACTGTACGCCCCTCGTCATCCTCTGGCTCGTCGTCGCCTGTGCCATCTTCCTCCTGTATTGCCTTCCCTGCCTCTTGGCTCGCTTAATTTTGCAAAGATCCAGAAAGGAGATATGTAAGGCAACAGAAGTCCTATCACAATTGGCATCACAAAGTCTAAGCAGTTGTATTGCACAATACCTTTTACTGACTTCGGTATTGTTCTTTTCAAGGGACCCTGCAAAGAACTGGTGAGCTCACTGATAGCTGCCTCTTTCGACGTATCAGGTCCGGTTGATTTAGGGAAAAGCTTTTTAACAGCAGGTGGAGGGGTGGAAAGATTCCTGGTACTAGGTTTCTCAAAGGCAGAAGTTAATGCCGCAAAGGCTGGAGATCTGCCACGAACACGGTGGCACTCCGGGCTGGTGGACATGCTTCTTGAGCGCTGAGCTTTATCTTGTGCTGCACTTCTTCCTGAAACTGCTGGTGTTCGGCGTTTTGGTTTCTGACAACACAGAGAAGAGATGTTTTGCAGAGGGTCGTTAAAGCAATTTATCAGTAAAACAAAATAATACCAAGATGCATACTACTTAAGAATGTAGTTGAAAGATACTAGTGCCACCATACATGACCAAAAGTTAAACTGTAATGATCAGTTCCAATGTAATTGAACAAGACAAAAAACAGTTATTTCACTGAAGGGCTATTGTTACCCAGTTCGTACTCCTTATTTCAAAGTAAAATAATAAACTCGTCACCAGGCACTAGCCACCTGTGGCATTTTTATTTAGAACAAACAACCAAGAATGCAGGGAGGCCAGGCATCGACCCTGGGTGGGCTGAGAGAGTACAGGCATCCAACTAAGCGATGCTCAATTCTCTTTCAAACTATAATGCGCAGTATTGTGTTTAGGCTCATTCATGTAGATGACAAAGTGGCTCTACAAATGCTGAACAATGGGCTCATTCATACGACTTGATCGTTGATCATTAGTCAGTGGTCACATGCATATATGCACACTTCAGCACCAGTAACTGCAAATACTCCCTCTGTAAAGAAATATAAGAGCGTTTAGATCACTAAAGCAGTGATCTAAATGCTCTTATATTTCTTTACAGAGGGAGTACATCATAAAACATGAAGAGACTCAACCAGCCACTAAGAAAGCAAAGAAAGGACAGACTATAAGTATCGTTTACAAGCAATGGAACCTAAGATTTCCACCGAGAACTGGAAGATGACTAGATTAAGACTTACATCAAGCAATTTAGCTGCTCCACCCTTCAAAATGGCAAGCCTCCTTTGGTATGAACTGCCATGCATCTGTAACAAAAACAAGAGTTAGTGTGATGCATTTTATTCTATAACTAAATAAGGATTAAGGGATGATTAGGTTAGGTGACCGTGCAATCATATAAAACAGAAAATGCTGTTAATTTCACAGCAAGCGCATACAATTTATATACCAACTAACAACCAATCCCTCACCAAAAAAGAAAAAACATACCAAAGATTTTGCGGAGTCCCAGGTGAAGAACCTCGTAAAAATTTGAGGCTCACTTCCTTCCGAAACAGTGAAAATCGTTGTTTCTCGTGAGAGATTTTCCATCAGGAAATCACGCACAAGAAATTTCTGGCACAGTTGCAGTGAGAAAAGGAAAGTAAGAGAGCAAATAGGAAATGTAATTTCTAATTATAGTATGCAGGATTTTGTTATTACCTCTCCAATATCCATGGCTTGTGTTTTCACTTTAGCATCAACCTCCTGCCCGACCCAAACAAATATGTATGAGTGACAATCTAGAACAAAAACATCCTCTGCCATCAGATCATCCTGAGTAAAGTGATGTATTTCTTTGACCTGTTCAAGTAGAATTGGCGTTAGACATGCAAATGGATAGCATTCTCAAGTATAAAACCTTCACATTGCTATTTTTCTTACCTTCAAGTTCCCATCTTGAACCCCCAATAGCAATATTGTTGGCATGGCAAAAACAGAAGTGTCAGTACATGTTGGAATGTAAACTCCACTGAGCAAGACATCATAGAGTGACTTGTTTGTGACTACCTTTGGATAAGATACATGAGAAAAGATGAGGGTCACTTTCTTGCTCTCTTTCTATTTTTTTGTTCGAATACTTCACTTTATCACCCAGTAATTCCCAGAATTTATCAGTTTCTCTGCCCTCCTTTAGTGACCTGGATGGCAGATCTGACTGTATAACCAAAAAGGGAAGCACAAATTAAAAGGTAAGCCAATGGATAGCCAAACCAAAGTCAAAGCTATTTCAGAGCATAATCGAACAATACGATTCAAAATTTTAATAAATCAACCAAGATAGCAAGGATGGTGATGACAATGGTGATAACCAAACAGCATGACTAAAAACATCAGATAGCCACAGATGGTTATTAGAATTAAATAGATCATGGTAATAAACATTATTAATAGGAGCCAATTACTCTCATGGGCACTTATGTTTTCCTTTTCCATGGCAATTAGAGAATATATTATTATATAATGTGAATGAGAGCTCATCTTATGCCTCTATTGTTCCTTCAAGGCTAATGAGCTCAAATACTAAAACTACAACTACTGCAGACATAAACCAATGTACCAAGCATGAGGAAAGTTGGATAAATACAAAACAAAGAATCGCCTAGGGCATACCTTAATTGCATCTAGCTGCCTCTCAACCAACTCGTGATCCAGCGAGGTCGTAAGGTTCCCAATCCATGTGAACACACTGTTTCCATCATGTAGAATGTAACAATATGACGAATTTAATGATGAAACCACCTAGTGAAAAGATGGTAGAGATGAAGCAGATGATATTTATATACAATCTTAATTACAAACAAATTTATGATTATGAACTTACTGCATCAACTTGAATTGCTTGCATGTTTTCTGATCCCGAGCCTTGAATCCGGAATAGCGCGAGCCCAGCTTCAGAGTAACTATCATCATCCAGACCACTTTCAGCAATGAAGTTCTTGTATCCAGAGCTAAGACCACCCTACATTCAAAATTCAGTGAGAAAATAGATGTTACGTTCAACTCGAATTGTCTATCTAACAACGTCAGTCTGTCAGAAGCAAACCTTAAACACTTGGAGACTCTGAAATATGACAAAGAACTGAATTGGTTCTTTACCTTCATAAAGACGAGCCTGCACACAAATAAGAACAAATTAGAGAGTGGAAACTAGATTCACATATGAAAAAATAATGGATTACCATGGTAGCCTGGAATTTTGCAGCCTGAACCATTTTGCTAGCCAGTTTAATTGCTGACTCCCTCTCCTCCTGAAAGCAATTAAGATCATTCGAATGCACAAACTCGCATTTAACATAGGCAGATACACAAGTATTTGTCCAAAAATCTGTTCTTGTCAATAGAAAATAGGAAACGACTAGCATCTTATGATTGCTAATCTTCAGTTACTTTAAGCTAACAAATTCAGACAGATATAAATATGCATATTAATTCCAAACTCGTATCTGGATTTGGTTTTGCGCATAGATAGTACCTCAACACTCTTATTCCCAAACCATGTTCCAATAAGACATTCCTCTTTGTCCTCTCCAGTATATGTGTATTGAAAAATGTAGCAATCTCCGGTGTAAAATTTTGACTGTTCAGCTGATGCCAGAAGAGTCTTGGCATTTCCATTTACACGCCAGACCTGATGTCAAGATGTAGAATACAAAACCACCATCAAACATGGACCAAGATAAAATGGATGGATGCTGTTATGCAAAGAATTTTTTGTTGGGTGGGAGCACTAAAGATAAATGAGTGCATACCGATGGCATGGCTGAGTTTAGGGAGTTACAAGATGACTAATTTGTATGTGGACTATTCAAAGATACGTAGCAGACTAGCACCTTAAAATGTGTATGCACAAGACAGATTACCAGTGACCATTACTGATACAATACAAACCCATAAGAAGTCATCGAAAAGAATACCTGTAAATTACCAGTGCAGTCAATGTAAGGCTCGGGTTCTTCTGTTTCAGGTGCACTTTTCATCAAGCCCTTGACATCTAATCCTTGATTTTTTAGGAGAGCTGTACTAAGAAAATAATAGATAAATATGAGCGGTTTAGAGAACCTTTTAGCAATCCACTGTACCGAAACTGATAATTTGTAGAGAATAACCTGCAACTTTGCCTCTTCCATCCTCAGATGACAATTTCAAATCAGGAGTTGGTGGCCACTCATTAAATCTTGACTTGAACGCTACTGTTTCAGATCCCTCTATCATTTTCATAACATGTGATTTTATTCGCTATCATCAGTGAGCAATTTCTGTACAAAAGTAAAGCATACTGAGCACGCAGCAACACAAAATATAAAATATGAGCATGCTCTGATTTAGGATTACAAAAATATTTCCAGCGAATGCTATATAATATTTCACCAAAGTGGTACCTTTTCTAAAATCAGTTGAGTATAAAATGTATTGTTTTTCATTCTGAGACGGAAATAATTAAACATTCAGAAAGAGCATGTATTAATGCATCCAAGTATCTCCAGAATATGATCATACTTCTCTGCAAAACTATATTTGACTGATGGGAATCAACTCGATGTACTCAGCTAGCAAGTGAGAGTATTCATATTCAAAGAATGTCAAGACTCAAGAGCTCTCAAGGAGACATGCACTCAAAAGTTCCTAGAACTCAACCCAGGTGGGTGAGGAGGTTAAGCAGCTTCCCCCGACCAACAGGTCACTGTCATGTTCCCAGTTAGTGAAAAAAATCACATTTTAATCATCAGAGCCTTCAGGCTTGTATAATATTTTTGCATAGATGTATTTAATAAGTAGAATCAATCTAGGCATACAAATTACCTCGGCAGCTTCACTTGCACCTTTCCTCTGTTGCAAAGAAGTACTTCTGCCCATCCAAACATACATTTCACCACCACAGTCTAACAAGTAGCATTTGTTTGTCTCAAGCAAATCGTAAGGCCAAGGATTCAAAACTAATAGGCTCCAGCTGTCCTTGATTAAAACTGAGAAGTCACAAAAGTCGGCTATTCAGTTCGACATTTTCAAGAGTTAATATATCTCATACTCATGGATGAGATGTCGATAGCAAATTACTCTTATTGACTACTGATGCTCATGTGCTATGGGTATTTAATGGTAATTAATTACCATAGCAATTTCGCCGCAGCTTCCATGTCTTCCCCAGTCTCCTCTGAACGTATCTTCCTTGGAAGAGGAGCAAAGCCACCAAACAAAGCCCAAAATTCACCAGCTTCCGCATCAGCCATCAACTTTCCATCCTCTACAGAGGACTCCCACTTGTCAGATCTTGTAACCATGATTTGAAATAGTCAAGGCATATTATCAGAGTTACTTACCAACAGCTGCGACTTCACACTTCCCCTCATGGAAAGTATCTTTGATATACTGCACAACTTCAAGAGCTTTTGCTCTCTCTTGAATACATGAGTTGGAGCCATTGAATTGGAAAATTTTGGACTTGGTATCCAAAATAAATATGTCATCGTGGTTGAGGGAAGGACGAGCAAAAGGAACCTGGTTCATGAAGTAGCCAGCACAATCAAGAAATGAACTAACCATAAACAGAAAAGGACAGTGATTTAGATAGCTTACCTCCTTAACATGAACAACATGCTTTCCTCTGCACACATATAACCGAGTAACGTGCTCCTGCTCATTGACTTCTACGTGATTGAACCCAGAAGCTATCCCTCCTGGCTGTGGCATGATGCATGGTCTAAAATATGAGAGTAACTTTTCAGTTTCATTGCCTTGCAATTCCGGTACTGGACAGCACGCCTCCAAGGGCAGCATCAAGCTCCACAGTTAAAATCGCAGCAGTTCCAGCTTCATCCTTCGTGGAGAAATATTAAGCAAGTTGGTGAATTATTAGGTGACACAAAGCCTGGGTAGCAGCAGCTCAGAATAGCTAAATCAAGTGTGCATTGCCAAATAATTTGAGAATATACCTGACTAGTATCTTTACCAAGCCAATAATGGATGTCATGGCGGAAGGAACCCTTTTTCAAGGCTGATGTCTGTAGGGAGAGAAAAGAACATGAGAGCTGAGTTCGAGGCATATACAAACTGAACATCCGATGAAATAAGTGTATTGTGAACTTTTGCAACTATACAGCGACAATGTTCCAAATGAAAAATGCATGCATAACCAGGCATAAATACGTCCGTACCTTTAGTATGATATATGAATCACCCATGTAAAATTTACCATATGAAGATGCCGGTACAGGAATTGGCTTGAAATTTTCAATACGCCATATTTCCAAACCGCTGAATCGTGATTAAGGAGTACTATGATAGATAAATAAAGGAAATTTGAAAGGAAAAAATCTGCATTCCTTATCACATTTATTCACTACAGTTTGCTTGATCTTTGCAAGATTCATCATCCACAATGTTTTGTTTACTGAACGTCCAATACAGGGTACCACCATTTTTTACTTCTTCCGTGTAATACAGAAAAGCTTGTGCATCTTCATATTCAGAAAAGCTTATACAAAATGCCTTTTTTCCTACTAAACAATGAGCACTGGTACATGATAGGTCAAATCATACATGTTGCTAGATGGTAATAGCTGAATTGTGTGTTAGCGTTTCGTAGGCTTGTAACGTTTTAACAATAAAAGAACTATGACTTATGGCAAACCCTGAAGATATTTAAATAAGCATTACTTGTTGTGTACATATTTCATATTCGAAATATAAATGCCTAAGCGACCCCCTATAACTTTAATCCAGCACTTAAAGCAGGTTACTGAAGAATGATCAGAAATGCCTAAGAGGTGCTCAACAACTTTACTGTTATCAACAGTTCCACCCCATGATAGAAGACCTAAACCATTTTTTTTTCTTTTTCACGTCCGGGAGGATAATCCAATATCCAAGCCACGAAAATTCGCAGAAACAGAGATGGTTGAAGCCATGAAAAAGGATACTCCTTCTGTCCAGCCCCGCGGAAAGCCGGATCCAAATTCTTCATAGAAATAGACATGATGGATGTCGCCCAAGAACCCTCGAATCAAAGGGGCGCTGGCGTTACTCTGCAACAGAAAAATGATCACCCATTATATATCATTATTAACAAAACCAATCATTCGCCGCCAAAATCCCGCGACGCTGCAAGCTCCCCCGAATTCAGCAATCCACCCAATCCCGGCACCCCGATATAAAAAGGCGGGCACAATTTCGTGCCCATAATGCCCCAAATCACCACGACGATCGGCGAAAAGAAACCCGCAGAGAGTTCGCTCGCATTGATTCGGAGAGGAGAGAAGAAACAGAGAATACGGATGGATTCAGAGACTCGCTCACCTGAAGCCGCCCGTGCTGGCCTTGTCGACGGGATTGGGGAATTTTTGGGGTGGAGAGAGAGGGAAGCAGCATCCGTGGGGAGAAGGAGAGGGGCCGAAGTAAATGGCCATCCGCCGAGATCGGGTCCGGAGGGGGAAGAGGTAAACTGTGGAACCTCAGCTTTTTTTCCAGTCCGTTCGTTCGTTGGCTTGGCCTGGCCTCCAGCGGAACACCTTTTTGCTCGTCTCGTCCTCATCTCGGCGATTGCGGTCCACGACCATCAGATTTGAGCTGGCGGCTATCTGTGTCACTCCAGTTGTCCTTTTCCAAAGGCGCCCCCTCCGTTTTAAAATATTTCTTTTTTTTATATGCAAAGTGTATCTTTTCATCTATATCTTCTATATCTATATCTATACTAATATAAAAAGACCCAAATAGGCAGATCCAAACCATCGCGATCGTCAAATCATGTTATCTAACGGTTCGAATCGCTCCAATGTTGAGCACCAAACACATTTAACGCTCTAATTATCCATCACTGTCATTGGTTATAAACACGTTTTGATTCAATGCCATCCCTTAAAATCTGTCATGTAATTAATATCCTACTATTTCCGTAAAAAAGTAATTGATATCTTACCTAATATAACATGCAACTAATATCCTACCTAATACTAGAAAAACGACCGTGCGTTGCAACGGGGCCACATTAACTTTAAGAGTTCAATATCAGTTATGTTAATATTACATTTAATATTTTCATACATATCAAGTGACATTGGCGACATTTTTTACCATCAAATTCTCACACACACACACTCTCTCCCTCCCTCTTCCCCACTCTCTCTCCCCCTCTCCCTCTCTCTCTCTCTAACACACACACACATATCCATCTTATTGGATACGGGATCATAATTCATCTATTTCACACGCACACGCGCTAGTGCATAACAATATGGATTATGTGTATTATATTTGCCACCACAACTTATATTTCCCCAAGCCACGTCGCTACAGAGCCGAGCTCCCACCCGACCACCTCGCCGGCATCGAAGGGGAATGGATAAGGGTGATGCCCTGCCTCCCCTGCCCCCCATGGCCTCACTCCTCGACGCCCCCTCCTAGATCCACTTCTCCTCATCTCTCCCTCGATCCCATCGAGCTGGACGAAGTCAGACGCCACGGCCACCATGACCGACCCCGTCCACACAACCACTGCTCTCCCAGTAGGCTAGGAGCTTGTCGAGGAGCTCCGAACTCCTTCGCTACTTCGTCTGCGCCAACGAGATCAAGTCCAGCACCCCCGCATCGACGTCGCTGCCGTCTTCCTCAACCTTCGGCCACCGTAACATTGCCATTCGATCCGCGCCGCCCCAAGCTCCCCTGCCTTCCCCTAGGGCGCCATTGACACCGTCGTGATCTCCTCTTGCCTTTCCTCTGTTTCCCCTCTCGTTTGCTCTCGTTAGGTATTTCTCCATGGCCGAGAACCGACGTCCGCCATGGCCATTGCAGGGGTAGCCACCGAGCTCCTCAGATTGACCCCGTGGCACATGCCCGCTCCTATGCGCCCATGCCCGAGCCTGCTGCTCTTCTTCCATGCCCGCGGGGCCACTCCCTCTCCATGCCCACGCCAGCACATCAGGCCGATCGCGCTACCACATCGCTGTCAAGGCCAGCAGCCCACCGATAACCCACAAGTATAGTGGATCGCAATAGTTTTCGAGGGTAGAGTATTCAACCCAAATTTATTGATTCGACACAAGGGGAGCCAAAGAATATTCTCAAGTATTAGCAGCTTGAGTTGTTAATTCAACCACACCGGATAACTTAGTATCCGCAAAGAAAGTATTCAGTAGCAAAGTAATATGGAAGTAACGGTAATGACAGAAAAAGTAATATTTTTGGGTTTTGTAGTGATTGTAACAGTAGCAACGGAAAAGTAAATAAGCAGAGAACAATATGTGAAAAGCTCGTAGGCATTGGATCAGTGATGGAGAATTATGCCGAATGCGGTTCATCATGTAACAATCATAACATAGGGTGTGATACATCTCCAACGTATCTATAATTTTTGATTGCTCCATGCTATATTATCTACTGTTTTGGACCATATTGGGCTTTATTTTCCACTTTTATATTACTTTTGGGACTAACCTATTAACCGGAGGCCCAGCCCAGATTTCTTTGTTTTTGCCTATTTCAAGATTTCAAGAAACGGAATATCAAACGGAGTCCAAACGGAATGAAATCTTCGAACGTGATTTTCTCATCGTAAGATCCAGGAGACTTGGACCCTCGGTCAAGAAAGGAGGGAGGCGGCCACGAGGTGGAGGGCGCCTAGGGTGCGCCGCCTCATGGGCCCCTAAAGCTCCACCGACGCACTCCTTCCTCCTATATATACCTACGCACTTCAACGGATCGACACGGAGCCAAAAACCTAATTCCACCGCCAACTTTCAAGATCCACGAGATCCCATCTTGGGGCCTGTTCCGAGTTCACGGAAGGGGAATCCACCACGGAGGGCTTCTACATCATCATCATAGCCTCCGATGAAGTGTGAGTAGTTTACTTGCACCTTGGTCCATTGCTAGTAGCTAGATGGTTTCTTCTCTCTTTTTGGATCTCAATACAATGTTCTCCCCCTCTCTCGTGGAGATCTATTTGATGTAATCTTCTTTTTGCAGTGTGTTTGTTGAGACCGATGAATTGTGGGTTTATGATCAAGATTATCTATGAGCAATAGTTGAATCTTCTCTGAATTCTTTTATGTATGATTGGTTATCTTTGCAAGTCTCTTTGAATTATCCTTTTGGTTTGTCCAACTAGATTGGTAGTTCTTGCTGAAGGAAATATGCCCTAGAGGCAATAATAAAGTTATTATTTATTTCCTTATATCATGATAAATGTTTATTATTCATGCTAGAATTGTATTAACAGGAAACATAATACATGTGTGAATACATAAACCTCTGAGTGTCACTAGTATGCCTCTACTTGACTAGCTCGTTGATCAAAGATGGTTGTGTTTCCTAACCATGAACAAGGAGTTGTTATTTGATTAACGGGATCACATCATTGGTTGAATGATCTGATTGACATGACCCATTCCATTAGCATAGCACCCGATCGTATAGTTTGTTGCTAGTGCTTTTCTTCATGACTTATACATGTTCCTATGACTATGAGATTATGCAACTCCCGTTTGCACGAGGAACACTTTGGGTGCTACCAAACGTCACAACGTGAATCGGGTGATTATAAAGGTACATTACAGTGTCTCCGAAGGTACATGTTGGGTTGGCATATTTTCGAGATTAGGATTTGTCACTCCGATTGCTCGGAGAGGTATCTCCGGCCCTCTCGGTAATGCACATCACATAAGCCTTGCAAGCATTGCAACTAATGTGTTAGTTGTGAGATGATGTATTACGAAACGAGTAAAGAGACTTGCCGGTAACGAGATTGAACTAGGTATTGGATACCGACGATCGAATCTCGCAAGTAACATACCGATGACAAAGGGAACAACGTATGTTGTTATGCGGTCGACCGATAAAGATCTTCGTAGAATATGTAGGAGCCAATATGGGCATCCAGGTCCCGCTTATTGGTTATTGACCGGAGAGGTGTCTCGGTCATGTCTACATAGTTCTCGAACCCGTAGGGTCCGCACGCTTAACGCTTCGGCGATGATTACTATGAGTTTTTATGATGTTTCTGTACCGAAGGTTGTTCGAGTCCCGGATGAGATCACGGACGTGACGAGGAGTCTCGAAATGGTCGAGACATAAAGATTCATATATTGGAAGTCTATGTTTGGACATCGGAAGTGTTCCGGTGAAATTGGGAATTTTACCAAGTACCGGAGGTTACCGAACCCCGGAATGCTAATGGGCCAACATGGGCCTTAGTGGAAAGGGAGAAAAGGGGCCCAAGTGCTGGTCAAGCACCTTCCCCCTTCCCTAGTCCTATTAGGACTAGGAGAAGGGGCGCCTCTCTCTCCCTTCCCACTTGGGGAAACCTAGTTGGACTAGGATTGGGGGAATCCTACTCCTAGTAGGAGTAGGACACCTGGCGCACCTCCCTTGGCCGGCCAGCCCCTCCCTTCCCTCCTTTATATACAAAGGTGGGGCACCCCATGACACACAAGTTGATCATTGAGATCGCTTCCTTAGCCGCAGCGGTGCCCCTTCCACCATATTACACCTCGAGAATACCGTAGCGGAGCTTAGGCGAAGCCCTGCGCCGGTGGAACATCATCATCGTCACCACGCCGTCATGCTGACGAAACTCTCCCTCAACACTCGGCTGGATCGGAGTTCGAGGGACGTCATCGAGCTGAACGTGTGCAGAACTCGGAGGTGCCGTACGTTCGGTACTTGGATCGGTTGGATCGTGAAGAAGTACGACTACTTCCTCTACGCTATGCGTCAACGCTTCGCTGCTGGTCTACGAGGGTACGTAGACAACACTCTCATCTCGTTGCTATGCATCACCATGATCTTGCGTGATCGTAGGAAAATTTTTGAAATTACTACGTTCCCCAACAAAGGGCATCCGAGCCTAGGTTTTTATGGTTTGATGATATGCACGAGTAGAACACAAGTGAGTTGTGGACGATACAAGTCATACCGCCTACCAAAGATGTCATACTTTGGTTCAGCGGTATTGTTGGATGACGATCCAGACCAACCTTACGCGTGCATTTTACGCGAGACCGGTTCCCTCGACGTGCTTTGCACATAGATGGCTTGTGGAAGACTGTCTCTCCAACTTTAGTTGAACCGAGTGTGACTACGCCCGGTCCTTGAGAAGGTTAAAACGGAGTCTATTTGACGAAGTATCGTTGTGGTTTTGATGCGTAGGTCAGATTGGTTCTTGCTTAAGCCCGTAGCAGCCACGTAAAATTTGCAACAACAAAGTAGAGGACGTCTAACTTGTTTTTGCAGGCATGTTGTGATGTGATATGGTCTAGACATGATGCTGAATTTTATTGTATGAGATGATCATGTTTTGTAACCGGTTATCGGCAATCGGCAGGAGCCATATGGTTGTCGCTTATTGTATGCAATGCAATCGCTTCGTAATGCTTTACTTTATCACTAAGCGGTAGCGATAGTCGAGAAGCATAAGTTTGGCGAGACGACAACGATGCTACGATGGAGATCAAGGTGTCGCGCCCGGTGGCGATGGTGATCATGACGGTGCTTCGGAGATGGAGATCACAAGCACAAGATGATGATGGCCATATCATATCACTTATATTGATTGCATGTGATGTTAATCCTTTATGCATCTTATCTTGCTTTGATTGACGGTAGCATTATAAGATGATCCCTTACTAAATTATCAAGAAGTGTTCTCCCGAGTATGCACCGCTATGCGAAAGTTCTTCGTCTTTGAGACACCACGTGATGATCGGGTGTGATAGGCTCTACGCTCAAATACAACGGATGCAAAACAGTTGCACACGCAGAATACTCAAGGTTATACTTGACGAGCTATGCATATAAGATATGACCTCGGAACACAGAGACCGAAAGGTCGAGCGTGAATCATATAGTAGATATGATCAACATATTGATGTTCACCATTGAAACTACTCCATCACACGTGATGATCGGTCATGGTGTAGTAGATATGGATCACGCAATCACTTAGAGAATTGGAGGATATTTTTCTAAGTGGGAGTTCTTAAGTAATATGATTAATTGAACTTAAATTTATCATGAACTTAGTACCGATAGTATCTTGCTTGTCTATGATGTGTAGATAGATGGCTCGTCTTTGTTGTTCCGTTGAATTTTAATGCGTTCCTTGAGAAAGCAAAGTTGAAAGATGATGGCAGCAATTACACGGACCGGGTCCGTAATTTGAGGATTATCCTTATTGCTGCAGAAGAATTACGTCCCCGAAGCACCGTTAGGTGCCAGGGCTGATGCAAGGGCTGCGCCGAAGTTGTGAACGTCTGCAAAGCAAAGTCGATGACTACTCTATAGTTCAAGGTGCCATGCTTTACGGCTTAGAACCGACTTCAACGTCGTTTTGAACACCATGGAGCATATGAGATGTTCCAGAGTTGAAGTTAATATTCCAAGCGAATGCCCGGATTGAGAGATATGAAGTCTCCAATAAATTCTATAGCTGTAAGATGGAGGAGAACGGTTCACAAGGAGCATATACTCGTAATGTCCGGATATAACAATCACTTGATTCAACCGGGAGTTAATCTTCCGGATGATTGCGTCATTGATGTAATTCTCCAATCATCGCCACCAAGCTACAAGAGCTTCGTGATGAACTATAATATGCAAGGGATGACCAAAACAATGCCCGAGCTCTTCGCGATCTTTGAAAGCCATGGAGGTAGAAATCAAAAAGGAGCATCAAGTGTTGATGGTTAACAAAACCACTAGTTTCAAGAAAAGGGCAAAGGAAAGAAAAGGAAACTTCAAAAGAACGGCAAGCAAGTTGTCGATCAAGAGAAGAAACCCAAGTCTGGTCCTAAGCCCTGAAACCAGTGCTTCTATTGCAAGCAGACCGTCATCGAAGCGGAACTGCCCCAAGTATTTGGCGGATAAGAAGGATGGCAAGGTTAACAAAGGTATATGTGATATACATGTTATTGATGTGTACCTTACTAATACTCGCAGAGCACTGGTATTTGATATGGTTACATTTGCTAATATTTGCAACTCGAAACAGGGGCTACGGATTGCGAAGATTGGCTAAGGACGAGGTGACGATGCGCGTGGGAAATGGTTCCAAAGTCGATGTGATCGCAATGGCACGCTACCTCTACATCTACCTTCGGGATTAGTATTAGACCTAAATAATTGTTATTTAGTACCAGCGTTGAGCATGAACATTATATCTGGATCTTGTTTGATGCGAGACGGTTATTCATTTAAATCGTAGAATAATGGTTGTTCTATTTATATGAATAAAATCTTTTATGGTCATGCACCATTGAAGAATGGTTTGTTTTACTTAATCTTGATAGTAGTGATACACATATTCATAATGTTGAAACCAAAAGATGCAGAGTTGATAATGATGGTGCAACTTATTTGTGGTAATCGCCGCTTAGGTCATATCGGTGTAAAGCGCATGAAGAAACTCCATCTTGATGGACTTTTGGAGTCACTTGATTATGAATCACTTGGCACTTATGTAACCGTGCCTTATGGGCAAAATGACTAAAACACCGTTCTCCTAACTATGGAGAGAGCAACAGATTTATTGGAAATCATACATACCGATGTATGTGGTCCAATGAATGTTGAGGCTCGTGGCGGATATCGTTATTTTCTCACCTTCACAGATGATTTGAGCAGATATGGGTATATCTACTTAATGAAACACAAATCTGAAACATTTGAAAAGTTCAAAGAATTTCAGAGTGAAGTGGAAAATCATCGTAACAAGAAAATAAAGTTTCTACGATCTGATCGTGGAGGAGAATATTTGAGTTACGAGTTTGGCCTACATTTGAAACAATGCGAATAGTTTCGCAACTTACGCCACCGAACACCACAACGTAATGGTGTGTCCGAACGTCAGAATCGTACTTTATTAGATATGGTGCGATCTATGATGTCTCTTACTGATTTACCGCTATCGCTTTTGGGGTTATGCTTTAGAGACGGCTACATTCACTTTAAATAGGGCACCATCTAAATCCGTTGAGACGACGCCTTATGAACTGTGGTTTGGCAAGAAACCAAAGTTGTCGCTTCGAAAGTTTGGGGCTGCGATGCTTATGTGAAAAAGCTTCAACCTGATAAGCTCGAACCCAAATCGGAGAAATGTGTCTTCATAGGATACCCAAAGGAGATCATGGGTACACCTTCTATCACAGATCCGAAGGCAAGATTTTGTTGCTAAATTCGGAAACTTTTTGGAGAAAGAGTTTCTCTCGAAAGAAGTGAGTGGGAGGAAAGTAGAACTTGATGAGATAATCGTATCTACTCCCTTATTGAGAAGTAGTACATCACGTAAATCAGTTTCCGTGACACCTACACCAAATAGGGAGGAAGCTAATGATGATGATCATGAAACTTCAGATCGAGTTTCTCAGTAACTTCGTAGATCAACCAGAGCAAGATCCGCACTAAAGGTGGTACGGTAATCCTATTCTCGAAGTCATGTTACCGGAACATGATGAACCTACGAACTATGAAGAAGCGATGGTGAGCCCAGATTCCACAAAATGGCTTGAGGCCATGAAATCTGAGATGGGATCCATGTATGAGAACAAAGTGTGGACTTTGGTTGACTTGCCCGATGATCGGCAAGCAATTGAGAATAAATGGATCTTCAAGAAGAAGACCGACGCCGATGGTAATGTTATCGTCTATAAAGCTCGACTTGTTGCAAAAGGTTTTCGACAAGTTCAAGGGATTGACTACGATGAGACCTTCTCACCCGTGGCGATGCTTAAGTCCGTCCGAATCATGTTAGCAATTGCCGCATTTTATGATTATGAAATTTGGCAAATGGATGTTAAAACCGCATTCCTGAATGGATTTACGGAAGAAGAGTTGTATATGATGCAACCAGAAGGTTTTGTCGATCCAAAGGAGCTAACAAAGTGTGCAAGCTCCAGCGATCCATTTATGGACTGGTGCAAGCCTCTCGGAGTTGGAATAAACGTTTGATAGTGTGATCAAAGCATTTGGTTTTATATGCACTTTTGGAGAAGCCTCAGATCTACAAGAAAGTGAGTGGGAGCTCAGAGCATTTCCGATATTATATGTGGATGACATATTACCGATCGGAAATGATATAGAATTTCTGGATAGCATAAAGGGATACTTGAATAAGAGTTTTTCGATGAAAGACCTCGGTGAAGCTGCTTACATATTGGGCATTAAGATCTATAGAGATAGATCAAGACGCCTAATAGGACTTTCACAAAGCACATACCTTGATAAAGTTTTGAAAAAGTTCAAAATGGATCGTGCAAAGAAAGGGTTCTTGCCGGTGCTACAAGGTGTGAAGTTGAGTAAGACTCAATGCCCGACCACCGCAGAAGATAGAGAGAAAATGAAAGATGTTCCTATGCTTCAGCCATAGGCTCTATCATGTATGCAATGTCGTGTACTGCACTGATGTGTGCCTTGTCAGAAGTTTGGCGGTGCAGGTACCAAAGTAATCCAGAGTGGATCATCGGACAGCGGTCAAGAACATCCTTAAGTACTTGAGAAGGACTAAGGATATGTTTCTCATTTATGGCGGTGACAAAGAACTCGTCAGAACGGTTACGTCGACAAGCTTTGACACCGATCCGGACGATTCTAAATCGCAAAACCGGATACGTATTTACATTAAACGGAGGAGCTGTCGGTTGGTGCAGTTCCAAACAAAGCGTCGTGGCGGGATCTACATGTGAAGTTGAGTACATAGTCGCTTCGGAAGCAGCTAATGAAGGAGTCTCGATGAAGGAG
Source organism: Aegilops bicornis (assembly GCA_021605145.1). Lineage (NCBI taxonomy): Eukaryota > Viridiplantae > Streptophyta > Magnoliopsida > Poales > Poaceae > Aegilops > Aegilops bicornis. The sequence goes on along the minus strand of CM038670.1, from coordinate 729,037,351 downwards.
TTCATAACCGATCTAGGTGTTGTACCTAGTATATCGGGTCCAATGAAAATCTTTTGTGACAATATCGTGCAATTGCCTTAGCAAAGGAATCCAGATTTCACAAGAGAACCAAGCACATCAAAAGACGCTTCAACTCCATCCGGATTTGGTCCAGTGGGAGACATAGAGATATGCAAGATACATACGGATCTGAATGTTGCGTAACCGTTGACTAAGCCTCTTCCACGAGCAAAACATGATCAGCACCAAGACTCCATGGGTGTTAGAATCATTATGGTAATCTAGATTATTGACTCTAGTGCAAGTGGGAGATCAAGGAAATATGCCCTAGAGGCAATAATAAAGTTAATATTTATTTCCTTATATCATGATAAATGTTTATTATTCATGCTAGAATTGTATTAACAGGAAACATAATACATGTGTGAATACATAAACCTACAGAGTGTCACTAGTATGCCTCTACTTGACTAGCTCGTTGATCAAAGATGGTTGTGTTTCCTAACCATGAACAAGGAGTTGTTATTTGATTAACGGGATCACATCATTGGTTGAATGATCTGATTGACATGACCCATTCCATTAGCATAGCACCTGATCGTATAGTTTGTTGCTAGTGCTTTTCTTCATGACTTATACATGTTCCTATGACTATGAGATTATGCAACTCCCGTTTGCACGAGGAACACTTTGGGTGCTACCAAACGTCCACAACGTAATCGGGTGATTATAAAGGTACATTACAGGTGTCTCCGAAGGTACATGTTGGGTTGGCATATTTCGAGATTAGGATTTGTCACTCCGATTGTCTGGAGAGGTATCTCCGCCCTCTCGGTAATGCACATCACATAAGCCTTGCAAGCATTGCAACTAATGTGTTAGTTGTGAGATGATGTATTACGAAGCGAGTAAAGAGACTTGCCGGTAACGAGATTGAACTAGGTATTGGATACCGACGATCGAATCTCGCAAGTAACATACCGATGACAAAGGGAACAACGATGTTGTTATGCGGTCTGACCGATAAAGATCTTCGTAGAATATGTAGGAGCCAATATGGGCATCCAGGTCCCGCTATTGGTTATTGACCGGAGAGGTGTCTCGGTCATGTCTACATAGTTCTCGAACCCGAAGGGTCCGCACGCTTAACGTTTCGATGACAGTTACTATGAGTTTTTATGATGTTTCTGTATCAAGGTTGTTCGAGTCCCGGATGAGATCACGGACGTGACGAGGAGTCTCAAATGGTCGAGACATAAAGATTCATATATTGGAAGTCTATGTTTGGACATCGAAGTGTTCCGGGTGAAATTGGGAATTTTACCAAGTACCGGAGGTTACCTAACCCCCGAATGCTAATGGGCCAACATGGGCCTTAGTGGAAAGGAGAAAAGGGGCCCAAGTGCTGGTCAGACCTTCCCCCTTCCCTAGTCCTATTAGGACTAGGAGAAGGCGCCTCTCTCTCCCTTCCCACTTGGGGAAACCTAGTTGGACTAGGATTGGGGGAATCCTACTCCTAGTAGGAGTAGGACACCTGGCGCACCTCCCTTGGCCGGCCAGCCCCTCCCCTTCCCTCCTTTATATACAAAGGCAGGGGCACCCCATGACACACAAGTTGATCATTGAGATCGTTCCTTAGCCGTGCGGTGCCCCTTCCACCATATTACACCTCGAGAATACCGTGAAGGAGCTTAGGCGAAGCCTGCGCCGGTGGAACATCATCATCGCCACCACGCCGTCGTCTTGTGAAACTCTCCTCAACACTCGGCTGGATCGGAGTTCGAGGGACGTCAACGAGCTGAACGTGTGCAGAACACGGAGGTGCCGAACGATCGGTACTATGATCGGTTGGATCGTGAAGAAGTACGACTACTTCCTCTACGTTGCGTCAACGCTTCCTTTGCTGGTCTACGAGGGTACGTAGACAACACTCTCATCTCGTTGCTATGCATCACCATGATCTTGCGTGATCGTAGGAAAATTTTTGAAATTACTACGTTCCCCAACACTTGCAATAGGAGAAGTGCTTATCTTTGGGTTCAATCTTGCGGTGTCCTTTCCCAGTGACAGTAGGGGCAGCAAGGCACGTATTGTATTGTTGCCATCGAGGATAGCAAGATGGGTTTTTTTATCATATTGCATGAATTTATCACTCTACATCATGTCATCTTGCTTAAGGCGTTACTCTGTTCTTATGAACTTAATACTCTAGATGCATGCTGGATAGCAGTCTATGTGTGGAGTAATAGTAGTAGATGCAAAAGGTGAGTCGGTCTACTTGTCTCGGACGTGATGCCTATATACATGATCATACCTAGATACTCTCATAACTATGCTCAATTACATTAATTGCTCAACAGTAATCCGTTCACCCACTGTAAAATACTTATGCTCTTGAGAGAAGCCACTAGTGAAATCTATGGCCCCCGGGTCTATTCTCATCATATTAATATTCCATCACTTTATTATTGCTTTGCTTTTTTACTTTGTCTTTTATTTTACTTTGCATCTTTATACCAAAAATACCAAAAATATTATCTATCATCTCTATCAGATCTCACTCTCATAAGTGACCGTGAAGGGATTGACAACCCCTATTCGCGTTGGTTGCGAGGAGTTATTTGCTTTGTGTAGGTACGAGGGACTTGCGCGTGGCCTCCTACTGGATTGATACCTTGGTTCTCAAAAACCGAGGGAAATACTTACGCTACTCTGCTGCATCATCCTCTCCTCTTCGGGGAAAACCAACGCAAGCTCAAGACGTAGCAAGAAGGATTCCTGGTGCCGTTGCCGGGGAGTCTACGCAAAAGTCAACATACCAAGTACCCATCACATTCCCTTATCTCCCGCATTACATTATTTGCCATTTACCTCTCGTTTCCTCTCCCCCACTTCACCCTTGCCGTTTTATTCGCCCTCTCTTTTCCGGTTGCCTTTCTTTGCGCTTGCTTTTTGTTTGCTCGTGTGTTAGTTTGCTTGCTTGTCGCAATGGCTCTACCTAGATTTGGTGATCTTCACCTTAAAAGGTTGGAAGAGATCGAAAGCAACGTCAGGAGTTTTATGATTTTGCAATCTGAGCATAATAATTTCTTCACAAACGAGCTTAAGGAACAAAAAAGTTTTATGAATTATATGAATAAAGAGCTTGTCGTAGAATTGTCACGGCAGATGTCCTCTTGCAAGGACTTAATCGTGGAGCCATCGCAACTAGGAAGCTTCAAGGGGTTAATGGGGACAAAGGACACGAGAGGTTTATACTAGTTCGGCCCCTTGCGGTGAAGGAAGGCCTACGTCTAGTTGGGTTGGTATTGCTTGATGTTTCGATGACCGGGGAGTGAGATACGCTATGCCCGGCTCTCGATGAGTTGTTTCTTGCCCCCAAGCCGCCAAAGTGTCGTCCCCTTATATACACGGGTTGACGCCTCATGGCTTACGAGTCCCGGCCGGCTTATAAACAGTGTCCGGCTCGGTTACTAGTTAAATCTACCTTATGATACAAGTCATGCCATTGTGGCGGTTTACTACAATGGGCCTTAAGTCGCCTGTGGGCCTTAAGCCCTTTATTGAACCGCCATCTTCACACTTCATTACAGGCTCGATCTAGCGAGTCTTGTTCGTGTAACCCGGCCCCTCCTGGGCGGCTTACACAAGTAGTTATATCCCCAGCATTAGGCCCCAGATTGATTTGAACCTGTTCATGTCAATCTTAAAATACCTTAAGAAGTAAATCTTCGCCTTCCTACTGTAAAGGTTTTCTTTAACCCGCCATGACGTCATCTTTTGTATTCGTGTTAACCCGTCGTGACGTCATCCTTACTTAAATTTATTCTTTATTTCATCATATCCTCCAACGGATCTTTGCCTTTACTGACTGTTCCGAAAACCGAGGCGTCGGGGCTGCTGGATAATAACTTTTATCTCCTCGCTTTCGCTACCGTCTCGCTTATCCTTTCCTTATAAATAGGCGTGACCTATGTCTTCCCATTCTCCTCCTTCCAGTCATCCTCTTCCTCTCGCTGCTTCTCTGTCACTCAAGCTCCGCCGCCGACGCCGTCGTAGATTCCTTCGTCTTCACCAACTCCGGCCGCTGCATCAACTTGGTTTGACCAGAAAAAACGCAACGACCTCCGCTGCAATCCTACATCTGTAAGTCTCCCCTTCCCTGCTTCATAGATCCACACTAGGACCTTCGAGTTCTTCGCGTTCTTCGTTGTTCATCAAGATCCTTCCATAGATTTCATCGCCTCCGCTCTTCTTGATCTTGAAGATGACAAAAACTGATGCGGTAGATATTTTGCACCTATTTTTAATGCAAATAGATCCCTTTATGTCACACAGAGGCCCCATTCAAGCCCTTGAGCTTCATCTGCACCAGTTTTAGGTCTAGAAAATTTTCTTTTTAGAACAGCTGTTTGATCCGAAATATTAACAGCAACTTGTGAAACTTGTTTGTTCCACCCAGAAGTGAAAAAACCGCCTCTGTCGAATATGTTTAATTGCTCATTGACACCTATAGCAGCTTAATATTTATCACATAGTCATCCATATATCGTTAGGCCCCTTCTTAAGCCGCCATCATGACTAGTTTTAAATATTTTCCTCCGGGTTAAATTTGAGCCGGATCCTCTTTATTTTTGTCATAGGCCTCAATCTTTGTCATGGCACCTAAAGCGGCCAAGGCTCCTGTGACCTGTAATTGGGTCCCATCCACAGTCACGAGGAGTAAACTGTCTGAATTTGTGAAGTTTGGCCATCTGCCTAAGGAGGAGGTTATGTCTTATCGTGCCCCTGGCCCGTCTGAGAAAGGCCTCAACCCAAAGAAGGGGAAGTAGTAGTTTTTACGGATCACATAAGCCGGGGATTTGCCCCTCCCGGCTCAAAATTCGTCAGAGAGGTTTTGAATTTCTTTGACCTTAGGCCTCAAGATATTGGACCCAATGCTGTGTCAAATATCTGCAATTTCCAAGTCTTCTGCGAGGTGTACCTGGGAGAGGAGCCAAATCTGCTTTTGTTTAGAGAGATTTTCTACTTGAACCGACAGAATGAACGTGCCAACGGTCCCAGTCTTGAACTTGGCGGTATCTCAATTCAACGGCGGAGAGACTGCCTTTTCCCTTATGCTGAACTGTCGAGTCATCTGAAAGATTGGAATCAAACGTGGTTCTATTGCCAGGACACTTCCCCGGCTAACGAAAGCCCTCTGCCCGGCTTCCGCGCTCTGCGCCTTGAGTCCAACCATCCGCTAGCGGACAAGCTAACTGCTATTGGGCGTCTGCCTCTTAACCCCACCATCAAAAGGATCAAAGCTCTTTTGGGAAATGGCCTGAACGGCATTGATCTGGTCTGAGTTTGGGTTGCTTGGCGAGTACTTCCTTTAAGCCGCCGTCCCGGCTTAATGTGTACCTATTCAGGCGAAAAGGATGATCCACTGCATCATAGCCCTGACGACTTACCAGATGATGTGGTGGAAGCTACAACCCAGTCGCTGCTGAAGGAGGGCACAGTAACTAGCAACGCCTTCGACTTACTTCCTTCTCAGAAGAAGAACCCGACCCCTCCAGTGAGTCATCAACCTTAATAAATACTCCTAGCCTTGTCACACCTTACTTGTACTCATAATTTCTTATCTTTTTTCACAGGCCGATGACAATTTTTGGAAGGTCCAGTATGACCATGAGGCTGCTAAACAAGCCAGGACAGCCAAGAAGACCGAAAGGTAAGCTGCCAAAACGGGAACTTCAAAGAAGAAGAAACCCAGCGCTTCCGATTTACTCAAATTGGATGACACTTCTTCGGATGATGAGGAGGTAATTCCTGATTCTCTTAACTCCTTTGTCATTATTTTATTGACATTTCATACTTTCAGGAGGATACGGGCACGATAGCGGTTGGCGAAGAGGTAACTATAATTTCCTCCGACTCAGAGCCTTTGCCCAAGCAAAAAATCCGAAAGGTGACCCGGAAAGTAAGATTTTCACATCCTCTAGCCTATCAAGGTCCTCAATTTCTTTTGAAGCAACAACAGTTTGAAAGCCGGAGGCAGACCCGGACCAGCAAGGATGCAGAACTCTCCTCCGGCTTACCTGACGTAACTAGGAAGCGTCGGACTGAGAGTTATCTCTGATTTGCGTTCTATTTTCCTTTGGCGGGTATAATTCGCCAACCTCTCAATTCATCTGACTCCAATTATCAGGATACCTCTCCTTCCTCTGGCGAGTCTATGCAATCAAACATGCCAGCTTTCAAAACTGCTCCTGGGTACTGTAACTTTTAGTTACTTTAGGCTTTTACCTTACTCATGCTTTAGTATTCATCCTTCTACCTTTGTTGACAGCATGCAAGTGAAACCCAGCAATAGGGCAAAGAAGAATAAGCCATCTCAAGACCCGATTGTAGCTGAACCTGCGCCTGATATGTCTGCTCCAGCCAGCTCCACCTATCAGCCGCCTGAACCGGCTTCTGATATTCCGGTGCCAACCTCTGACCCGCCTGCCGAAGATACTCTCAATAGCTCCGATAACCCGGAAGCTCCTAGCCCGGTCAAAACAACTGACCCGGAAGTTGAAGTGTTGAAAAGCCAGTTTATTGAACCGGGGCGGCCTACTGTCCTTGCCAAATGTACTGCGAAGGAAGAACTTGTCGAACGCCGAAAGGCCAAGCAGGACATTACTAATTATACTCACCTAAGCATTGGTGATATAGTCTCGGGCTATCTGAATCAAGTGCATAATAGCCGTGACCTGGAAATTGACATGGTGAAACAAATACAGCACAAATCTGAGGTATAACTTATACTGCTTTCCTGAACCTTACTTACTGTACCAGCCCCCAAGTCTACTGCTTATGAATAAATATGTTGTAGACTTAGAAATCTGCTTACTGTTGATATCTCCGGCTTAAAGAGAATATATTTAACCCGGTTATAGCATGATAGTTTTGAACTTGCGATACACACTACTAGAAAAAGGGCTATAGATGGGATTGACACTAATGGCGCACCAGAAAGTTGGTGCGCCATTAGTATATACTAATGGCGCACCACCTACTGATACGCCATTAGTGTTGAATAGTAGACTTAGAAACTACTAATGGCGCACCGTGCAAAGGGTGCGCCATTAGTATCAAATTTTTTTTTGAAGTAGTGCGCCTGTCCAAACATACTAATGGCGCATCCTGATAAAGTGTGCCATTAGTAGTTGTAAGTACTAATGGCGCACCCTCCCACATGTGCGCCACTAATGATGTTTGTTTTATTATATTTTTATTCCTTTTTTTTGCAATACTACTAATGGCGCGATCGATCGTGCGCCATTACTAGTTTAAACTAGTAATGGCGCATCATGATCGCGCCATTAGTATTTTTTTTTGCAAAACTACTAATGGCGCACCGCAAGGTGCGCCATTAGTAACCTGGATTACTAATGGCGCATTCGTTGCTAGTGCGCCATTAGTAAGTGGGCAACAACTAGATATTTTGGACAGCCTCTCCTACCCACATTCACTTTCTCCCCACTTCATTCTCTTCACCTCCTCCTTGTTGTCTCGGGTGCCTCCTCTTTTTCACCTCATTTCCACCATAGATTCATTCAAATTAAGTGGTTAAATTACCTTGTTTTAATAGGTAAGTAAGGGGAAGCTATATTTATGTTGTTCTCCCTACAACAATGTGCACATGCACTTTTTATGGCCTAGCTAGATCTATGTATGTTCGTGGTGTTGCATATGTTTGTGGTGTTGCATATGTGTTTGTGTTTGGAGGTGTACCGTATTTGAAATGCGATAGTTGCCAATATTTTGCCGGAATGTTGATTCATTTCCGTTTCAAGTAGAATTTTGGCATTAAGCATTCTTTTTGGTCCTATTTTTAGGAAAGTCATGCCAAATTTTTGTTTGGTTCTAAAATATCGCTTTTGCTCTACCCTTGAAGACCATGGTCCGCACGATGACCGAAGGCATCGTGAATAGGTTTTTGAGGTCCGCGAAGGCCGAGATGCTTCAAAAGAACGAGACGGAGATAAGATGTCCGTGTCGAAGATGCAAGCTGAAGAGCCTTATTGCGGAGCCGGATTCCGGGCAGGTGTGGGACCACCTGCTCTTGCGTGGTTTCATGGATGGCTATCGGTGGCAAGGTGATGAAGATGACTACGAAGTCGTCCATGGGGGCCGGGCAAGAAATGAGGAAGGGTAGCAAGACAACCACCGCGGCTCTAAGCGGGCGAGAAGACGAAGAATCCCTGTGAGATGATCACGACGGTGATGTTGTACACAGTCATCATGTAGAAGATGCAGGACATGATGATGAGGAAGATGCCGAGCGGGCAGCGGGCATGATCATGAAGATGGTGATGCCGACGGAGCATTTACGACTGGACCATCGATGGGCTGGGTGCAGGACCCTCATATTCAAGAGCTGCTTCTCAAGCGCACGGATAACGCCAGAGCTGCCGCCCGAGAGAAAGCCAAGATGGATCAACTTGAGTTAGACGCGGTTACTCCATTGTATGAAGGATGCAGGCCCGAGGATACCTGCACGAAAGTAACGCTCATGGCTCTTGAGATGAAGGTAAAACTCATATTGACCGACGAATGCTTCGACGAGAACATGTCATTCTGGCACGAACGTCTTCCCAAGGGGAACAAGTGCCCGACCAGTTTGGAGGAGGCGAAGAAAATCGTGTGTCCTCTCGATTTACCGCACGTGAAATACCATGTGTGCATGAACAATTGCATCATTTATCGGGGCGCACGCGGAGTCTACCATATGTCCGTTGTGCTGGCGTCACTCGATACAAGAAGAGGAAGAAAGCTCCTCGAAAAGTGGTGTGGTACTTTCCGATCACTCCTCGTCTGCAGCGGTATTTCGCGGACCCTAAGGTAGCAAAGCTCCTGCGTTGGCACGCGGATAGGGAGGAGAAGAAGCGAGAAGATGACGCAAATGATCCGGAGATAGATAGAAAAGACAAGATGTTGAGTCACCCTAAGGATGCGAGCCAGTGGCAAGCGTTGAACTTCGAAGACTCGTAATTTGGGAACGATCCAAGGAACATCGTCTTTGGCGCGAGCACCGATGGAGTCAATCCGTTTGGCAGCCAGAGAAGCACACATAGCACTTGGCCTGTGTTTGTGTGGATGTACAACCTTCCCCCCTAGTTGTGCATGAAGAGGAAGTACATTCACATGAGTATGCTAATTGAAGGGCCGAAACAACCAGGGAACGACATCAATCAGACCGGGCTGCTGAAAGAGGAGCTTGACACGCTGTGGAAAACGCCACCAATACGTGGGACGCCGCAGAAAGAATATTTCCCTATGAGAGCCGCCGCTCACGATGGTGCATGACTATCTCGACACGGATATCTCAAGGCGGGTAGTCCACGGATTTTCCGGATGCGTAAGGTGCATGGATGACACAACGTATCGCCAGCTAGATAGAGATCCCGGTCTTCAAAAACCGTGTTCATGGGACATCAAGGTGGCTTCGACGATGACCCGTGGAGGAAACGCAAGGATCTGTTCGATGGTGAAACCGAACCCCACGCCCGTGTACGAGGAGCGGCGAGGAAATAGACAAGCTGTTGAAAAATTGGAAAGACCGCCACCGCCGAAAGAAGCAAAAGGCGCCAGAGCCGGAAAGAAGCGAAAGGCGCCAGAGCCGTTGCTGAAGGTATGGAAAACGAGGTCTGTTTTCTGGGACTTGCCGTACTGGAAGATCCACCGTGTGCCTCACAGCCTTGATGTCATGCATATCACGAAGAACGTGTGCGAGAGTCTGCTTGGTACCCTGCTCAACATGCCGAGAGGACCAAAGATGGGCCGAAAGCAAGGGCAGACTTGAAATCAATGGGCATCGAGCAGAGCTTCACGCTAATGATGATGATGATGATGATGATGATGATGAGGCGACGGGACACATAAAGTCGCCGCAAAGGCAAAAGGCCAAGAAGACCGGAAATGACTACCCTCCCGCGTGCTTCACTCTAAGTCGAGGAGATCGAGCAGTTTTTCACCTGCCTCCTAGGAGTAAAACTTCCTTACGGTTACGCTGGGAAGATAAGCAGATACCTAGACCCAGCCAAGCGAAGTTCGGCGGGATGAAGTCTCACGACCGTCACGTCTTGATGACGCAGATACTTCCGATTGCAATCCGTGGGATCATGGACGCGCACGTCCGTGAAACGCTATTTGGCCTATGCAACTTCTTCGACGTCATCTCTCGGAAGTCGATTGGCGTGAGGCAACTCAGAAGGCTACGGAAGAGATCGTGGTGATACTATGCGAGCTTGAGATGTACTTCCCGCCCGCATTCTTCGACGTTATGGTGCATCTGCTGGTCCATATAGTGGAGGATATCATCCAACTCGCGCCGACGCTCCTCGCACAAAGATGATGCCGCTCGAAAGGATGAATGGTGTCATCAAAGGATACGTTCGCAACATGTCACGCCCGTAAGGAAGCATAGCCGGGGCTTTTCGACGAAGAGTGCATCTCCTATCGCACGAATTATCTAGGCATCGAGAACCCCGTTGGTCCGCCCGTCAACAGGCACCTCGGCAGGCTCGCTGGATGGGGTTACCGTGAGGGTCGCCGCGAAATGCATGTCGACTTCGAGGGTCGACTCGCCGACTTTGAAAGAGCAAACCTAGTCGTGCTACAACACATAGACGTGGTCGATCCTTGGGTGGTACAAAGTAACCTTTATTAAGAATACGCATAATGACCGAGGCCAACAGAGGACGGACGGAGATATACTCAAAGAGCACAACTCATGTTTCATGTGTTGGTTCAAGCGAAGCTTCGGTCGCATCCTTTACATGAGGATTCTTCCGCGGAAGAACAACTCATATTCGCCTTGTCACGGTATGCCGAGCACAACCTGATGACCTATGAGGCGTCACGATATCAACGGCTACACATTCTACACCGAGGCCAAGGACATGAAGAGCGATGGTTATCAAAACTCCGGTAACGATGGAATCCTACACCGTAACGACAGAGGACAGATACTACGGAAGGATCGAGGAGATCTGGGAGCTGAGCTACGCTGGAGAGAAGGTCCCGATGTTCCGTGTCGATGGGCCAAGAACGTCATAAAAGAAGACCGGTATTTCACCACCATGGTTATACCCGGTTAATCCAAGATCATGGGCATAAACGTCACCGCTAAAAATGAGCCATGGGTACTGGCTTCCCAAGTGGACCAATGCTTCTTCATTACCGACCCGCCAAAGCCCGTCGTGTTGTCGTGAGGAGAGGCAAAAGGAAGATCATCGGAATGGATGGAGTAGCCAATGAGCAAGACTTCGACAAGTACGGCGACCGAGGATCGAACATGACGACGATGATGAAGTAGCAGCATACACCACAAGAAGAAGCAGGACCACCCTACCTAAAGGACGTCTGGTCCATAGAAGAACTCCATTTGCGAAAAAGAAGGGCAAGAAGATTGTGAAGAGATAGCTAGCTAAGATCGATTGTATTTAAATCGTAGACTTCATTTCTCGATTGTATTTCATGGGCACTTTTTGAACTATCATGAATATTTTTAATTTCATGGACACTCGATCCCCTCCATCTCGATCCCCTCCATCTCGATCGCTATCCCACCTCGCCAGATCCGGTCCACCGGCCGCCCCCCCCGACCGCCCGCACCCTCGATTCCCCTACACAACCGCCGCCACACCCCCGCACCTCCCTACTCAACCGCCACGACCCCCGCACCTCCCTACTCAAACGCCACAGGCCTCGACCCCGCACCTCGCACCTCCCCGCTCCACCGGCATTATTGTTTGATGATATTTTTTAAAAAATATTACTGTCTTATAAAAAATATTACTGTTATGATTTAAACAAGTTTGAACATATTTAAACACAAGTAAGTATCAAACAACATTTTTAATGCATAAAAAATTTGTGGAGCACAGGAATCGAACCCAGACCTCCTGGTGTGAGAACTGGCTGACTACCGAGCTAGTAGAGGGAACTTGATGTGGATCAGGTTAGGTGGGAGATAACCTGTTGGCTCGAGGCAGAAATAAAAAAGTACTAATGGCGCACCAGGTGGGTGCGCCATTAGTATGGATGTACTTATGGCGCACCGAGGTGTGGTGCGCCATTAGTATTGTGCCGCCCCTCATCCATAGTTCCTCCCGGCCCACACCTATCCCTCTCCTCGCCCCTCGCCTCGATCCCTTCCCTCTCCTCTCCCGACGTCGCTGCCCGCCGCCTCGGCCGCCCCACTCTCGGCCGCCTCGGCGCCGCCTCGCCGCCTTGCCCTGCGCCCATCGCCCGGCGCCCGTCGTCCTGTCGCCTGCCTCCAACCACCGCCTTTGAGGCCCGGCGTCGGCGCCGCTCTCCCGTCCACACCACTGCTGACCCTCCGTGACCGGCCGCACTCCGCCAGTGTACCTCTCCTCCTTCCTCCTTCCTCCTCTCCACCCTTCCTCCCCATTCCTCCCTCCCTCCCTTCTGCCGCCCTCCACATCCCTCCGCCTCCTCCCCGCCGTCGGCCCCGCCCCAAGTCCGGCTCCTGCCTCCCCACCGTCCGGGTGGGTTGGACTTGCCCACTCTCTACCCACCCCCACCCCCACCCGCTCTTCCTCCCTCCCCCTGGGCCGACCGCCCCCACCCCCATCCTCCCTCGCCCTGACCTCATGATCACTGCAATAAAATATGTCATAAATTGTTATTCTGCTAAATATAGCTCAGATCCTAAGTTAAATGTGTAAATGATGAAATCTTTTAAATAAAAATGCCTTCCTCCTAAATTTATGAGCACGTATTACCAATGTTGGTGTTATATTTTTCTCCCACATGGCCACCTGATCGCTATACACACGAAGTCAGCAGTACCAAGTATGTTCAGCATGAGACCTCTTTATAAGTGTAGTAGTGGCTTTCACGAAGTTCTTATTTCTTCTCTTGGGAGTTGATAGTTGTGGTTTGTGTCCCAGTTAGTCTGTGGTTAGTGCCTACTCCTACAAAGACTTATATTTACAAATGGAGGGAGTATATATCAAAGTCGACCCTATACGTACATGATCTTGAGTCACTACTCATATAGTGTAACTACTGGATGGTGCAAGGAAGTACTACTCCCTCCCTCCGTTTCTAAATAGAAGGCTTTTAGAGATTACAATACGGACTACATACGAATGCATATAGACGTATTTTAGATTCACTATTTGCTTCATATGTAGTTTATATTTAAATCTCTAAAAAAACCTTATATTTAGGAATGAAGGGACTACTTGCAAATGCATCGGGACAAAATTTGGAGCTAGATTGGCCCTTGGCTACAAGCCTAGTCTTAATCGAATGCACCAAATGACCAATCATGGGCAACCAAAACACTATGATCAAGACTATCATTTCCTGCATCTGATTGTGCACAAATAACAACGGCCCATGTTGTTCGATTGAACTTTTCTCGCTTCAGCTTTTGTGTGTACTAGTTTATCTTGATATCATCTTGAATCGAAAGCGTGAAAGTTTCATTTGCCTTGAAATGATACTTATATCCTGCCGGGGTTACTAGAAAAATGGCTTCAAGTCATAATAATATTGGTTATTGCTTTGCCTTATTTACCTAAAATGTATGCTAAGCAAACATCTTGTTCATTAAACCGCACTAGTGGCAGCTTGAGACAAAAGATGTGAAACCGCAAGAACTATGTTAACTCATCCCCACCTTTGAACTCTTTCTCGCCATAGTAGTCTGTTGTGACATAACATCTTGATTTTGCTGTTTCTTTCATGCTTTCATGTGGAAAGACCAGGGGTTACATTCCATAAGCAAGCATCTTTTTGCCACAGGTGCTATTAACGGGCTACTTACGTCTCTCATTTTGTTAAGCGACTTACGATGATTTTACCGCTTGCTTCATAAACATATATTTCATCCTAAGGATATCATCTATTTATCTATCCATGGTGCTTATTCCTGGTGCATAATAAGTTTATCCATGGTGCTTATTCCTGGTGCATAATAAGTTTTTGATAGATAGATAGCCATATACTCTATCTCGACCTTCAAAACATCATCTCGCTTATCCATGGCTCTAGTTAACATGCTACTTACGCCTCTCATTTTGTTAAGCGACTTACGGGTTTTTATGACTTGATTCATAAGCATATATTTATCAGTCTAGGGTTCTTATTACTGGTGCATGACAAGTTTGTTTGATAGGTAGATAGATAGATAGATAGGCATAAACCTCAAAAACACCACCGCTTAACCTCTCACCTATGTTCATGCAGGATATTATTCTTGGAAAAGCCACTTTGTTGGTGACGGAATAGAAAGATAAGCAGGTACCTATCTTGGTCCCAATCTAACAGGTAGTCCATGGATTCAAACTAGCTAAAGGAGATTCAAAATGCCGAACCTTTAGGTTAACAACTCAACACAAACCAATCCTCGAAAGCAAAACTCAACACAAACCAAGTGCATTATTTTTGTGATTTGTTTCCATGTTTGCGTAACCAATATTTTTGTGCCAACAATCAGTTTACTCCCTCATGCCAACAACCACTCATTTTTCGCTTAACTCCTTACAGTTCAGATCATATTTTGATTGTCAACAATAGTGGACTTTTAAGGCTTTCTAGAGGCAATACTAGTGGATATTAGGCTTTTTACGTGCAATGATAGTGGAATTTTAGGCTTTTTTGGAGGAGTGTGTTTCATGTCGCCTCTGTTGATAAATTAGTCGTAATTGTGTATGATTGTGCGTAAAGTAGATAATGTGAGCAGATGAATTATAGTGTTTGTGTTGTAATGAAACTTGATCTGAAATAGAACTTGACAAATTGCATAAAGGAATATATGCAAGTGAATAGAAATTGACAGGTTTTCTTGACTGAATTCAGTCTGTCTGCTGAATATATGCAATCAATATACAATCATTGTAATTTTTGGGAGTAATTTTGGTGTCAAATCACTCAAGCGAATCGAATTTTCAAACTGAACTTGACACAATACTATTCGCTTAATTTGCTTGGACAAGAGTATGTATGCTCATCACTTTATGTATGGTGTTATGCCCTGTTATCTTTGTTCAGTTGACTAATGAAGCACTAGGCTCATCCATGGTACAAGTTCACCGTGAACACTTGAAATTAGTCGTGACATCCCGTCTTGATAGATGTAAATTGTGTCCAGAGGCTTTGAAGCACCGGTTTTTCCTGTTTCTAACTCTGAATCTGATATAAACCATACGGTTGGCATAAGTGGTCTTTTGTATATGTGCTGATGCTTTGTTAATATAAAGCTATAGATGATGTTGTACTTGTGATGATGCTACTTTTGATCTTCTGAAATGACCCATTGGCGACTTCATTACGCGGGAATAATGATATTGCAGGTACCCCACGAGGCCCTTGAGTTTGCCGGCATGTCGATTAACTTCCATTCCGGCAAATTCGGGTACTCCATATGTCCTATTTTCAGCAAAGGTCATGCTGAAATTTTCCATGAATTTTAGCATGACTTTGCTAAAAATAGGACATATGGGGTACTTGTGACTAATGCATGGGCCGGGGTATCTTAGTAGTTAATTAAGTAGGATCAAGTGCCCCGTGCATTTGTGACTAATGCATGGCTCTTAGGGTGCCTCGGTGTCGATAAAAACCGAAATGATGAAAGCTTAGGCTTTTAGGGTGCCTCGGCGTCGAAAAACCCTCAATGATAAAAGCTTAGATTTTAGGATGCCTCGGTGTCTATAAACCCTAAATGATGAGACCATGATCTTGTTCCTTGACAATAACCAACTTTTTGACCAAACTTTGTTTCTATTTAGAGAGAAACATGGCCCACAACGATGAGGCCGGGGTTCGTGGCAAGGCATTCTCGAGCTGTCCCAGAGATGGAGGAACAACCTCACTTGTATGAGGACGCCGCCTTCCCCACCGATCCACGAGACCACCGATGGTACCGCCGAGGATGACCCCACCGATGCCACCACCGATGGTGCCGCCGAGGATGCCACCATCGATGATGGCGGCGCACACACGTATGGCAGCCAACAGAAGAGGCAACGGAAGGACCGGCGCCCGACCGTGCTCCGCACCCTCAAGGAGGAAGTTATCAAGTGGACTCCGACGGAATCCAACGGTGCCCGAACGAATAGTCAAGGGGTACTCGCTTCAGCTCGGGTGCATTCTCCGGAGCACCGTCTCGATCAACACCGAGAACCTGAGGCATCCTGACAGAGGGAATTTGCGCAACCTCCTCTTCACGAAGCTGCACGAACGATACAAGTTCCCCGCTGCTTTTGAAAACACAAGCCTCAAAGGGAATAAAGTGAACAATGCTGCCCTCACGAAGATGAGCAAGGCCCTGTCTACTTGGAAAAGCAATGTGAAGAGAATGATCGAGAAAGGTGAGAGTTATGAGAAGTTCAAGGAGAAAATCCTTCGATAACCAAGATGACTACAACGACTTCAAGATCAATTGCTCGAGCACCGCAAACTCCCAATCAAGTCGATGGGGGAAAGAAATGCGGAGCTGAACTTAGGGGAACACACACTCGGTCCCGGCGGTTACAGAGTGGCGGAGCCTATATGGGACAAGGAGGACGCGGAGCGTGCCGAGCAAGGCCTACCGCCTCTTCGATACATACGGTGACAAGCGGACCAGGAACTTTGTCAGGCCCGTACTAGAAGGACCCGAAAACAAAGGAGCTTACCACGGATCCGAAGACCAGGGCGCTTGAGGTTGTTCTCGTAAGGAATACCACCCCGGGTAATTAGCTCCATATGGTTGCATTCTAATTAATGAAGCCAAATTTCTAAATGGTTCACATTCCTTCCGCAGCGATTGAAAGCGATGGCGCTGGCCCGACTAAGAGCAACCCTTGGGACACCACTCTAAATAGGGCGTTGAATGTAATGAAGAACAAGGATAAGCTCGAAGTCGACGTCACCGGTCGTGGTGGCCGGCAAAGGCTTGTCCACAAAATGGGGTCATACTATACCGGTGTGCGGAAGGAGAAAAAGACCAGCTCGGAAAGCCAGCGCGCGAGGTTCAAGAACTCAAGGCATGTGGCGCGGATTCCGGAGATTGTCCAAGAGCAAGTGCAACAACAACTTCGGAGCGGCGATCACCGCCATTGTGCCTACCTTGATCCAGGGTTGAGTGCGTGGATTGCGGGCGTGCCAACAGGCCGCCCGATTCCTAGCTTCACGGCCAGCAACTCGCAGAATGCGATGGCGGGGCCATTGAGTCTCCGGCGGAGGCGGCATTGGTGTCTCGACGCCGCACGGGAGCTTAATGCACCCGGTGTACGCCGCCGGCACCTTCGCGCAGAAGCGGCCCCTCCGGTTAATCGCAGACGCCCGCCGTTGGCGGTGCCTCGACATTAGCCGAGCTCGACGCCATCATCACGGTAACTAATTAAGCCTCTCTCGGTCGAGGACTTCATCTCCTTGCCTTTGATGGGCATCCCCGACGCCCTACATGTTTTCGCGGCGCGCCGCCGACGTTCCGCACTCTCCTCGCACTTCATGAACAATGAGTTGGTCGATGTCGCCAAGGGCAAAATCGTTCAACCGGCAACCCCTTGTTCCACGGTACCCAGATGCCACCCAACTTGTTTAGGGTTGAACTGGTTCGGGTGCTGCCAGGCTGCGACGAGGTGTTACCTCCGATTCGACCCGTCGGGGCCGACGATGATGACGTGATGACCCTCAGCGCCTGCCTGAGCTGGCCCCTGCTTTGGCCGAAGAGCCAGATTCGTTTGGGGGCGGGGGACACCACCCCAAAGACAACACCGCCACCGTGTAAATGTCGCCGCCAAGTCGGCCCCATGGCAAGACCGCCGCATACGGTGCCGGACATCCCTATGCCATCGATCCAAACATGCATATGGCATGTGACCGTAACGACGACGACGACGATACATTTGCCAACGTCGATCAAGATTTTGCCGATCATGGGTACGGTGGCGACTTCATGGGGCCTCCTTCTCAAGAACCCAACCCAACAAAAGACGTGCCACGATCTAGCCTGGTACCGCGGAGAAGCCAAGTTGCAACAGCGCCGTCTGCTGTTCAGCTCTCAGAGACGCCTCAATCGCCGACTTCACCGAGCCTCGATAGGCGAGGTGCGTAAATATTATCAGCCCCAACACACTCAAGAAGGCGGTCATGAGCGTAACTCGGTCCCATTACAGGAGAAGAAGAAGGCACGCAAAAGAAAGACTAACAAGGGTGCGGGCCAGCCGGCACCGAGTACGATCCATGCTCAGACGGGCCACCTTCACCGAGGATATCTCCGTGAGGGTGCATGTGGCGGGTAGGGCGATGCTACCGACAAATATGCTCAATGCTGCAACCGGTGCTATGCGGAGTCTGCATGATGTTGTTCTTTCTTTGGAGAAGCGGCGTCTCGTGAGAGAAGGATGTGGCATACCCGGTTTTCGTGGCCAAGGTGCCGGAGGGCAAGGGCTTTGTGGATAACTACATCGGGTGTACGATCGTCTCCGTGGTTTGATGACATCCACGCTTATGTTGAACCTTCATCCGCTGCACTACACCTTCGTTCGGCTATTTTTGCCGAGTATGGAGATGCGGATCATTTGCGATAAGACCCGGACATCGTGATAGTCGAATTCCTTCTACATGCGTGCCAAGATCTTGGGCAGCTACTGGGACCGGCAAGTCATGAGTTCTTACCTCGAAGGCGTCATTCGCAAACCAAGATAAGGATAACTTCCTCGTGCCTTACTTTCCCGAGTAAGTCCTCCCTCAACCGCCCGTAACATATGAATTCTTAGATTTCGATCGCTTTTTCTTTTAACATTCCGTGTTTTCTGCAGTGACACACATTGCACGCTCATCCTCCTAAGCCCCAAATATTCCATGGCCACGTATTTCAATTCCCGACCGTCGATTGAAGGTAGACTACACAAATGTCAAGAAGGTTCTTGATGATGTTCTCCTGCCACGCCTAACTGGAGGCACCTTCACCAGCCTATTCGTAAGTACAGCAAGCACGTGTTCTCCCACAATCTGACGTTACGCTGCGTCAAGCAACCGCTTTGGCGGTCGAAGGGTGCCTACTATGCCATCCATCACATGCGCGATCGTGCGGGACCATCATCAACTTCGCTACCGAGTAAACTCAAAGATTGGGCCGCGAGCGTGTCGGCAATCCAGACGCGGACATCGACAAGAATTCTTTCGCATCCAAATGGAGTTTGAGGAAATCATCCATCAAGATGTCCTTCGTACCTCGGGCAGTTCTACCTCGTAAATCAACCGTCCAACAAAGTGACATCGACACAATGCTACAAATGCAGTCGACAACGCCTGCTCTTTCATGACTCCCACGATAGACGGCGGCTTCATCCACGCTCCGGTCCCTTGAGTCGAGTCGAAAGCGGTGATGTCAGGTGTCTAGTTCTCAAACATCGATTGGCTCATGTTGTAATTAAACTTTAATGAACTTGTAGTATGTCTCTTTGGTTTCGAGAGTCGCTCAACTTAGATGTAATCGATGCTATTAATGTCTTGCTTTTCTCTTCCGATCGGTCTGTTGCATACTTATATATTGCTTATGTATTGTCTGTGAATTGGTACTAACGTTTCGTTTGGCTAGTGCATAGCGATGCCGTCGTATGTCGTGTACAAGGGTAAGGTTCCCGGAGTCTCTGACGATCGGGAGGAGTGTCGGAGACAGGTTCACCGATTCAGCGGTAACAGTTACAAAGGGTACACCACTAGGGCCGAGGCTGAATCTAGATACGCCCGCTATCTAGCGGGAGAGGGAGGGAGCGTTGGAGGAACCGGATGAAGACGAAGTTTCATCGTGATGATGCTCATCGTGTTGACCGCAGCTCTCTTCTATGTGATGGTAGTTTAGATGATCGATATCAACTTGTAATGTGAAGACAAACTCGCTACTCGCGGTCTCGAGACTTGTAATATAATGTTCTATCTTTGTTCGGTCTTTTCAATTCGGAGACTAATATGATGAATTGTATTCAGAGACTAATATGATGAATTGTATTCAGAGACTAATCTTCTATTGTATTCGATGAATCTGTTGTTGATGTGTGCTGTCTATATTTTGTCCAATTATACATTTTGTAACCTGTGCAAAAACAGAAAATAAAAAAATAAAAAACCTAATATTCATACTAATGGCGCATCACATCATAGTGCGCCATTAGTATGCCAAAGGATACTAATGGCGCATCATTAAAGCGTAAGCCATTAGTGTGCCGGGTTACTAATGGCGCATCATGCGTTGTGCGCCATTAGTATGCTGAAGTTACTAATGGCGCATCATGCCGTCGTGCGCCATTAGTATGCCAAAGCACACTGTATACATGGCCCCGAGGCATACTAATGGCGCACCGTGGGCTATACTAATGGCGCACTACATGGTGCGCCATTAGTATACCAAATACTAATGGCGCATCAGTGGTGCGCCATTAGTAAAAAATACTAATGGCGTGCTAGTAATGGCGCACCGGTAGTGCGCCATTAGTAGGCAAAACCGGTGCGCCATTAGTAGGCCTTTTCCTAGTAGTGACACATTAGCCCCCAAGTGTCAAGTATCTTTACTTGTAAAGTGCTTGAGACTTAATATGCATAACCCGGCATGGTAGATTAAAAATTCTTCAGCATACATTAGCCCCCAAGTGTCAAGTATCTTTACTTGTAAAGTGTTTGAGACTTAATATATCTTACCATGATTCTTCCGTAACTCGGTACCAATGTAGGTCACCATAAGTCAATTTGAGTCGGAGGTTGCTGACCTGAAGAGCCGTCTGACAACTCAAGAGCTTGAAACTCAAAAGGCCAACTCCAAATTTGAATTCAGCATCTCTGAACAAGAGAAGTTGAAGAAAAATTTTGAGTCAGAGAAGAAAATCTGGGCTGATGAGAAGGCTTCACTGGTGACCCGGGCTGATACGGCAGAGGCTTCACTGGAAGAAGCAACAACCGAGCTGTCCAACTTAAAGCGTCATATATCTCAAATGGTCTTAGCCATCTTCGGTAAGCTATTTTTCATAACTCCAAACATTGCAATCCTTCCCTTGATTATTGCTTTTATCGTTAACTCCGGCTCACCTTTATGTTTGTGAACACACAGGTCCCAGGAGCACCAACCTCAAGCAGAACATGCTAGTCAAACTTAAAGCGGTTTACACTCTAGTGGAGCAGGCAGACACCGGTCACAACGTGCTTCAGCTGTTGTAGCCTTATCAAATACCACTCATCACCTTCTGCAAGACGTGCTGAAGTGTCTCGCTGTGCTACCTCTGCGGATCCAAGATTTAAGGCGGGCATCTTCAAGAGCCCCTTGAGCCGTGCAAAAGCATGGATTCCAGAACTAGACCCAGCCGACCTTGCTCTTGGATACCCGAGTCTGAAGGAGGATGGTACCGTATTTGATGATCATGAATTCACCGCCTGCCTCAAAGTCATACGTCCCGTGGCTACCCTTATTGGGAACGATACTGACCTCTCCAAATACTCTCCGGGCTATGACAGCGAGAACCGGAGAATTCCAAACACTCCATATGATCAAATCAGCCTGATCCCTCCAACTCGTAAGCATACTTTTGCCCCTGAAGTGGACCCAGCCGGTTTAATAGATGATGAAGCTGAGTTTGAAGCCTTGAGTGGCATTGACTGGGCCTCATCACCCTTCCAGGACAAAGCAACCAACAGAGAGGCGGAGAAGGATAACCCGGAACCATCAAGCCCACCAAAGGAGTGAACCGGCAGGCATTATGAACTTGCAAAAAACACTGCTTCATTATTCAGACTCGGGGAGTCTTGTAATAGGGTCGAAAAAACCTCTTAATTTTGTCATGCCTTCGCGCATGTTTATGGCACTTAATACTTTCGTAAGCCGCCATCGTTATATGCTTGCATATTTTGTTTATCTGTCCTTGATGTCAATATTCTTCTTGCTTTATCATGTGTATAAAACAAAATAGAATTCCCTTGGCGACTTACCGCATCCCGGTCACATAAAGTATTGATAACCCGGAGTATGAACCAAAACATCATATAAAAGCCAGTTTATGATTATGATCACAATAGCATACCTGCGATCTTATTTGGTATATACTCGCCGGCTTATGTGACCCAAATCAGAGAGTTAATTTAACTCCTGGCAGTTGGCACATATAGTGTTTACCTGGCCCTTAACAACATTTATACTTACAAAGTATAATGAATAGAAAACCTAATTTCAAAGGCCTCTGATTCGAATACGATCAGTGAACCGTTCCAAAGGGGTTAAGCTAAGATTCGAATACGATCATATAGACCCCAGTGGCTTTGGCGATGCCGATCAAGTGGGTATCGACATCTATGTTCTCTTTGGTTCGAATACGACCTATGTTTGAACAGGAAGCCCCCAAGTGACCATGAGAGTTGTTTAATGTCGTTGATTCAATACGACCCACGTCGAGACCCAAAGGGGTTAAGCTATGATTCAAATATGATCAAGAAGCCCCCAAGTGGGTTTGGCAAGATGCCGATCAATTGGGTATCGACAGCTATGTTCTCTTTGGTTCCAATACGACCTATGTTTGAACAGGAAGCCCCCAAGTGACCATGGCTAGATTCAGATATGATCATAAGCTGGACCAAAGGGAAAGTTGGATTCAGATATGATCCGCTCCCTGTTGGTTGTTTCCACCACCTGGTAAAAAAGATATATAAACCTTTGAAGGTGGAAAGAAAAAGAGTTCCTGCTTTATTGTTTTATATAATATATACATTGCTAAAAAAGGAAAAAACATATATATATATCCTGAGAGCCGTTGGCTCAAGTATAGTAAGGCCGAAGATGAGCTATGTTCCACGGTCATGGTCTCTTCCTCCGATTTACGTGAGTCTTTGTGCTCCGAACATCGATAAGGTAGTATGACCCGTTGTTCAGATTTTTGTCGACCACAAAGGGTCCTTCCCAAGGAGGGATAGCTTGTGCATAGCATCGATCCTGGATGAGCGGAGCACTAAGTCGCCTTCTGAAAGGCTCGCTTCTAACCCGCGGCTGTGATAGCAGCAGGTCTTCTTCGGTAAATCGCCGAGCGGGCTATTGCCAAGTCTCGCTCCTCATCCAACAAGTCAAGTGCATCCCCGACGAGCCTTTTCATTATCAGCCTCAACGTGGCCGCCACTCGGGGTGAGTCGTGCCGGATGTCACTTGGAAGAACTGCCTCTGCTCCGTACACCATGAAGAAAGGTGTATAACATGTAGATCTGTTAGGCATTGTGTTGATACTCCATAGCACAGAGGGTAGCTCCTCCACCCAACAACCCGGAGTTCGCTGTAAGGGGACCAAGAGCCGGGGTTCGATACCCTTCAAGATCTCTTGATTAGCTCTCTCTGCTTGACCATTAGATTGAGGATGAGCAACAAAAACATCAAGCCGGATGTGTTCTCGTTGATGTAACTCTTCCATGGCACCATTGGAGAGATTAGTACCATTATCGCTATGATCTTTGTGTGGAAAGCCAAAACGAAAAATCACCTTTTCATGAACTCGAACCGCCGTGGCTGCATCACACTTCTTGACCGCTCTGCCTCAACCCACTTGGTGAATTTGTCCACCGCCACCAAAAGGTGTGTCTTCTTATCCTTAGACCTTTTGAAAGGTCCAACCATGTCAAGCCCCCTGCATCGCAAACGACCAAGTAATTGGAATCATCCTCAATTCTGAGCCGCACATGAGCTCGTCGTGAGAATTTTTTACATCCGACACATCTGCTGACCAGATCCTCCGCATCAGCATGAGCCGTCAGCCAATAGAAACCATGACGGAAAGCCTTGGCCACCAGAGATTTTGAGCCGGCATGATGAGTACAATCTCCTTCATGGATCTCAAGAAGTATCTCCTGACCCTCCGCAGGCGACACACAACGTTGAAACGCCCCAGTAACGCTGCGGTGATGTAATTCACCATAAACAATTGTCATAGATTTGGACCGCCTGATGATTTGTCTTGCCAAGGTCTCGTCCTCAGGCAACTCTCCCCGGGTCATATAGGCCAAATATGGGACTGTCCAATCTGGGATAACGTGGAGAGCTTCCACCAGCTGTGCCTCCGGGTCTGGCACTGCTAGCTCTTCCTCTGTAGGCACTTTGACAGAAGGGTTATGCAAAACATCAAGAAAGGTATTAGGCGGCACTGGCTTACGCTAAGACCCTAGCTGGCTCAAAGCATCAGCCGCCTCATTCTTCCTCCAATCAATGTGCTCCACTTGATAACCCTTGAAGTGTCTAGCCACCCCATCAACTTCACGAGATAAGCCGCCATCAGGGGATCCTTGGAGTCCCACGTGCCTGACACCTGTTGAGCAACGAGGTCTGAGTCGCCTAAGCACCTTACCCGGCTCAAATTCATCTCTTTAGCCATGCGGAGACCATGGAGTAAAGCCTCGTACTCAGCTGTATTGTTAGTACAGGGAAACATAAGCCGGAGCACATAACAAAATTTGGCACCTCGGGGGGAAGTTAAAACGACTCCAGCCCCCGAGCCTTCCAACTGCCTGGACCCATCAAAGTGAATAGTCCAATATGTGTTATCTGGCTTCTCCTCAGATGCCTGTAATTCTGTCCAATCATTGATAAAGTCCACCAAGGCTTGAGACTTAATAGCTGTACGTGGCATGTACTTCAAACCATGAGGCCCAAGCTCAATGGCCCACTTGGCGACTCGCCCTGTGGCTTCCCTGTTCTGGATGATGTCTCCCAAGGGGGCAGAACTTACCACAGTTATAGGATGACCATGGAAATACTGCTTCAGCTTCCGGCTTGCCATAAACACCCCATAAACAAGTTTCTGCCAATGTGGATAACTTTGCTTGGACTCAATGAGCACCTCACTGATGTAGTAAACCGGCCGTTGAACCGGATGCTCCTTGCCGACCTCCTTATGCGTTCCACCACAATGGCCACCGACGGCTCGAGCGTTAGCAGCCACATATAACAGCAATGGCTCTCTATCAATGGGAGCTGCAAGGACGGCGGCTCGCATAACTGTCTCTTTAAATCCTCAAAGGCAGCATCGCCAGCGTCTACCTGCATTTAAAGCATCCGTTTTCTTCATCATCTGATATAGCGGCAGGGCCTTCTCGCCTAACCGTCTTAGAGCGGCAGCACGACCCGCCAGTCATTGGACATCGTTGATGCACGCCGGTTTAGCCAAGGAGGTGATCGCCTTGATCTTCTCCGGGTTAGCTTCAATGCCTCTGTTTGAGACCAGGAAACCCGTAAGCTTGCTGCAGTACACCAAACACACACTTGTCCGGTTAAGCATCATCTTATAAACCCGAGATTATCAAAGGTCTCCTTTAAATCACATATCAAGGTTTCCTTCTCCCTGGACTTCACCACGATGTCATCCACATAAGCGTGAACATTGCGCCCAATTTGACTGTGGAGACAATTTTGTACACATCTCTGATAAGTCGCCTGGGCACTCTTGAGCCCAAATGGCATAGATACATAGCAGAAGGCTCCAAACGGAGTGATGAAAGCCGTCTTCTCCTGGTCCTTAACTGCCATTTTGATCGATGGTAGCCGAGTAAGCATCCAAAAACTCAAACGCCGCAACCCGCCGTAGCATCGATGATTTGATCAATACGGGGGAGGCAAAGGAGCAGCTGGACAAGCCTTATTTAAGGCCGTGTAATCCACACACATCCGCCAAGTGCCATTCTTCTTGAGTACCAAAGACCGGGTTAGCCAACCACTCCGGTGAAAGACTTCCACAATGAACCCAGCCGCTAAGAGCCGAGCGACCTCTTCCCCAATAGCTTTCCGTCTTTCCTCATTGAACCGTCAAGAAATTGCTCGACCGACTTATACTTTGGATCAATATTAAGAGTGTGCTCGTGAGTTCCCTCGGAACACACGACATGTCAAGGTTTCCATGCAAAGATGTCCCGGTTCTCACGGATGAACTCGATGAGCGCTTTCCTATTTAGGATCCAAGTTGGCACCGATCTTTGAACTTCTTGGAAGAGTCGCTGGAGTGAAGTCAACAAGCTTTGTTTCAGCGGCCGATTTAAACTTCAATGTCGGGTCATGCTCAGTAGTCGGCTTCTTTAAAGAAGTCATATCTGCCGGTCAACATTATTCGATAAAACTTCAGCTCCTCACCGCACAAACAGACTCGGCATAAGCCGCGCATCGCCTTCCTCACATTCCAAGGCTACTTTTTGACTCCCATGCATAGTGATGGTACCCTTGTGACCCGTCATCTTGAGCTACAGATAAACATAACACGCTCGCGCCATGAACTTGGCATAAGCCGGCCATCCAAACAGAGCATGATACGAGCTCCTGATTTTGACTACCTCAAACGTCAATTTCTCAGCTCTGGAATCATATTCATCTCCAAAGGCCACTTCCAGCTCAATCTTGCCAACTGGTACGCCGACTTACTGAGCACCACTCCATGAAAGATGTTGTTGGGCGTCCTCAAGTCCTTATCAGTCAACCCCATGCGTGAAAGGTCTCATAATAGAGAATATTGATGCTGCTTCCTCCGTCCATGAGTACCTTAGTGAATTTATATCCACCAACCCGAGGTGCTACCACCAAGGCCAATCGGCCGGATTATCAACCCGGAGGGGGTGATCTTCCCTGCACCATATAATGGGCTGCTCTGACCACCTCAAATAACGCGGAACCACCGGCTCAACAGAATTCACGACCCTCTTATGAACCTTCTGGTCACGTTTGCACAAATTAGTGGTAAACACATGGTATCGCCCACCGCTCACCGCTTTGGGTGGCTTTGATAACTGACTTCTTCTTTGCTGCCCCCTTGACCAGATCGTTGTTGATTGTAGCCGCTTTGACTTCCTGAAGCCGGAACTTGAACCGCCGCCTGGCCATGAAAGCCGCCGGCTCCTGAACCGCCGCCCGATCCATGATTGCCATCAAACATGTTGGAATTATTGAAAGCCTTCATGATCGCGCAATCTTTCCATAAGTGGGTGGTGGGTCGTTCTCAAGTACCGTGTCTCGGATAAGGCTCATTGAGAAGCTGCTCAAGAGATGGACCTGACCACTTGAGATCGAGGCGGTTTTCCCTTACGTCTCGATTGTTACCACATGCATTGGCATTGGCCACAAACTCTGGGTTACCCTCCGCCTTACGCTTGTTGCCTCCTTGATTTACCGGGTTATGCTGCTGACCCTTTCCATTGCCGTTCTTTTTTCCCTTCCCTGTCTTTTCCTCATCAGGCGCGGGATCCTTGGTACTATCAGAATCGGCATACTTGACTAAAGCCGCCATCAGTGTACCCATATCGTTGCAATCACGCTTAAGGCGCCCTGGTTTCTGCCTCAGCGGCTCAAAACGGCAATTCTTCTCCAACATGAGGACTGCAGAGCGGGCATCCATCTTATCGGACGAATGTATTATTTCCTTGACCCGACGCACCCAATGAGTTGTGGATTCACCCTCCTCCTGCTTACAATTGGTCAAGTCCACAATTGACATAGATTGCTTGCAAGTGTCCTTGAAGTTCGGATAAACCGGCCTTTAGCTCTGCCCATGAACTAATGGAATTGGGTGGCAAACCCTTTAACCAAGACCGGGCTGTTCCGTCTAACATCATGGTGAAGTACTTAGCCATTGCTGCATCGCTGACCTCCAGTAGCTCCATGGCCATCTCGTAACTTTTGATCCATGCTCTGGGTTGTAAGTCGGCCGTGTAATTCGGCACCTTTCGAGGTCCCTTGAAGTCCTTGGGTAGATGTACATCCCGCAGAGCCGGCACCAAACAAGGAACACCGCCGGTTCTGGTAGCCACTCCCGCTCCAATGTAAGTCGCTTGATACTGGGAGGTCTTGATATGCCGCTCACCGGCCGAGCCGCTTAGCTGAGCCGCCTCATTGCCTTCCCCGACGATTCGGTCTTGCACCGGGTTATAGCCACCCGGCTAGTTACGACGTTGGGCATTGCTTGACAAAGCTTCTGACTCCATGTGCCTGTTGTAACTCGGACTCCGGTTTTGACGAGGCGGTGCTAGCCAAGGCGGAGGAGTTGAATGAATCCTATTTCAGCTGTAAGAATAGGTCTCTTGTTGCGCCAGGGCCATCTGAATAAGATCTCTGACCCTCCGGGTCTCCACCGCTGTCGGATCATCACCATACACTGGGAGAGCCGCCAAACGCGCCGATGCTACTATCAAGTTCTCCATGGGGTTGGAGAAGTGACCCGGTGGTATTGGTACATAACGGGGCGGGGCCATACTCCCATGTGGAGGTACCATCTCTTGAAGCCGAGCCCCCAGGCTACCGGCTGGTGTGAACTGATTTGCTCCGGGCGGGTTGCTAGGGCCGGCACCGGGTGTCGCGAAAAGGTTCCGAGGGTCATAAACCGGAGGCAACCAGGATTGGGTTTTCTGATGTCTCCTCCTCATCACCTCATTGGATGCATTCAGGCTCATATTAAGCTGGAAAGCCTCGACCGAGTTGCCGCTACCACGCGTCCAAAGCCGCCCGCTCTGTAGCTAACCTGGTGTCCTCATCTGCCAAGGCCTCCTTGGCCCGGGCTATCTCCTCATGCACCTTCGCCACCTCCGCGTTATGCTCATCTTGATTTGCAAGAATAACTGTGACGGTTAATGTGGCGTTAGCTTATCCATAAGATCCATCAAGACTGAGCCGACGGCGCGACAGGCCTCTGCCCGCTGCTCTCGACCCGGACGTTATTGTTGTTGTACCCGTCGAGTTTTGACCAGGTTGAGTACCAGCCATGAAGACCCCGGCCCAGCTTGGCGGCTCATTGAAGTCTGGAGTGCTAGAGCCGTCCGAACAGCCCCCAAGCATACCCTCTTGGACTTGATATAAAGAATCTGTTGAACCGGCGGACGAATCATCATCCAAGGGGACGGTCGTCTCACCACCATCTTTAGATCCTTCAGGAAGTTCTTCTCTGTGGACGCAGCCCATGAAGGCACGCTTCATGACAGGTTGAGCTCGGGCGGGTCTCGCACGCTGAGCCGTCTCGACGAGGTCGGTGCAGTTGTCCGGCTTAGGGCCTGGCTCACCGATCTGGCCAATGAAGACATGGATTCCGCCAAAGGGGACCCGGTACCCGTACTTAATCGAGTCGGCGTCGGGGCCCCAGCCTTCGTTGTCGATGTAGATCTTGCCGCGACGACTCTTGGTCATCCGTCCCACTGCGTATCCCTTGAGCCCTTCGAAGCCGCCCTTCAAGAATTTAAATCCACCGTGCGTTGGCCCCATGGTGGGCGCCAACTGCCGTAGAATTGTCACGGCAGATGTCCTCTTGCAAGGACTTAGTCGTGGAGCCATCGCAACTAGGAATCTTAAAGGGGTTAATCGGGACAAAGAACACGATAGGTTTATACTAGTTCGGCCCCTTGCGGTGAAGGAAGGCCTACGTCTAGTTGGGTTGGTATTGCTTGATGTTTCGATGACCGGGGAGTGAGATACGCTGTGCCCGGATCTCGATGAGTTGTTTCTTGCCCCCAAGCCGCCAGCAGGTCGTCCCCTTATATACATGGGTTGACGCCCTGCGGCTTATAGAGTCCCGGCCGGCTTATAAACAGTGTCCGGCTCGGTGACTAGTTAAATCTACCTTATGATACAAGTCATGCCATTGTGGCGGTTTACTACAACGGGCCTTAAGTCGCCTGTGGGCCTTAAGCCCTTTATTGAATCGCCATCTTCACACTTGATTACAGGCTCGATCTGGCGAGTCTTCTTCGTGTAACCCGACCCCTCCTGGGCGGCTTACACAAATAGTTATATCCCCAACAGAGCTCGATGATATGTCTAAAGAATTTGAAGGTTTAAGATCCCAAATTTCGCGTCTTGAGAAGTTGACTACTGAAATATCTGATAAGCAAACTACCTTGGTTAATAAGATGGCTGATAAACCTGATTTCCATGAAAATAAAGATGAAGATCTAAATTTATTGATGTGTCCCTTATCAAATCTTTGTTTTGCAATATGAATCTTGATAATGATGAGACTGAATTTAATCCACCTTTACCTAGGAGGCGTTCTAAAAATTCGGAGTTTTTAGATCTTGATGCTAAAATTGATAAAAGTAGGATTGAAGAAAGTAAAACCCTAGATGTTGCTAAACCCACTATTTTGGATTTCAAGGAATTTAATTATGAAACTTGCTCTTTAATTGATTGTATTTCCTTGTTGCAATCCGTGCTAAATTCTCCGCATGCTTATATTCAAAATAAAGCGTTTACCAAACATATTGTTGATGCCTTGATGCAATCTTATGAGGAAAAACTTGAGTTGGAAGTCTCTATCCCTAGAAAACTTTATGATGAGTGGGAACCAACCATTAAAATTAAGATTAAGGATCATGACTTTTATGCTTTATGTGATTTGGGTGCTAGTGTTTCCACTATTCCCAAAACTTTGTGTGATTTGTTAGATTTCCGTGATTTTGACGATTGCTCTTTAAATTTGCACCTTGCGGATTCCACTATTAAGAAACCTATGGGAAGAATTAATGATGTTCTTATTGTTGCAAATAGGAATTATGTGCCCATAGATTTTATCGTTCTTGATATAGATTGCAATCCTTTATGTCCTATTATTCTTGGTAGACCTTTCCTTAGAACGATTGGTGCAATCATTGATATGAAGGAAGGGAATATTAGATTCCAATTCCCATTAAAGAAAGGCATGTAACATTTACCTAGGAATAAGATAAAATTACCATATGAATCTATTATGAGAGCCACTTATGGATTGTCTACCAAAGATGGCAATACCTAGATCTATCCCTGCTTTTATGCCTAGCTAGGGGCGTTAAACGATAGCGCTTGTTGGGAGGCAACCCAGTTTTATTTTAGTTTTTTTGTTTTTATTTCTGTTTAGGAATAAATAATCCATCTACCTTCTGTTTAGATGTGGTTTTATGTTTTAATTAGTGTTTGTGCCAAGTTAAACCTATAGGATCTTCTTGGATGATAGTTATTTGATCTTGCAGTAATTTCCAGAAACTTTCGGTTCACAAAAAGAATTGTTAAAAATCACCAGAACATGGTAAAATAGTGATTCCAATTGATGCTGATCAATAAACAAATTGCCTAGGTCTTCCTATTTTGGCTGAATTTTTGGAGTTCCAGAAGTTTGCGTTAGTTACAGATTACTACAGACTGTTCTGTTTTTGACAGATTCTATTTTTCGTGTGTGTTGTTTGCTTATTTTGATGAATCTATGGCTAGTAAAATAGTTTATAATCCATAGAGAAGTTGGAATACAGTAGGTTTAACATCAATATAAATAAAGAATGAGTTCATTACAGTACCTTGAAGTGGTCTTTTGTTTTCTTTCGCTAACGGAGCTCACGAGATTTCTGTTGAGTTTTGTGTTGTGAAGTTTTCAAGTTTTGGGTGAAATCTTTTGATGGATTATGGAACAAGGAGTGGCAAGAGCCTAAGCTTGGGGATGTCCATGGCACCCAGAAGATATTCCAAGGACACCAAAAAGTCAAAGCTTGGGGATGCCCCGGAAGGCATCCCCTCTTTCGTCCACTTCCATCGGTAACTTTACTTGGAGCTATATTTTTATTCACTACATGATATGTGTTTTGCTTGGAGCGTCTTGTATTATTTGCGTCTTTGCTTTTTAGTTTACCACAATCATCCTTGCTGTGCACACCTTTTGAGAGAGCCATACATGAATTGGAATTTGATAGAATACTCTATGTGCTTCACTTATATCTTTTGAGCTTTATAGTTTTGTTCTAGTGCTTCACTTATATCTTTTAGAGCACGGTGGTAGATTTGTTTTATAGAAACTATTGATCTCTCATGCTTCACTTAGATTATTTTGAGAGTCTTAAATAGCATGGTAATTTGCTTAATAATAATATGCTAGGTATAAAAAATAGCAACAACTTTCTTATGAGTGTGTTGAATACTAAGAAAAGTTTGATGCTTGATAACTGTTTTGAGATATGGAGGTGATAATATCAAAGTCGTGCTAGTTGAGTAGTTGTGAATTAGAGAAATGCTTGTGTTGAAGTTTGCAAGTCCCGTAGCATGCACGTATGGTAAACGTTGTGTAACAAATTTGAAACATGAGGTGTTATTTGATTGTCCTCCTTATGAGTGGCGGTCGGGGACGAGCGATAGTCTTTTCCTACCAATCTATCCCCCTAGGAGCATGCGCGTAGTGCTTTGGTTTTTGATGGCTTGTAGATTTTTGCAATAAGTATGTGAGCTCTTTATGACTAATGTTGAGTCCATGGATTATACGCACTCACCCTCCCATCATTGCAAGCCTCTTTGGTACCGTGCATTGCCCTTTCTCACATTGAGAGTTGGTGCAAACTTTGCCGGTGCATCCAAACCCCGTGATATGATACGCTCTTTCACACATAAACCTCCTTATATCCTCCTCAAAACAGCCACCATACCTACCTATTATGGTATTTCCATAGCCATTCCGAGATATATTGCCATGCAACTTTCCACCATACCGTTCTTCATGACACATTCATCATTGTCATATTGCTTAGCATGATCATGTAGTTGGCATAGTATTTGTGGCAAAGCCTCCGTTCATAATTCTTTCATACATGTCACTCTTGATTCATTGCATATCCGATTACACCACGGAGGCATTCATATAGAGTCATACTTTGTTCTAGTATCGAGTTGTAATCATTGAGTTGTAAATAAATAGAAGTGTGATGATCATCATTTTCTAGAGCATTGTCCCAAAAAAAGGACAAAAGAAAAAAAAGGAAGGCCAAAAAAAGATAAATAAAAAGGGGCAATGTTACTATCTTTTTTTCCACACTTGTGCTTTAAAGTAGCACCATGTGCTTCATATAGCGAGTCTCATATATTGTGCTTCAAAGTAGCACCATCTTTTTCATATAGAGAGTTTCATATTGTGTCACTTTCATATAATAGTGGGATTTTTTCATTATAGAACTTGGCTTGTATATTCCAACGATGGGCTTCCTCAAACGCCCTAGGTCTTTGTGAGCAAGCAAGTTGGATGCACACCCACTTAGTTTCTTTTGTTGAACTTTCATACATTTATAGCTCTAGTGCATCCGTTGCATGGCAATCCCTACTCCTTGCATTAACATCAATTGATGGGCATCTCCATAGCCCGTTGATTAGCCTCGTTTATATAAGACCTTCTCCTTTTTTGTCTTCTCCACATAACCCCCATCATCATATTCTATTCCACCCATAGTGCTATGTCCATGGCTCACGCTCATATATTGCGTGAAAGTTTATAGGTTTGAGATTACTAAAGTATGAAACAATTGCTTGGATTTTCATCGGGGTTGTGCATGATGAGAGCATTCTTGTGTGACAAAAATGGAGCATGACTAAACTATATGATTTTGTACGGATGAACTTTCTTTGGCCATGTTATTTTGAGAAGACATAATTTCTTAGTTAGTATGCTTGAAGTATTATTATTTTTATGTCAATATGAACTTTTGTCTTGAATCTTTCGAATCTGAATATTCATACCACAATTAAGAAGAGTTACATTGAAATTATGCCAAGTAGCACACTCCGCATAAAAAATTCTCTTTTTATCATTTGCCTACTCGAGGACGAGCAGGAATTAAGCTTGGGGATGCCTGATACGTCTCCAACGTATCAATAATTTTTGATTGCTCCATGCTATATTATCTACTGTTTTGGACCATATTGGGCTTTATTTTCCACTTTTATATTACTTTTGGGACTAACCAATTAACCGGAGGCCCAGCCCAGATTTCTTTGTTTTGCCTATTTCAGTATTTCAAAGAAACGGAATATCAAACGGAGTCCAAACGGAATGAAATCTTCGGGAACGTGATTTTCTCATCACATAAGATCCAGGAGACTTGGACCCTCGGTCAAGAAAGGAGGGAGGCGGCCACGAGGGTGGAGGGCGCCCCCCCTAGGGCGCGCCCCCTACATCGTGCCCCCCCCGAAGCTCCACCGACATACTCCTTCTTCCTATATATACCTACGTACCCCCAACAGATCAGATACGGAGCCAAAAACATAATTCCACCGCCGCAACTTTCTGTATCCACGAGATCCCATCTTGGGGTCTGTTCCGGAGTTCATGGGAAGGAATCCACCATGGAGGGCTTCTACATCATCATCATAGCCTCTCCGATGAAGTGTGAGTAGTTTACTTCAGACCTTCGGGTCCATAGTTAGTAGCTAGATGGCTTCTTCTCTCTTTTGGATCTCAATACAATGTTCTCCCCTCTCTCGTGGAGATCTATTTGATGTAATCTTCTTTTTTGCGGTGTGTTTGTTGAGAACGATGAATTGTGGATTTATGATCAAGATTATCTATGAGCAATATTTGAATCTTCTCTGAATTCTTTTATGTATGATTGGTTATCTTTGCAAGTCTCTTGAATTATCCGCTTGGTTTGGCCAACTAGATTGGTAGTTCTTGCAATAGGAGAAGTGCTTAGCTTTGGGTTCAATCTTGCGTTGTCCTTTCCCAAAGGATGAGGGGCAGCAAGGCACGTATTGTATTGTTGCCATCGAGGATAACAAGATGTTTTTTTTTATCATATTGCATGAATTTATTCCTCTACATCATGTCATCTTGCTTAAGGCGTTACTCTGTTTTCATTAACTTAATAATCTAGATGCATGCTGGATAGCGGTCGATGAGTGGAGTAATAGTAGTAGATGCAGGCAGGAGTCGGTCTACTTGTCTCGGACGTGATGCCTATATACATGATCATACCTAGATACTCTCATAACTATGCTCAATTAATTGCTCAACAGTAATTCGTTCTCCCATCGTAAAATACTTATGCTCTTGAGAGAAGCCACTAGTGAAATCTATGGCCCCCGGGTCTATTCTCATCATATTAATCTTCCATCACTTTATTATTGCTTCGCTTTTTACTTTGCCTTTTATTTTACTTTGCATCTTTATACCAAAATACCAAAAATATTATCTATCATCTCTGTCAGATCTCACTCTCGTAAGTGACCATGAAGGGATTGACAACCCCTATTCGTGTTGGTTGCGAGGAGTTATTTGCTTTGTGTAGGTACGAGGGACTTGCGCGTGGCCTCCTACTGGATTGATACCTTGGTTCTCAAAAACTGAGGGAAATACTTACGCTACTCTGCTGCATCATCTTCTCCTCTTCGGAGAAAACCAACGCAAGCTCAAGATGTAGCAGGGTGACACGGAACTAGCTCCAATTCATCAATGTAATGTAGGCATGTATTCCGAATATAGTCATACGTGCTTATGGAAAAGAACTTGCATGACATCTTTTGTCCTACCCTCCCGTGGCAGCGGGGTCCTAACGAAAACTAAGGGATATTAAGGCCTCCTTTTAATAGAGTACCGGAACAAAGCATTAACACATAGTGAATACATGAACTTCTCAAACTATGGTCATCACCGGGAGTGGTCCCGATTATTGTCACTTTGGGGTTGCCGGATCATAACACATAGTAGGTGACTATAGACTTGCAAGATAGGATCAAGAACTCACATATATTCATGAAAACATAATAGGTTGAGATCTGAAATCATGGCACTCGGGCCCTAATGACAAGCATTGAGCATAGCAAAGTCATAGCAACATCAATCTCAGAACATAGTGGATACTAGGGATCAAACACTAACAAAACTAACTCGATTACATGATAGATCTCATCCAACCCATCACCGTCCAGCAAGCCTACGATGGAATTACTCATGCACGACGGTGAGCATCATGAAATTGGTGATGGAGGATGGTTGATGATGACGATGGCGACGGATTCCCCTCTCCGGAGCCCCGAACGGACTCCAGATCAGCCCTCCCGAGAGGTTTTAGGGCTTGGCGGCGGCTCCGTATCGTAAAATGCGACGAGTCCTTCTCCCTGGTTTTTTTCTCCCTGTCGGTGTCAAAACCGGTGGATCTCGGGTAGGGGGTCCCAAACTGTGCGTCTAAGGCGGATGGTAACAGGAGGCAAGGGACACGATGTTTACCCAGGTTCGGGCCCTCTCTATGGAGGTAATACCCTACTTCCTGCTTGATTGATCTTGATGAATATGAGTATTCCAAGAGTTGATCTACCATGAGATCGTAGAGGCTAAACCCTATAAGCTAGCCTATGGTATGATTGTTGTTGTCCTATGGACTAAACCCTCCGGTTTATATAGACACCGGAGGGGGCTAGGGTTACACAGAGTCGGTTACAATGTATGAGATCTACATATCCGTATCGCCAAGCTTGCCTTCCACGCCAAGAGAGTCCCATCCGGACACGAGACGAAGTCTTCAATCTTGTATCTTCATAGTCCAACAGTCCGGCTAAAGGATATAGTCCGGCTGTCCGGATACCCCCTAATCCAGGACTCCCTCAGTAGCCCCTGAACCAGGCTTCAATGATGATGAGTCCGGCGCGCAGATTGTTTTCGGCATTGCAAGGCGGGGTTCCTCCTTTGAATACTCCATAGAAGATATTGAACACAAGGATAGTGTCCGGCTCTACAAAACAAGTTCCACATTCCACCGTAGAGAGAATAATATTCATAAATCCGACCTGCTGACGTATTTGATACCATGACATCATGCCATGGCCCGGTTATTATCGAACCGTGTTTTTCAACCAGCCTTGGCGCATATCGCGAGGCGGTTTCCTTGGCACGTCTTGTCGAAGCAGAGATCGTGTCCCCTTATCACGGGATTCTCATCAATATGGGCGTGGGTAACCCAATCATGCCCGTTGGTATGACTCCTCGATTATAGGAAAGTCCCAAACGGTCACGAGGAGGATGCCTGGTATTCACCCTCTTTATAAAGAGACCAAGGCCTATCCTTTTTTATTCCTCGAACTCAATCGAATCCCTCCCCCGCCTCGAGTTCCAACAGCCAAAGCTCAGGCCAGGCGCTTCGGACCTTCAACCATGTCCGGATCCAACCTTCAAGGTCGGTGGATGCCCTCCTCCGTCACGGAGGAAGACGTCAGAAAGTTAAGAGAGGCCAGGTTCTTGACCGGCGAGATTATGCACATGCCTGCTCAAGGGCAGGTCATACCTACTCCCAAACCCGGCGAGAGCGTAGTATTCATATCTCACTTCCTTCGAGGGCTAGGCCTGGCTCTGGATCCCTTCGTGAGGGGGCTCATGTTCTATTACGGGCTGGACTTCCATGATTTAGCTCTAGATTCTATTCTCCACATTTCGTCTTTTATCGTCGTGTGCGAAGCTTTTCTCCGCATCACCCCTCACTTCGGCCTGTGGCTCAAGACCTTCCAAGTGGAGCCGAAGACGATCGAGGGAAGGTATGCAGAATGCGGAGGTGCTGTAATAAGCAAAAGCGCTGATGCCCCATGGCCCGAGGGTTCTTTCCAGGAGGTGTCCAGCTTATGGCAACAAGAATGGTTTTATGTCACAGCTCCTCGGGGTACCAAATGGGTGGCCCCACCTGCCTTTCGCTCTGGTCACCCTCCACGACTAACGTCATGGATCAACAAGGGGCTAGACTGGGGGCGAGTGAAGGACGTGCCCATACTGCAGGGCCATATCTGAGATCTCCTCGAAAGAGATATTGGTCTGGTCACAGTAACGCAAGTAATGTTACTTCGCCGAATCCTGCCCTGTAAACGTCGTCCCCTCCGTCTGTGGGAATTCAATCCAGAGGGACCGTGAGCTATTCAGCACTTCCTCTGCATGACGCCCGAGGAGATGTACAAATTGTACTTCGGACCGCAAGCAATGTGTCCGTATTCCATCGAGGACGCGGGTCTGAGCTGCAATCGTCCAGATACCCAAGTAAGTTGCCCTATGGCCGAACACGTTGTATTTCTATTCATCACGACATCATTCTGAAACGTCGCTCTTTGACTAGGACTAGATAGCAAAGGCGAAGATGATCAGGTGTCCGGCCCCCCTCCCCGAGGTCTCACCGGATCTGGTACTAGTCCGGATGTTGGAGCTTGTGCCCTACCAAGCGCCCTCAGGGGAGGATAAAGGTGGAAAGAAAGAGGCTGACGCCTCCGCGAAGGCGGATAACCAGGGAGAAGAAGCCAAAGCTCCCTCTCGCCAAGGAAGGAAAAGGACCGCCTCTGAAGGCCCGGAGACAATAGTCTCTAAATGGGGGAAGAAATCTTCACCAGAGGGTCCTGGCCTGTGGATACCCCGCCGTCTGATTGCCTACAAGGGGATCAGCCCTCCATCAAGCTGTAAGTAAAAGAAAGAGTTTAATAGTAAAAAACATCCTACTTTACTTCTGAGTAAAATAACCGAAACATCCGTCTTGTAGTCCGGATCGTGGCCCTTCTCGGCAGAGTTCGTCTTCGGAGGATCTTCCTCCGGAGATGATGGAGAGCGAAACGCCTCCCCACGCCATCCTGCCTTACGAGGCGGGCGACCCCGAGGTGTCGTCTTGGAGGGCTTCTCTCAATCCGGCAAGGCCAGAGAGTGATTCTTTGGCCACCTGAAGTCCTCGATGTCCGGCTCTTGAAGAGAGCAACCGGAAGGTCCGGCCTCCGCTGTCATGCGGTCGGACGCCTTCAAGGATCTGCTAGAGCAGCGGCTATCTCGAGCGCACCATGCGCTAATGGGCGCGGTGGTTGAGAGGGTTTCATCCGCAGAAAGCGGGTTGCATGAAGCCTTATGAGTCTGCTGAAAGGTTTTGAGGTACGTGAAGTGACGTGTATTTTTTACAGTACGCACATGTTTTAAATGTGCCCTGTGCAGATAGTAGCCCCTGAGACTCTGGTTGCCGTCGGAAACGGCGGTAAACAGAGGATCATATATAGTCGCAGGTAATAATCCAGCCGTCTTCATATGCAGGTGGCAGGAGGTCCGGTGGCTAGCCGGACTTGTGAGGTTGCCGAGCTAACGCGGCAACTTGATGTGGCAGATGCCGACATCGTGCTTGTCAACAAGCGGCTTGACGAGGAGCATGGGTATGTAATTTCTCCAGATTTCAACATATGGTAAGAGGAGCGTAATGCCAGTATCT
This sequence comes from Aegilops bicornis, assembly GCA_021605145.1. Taxonomy (NCBI): domain Eukaryota; kingdom Viridiplantae; phylum Streptophyta; class Magnoliopsida; order Poales; family Poaceae; genus Aegilops; species Aegilops bicornis. The sequence continues at coordinate 728,998,390 of CM038670.1, read as the reverse complement.
TGAACATGTTGTGAAATGCAGATGGAGCTGCGGCAGTGGAGACCCTTCGGGCAGAACTTGCCTGAGCCAAAAAGCAAGCAAGGAATAGTGATGCGGCTGCTCTAAAGGCGGCTGAAGATCTGAGGGCCGAACAAGCTGCCCATTGCCAAAGTAAGGAGAAGATGGCTGTCGGTGTCAAAACCGGCGGATCTTGGGTAGGGGGTCCCTAACTGTGCGTCTAGGTGGATGGTAACAGGAGGCAAGGGACGCGATGTTTTTACCCAGGTTTGGGCCCTCTCGATGGAGGTAAAACCCTACTCCTGCTTGATTAATATTGATGATATGGGTAGTACAAGAGTAGATCTACCACGAGATCAGGGAGGCTAATCCCTAGAAGCTAGCCTATGGTATGATTGTTGTTCGTCCTCTGGACTAAAACCCTCCGGTTTATATAGACACCAAGAGGGTTACGGTTACGTAGTCGGTTACAATGGTAGGAGATCTACATATCCGTATCGCCAAGCTTGCCTTCCACGCCAAGGGAAGTCCCATCCAGACACGGGACGAAGTCTTCAATCTTGTATCTTCAAAGTCCAGGAGTCCGGCCAAAGGCTATAGTCCGGCTATCCGGACACCCCCTAATCCAGGACTCCCTCAGTAGCCCTTGAACCAGGCTTTAAAGACGACGAGTCCGGCGCGCATATTGTCTTCGGCATTGCAAGGCGGGTTCCTCCTCCGAATACTTCATAGAAGATTTTGAACACAAGGATAGTGTCCGGCTCTGCAAAATAAGTTCCACATACCACCATAGAGAGAATAATATTTACACAAGTTCAATCTGCTGACGTATTCCGCAGCGTGACATCACACCACAGCCAAGCCTTTATTCGAATCATTTTTACTGTCCCACCTCAGCGCGTTTAGCGAGGCGGTTTCCTTGGCACGTCTTGTCAAAGCAGAGATCGTGTCCCCTAATTCCGGGATTCTCATCAATACGGGCATGGGTAACCCAACTGTGCCCGTTGGCACGCCTCCTCTATCGAAGGCGAGTCCCGAACAGTCACGGGGAGGGCTCCTGGTATTCAACCTCTTTATAAAGAGACCAAGGCCCCGCTCCTTTTTCTCAATCTCCATCGAATTCGCCCCTCGATTCGAGTTCCAACACCCAAAGCTCAAGGTTCAGGCGCTTCGGACCTTTGATGATGTCCGGCTTCGACCTCCAAGGCCGGTGGATGCCTTCCTCCGTCACGGAAGAAGACGTCCTAAAGCTAAGAGATGCCAGGTATCTAACCGGCGAAATCTCGCATAGGCTGCCTGCTCAAGGGCAGATTATTCCCACTCCCAAGCCCGGTGAAAGCGTGGTGTTCGCGTCTCACTTCCTTCGGGGGCTAAGTTTCCTGACGGACCCCTTCGTGAGGGGGCTCATGTTTTATTACGAGCTGGAATTTCATGACTTGGATCCGGAGTCCATCCTCCACATCTCATCATTCATCGTCATGTGTGAAGCCTTCCTCCGCATTACCCCTCACTTCGGATTGTGGCTCAAGACCTTCAAGGTGGAGCCGAAGATGATCAAGGGGCAACAAGCAGAGTGCGGAGAGGCTGTTATAAGAAAGAATGATGACGCTCCATGGCCCGAGGGCTCTTTTCAAGAGGAGCTCAGTCTATGGCAACAAGAGTGGTTTTATATCACAGCTCCCAGGGGCACCAAATGGGTGGCGCCACCTGTCTTTCGCTCGGGTCCTCCACCACAGCTGGCGTCGTGGGTCAATAAAGGGCTTGACTGGGGGCCGTCCAAGGACGTGCCCTTGTTGCAGGGCCGTATTCGAGACCTCCTAGAGAGAGATCAATCTGGTAGTAAGCGCAGGTTATGCTGATTAAATCGCATCCTGCCCTCAAACGCCGCCCCTCACTTTGTGGAAGTTAAATCCGGAGGGACCACGAGCTCTCCAACATTTTATGGGCGCAACGCCCGTGGAGATGTACAAACTGTTCTTCGGATCACAAGCAATGTGTCCGGACTTGACCGAGGATGCAGGTCTGAGCTGCAATCGCCCGGATGCTCAAGTAAGTAGTCCCGTACCCGGACATGCTATCCGTATATGTATCATAAACTTGCCCTTAAAAGAGTTGTCCCCTAAAAAGGAGTGGATAGCGAAAGCAAAACTGATCAGGTGTCCGGCCCCCCTCCCTGAGACCACGTCGGATCCCGTGTTAACCAAGATGCTGGAGGCTGCGCCTTTAGAAGAAGGCGAAGGGGGGAACAAGGAAGCTACTGCCTCCGCGAAGGAGGTTATCAAGAAAGGAGGGATTGAGAATCCCTCCATCCAAGGGGAGAAGAGGACCGCCTGTGAAGATCCGGAGACCAAGGCCTCAAAGCGCGGGAAGAAATCTTCGCCAGAGGGTCCTGCGCCGGAAGATGCCCCGGCCGCATTATTTCCCCAAGGAGATCAGCCCTCCAGCGAGCCGTAAGTAGAGAGGGGAGTTTTTTTTCTAAAATAAGAGACATCCCTGTTTTATCTCTCAAGATGACTGAAATTTTACCTTGTAGTTCGGATCTCAGCCCTTCTCAGCAGAGCTCGTCTTCGGGGGATCTTCGTCCGGAGATGATGGAGAGCGGAACGCCTACCCCTGCCGTACCGCCTAGCGAGGCGGACGATCCTGATGTGTCGCTATGAGGGTTTCCCGAATCCGCAGGGGTGGAGGGCGGTCGTGGGGCCCCCAGCCCTCCGTGTCCGGCCTTCAAAAAGGCCATCGACGAGTCCGACACCTCCCGGTGCACGGTCCAGGAGTTGAAGGGTCTTTCGAGGCGAGTGTCTATCTCGAGAGGATCACCGTGCATTGATGGGTACGGTGATTGAAAAGATTTCGTCCATGAAAGCGGGTTGTACGAGGCCGCCGTAAGTTTATCGACAGGTTTTGAGGTACGTGCGATGATGTACCTTTGACGGTTCCGCATATATAAGATGCGTCCCTGTAGATAGTAGCCCCCGAGACTCGGTGCGTTTGTCAAAAATGACAGCGCGTCGAGGATCATAATCCCAGGTTATAATATGTCGCCCTTCATATGTAGGTGGCGGAGCGTCCGGTGGCTAGCCGGACTGATGATTTTGCCGAACTAAAGCGGCAACTTGATGTGGCGGATGCCGACATCGCGCTTGTCAATAATTGGCTTGATGAGTCACAAGGTATGCGGTTTCTCTGCGGACACCTGGTAAGGGAGCTTGATGCCCGTGCCTTACAACATGTATGCTTGATGCAGATGGTGCCGCTGCCATGGAGAACCTTCGGGCGGAGCTTGCCCGATCCAAGGAGCAGGCCGAAAAAGTGATGCGGTTGCCTTAAAGGCAGCCAAGAGCTAAAAGCGAACAGTCGCTCACCGCCAAGCAGAAAGGAAATGGCCGAAATGGCCGTGAAGTTGAAGAATGCTACCGACCGCTATGAGCTTCTTGAAAAGAAGGTCGAGCGGAGCAAGAGGACTGAAGAAGGCCACCACCAAGGCCAAGGATGCTCGCCTGTGATGAGAGCTATGAAGGAGGAGCTACGTCGGGCCGAGATATCGCGTCGGAAAGCCTTTTTCGCTGCGGAGGAAGTTCACGGATCCTAAATATGCTCCGCTTGGACCGGCTGTGGAGTAGTGAGGATGCTTATCTCGACTTGGCGGCGAGTGCGCGGACGCCGAACACTTCGGAGATCAAAAGGATCATGAGATGGAAGAGCTTTTTTGGTCGCAGTTCCGTAGTCCAGAGCGTCCACTTCCATTAACTGATCGTTAGGCCGAATGGGAGGAGCTGAATAGGTTGTCTGGACTTGCCATGAAGAATGTGGTGACTCATTTGTGGCCGAAAAGGCCCGAGCCGAAGAGTTATTTTGGCTTGGTGCAGCAGTTCCTTGGTGCGGTGCCGCATATCAAAGCAATGAGGCGGTCAACACGCATAGAGGGTGCGCGGATGGCTCTTCCCCGTGTCAAGACATACTGGGCGGAGATGAAGGCCACTGATGTTGCAACCCAAGATTGGAACGGAAGCCGAGTACCTGTCGAGCACTATTTTCAGGAAGTTCTGCAGGGCGCTCGTTTAATAGAGACGCAGTGCTCGAAGGATATTATGTTCGAATAACATGTATTATTGTGAAACAATGTTTCGATGGAATATAAAAAGCTTTTTTATACTTGTGCCTTCAAGAATTAAAAATACCTCATGTGCGGCCGTTAATGTATATGTGTATATAACCTGAAAGATGGCAGTCTTTGGCTTCAGCCCCCATGCATATAATGCGGGGGTGTTTGCAGACAACGATTTTTACACTTGATCCAACGTCTTGGTCCTACAAAGGAGGTGATAGCGCAGCAAACTAGGCAACCGGACTATAATGCTTTATCACTTTCACTTAGCCATAGGAGTTTGACAGTGGGGCTACTATATAGCCCCTAGGGGCACCGCTACCACCCGAATTGGCGCCAGATGTGCCTGGCCGAAGCGGCCCTTCGTCAATGCGGAGGAATTCTAAAGATTCCAGCGGGTCATCGAGTGGTTGACCAGTCTCACGCTGTATCATGACAGCCGGTTTCGGCTTTCTCTCGAGGTGCTCCCCGGCCGAACCGGGGCACAATCGCAGATAGTTCTCCGGTGCCGCATTAGCCGATAGAGCGGAACGTAAGGCAGCAAAACACAGGAGCCGGGCAAACCCAACATTTGACCAAATACATGATTCGGAGCTGATGCATATAAGGCCTAACTCGAGACGCCGAACACTCCGTAAGGTATTCGGTCTTTATGAAAACGGGTCGAACAATCGCCCTTGGTAAAAAGCCCCTGGTGTCCAGGTACGCGCGAAATTCTGACGTTGCCTATGCCAAAACGCCAGCCTCCTCCTCGTTTATAGCAAGGAACCGGGGGATGTGTATCAACAAGAGACAGTGAAAAAGGTTTACGCAGGGTCTTAATCTGAAAAGAATCCTTGCAACGGGTCCCTACTGCACGTCTGCGCTGTGTCTCTGTTGTGCCGTATCTCTCGACGGGTGTAGCACGGTGTTCATCTCAGAAAAGAGAGGAACTTAGTTGAAAAAGATCGTGCGAAAATGTACGTTATATTAAATAAACAAAGTACAATTCAAAAAATGAACAAAATTGAGCTTTATTGTCTCTTGTTGTGGATGCGCGGAGCCCCTTGTACGGGGGTATGCGTCTAGTGAGCCCTTGTATGTTTATGCCGGACTCGTCCAACCGTGTCCGGGGTCTGGACGACCTGTCTAAGTGCTTGTATTGGTGAAGCCGGTTTATTGTGGGGCTATCAAGGCATCCACACAATTTTCCGGATTCGAGGAACCCTCGATGTTTCCCTTTAATGAGATGATGCCGCGTGGACCGGGCATTTTAAGTGTAAGAGATGCATAATGCAGTATTGCGTTAAAGCGGGCGAAAGCTTCGCGTCCCAATAGTGCTTGATAGCTAGTTGTAAATGGGGTGAGGTGGAAGGTTAACTTTTCACGGCGGAAGTTGTCAGGTGAGCCGAACACAACTTCTAGCAGTAGAGAGCCCGTAAGATGGGCATATGGGCCTGGCATTACCCCTTGAAAGGAATTGTTGCTACGGCGAAATTTGGTTGGGTCTATCCCCATTTTGCGGATTGTGTCCTGGTATAGCAAGTTTAGATCACTGCTGCCGTCCATTAAGACTTGTGAAAATTGGAGTCCGCCAATTATCGAATCTAATATCAAGGCAGTCCAACCTGCGTTCCGCATACTTCTAGAGTAATCCCGATGGTCGAAGGTGATTGGTTTTAACAACCAGTGGCGGGACTTCTCCGGGATAGGCCGTATGGCACGTACCTCTATGGGCGCCGCTCTATTTTTCCCTTTTATCACGTGAAGTGAGTTCACTGTTTTGATTTCGTGTGGGAAATTCTTTTGTTTTCCGGTGCTCTGCTTTTGGGTTTCATCATCGTCCTCGCTTGGTGTGTCGAGCCCCTTGTGTTCGGCGTTGATTTTGCCGGACTGCTTGAAGACCCAACAATCTCTGTGGGTGTGGTTTGCAGGCTTCACAGAGTACTGTGGATTTGGCATATCTTGTCCAAGATTTTGTTTAAGTTAGATAGCTCGTCCTGTTATCCTTAAGGGGCAGCTTTTTATGATTCTCGCCGAGAGCTTTTGAATCCGGCGTTGACTGCCGTGCTCTTCGGCTGTTTACTTTGGTCCGACGCTGGTCCTTGCTGCGCCGTGGTTTCCGCTTCCATCCCCGACTTCGATGTACTTGGGTCGCTGGTGCTGCATCTTGCTAGCCAGCTATCCTCTCCTGCGCAAAAGCGGGTCATGAGGCTTGTTAATGCGGCCATTGTTCTTGGCTTTTCTTGGCCGAGGTGTCTGGCGAGCCATTCGTCTTGGACGTTGTGTTTGAAAGCTGCTAAGGCTTCGGCGTCTGGACAGTCGACTATTTGGTTCTTTTTTGTAAGGAATTTCTTCCAAAATTTCCGGGCTGACTCTCCGGGTTGTTGAGATATGTGACTTAAATCGCTTCAAGATCCGGAGGTCGGACATAGGTCCCTTGAAAATTTGCTCAAAGGCATCCTCGAGCTCCTCCCAACTTCCAATGGTGTTTTCGGAAGGCTTTTAAGCCAATGCCGGGCTGGCCCTTTGAGCTTGAGGGGTAAGTATTTTATGGCGTGGAGATCATCTCCTCGGCCATGTGTATATGGAGGATGTAATCCTCAATCCGCACTCTGTGGTCTCATTGTTCCGTCAGATGCCTCTATGTTTACGGGCTTGAACTCACCGAAATTCATGATCCGGCACCTCATCGGTGAAACATAGTGTGCGGCACCCCTATATCTAGGTGTACCGTGATGTTCGGATACTTGATGTGTTGCATTGCTTACTGGAGCTTGCTTTCTTGGCCCGTAGATAGATCTAACTGGGCCATCTTTTTGATGCGAATCCTAGTGCGAATCGCGTGCCGGCTTGTGTGCGGCGCCGTTTGCCGCTCTCTATTTGCCATGGGGTCGTCCATCTGACCAGGTGGCCTCTTTGTTTTTTGATTGCGGGGGCTCTACGGCCTCCTCATCAAATTCAGGTAGTAGTTTTCGCTTGGGGTAGCTCTTCGTTCGGCGACTGTCGCCGTACTTGTCTGCGGTGTTGAGTACTTTGCTCCATCTAATTCTAGGTGCATCTTCTGCTGTTTTGAGCTTCCGCTTCTACTTTTCAGGCTACGCGCAGTGGCGACGAGCCTTTTGTGGAGGTTCTTCTGTTCCAGCAACTTGTCCGGCGTGAGATCGTCCGGACTGTTATCTTCGCCGGGGACGGGTTGTTTATCCAGATTGTCCTGATCGGACGGTTGCTCGATAGCATGTTCGTCGTCCACCGGTTCACCCTGCCCTATGGATGGGTCTATATGGCTGTTGTTTTGTCGAGGCGGGACTTTGAGCGGCGCTTACGTCACCGTTTTGACTGCTTTTCGAGGGAATGATCCTTCATAGCATCCCGTTGTTCCTCATCGTCACTTCCTTTAGGTGTGGCCACCATGTATACATCGTGAGATGAGGTGGTTCTCCAGTGCCCTGTAGGCGCTGGTTCATGTTCCTCCCCTACATCGTCGTCCATACCGTCGTTGTCTTCGGAGTCGAAGTCGAGCATGTCGGTTAAATCATCGGCAGGCTATGAAGTGGGTGGTGGGTGGGCTTTGAATTTCTTCGCCGTCAGCATCCCAACCTTCCCGACCATGATCCGCCAGGCTCTCGATAAAGAGAGAGACTTTAGTGAATTCAGGATGTCGCCAAAGGGCGAGTCTTTGAAAGATGTCCGCGGCAGTGAATTCCATGATCGGGCGCCAATCGGATTCGATTAGCGGGGCGCGAAGGCTCGGAGTCCGGAGAGGAGTCCGCACCTTGGAGTTACGAAGCCAGAAGGACGGGTAAATGTACGGCTCAATCGACGTAGAGATCGCAGCCCCGAGGCGGTGTCCAACCACCCGTCCTCGATCGGCGCAGTCGGCTCCGAGCTGAAAGTCAGAGCGGACACTGGTGCGGCCTCCAGGACACTGTTCGGCGGCAGAGCTCGATCATGCCCCTCGTGATAGTGCGGCGTGCTTGGCTGTGGCTTGAACCCGTCAAGATCAAGTCTCCGCAGACGTCGGCCGTAGTTCAAACTTCCAAATCTGACACGTGGCTGTGGGCGTAGCTTTCAATCTGCTCCAAATGGCCAAAACGAATTGGCCCGCAGTAAAGCCGCCCGAATCTGAAGATCTGTCCGGAGAAAAGTCTCACCCCGAGCGCATCGTTGTTGATGATCGGAGGAGCCATCGGGCCTAAAGATGACGGCATACGTAGGAACTCTCAATGAAAGCACCAATGTCAGTGTCAAAACCGGCATATCTCGGGTAGGGGGTCCCAAACTGTGCGTCTAGGCGGATGGTAACAGGAGGCAAGGGACACGATGTTTTTAGCCAGGTTCGGGCCCTCTCGATGGAGGTAAAACCCTACTCCTGCTTGATTAATATTGATGATATGGGTAGTACAAGAGTAGATCTACCACGAGATCAGAGAGGCTAAACCCTAGAAGCTAGCCTATGGTATGATTGTTGTTCGTCCTCTGGGACTAAAACTCTCCGGTTTATATAGACACCAAGAGGGTTAGGGTTACACGGAGTCGGTTACAATGGTAGGAGATCTACATATCCGTATCGCCAAGCTTGCCTTCCACGCCAAGGAAAGTCCCATCCGGACACGGGACGAAGTCTTCAATCTTGTATCTTCAAAGTCCAGGAGTCCGGCTATCCGGACACCCCCTAATCCAGGACTCCCTCAATGGCCAAGATGGCCGTTGAGTTAAGTGATGCCGCCGACCGATACCGGCTTCTTGAGAAGGAAAGCCAAGCGAGGGCTACGGAGCTGGAGAAGGCCATGGTAGCAGCCAAGGAATCCCGTTCTACAATTAGAGCGATGAAGGAGGAGCTGCGTCACGCCGGGGATATCGTGGCTGGGAAGCCCTTTATGCTGCGGATGAAGTTCGTAGATCCTAAGTATGCTCCTCTAGACCAGTTGTGGAGTTCTGCAGATGCCTATCTGGATTTGGCAGCGAGTGCTGCTGATGCAGCCGAGTTCTTCAAAGATCAAAGAGATCGCGAAGTGGAGGAGGTGTTCTGGTCGCAATTTAATGGTCCAGCGTGTCCGTTTCCTCTGAATGAGCGGATGGCCGAATGGGCCGAGCTCCATAGGTTGTCCGGACTCGCCATGAGGTCTGTTGTGGATCACCTGTGGCCGGCAGAGCCAAGGCCGAACATTTACTTCAGTTTGGTGCAGCAGTTCCTTGGTGTTGTGCCGCGCATCGACGCTATTAAGAGGTCGGCGTGCATCGAGGGTGCGCGGATGGCGCTTGCCCGTGTCAAAATGCACTGGGCGGAGATGGAAGCCACCGCAATTGCAGCCCCTAGTTCAGCAATTAGCCGAGTAGCTGCCGAGCACTATTTTGATGAGGTCCTTGAAGGCGCTCGTTCAATAGAAGCGTAGTGCTCGAAGAATATTATGTTCGAATGACATGTATTCCCATTGAAAAACAATGTTTTACTAAATTATATAAAGGCTATTTTTATACTTTTGCCTAAAAGTGTTATGATGCCTCATGTGCGGCCGTTTATGTATATGTGTATATAACCTGAAAGTTTGCAGTCGTCGGCTTCAGCCCCCACGCATATAATGCGGGGGTGTTCGCAGAAGACGCGTGTTCACACTTGATCCAACGTCTTGGTCCATTAAGGAGGTGATAGCGCATCGAACTAGGCAATTGGACTATAATTCTTTAACACTTTCACTTAGCCATAGGAGTTTGACAGTGGGGCTACTATATAGCCCCTGGTGGCTCCGTGCTCATCCGGATACGGGGCGCGGTCATGCCTAGCCGGGAAACGGCCCTTCGTTAATGCGGAGGAATCCCGAAGATTCCGATGAGTCATCGAGTGGTTGACCAGTCTCTCGCTTTATCATGACACCGGTTTTGGCTTTCTCTCGAGGTGCTCGTCCGGCTAGCTGAGCACGGTCGCGATACTTCTCCTGGTGCCACCTTAGCCGATAGAGCGGAACGTAAGGTAGCAAAACACAGGAGCCGGGAAAACCCAACATTTAACCAAAGACATGATTCGGAGCTGATGCATATAAGGCCTAACTCGCGACACCGAACACTCCCTAAGGTGTTCGGTCTTTGAAACATATACTGGGCTTAGGTGATGCCCTTGGATAATGAACCCATATTGTTCAGGTACGAGCAATATTCTGACGTGGCCACATGCCAAGACGTCAGCATCCTTCTCAGTTGTATTAAGAATCCGGAGGATGTGAACAACAAAAGACAGTAAAAAAGGTTTACGCAGGGTCCTAATCTAAAGAGAAACCTTTATGCGGGTCCTCGCCGCACGTCTGCGCTTTGTGTCTCTATTGTGCCATATCCTGGACGGGTGTAGCACGATCATCATCTGTAAAAGAGAGGTGCTTAGTGAAAAGTTGTTGTGCAAAAATTTGGTTATTATAAATAAACCATGAAAAAGTCGAGATGGGTAAAGTTGAGCCGAATTATCACGGCGAAGCCCCTGGTACCGTCTGTACGGGTGTAACCATCAAACCAATATCTATCCAATGATTGGACGGACTCATCTAACCGTGTCCGTGGTCCTAACGACCGGTCATCATCTCTGGTGGTGAGGCCGTCTAGTGTTCGGCTGTTAAAGCAGCCGTGCGTTCTTCTGCTCGGAATGAACGCTCAACATTTCCATGTACTGTGATGGTGCCGCGCGGACCGGGCATTTTAAGTTGGAGTAAAGCGTAATGCGGTATTGCATTGAAACGGGCGAAAGCCTCTCGTCCGAATAGTGCTTGATAGCCACTTCGGAATGGAGCAATGTCAAAGGTTAACCTTTCGCTCCGGAGGTTGTCGGGCGAGCCGAACACAACCTCTAGTACTAGAGAGCCGGTGCAGCGAGCCTCTGTGCCTGGTATTACTCCCTTGAAGGTAGTATTACTGTGGCTGATGTTTGTTGGGTTCATCCCCATTTTGCGGACGGTGTCCTGGTATATCAGATTTAGACTACTGTCGCCGTCCATAAGGACTCGTGTAAGCTGGTATCAGTTTATTATTGGGTCCAGCACCAAGGCGGCTGATCCTTCCTGCCGGATACCTATTAGGTGATCCCTGCGATCGAAAGTGACCGGGCAGGCCGACCAGTGGTAGGACTCATAGGTGACGGGCTCTATGACTCACGTATTTCGGAGTGCGTGTTGCCTCTCCTCTTTGTCACGTGGATAACATTTCTTGTTTTGACTTACGGCGGAATTTTTTCTGCTTCCCGGTGTCTTGATGGCGAGGCGTATCCTCGCCCTCGCCGGAGTGTCCTCCCCTTGTGTTCGGCGTTTAGCTTACCAGCCTGCTTGAAGACCCAACAATCTCTGTGGGTATGATTTGCAGGCTTGCCGGGGGTGCCGTGGATCTGACATAGTTTGTCTAGAATTTTGTTTAGGCCGGTCAGTTCATCCCTGTTGCCTTTAGAGGGCCTTTTCCACTGACCCGATCGAGAGCCTCTAAATCCGGCGTTTACCGCCGTGTTGTCTGGACTGTTTTCTTTATTCCGGCGCTTGTTTTTACTGCGTCGCGGTTTTCCATTGCCGTCCCGAACCTTGGATGTGCTTGGGTCGCTGGTGCTGCTGCGAGCTAACCAGCTGTCCTCGCCCGTGCAAAAGCGGGTCATGAGGCTTGTTAGGGCTGCCATTGTTCTCAGCTTTTCTTGGCCAAGGTGTCTGGCAAGCCATTAAATCTCGAGCAGCTGTGCTTGAAAGCTGCTAGGGCTTCAGCGTCTGGACAGTCGACAATTTGGTTCTTCTTAGTGAGAAACCTATTCCAAAGCTTTCGGGCTAACTCTCCGCGCTGTTGAATTATATGACTCAAATCATCAGCATCTGGGGGTCGGACATAAGTCCCTTGAAAGTTGGTCCGAAAAGTGTCCTCGAGCTCCTCCCAACTTCCAATGGATTTTTTGGGGAGGCTTTTCAGCCAGTGCCGAGCTGGTCCTTTGAGCTTGAGGGGTAAGTATTTGATGACGTGGAGATCGTCTCCACGAGCCATGTGAATATGGAGGATGAAGTCTCGATCCGCACCCCTGTGGTCCTGTGGTTCCGTCGTATGCCTCTATGTTAACTGGTTTGAACCCTTCTGGAAATTCATGGTCTAATACCTCGTCGAAGAAACATAGGGGGTGTGCGGCACCCCTGTATTTGGCTGTGCCATGGTGTTCTGACAGTTGTGGTATTTAGTGTTGGCCGAGTGCTGGAGCGCGTTTCCTTTATCCGTAGACGGATCTGGTTGCGCCGACCTGTTGATGCGGGTCCTCGCGTCGGTCATGTACTGACTTATGTGCGGCCTCGTTGGCCACCCTATCGCGGCCATGAGGTCGTCGATCCGACCGATCGGTAGCTTTGTTTTTTGGCTGCGAGGGTTCGAAGGCCTCGTCGTCGAACTCTGGCAGCAGCTTCCGCTTTGGGTAGCTCTTCGTGGGGCGACTGCCGCCGTACTTTTCTGCCGCGTCGAGCACTTTATTCCATCTACTATTGAGTGTGTTTTGTGCGGCCTTGAGCCTTTGTTTCTGCTTCTTCAAACTTCTTGCAGTGGCCATAAGCCTTTCTTGCTCCTGCTGCCCTTCCAGGATGATGCGCTCGTCGTTGTCCGGACTGTTCTCCTGACCGGAGACAGGTTGGTTGTCTTAATGCTCGGCATCACCGTGCTCGGACAGCGGCTCCGCACTTTGTTCGTCGTCCACTGGCTTACCCTGCTCTATCGCTGGGTCAATTTGGCTTCGTGTTGCGCTGTTGTCACTGTTTTTGCCAAGGCGGGATTTAGAGCAGCGCCTACGGCGCCGTTTTGATTGCTTGTCGTGGGAGCTATCTTTCGCTGCATCCTCGTTATTATTTTCATTGGGTGTATCCACCATATATACGTCATATGATGAGGTGGCGGTCCAGTGCCCTGTGGGCAGTGGTTCCTATTCGTCTCCGGCACCGGTGTCCATACCATCGATGTTTTTGGAGTCGAAGTCGAGCATGTCGGTTAAATCATCGACAGTGGCTACTACGTGGGTGGTGGGTGGGGATTGAATTTCTTCGTGGTCCGCATCCCACTCTAGCCGGTCATAGTTCGGCCAAGGTTCTCCGGACAGGGAGAGAGATTTCAATGAGTTCAGTATGTCGCCGAAGGGCGAGTGCTGAAAGATATCTGCGGAGGTGAACTCCATGATCGGCGCAATCGGATTCGATAGGTATGGGCGCGTGGTACGGAGTCCGTGGCGAGGACGAGTCCAGCAGTTTGGCGACACGGCTCTCGTGAAGGGTAAGGTCGATTCGCTCTATCGCCATCGAGGGCGGCCTCCGTGGCGGAGTCTATCCTCACGTCCTCGGATGGCACGATCTGCTCCGGACTAGAGGCCGGAGTAGTTGCTGGCGTGATCTCCCGAACACCGTCCGACGGCAGAGCTATATCGTGCTCGTCATGATCGTGCGGCACACCTGGCATGGGCCCGAATCCGTCGAAGATCAAGTCTCCGCGGATATCGGCAGTGTAATTCAAGTTTCCAAACCTGACCTGATGGCCAGGGGGGTAGCTCTCGATCTGCTCCAGATGGCTAAAGGAGTTGGCCCACAGTGCGAAGCTGCAGAACACGAAGATCTGTCCAGGGAGGAAAACCTCACCCTGGACCGCATCGTTGTCAATGATCGAAGGGGCCATCGAACCTTGCATCGACGACACAGTGGAACTCTTAATGAAAGCACCAATGTCGGTGTCAAAACTGGCGGATCTCGGGTAGGGGGTCCCGAACTGTGCGTCTAAGGCGGATGGTAACAGGAGGCAAGGGACACGATGTTTACCTGTGTTCGGCCCTCTCTATGGAGGTAATACCCTACTTCCTGCTTGATTGATCTTGATGAATATGAGTATTACAAGAGTTGATCTACCACGAGATCGTAGAGGCTAAACCCTAGAAGCTAGCCTATGGTATGATTGTTGTTGTCCTACGGACTAAACCCTTCGGTTTATATAGACATCGGAGGAGGCTAGGGTTACACAGAGTCGGTTACAACAGAAGGAGATGTACATATCCGTATCGCCAAGCTTGCCTTCCACGCCAAGAGAGTCCCATCCGGACACGAGACGAAGTCTTCAATCTTGTATCTTCATAGTCCAACAGTCCGGCCAAAGGATATAGTCCGGCTGTCCGGATACCCCCTAATCCAGGACTCCCTCACTCCCCGAAAGTGAATATATTGAGTTGGAGTTGAGGTCGGTGGAGCGTCAGGGGGCCCACGAGGCAGGGGGCGCGCCCCACCCTCATGGACAGGGTGTGGGCCCCCTGACGTGGATTCTTCTTCTAGTATTTTTAATATTTTCCAAAAATATGTTCCGTGGAGTTTCAGGTCATTCCGAGAACTTTTGTTTCGCATAAATAACACCATGGAAAGTCTGCTGAAAACAACGTCAGTCCGGGTTAGTTCCATTCAAATCATGCAAGTTAGAGTCCAAAACAAGGGCAAAAGTGTTTGGAAAAGTAGATACGACGGAGACGTATCACCACCGCACCACGGTGACCCGCGCGACGCACACCCTGGCCACACGCCACACTCTCGCTAGCTGCGCTCACCCCGTCTGCTGCCGCCTATCCCTTCGCTCGCCCCGCAGTCGCGCCCCTGCCTCGCGCCCCCTCCTGTCACGGCCATCTTCTGCCGGCCGCCCCCTCAGCCACGCCGGCCGCTTGCCTCGCCTGCTGCGTGCTGCTTCCTGCTGCTATGCGCTGCTCTACCGCTGCTGCGCCATGTCCTCGACAACACCGTGGACAAACATGGCGGAGGGATTGTCAATGAAGTACGAGGAGGAGGTGGCGGAGAAGGTGTCGAGAGGCAGGAGGTCTGGGGTGGCGTCAGCTGGCTGTGGTGGAGATGTTTATGCGAGAAGGAGCCGGAGCGGAAGGAGAGGTCACAATTGGAAAGAATCGCAAAAAAAATCATAACCTGGAGATCTCATTCCAAAAAAATGCTAATATCGATGGAGAGGTGATTTCCTTCTATAGGTGGAAAACATAGGTAATATTGGTTGTTATCAAGGAAAGGTAAACATTTAGGAAAGTTAGGATTTTGAACTGATTTCTATGCAAATGGAGTTTTATTGTTTGGTAACGTGTTATCTGTACCTGCCCGTTTGTGACGTATCTGATTAGGAAAGTTTGCAAATGTTAAGAAACTATTTATTGGGAGGAAAGTTTGTGACGTGTCTGTTATTTGTTTCCTAAAACAAATTTCACTAATGAGAGAAATCGATTGATTTAAATAAGTTAGGAAAGTTAGATTAAAATATATTATTTGTTTCCTAAGACAAATTGAACCAATAAAAGGAATCGATTGATTTGCATAATTTAAGGAAGTTAGATCTGTGATTTGTTATACATTAGGAAAGTTCTGGTTGTAATAAAGAGTGGAGAGAAAAATAAACCAATGGACCAGGGTGGGAGGGGGTGGTGGGAGGAGAGACGAAAAAAACCAGCGAAAATAAACCAGCGAAAATAAACCATGGAGACTATTCACCAACTCCTCCATTAGGAGTAGAGATAAACGTGCATTGCACATACATTATTACTAGTTGATAATAGAAAACAAAACGACGAGTACATATTTAGATTATATCATACGACACGTACACAAGAGACGTGAGGGTAATGCACCTGAGCCCCGAGGAGACAGAAGAGTGCTGCTCAGCTCTAGTACCAAGAGTCTATCTCTCGCTTCTCATCGATACTAGGTCAAAGTACTAAAAATCATTAGAAGAGATTGAAGCGATTCATTCTGGTGTTAGAACAAAGCCGCCGCCTCCCAACCCTAGGCATCGCCACAGTTTGTGCCGCCGCCTCGGTCCCCCTCCTCTTCCCCGTTCGGCAGTCGGGATCCGTCCATCTCTTTTTTTTGTAGGTTTTGCTTCTTCGGCGACATCGGCGAGGTGGTGGCGACAATGGCGTATTGGCATAAGGTCTCTTCGATCTCTCCCTACTTCGACATCGTCTGATCCGGTGCCGACAAAGGGCCTGTGAGAGTTTGTGTCCCCGGATCCGTTGGTTCACTTCAGATCTTAGCAGTTTGTGTGTCTTTCACGAAGAGCTTCTGGTTGTCTATTTGTGTGGCAACTTTGACATCTTCTTCGGTTTTGTTCTATGACTTGGTCTAATTTCTCCAACCCTTTGAATTGGTGGTGATGGATTTCAAGCCTGTTTCTATGTGGCGTGATGCTCCAGCCGATGTTGCTTCATCGATTTTTAGATCTCATCTCAAGGTGCGAGTGGCTATTGTGGTCTTCAAAGTCTGGTATGGCGAGGGCGTTTGCAAGTGTCACTTTTCTTTGCCGTTGGTTTAGTGCAATTTTCAATCTCCGACAAACAGGGTAAAATCAAATGAATAAAAACACTAGTATGCTTTTTAATGTAATTTTATTATTTGCTAGTTGTTATACGTCTAGTTATCTGTCCATTGTATTGGCCTTTGTTTTCCTTGATATTAATCGAATGTAAGATGCCCTTTGGGTGTCTTTACTAAAAAAAGTATCTCTCAGGGATGATGTGGCCTAGCCAGATAGCGCTGGCTCTAGCCCAGCTACGCGCATCTTCCTAGATAGCCTGCACCAGACAAGTAACAGAGGAGCGAGCGGTGTCGAAAATATAGTTGTTGCAATGTTTCCAGATCTGCCATGACGTGAGAATGATAGCAGAGGAGAGGCTGGAACATAGTGGTTTTGGGGTGTTGAAATTGGAAGATGTCCGTCAGGAAACAAAAGGAGTCGTCGGGCAAGGTAGGGTAATCATGGAGCGACACTCATGCCAAACCTATCGTGAGAAGGGGCACCCGACCGGGAGGTGATGCATGCCCTCCGTCATCTAGTCACAGAAGCATCAATACTCGTCATGAGGGAGGCCATGCCTAACTAGCTGCTCCACCATCTAGCAACGATAGAGCACAACCAGTCAGGAGAACACCTTAATTATGAGGGGGGCTAGGTCTTCCAGTAAAGACGCCAATTGGGTTTTGGGATCAACCCGTGAAAGAGAGTGAGGTAGCATGACTTGGCGGAGTAGAGGCCAGATTCGGTTCGACGCAAACGCAGCTCGTTAGGCTAGTCGGAGAGCTGTAAAATGATGAAGTTGTCGCCAAAGCTCGATGTATTGTACGAAGGCAACCGGGCCGAGGGCACCATGGATGTCCTAAACCCAAGCACGATCGGTGATAACTTGGTGCACCATGCGAAGGCAATGCCGTCGCTTGGAGACCCAGACAAAGAGGAGCGGGGGGTGCTCCGTGATGGACTTGCCATCAAGCCAAGGATTTGTCCAAAAACAGAAGCGACCAGAGTTTCCATCCCCTAGCGTCAAGGAGGTGGAAGCACGGAATATATGAACAGGCTAGGAGACCGAGGGGAGATGAAGGTGGCACCATTGGCAGGAAGGGTCGGTGCGCTGTAACCAAAGATGCACACCCGCAGTGCGCTGCTTGTCCATGATGCCAAAGCCACCAAGGTAGGTTGGGCAGCAAACGCATGCCCAAATTACGAGGCATTGCCCTCCCCTTGCATCCTTGTGCCCGATCCAGAGGAACCCATGGATAATCCAACTGACCCCGATGAGGATCACCTTGTTGAGGACCATGGTGATGAGTAGGTGAGTCGGCATGGCACATGGGACATAGCGTGTGAGAGCCAATCGGTCACCAAGGGAGAGCAAGGATGCCCTCCATGTGCGCAATTTTTTCTTAAGCTTGTCAACGAGCGGAAGAAGGTCCTTAGTTGACCCCTTTCAGATAGAGAGTGGCAAGCCCAAATACCGGATGGGAAAGGGGTTGGGGGTCGGCCACTCCAGCAAAGAGGAGATGGTAGTGACCTGGGTCTCTGAGCACCATATAGGGGTGGCCGGACATTTCGACAAGTTGGTGCGCAAAGCACCATATAGGCCCTGTTTGGTTCGGCCGTGGATTTCTAAAAGCAGCTGTGTGCTACCTCTTGAGCACTACGTTGGTTTTCCCTTGAAGAGGAAAGGGTGATGCAGCAAAGTAGCGTAAGTATTTCCCTCAGTTTTTGAGAACCAAAAAATCAATCCAGTAGGAGGCTACGCGCGAGTCCCTCGTACCTACACAAAACAAATAAATCCTCGCAACCAACATGATAAGGGGTTGTCAATCCCTTCACGGTCACTTACGAGAGTGAGATCTGATAGATATGATAGGATAATATTTTTGGTATTTTATGATAAAGATGCAAAGTAAAATAAAGCAAAGTAAAAAATCAAAGGAAATAAAAGCAAAGTAAAAAGCTATCGTTTAACGCCCCTAGCTAGGCATAAAAGCAAGGATAGATCTAGGTATTGCCATCTTTGGTAGGCAATTCTTCAATGAGACATCTATCATCCTTAGAAATTTATTTCTTTTAGTAATTATCAAACTTTTAGGCACAAGATCGAAAAATTCATTTGTAGCAAATGGTTCCTTAATGATAGCAACAAGATTGGGATGAATACTTATAGATTTGAGATCCGAAGTTTCCTTACTAGAGGATTCACCCTTATTTTTAGGAACATTCATAAGCTTGGCAATTTTAGTAGGAGGACTTGGAGCATTCTTTATGGAAGAAAAAGTGGTTCCCAAGTTGGTAATGATATCTTCAAGTTTATCGATCCTAGTGGAATCCTGATTTATTTTCTCATTAACTATGGGTTCCTTCTCTTTAATATTTTTCAAAGTGACTCCTACTTTAGATCAATATTGAGAGATTCGGTTGTGGATCTTTTATCCAAATTTTCAATTAACTCTCTGGTAGCAAGCTTATTTTCAATAATTTCAAGCCTTTGCATTACATGCTCCAAAGTTAACATAGTTCCATTAACCAAAAGAGGGGGTGAGCCAAACAAATCTATCATAGCATTATAAGAATCAAAAGTATGGCTACCTAAGAAATTCCCTCCGGTAATGGTATCAAGGATATATCTATACCAAGGATTAGCACCTACATAAAAATTGCGGAGAAGAACGGGAGTAGATTGCTTCCTGGTAGATCTATTTTGAGCATTGCAAATTCTATACCAAGCATCTTTTAGATTTTCTCCCTCCCTTTGCTTAAAATGTAGAACTTCATTCTCGGGAGACAACGGAGAAGACAGAGGACTAGCCATAACGGCAAGCAAGCGAAAAAGAGGCGAACGAAAAAGAGAGGGCGAATAAAACGGCAAGGGTAAAGTGGGGGAGAGGAAAATGAGAGGCAAATGGCAAATAATGTAATGCGGGATATAAGGGATTGTGATGGGTACCTGGTATGTTGACTTCACAGAGGCCTCCCCGCAACGGCGCCAAATCCTTCTTGCTACCTCTTGAGCACTGCGTTGGTTTTCCCTTGAAGAGGAAAGGGTGATGCAGCAAAGTAGCGTAAGTATTTCCCTCAGTTTTTGAGAACCAAGGTATCAATCCAGTAGGAGGCTACACGCGAGTCTCTTGTACCTACACAAAACAAATAAATCCTCACAACCAACGCGATAAGGGGTTGTCAATCCCTTCAGGTCACTTACGAGAGTGAGATCTGATAGATATGATAGGATAATATTTTTGGTATTTTATGATAAAGATGCAAAGTAAAATAAAAGCAAAGTAAAAAAGCAAAGGAAATAACAAAGTGTTGGAAGATTAATATGATAAAGATAGACCCGCGGGCCATAGGTTTCACTAGTGGCTTCTCTCAAGAGCATACGTATTTTACGGTGGGTGAACGAATTATTGTTGAGCAAATGATAGAATTGAGCATAGTTATGAGAATATCTAGGTATGATCATGTATATAGGCATCACGTCCGAGACAAGTAGACTGACTCTGCTGCATCTACTACTATTACTCCACTCATCGACTGCTATCCAGCATGCATCTAGAGTATTAAGTCCATCAAAACAGAGTAACGCCTTAAGCAAGATGATATGATGTAGAGGGATAAATTCATGACATATGATAAAAACCCCATCTTGTTATCCTCGATGGCAACAATACAATACGTGCCTTGCTGCCCCTCATCACTTTGGGAAAGGACACTGCAAGATTGAACCCAAAGCTAAGCACTTCTCCCATTGCAAGAAAGATCAATCTAGTAGGCCAAACCAAACTAATAATTCGAAGAGAGTTGCAAAGATAACCAATCATACATAAAAGAATTCAGAGAAGATTCAAATATTGTTCATAGATAAACTTGATCATAAACCCACAATTATTCGGTCTCAACAAACACACCGCATAAAGAAGATTACATCGAATAGATCTCCACGAGAGAGGGGGAGAACATTGTATTGAGATCCGAAAAGAGAGAAGAAGCCATCTAGCTAATAACTATAGACCCGAAGGTCTGAAGTAAACTACTCACACTTCATCGAAGAGGCTATGGTGTTGATGTAGAAGCCCTCCGTGATGGATGCCCCCTCCAGCGAAGCTCCGGAACAGGCCCCAAGATGGGATCTCGTGGGTACAGAAGGTTCCGGCGGTGGAATTAGGTTTTTGGCTACGTATCTGATCGTTTGGGGGTACGTAGGTATACATAGGCGGAAGGAGTACGTCGATGGAGCAACAGGGGGCCCACGAGGGTGGAGGGCGCGCCCTGGGGGGGGGGGGGGGTAGGCGCGCCCCCTACCTCGTGGCCTCCTCTTTTGTTTCTTGATGTAGGGTCCAAGTCTCCTGGATCTTGTTCGGTCCAAAAATCACGTTCCCGAAGGTTTCATTCCGTTTGGACTCCGTTTGATATTCCTTTTTTGTGAAACTCAAATAGGCAAAAACAACAATTACAGGTTGGGCCTCCGGTTAATAGGTTAGTCCCAAAAATAATATAAAAGTGAATAATAAAGCCCAATAATGTCCAAAACAGTAGATAATATAGCATGGAGCAATCAAAAATTATAGATACGTTGGAGACGTATCAAGCATCCCCAAGCTTAATTCATGTTCGTCCTCGAGTAGGTAAATGATAAAAACAAAAAATTTGATGCGGAGTGCTACTTGGCATAATTTCAATGTAATTCTTCTTAATTGTCGTATGAATATTCAGATCTGAAAGATTCAAGACAAAAGTTTAATATTGACATAAAAAATAATAATACTTCAAGCATACTAATAAAGCAATTATGTCTTCTCAAAATAACATGTCCAAAGAAAGTTCATCGCTACAAAATCATATAGTCTGGCTATGCTCTATCTTAACCACACAAAGTATTTAAATCATGCACAACCCCGATGACAAGCCAAGCAATTGTTTCATTCTTTTGACATTGTCACACTTTTTCAATCTTCACGCAATACATGAGCGTGAGCGATGGACATAGCACTATATGTGGAATAGAATGGTGGTTGTGGAGAAGACAAAAAGGGAGAAGATAGTCTCACATCAACTAGGCGTTTCAATGGGCTATGGAGATGCCCATCAATAGATATCAATGTGAGTGAGTAGGGATTGCCATGCAACAGATGCACTAGAGCTATAAGTATATGAAAGATCAACAAAAGAAACTAAGTGGGTGTGCATCCAACTCGCTTCCTCATGAAGACCTAGGGCATTTTGAGGAAGCCCATCATTGGAATATACAAGCCAAGTTCTATAATGAAAAATTCCCACTAATATATGAAAGTGACAATGAGAGACTCTCTATCATGAAGATCATTGTGCTACTTTGAAGCACAAGTGTGGTAAAAGGATAGTAACATTGTCCCTTCTCTCTTTTTCTCTCATCATTAATTTTTTTTATTTGGGCCTTTTCTCTTTTTATGGCCTCTTTTCTCCTTTTTTCGTTCGGAATCTCATCCCGGCTTGTGGGGGAATCATAGTCTCCATCATCCTTTCCTCACTTGGGACAATGCTCTAAAAATGATGATCATCACACTTTTATTTTCTTACAACTCAACAATTACAACTCGATACTTAGAACAAAATATGACTCTATATATATGCCTCCGGCGGTGTACCAAGATATGCAATGAATCAAGAGTGACATGTATGAAAGAATTATGAACGGCGGCCTGCTACCTCTTGAGCACTGCGTTGGATTTCCTTGAAGAGGAAAGGATGATGCAACAAAGTAGCATAAGTATTTCCCTCAGTTTTGAGAACCAAGGTTTCAATCCAGTAGGAGGCTACGAGCGAGTCCCTCGTACCTGCACAAAGCAAATAACTCCTCGCAACCAACACGATAAGGGGTTGTCAATCCCTTCACGGTCACTTACGAGAGTGAGATCTGATAGAGATGTAAGTGCATCTAGTGCCCCTTAGTGATTTTGGTGTATTGAAGACTTATAGGTTAAGGGACTAATGTGTTTATGAGTGTACACAGGTCTATAAGTCTATGAGGAGTTTGATATTTCTGAGAGAAAGTCGACCCTAAAAATGAAGTTCTTCGATCAAGACTTTGATATTCTCAAGACTTTCAAGACTTTGAAAGTGAAGAAATTGGTGTGACCTTGAAGACTTGGTATTCATTTGAGGAACATGAAGCGTGAAGACTTTTGTTTTCGTAGTTTCATTTTCTCTTTCTTGAGTCATAGGAAACACCGCATCGTTAAAGGGGTCGAGGAAATACTAAGGAAAAATTTCCATGTGATGCTCAACTCAAAATCCTACACCTACCAATTCCTTCGAGTGAAGCCTTTGGAAATCTCATACGCTTCAGTCAATTTCTTGATGTGAGACGAAGTTCTTCTCGTCACGAGGAATTTGTTCTGACCGAGGAGTTAGGAATTCGCCGGGCTTGTGATTGCCTACACGATGAGGAACATGATAGCCCTGAGGAATTTGAGAGTCAAAATTCCGACCGTTCTTTGTCTTGCGCGCCACCTGTCCCAAAATATCTTATCCACCTAACGGTCATATCATTGAAGGAATTTATGTCTTATCATGTCGGGCTGCTCCCTAGGCTATAAATAGCCGCCCGCCTTACAACCACTAGCTGGTTGGCTGCTCCGAGAGAAACTTGACACTTGTCATTTGAGAGCAACCCAACCTCTGAGGACTTTGAGCGAAAATCATCGAGTGAGGAAAAACCCAAAACCAAACCCCTACAAACCCTAAGTGATTGAGCATCACTGAAGAAATTGATCCTGCGTGGATCTGACGCTTGTTACCTTTGAAGACTGTGCTTCTTCCAGACGGTTAGGCGTCATGGTCTAGAGCATCCAAGAGGAATTGAGGAACGCCGAGTGACAAAGTCTGTGAAGGTTTGGAAGTCGCTCAAGACTTACCACGAGTGATTGGACGAGGTCTGTGTGACCTTAGTTCAAGGATAATCTGGTGAGTACTTGGTGTCCTGAGCTTCGTGCTCGCCGACCGGGTGTCCGGACTGTGTGTCCTCGAGTTTAAATACTCAGCCGCTCCAACCAGACGCATAACCGAGACAGCAGTTGGAACTGGTCTACCAAATCATTGTCTTCACCAACCTAATCTGGTTCTATTTCCTCAACTCTTTCATTTCCTCATTCTTGTGTTGAGTGTTCTTTCATATCTGTGTTTGAAGACTTTGGTGAAGACTTTCTCAATTTCCTCAGTTCAATTTCTTCACTGTTTGTCTTCATCTTGTGCTATCCTGTGTTTACGCTTTCGTACTCTTTGATTGTCTTCATTTCACCATGATGACCATGCCCGCATTCTCTTATGCTTACTTCGAGTACTTATTCGCTGCAAGTAGTTCTTCACTTAGGAATTTCCTCACTTTGGATAATTCCTCATTGAAGAATTCATAAAAATCGCCTATTCACCCCCTCTAGTCGATATAACGCACTTTCAATTGGTATCGAGCAAGGTACTCCCTTGTTACGTGTGATTTTGGTTTAACCACCGGAGTTTTAGTTATGTCGACCGCAGGTATGAAGAAAGTGACATGCCCTATCTTTGACGGTCATGATTATCCCAAGTGGAAGGCCATGATGAGGAAGCGCCTCATGGCAATGGACAGCAAGCTGTGGACCGTCACTGAAATTGGTCTTACTGATCTATGCAAGAAGGCGAACGCAGATGATATTCGCAAGTACACTCGTCTTGACATCATGACGAAGGATATCATCTGTTCCTGCCTATCTAGAGATGAATTCAAGCGCATTATGCATCTTTGCAATGCGAAGCTTATCTGGGACCGAATCTCCGACGTCTATGAAGGCCATCGAACCCGTCATGATCCTTGGTTTGAGGACTTCAAGGAATCTCTCAAAAGCGATGACTTTCGAACCGTAATCATCATCTTCTGCATCATGTCTCATGGCAAAGGGTGACGAGGTAACCGAATGTTCCTCATCCGAGTTTAGTGACTATGAATCTGATGATGATGGATCTGATGATGATATTGAACCTAGTCATACCAAACTAGTTTGCATTGCCACTAAACAACAAACGGCCTTGGAAAAGGTTCAAAATATGCTAGATAAAAGTGATGATATGTTGGGTGAAGAAATGGATCGCACTAAAGCCCTCACTGAAAATCTTCAGAGACTTCTGTCTAGGCTTGAAAGCCTTCAAGGTCATCATAACACTCTCTTATCTGATCATGAGAAACTTTCTTATGAATTTCTTCAAAGAAAGCAAGACCTTGAGAAGCTAAGAGTGAGTTATGAAGATCTTTAGAAGGAGCGCGATTCATTACTTGCTCAACAAATCAGCGCTTCTCAGGAAGAATTTGTTCCTCTATGCTTAAAGTGCATTGAACGTGAATCTGCTAATTCTTCACCTGGATGTTCAAATGCTTCAACTGTTACAAATTCTTCACCGGCTCGCTATCACTAATTCCTCATATGAGGACATTGCTAGTATCACTTGACGATGCGAAATTTGAAGGAATTGTACATGACAGGCATGTACAAAAGCCTCAAAGGGCATCAGACTCTTTGTGATGTGCTTAAAAGCAGATCCTCAACAGTAAACCCTAGGAAAGAGGGTATTGCCTTTGATAGGAAACTCAATGTTGATGGAACATATTGGAAGCCCCGAGCAGTACCCCAAAACCTCATGGGTTCTTTTAAAGGGACCTCCAGTTGATCCATCTAACTTATCTGCTTTACATGTGAATCCCTCATTCTTCCGATGAGTCATTTGACTCCAACTATAAACTGTTCAAAAATTAGAATGGTGAAGTATTTGCTAGATATGTTGGCACTAAGCTGCAGGAACGGTTCCCCTATGAAGAAAATCTGGGTTCCCAAGAAGTGCCTTGAAAGTCTTCGGTGAATGTCCTCATGACACCACACATGAAGAATAGGAACCCCAGATCAAACTCTTCATATGGACCAAATTCTTCATATGGATCCAAGTCCTCATACGGACCAAATTCCTCACATGGATCAAATTCCTCAAAAGGATCAAAATCCTCATATGATTATCATCGTGCAAACAACTCTGTTTCGCAGGGTAGAGCTAAGGGCTATGAATATGTGCATTATTCTTCAAACCAATATGTTCATAAGTCCTCGAAGAATTTCTCTCGCTTATTCATATGCTTACCCTAACCTCTCTTATGTGAAAGCGAAATGGATTGGCCTCTATGCCACCATTCTCATATGGAGCTCGCAGAGTGATGAACTCTTTGCCACCCCTTCAGATGTGGGTGGTGAAGAAAAGAACTAATCTCTTCTCAGAGGTCAGGTCTCGGGCGTGCTTTAACGTCTGAAGAATTTCTTTGGGGCCTGACAAAAATGCCTGAAAGGACGCAGGCTAATCATGAAGAAATGAACTTTCATTTCACACGTCCTCATACTGCTTATCTATTATACTGACTGATGAAATTCATCTGATGAAATTGATATCATATTCTTCACTGATGAAGTATATGAGATCGTAAGTTGCAATAATTCATCTGCAGGATGATCAACCCAAAGCCACTAAGTGGGTCCTCGATAGTGGATGTACAAATCACATGACTGGTGACAAGAATCTATTGATGGATGCTCCCTTATCACCGTCACATCTGAAGCATATCACTTTGCTGACAAAGGCAAAAGTCGGTATTGGGTCTTGGTAAGGTTGCGATCTCTAAGGACATACACATGGACAAAGTCATGCTTGTTGAGTCCTTAGGATACAACCTCATGTCGATCTCAATGCTTTGTGATCTTGATATGGTTGTTGTCTTTGGCAAGTATCGTTGTGTTGTGATCATGGAAGTCGACAATTCCAAAGTCTTGAAGGCTTTAGGAGAGGAGACTTGTATATTGTTGATTTATCTCTGAGGACCACAACCAGCCGTGTGTCTACTTGCAAAAGCTTCGTAGGCTGGCTATGGCATCGACGACTTGGTCATGCGGGCATGAGGAATTTGCACTGCGCTTGCGAAGAAGAAGCATGTCATTGGCATTGAGAATGTCAAATTCCTCAAGGATCACTTGTGTGGAGCTTGTGAAGCTGGAAAAATGACCAAGGCCAAGCATCCAACGAAGACTATCATGACCACTACTCGTCCATTCGAATTGCTTCACATGGACCTCTTTGGTCCTAATCATTACTCAAAGTCACTAATGATGCATCTCTATATGGCTTTGTTATTGTTGATGATTACTCTCGTTACACATGGGTACACATTGTTACTTACAAACATGAAGTGTAGGAAGTCTTCAAACGATTTTCCTCGAGGGCTTCAACCAACTTTGGTGTGAAGATCGAGGCACATCAGAGTGACAATGGAACTGAGTTCAAGAATTCGGTCTTGATGCCTATCTTGATGAACTTGGTATTACTCATGAGTTATCTGCTCCCTATACTCCTCAGCAAAATGGCGTCGTGGAGCGCAAGAACAGAACTCTTGTTGAGATGGCTCGCACTATGCTTGATGAATACAAAACACCTCGTCATTTTTGGATTGATGCAATTGATACCGTGTGCCACATCATCAACAGAGTTTATCTTCACAAATTCTTCAAGAAGACTGCCTATGAACTCCTCACTGACAAGAAACCCAATGTGAGTTATTTCAAAGTCTTGATTGCGAAATCTTGGATAAGAGATCCACATCACAACTCTCAATTTCCACCGAAAGCACATGAAGGTTGTATGCATGGTTCCTGAAAGGACTCGCACACCTACAGAGTCTTCAACATCGCTCTTCACAAGATTGTTGACACTGTAGATGTGCGGTTCGATGAAACTAATGGCTCGCAAAGAGAGCACCTACCTTTTGTGTTAGATGAACCAGCACCTGAGGAATCTATCAAGTTCAAGGCAACTGAGGATGTCATTCCCTCTTGAAGAATCACCAAGAATTCATTCCTGTCTGTGAAGAACGTCGAGCTGATGCACTGAGGATAATCTTTGAAGAAAATAATCTTGAAGAAAATGCTGATCAAATTCCTCGACGACAACCAGCTCATCCTCGCGTTGCAAAAGAAGTGCAAGTTGACAAGATCATCGATGACATTGAAGCACCAGGTCCTTTCAGGCACATTTATCTAACTTTTGTGGGCACTATGCTTTTGTCTCTATCACAGAGCCCACTAAGGTAGATGAAGCATTTCTGGAGCCTGAGTGGATTCAGGCAATGCAAGAAGAATTACATCAGTTCGAGCTCAACAATATCTGGGAACTGGTCAAACGTCCAGATCCTCGCAAGCATAATATCATTGGCACAAAGTGGATCTACCGCAACAAGCAAGATGAAAATGGCCTTGTGGTGAGGAATAAGGCACGACTTGTAGCTCAAGGCTACACACAGGTCTTCAAATTCGTCAACAACACAATGTCATATTCATATCTCAGGAGAAATACCTCAAAGATGTCCTGAAGAAATTCGGCATGCAAGATTGCAAAGGCGTCAAAATTCCTATGCCCACAAATGGCCATCTATGCACTGATGAAAATGGTATTGACTTCGATCACAAGGTGTACCGCTCCATGATTGGTTCTCTATTGTACTTATGTGCATCTAGGCCAGATATAATGCTTAGTGTTTGCATGTGTGGCCGATTTCAAGCTATACCGAAGGAATCACACCATAAGGCTGTGAAGCATATTCTTCGATATCTAGCTCACACACCAACACTAGGATTATGGTACCCCAAGGGCTCTACTTTTGATCTCATTGGATATTCTGACTCTGACTATGCTGGTGATCGTGTGGACCGCAAGTCAACATCTGGTACTTGTCATTTCCTCGGACGATCTTTGGTCTGTTGGTCCTCGAAGAAACAGAATTGCGTATCACTGTCTACTGCGGAAGCTGAATACATTGTTGCTGGCTCTTGTTGTGCTCAATTGCTGTGGATGAAGCAAACTCTCAAGGACTACGGCATCAACGTGAAGAATGTGCCTCTCTACTGTGACAATGAGAGAGCCATCAAGATTGCTCACAACCTAGTTCAGCACCCGAAGACAAAGCACATTCAGTTTCGTCATCATTTTCTTCATGATCATGTGTTGAAGGGTGACATCTCCATCGAGCATGTGAAGACTGAAGAACAGCTAGCCGATATCTTCACTAAGCCCTTGGATGAGAAGAGATTTAGCAAGTTCCGTGTGAGCTAAATATCTTAGAATCTTGAATGTTCTTTGAAAAGGACACACATCCGACACTTATGCAAAATTGATGACTTAGATGTGCAACACATGAAGAAAGCGTTTTTCTTCAATCAATGAAGAATAACACTCTAAGTATGAAGAAATTAATGAAGAATTTGATTCTCAAAACCCTACGACAATTGTACGCGGTGTCTGAAATCATCATTCTTATACGGTGGGTCACGCCACCACCAAAGTTGAAAATCCTCAATTTGAGTTTTTCCTCAGTTTTTTTTTGAAATTCTTCAGTTTTTCAAATTCTTCAACTTTGCAAAACCTTCACTGCTTCCGTCGTTTTTCTTCATTGGCTATATATATATGGGTTTATGTCCAATACAGCATTAACTTATGGCTATTTCTTCAAGTTGCTTTTTCTGCTAAGTGAATGTGATCGGACCCTTCCCCCTCTATGCTATACTCAACCCAAACTATTCACAAATTCTTCATGTGCGTTCTATTTGAAACTCGTTCAAAATCTTCAATGTGTCCTTGTCAACTGAAGAAATTGCGAACGGAAATTTTAACTTATCTTATCCAAATTTTCGGTTTTGCCGCTCAAACCGTTCCGCATCCCACGATAAACTTATCTACTCACCCATGATCTAACACGATCTCCACCTTCAGTACGTGGGTGACACATGTCAAGCGAATGAGAAGGGTCAGGGGCACGTTCGTCCAAAATCTTCGGGCGATCGGTGTTTCACCGTGGCTATATATACCCCCTCTCCCCTTCCTCACTTCCTTTACTCCGCTCGACCGCTCTCTCTCTCTCGCTCGAGCTTCTCAAACCCTAGCGCCGCCGCTACTCCATCGTCGCCGGTGAGGAAGAGCTTCACTGCCTCGACCTCGTTGCAGTCGTACTCGCGCCGACCACGGAAATCTTCACTGCCGCCGTCGTAGCTGTCTTCCTCCGCCGAGTTAGGGCGTGGTAGATCTGAACAGACGAGCTTCAAATCTACACCTCACTGTTCGTCGTGTTCTTCAGTTCGGGTAATTAAAACTTACTTTTATTACTCGCTTTGATTCTCAAACCTTCCTGAAAATCTTCAAAGGTGTTTATTCTTCAAATCTTCACACATATGAACACCTCAACCGAAATATGCTCTTGATTCTTTTCTCTAAGCAATGATTTTTCTTCAAGATTCCTCAATTGTGTGGATCCTCGATCTATACAACTCTGGAACCTAAGACAAAGATCGCTTAGTGAAATTCTTCGAGGCTCATCTGGTCAAATTCCTCAAACTAGTTCTTTTTGAAAAACCTTCTGAGAACACATATGACCTCTCCAAATTCCTTGCAACTATACTCTGTTCACAGGTACTGATGTCCGTCTTTGAATCACTAGGTTCTCATCAACTTAACTCATTTGCAGCATTCCTCGAAGAAAATTTGCATACTTCTTGAGAGAATTGATTGTTCAAATTCCTCGGTGAAGAATATGGCGAAGGAAAGAAGCCACAGATAGGAGGAAAGAGGCTGAGGTCATGACTGCGTTTGAGATTCCCGAGGACATCTATGCTGATTATTGCACACTGATGAAGCGAATTTGGAAAAGAAAACAAAAATCAGCGCAAAGGTGCGCATTCAAAGGATTGAAAGGAGATGGGCAAGGGAATGGAGGAGTACAGATATGTTACTCCAAAGTACATGAAGAAATTCGCACTAAATCCTCCATGCCCAAGAGCTCCATTGGCACTGGTCAAGAAGTCGACCCCACCAAAGATCAAGCGTGGTGAGGACTTTCCTGAAGAATGGGCCAAGCGCCAAGCCAAATTGGCAAGACAAGCCAACGAGGCAGTGAGGAAATTTAATGAGGACTCTGCTACTGCTGCTGCCACTGAGTCCTCTGGCAAGCCAAGAAAATCTATGGCAAAAAAGCCCGCACACAAACCAAGTGCTTCACCAACAGTGCCCTCACGGCCAAGTTCCTCAGTTGTGCCCTCACGGCCAATTCCTCATGCTGCTCCTGCTCCTCACAAATCCTCAGCTCCTCCAAAGTCCTCAGCAGTTCCGACAAAGTCCTCAGCACCTGTGCATCTGGCCACGTGCCAAAGGACTGCAGGCATCTCAATTGCCTCTGGTGTTTCAGCAAGTTCCTCAGCTGCACCAAATTCTTCATCTGGCCCTACTCTGTTGAAGACTAAGGCCACAGCTAGACGAGGTCCTCGGCCAAGTCCCAAGAAGAAACAGGTCGCCTTCCAAGAGCCACCTGAAGATGATGAGGTTGATGATGATGAACTTGCGGAAATCATCAGAGACCGACAAGAAAGGGCCGCTAGAGCCAAAGGCACACCTGTGCCACTTCTGTTGGATCCAAGAGCGATCCTAGACTACATTGATCTCTGGCACAAGGACCCAAACACTCCTATGCTTGACTTCAAGTTGACACTGGCCAAAGTCACATCTTGACTCATTTCATCCAAGAGGAGAAATGGAAATTTGATAACGCCAGAGAGATCAAGAAATCACAAGATGTAAAAGAGAAACTGCTGAAGAAAAATGTTGTCAAGATGACAACTGAAGAACTTATCAAGACGCAGGCTGACATCAAAGCCCTCAGCGACAAATTTTACTCGTATTATGTTGATTGGCAAGGAGCCAAAGTCAGATTTGTCAATCTGACAAAGAAGTTCTCAAATGTTGCAGCCCCAATGCAACAAGAAATTCCTCAGGCTGTAGCCTCTGCTCAGCCGACTGAAGAACATGCCAAAGACCACCGATGAAGTTCAGTCTTTGAAGACAATGCTAGTTCCAGGCTGATGATTCCATTCCAAAGCCGAAGAAATTGCCGTGGCATCCACTAGTGGTGCGCTGAAGAAATGAAGAAGTCAGAACAAGCGCATCGATTCTTTGAGGAAATTCAACCAGATTCCTCAGCTCCTCCTGCGCCTACACCAACTCCAATCTTCCATCTGCATCTTATGTAAAGAAGACCAAGGCTGCAGAACGAGCTGCAGTGAAGAAAAGGAAAGCATCTGCTGCTTCAAGTTCTTCAGCCCCGAAGAAGATGAAGACTATGAAAAGCTCATTTGAAAATCCCATTGATGCTGTTCCAATTTCCTCCATGCCATCAAAGGACCTTGTTCCTTTTGGTGAAGATTATGAGATCCCAAGCGGATCGGATAAAGAAAATCATTCTGCTGCTTCGTCAGAGCAGATTGATGAAGAAATTGAAGTGGAAGCAATCCCTTCAACCCCAATCATTTCCTCACCTATGCCTTAGTTCACAGCTGAAGAGGCTGGTGTTGAGGAAATTGAAGAAGATGTGGATATTGGAAGCACAACGCCCGGTGATGAACGATGACTTTTGGGAAAGTCGACATCCAAATTCTCCACTATTCACCCCAATCCAACAGATTCCTCGATCCCTACTCCAATAGTTCAAATGGGCTCAAGAAACTCATCCCACTTCATCAGACATGAAGAAATTCCAGCCACTAAGCCGATGAACTGCTTCACGATCCTCGGGTGCACATGAAGAGGAACCAGAAATTCCTCAGCCTGAAGAACCTGAGATTGCGATTCCAGAGGTCGTGATGCAACTCACTGACACTCCACTGCCAAAGCCTAAGAATCCATTCTCAATGAAGCAAAATTTCAAGGCTGAAGACTTCTTTGGCGAGCACGTTTTCTTCACGGATTACAACCCATATGACTCTTCTCGCATAAGGAAGAGGCATTTCTGGACTACTAGTCAAGCCAACTTCTATTCCTCTGTGTTATTCAACAAAGACAAAGTCTTCGATCATGCACATATTCCTCATGTGGACATGGAATCTCTGCCAGGCTTCGAGCCAGTCCTCAGTGTTCTTCACGATGCAGGACTTCTGAATTTCTGCACTGACATCTGCGATTGGAATAAAGAACTTATTCTTCAATTCTATGTGACGCTGCATATCACTGGAGACGCTGAAGATGTGAACTCATGGGTGTTGGACTGGATGTCTGAAAATACTCACTACAAGGCACCAAAGATCTGAATTGCTTCGTGCCCTCCCACTCGATCCTCCCTTGATGGTGCTCGTTGTATCTACAACGAACCTGAGCTTTCATATCACTACATGCAAGTATTGATGAAGCCTTTGAAGCCAGAACAGGCACCTCGAACCAAATTCCTCGTCAAGGAATTACTATATGTGCCTCGGACTGTCTATCGGATTCTGACGAAGACAATGAGTCCTATCAAAGGCCACGACTCAAATGATGAAGAAGTCGTTGGCATCATGAAGAATATGCTTTTCAATATCATTCATGGTGTTCCCGTCAACTTCCATGATTTCTTCATGAGGACTCAGCAAACATTGCTATGTCACCTTTTGAGCTGAAGCCTTATGCACCATGGATTATGAGGTTCATCAGACAAGGTCTTCACTCAATTACAAGGCTGATACTCAACCCCTAGCCTACTTGCCTCCGATTGAAGTCCTCAAGCGGACATTTTCCTCAGCTGATGACAAGGGCAAGGCAACTGCTGTGATAGATGAAGGCATTCGTCCATTGGATGGTCAATTTCGCAAAGCTGCATCCTATTCCACCAATGATGACTCTGCCACACATGACTCTGCCGCCAATACCTCAGCCAAGCAAAATCCTCAAGCCACAGCACCCAGGGTGATGACTGATCGTGAGTTACTCATTAGTCTTCATCAGAAGGTTGATCGCAATCATAAATGGGTCAAGCGTCAGTTTGGTTCAATTCTTCACAACATGACCTCAACACACACTGCAGTGAAGAAAAACCAATACTACCTCCATGAAACCTTCAACCGCACCTGGGCTGTTCTTTCTAATGTCTACAACGCAGAAGAACGGAAGACAATGGGTCTCAAGGAAGAATTTGACTGGTTTGTACCTCCACCGAAGAAATTCAAGAAGGTCAAGGTTCCTTCCTTGGTAGCCAGCTCCTATTCTTCATCGCACGACGCTGATGAAAATGAAGACTTGGACGACACTGCGGCAGGCCCTACTACGACAACCGACCCCGACAACGCTGGCGCTCCGTCATCAACTTGATATTCTTCAGGGTCGTTAGTCCTCAGTTTCGATCCTTTTGGTCATTCGATGACAAAGGGGGAGAAATGTGAGTTAGTCTTCAAGCGGGTCTACTATCAGGCCGTTTTTTTGCTAAGTTACAACTCTCGTTCTTCTGAAACTTTTATTGGATCGAGTTGTAATCTTAAACCCGATGGTGTTCTGATACTTTTGATGTGTTCCTCTGCATGCTTATTCCTCATTACTTGTTAATACACGCATGCTGAATTACATCAGTCACCATATTTCATCATGCATTTCAAATTCTTCATATTATATGTCAAATGCGTGTATGAATTACAACATATAGGGGGAGATCTCCATGATTCAACTCTTCAAATGTGCAATGCCTCAAAAGCAAATTCCTCACTATGCACATCTTCAGGGGGAGTTCTTCTATATCTTGCAATCAAATTCCTCAATATCATTACTTACACTTCATATGTTTATCCCCGTTGAAAACTTAACCTATATTGTCATCAATCACCAAAAAGGGGGAGACTGTAAGTGCATCTAGTGCCCCTTAGTGATTTTGGTGTATTGAAGACTATAGGTTAAGGGACTAATGTGTTTATGAGTGTACACAGGTCTATAAGTCTATGAGGAGTTTGATATTTACAGAGAAAGTCAACCCCTAAAATGAAGTTCTTCGATCAAGACTTTGATATTCTTAAGACTTTCTGAAGACTTTAAAAGTGAAGAAATTGGTGTGACCTTGAAGACTTGGTATTCATTTGAGGAACATGAAGCGTGAAGACTTTTGTTTTCGTAGTTTCATTTTCTCTTTCTTGAGTCATAGGAAACACCCTACTGTTAAAGGGGGTCGAGGAAATACTAAGGAAAAATTTCCATGTGATGCTCAACTCAAAATCCTACACCTACCAATTCCTTCGAGTGAAGCCTTTGGAAATCCCCATACGCTTCGGCCAATTTCTTGATGTGAGACGAAGTTCTTACAGTCGCCGAGAATTTGTTCTGACTGAGGAGTTAGGAATTCGCCAGTGCGGATTGCCTACATAGTGAGGAACATGATAGCCCTGAGGAATTAGAGAGTCAAAATTCCGACCGTTGTTGTGCTGCGCGCCAGCTGTCCCAAAATATCTTATCCACCTAATCGTCATATCATTGAAGGGCATTTATGTCTTATCATGTCGGGCTGCTCCCTAGGCTATAAATAGCCGCCCCCTACAACCACTAGCTGGTTGGCTGCTCCGAGATAAACTTGACACTTGTCATTTGAGAGCAACCCATCCTGTGAAGACTTTGAGCGAAAATCATCGAGTGAGGAAAAACCCAAAAAACCAAACCCCTACAAACCCCAAGTGATTGAGCATCACTGAAGAGATTGATCCTGCGTGGATCTGACGCTTGTTACCTTTGAAGATTGTGCTTCTTCCAGACGGTTCGGCTTCATGGTCTAGAGCATCCAAGAGGAATTGTGGATCGCCGAGTGACCAAGTCTGTGAAGGTTTGGAAGTCGCTGAAGACTTACCAGAGTGATTGGATGAGGTCTGTGACCTTAGTTCAAGGAGCATACGGTGAGGACTTGGTGTCCTGAGCTGCGTGCTCAAATTTGGGTTTCGGGACTGTGTCCTCGAGTTTAAATACTCAGCCGCTCCAACTGCAGACATAACTGAGACAGCAGTTGGAACGGGTCTACCAAATCATTGTCTTCACCAACCTAACTGGTTCTATTTCCTCAACTCTTTCATTTCCTCATTACTGTGTTGAGTGTTCTTTCATATCTATGTTTGAAGACTTTGACTGAAGACTTTCTCAATTTCCTCAGTTCAAATTCTTCAGTCTGATTGTCTTCATCTTGTGCTATCATGTGTTTACGCTTTCTGTACTCTTTGATTGTCTTCATTTCACCATGATGACCATGCCCGCATTCTCTTATGCTTACTTCTGAGTACTTATTCCGCTGCAAGTAGTTCTTCACTTAGGAATTTCCTCATCGGAAAATTCCTCATTGAAGAATTCATAAAAATCGCCTATTCACCCCCCCTCTAGTCGATATAACGCACTTTCAAGAGATGATAGATAATATTTTTGGTATTTTTGTGATAAATATGCAAAGTAAAATAAAAAAGCAAAGTAAAAAAGCAAAGGCAATAATAAAGTGATGGAAGATTAATATTATGAAGATAGACCCGGGGGCCATAGATTTCACTAGTGGCTAATCTCAAGAGCATAAGTATTTTACGGTGGGTGAACGAATTACTGTTGAGCAATTGACAGAATTGAGCATAGTTATGAGAATATCTAGGTATGATCATGTATATAGGCATCACGTCCGAGACAAGTAGACCGACTCACTGCTGCATCTACTACTATTACTCCACTCATCAACCGCTATCCAAAGATGCATCCGAGTATTAATTTCATAAAACAGAGTAACGCATGTAAGCAAGATGACATGATGTAGAGGGATAAATTCATGCAATATGATAAAACCCCATCTTGTTATCCTCGATGGCAATAATACAATACGTGCCTTGCTGCCCCTCATCACTTTGGGAAAGGACACCGCAAGATTGAACCCAAAGCTAAGCACTTCTCCAATTGCAAGACAGATCAATCTAGTAGGCCAAACCAAACTGATAATTCGAAGCCAAAGATAACCAATCATACATAAAATAATTCAGAGAAGATTCAAATATTGTTCATAGATAAACTTGATCATAAACCCACAATTCATCGGTCTCAACAAACACACTGCAAAAAGATGATGACATCGAATAGATCTCCACGGGAGAGGGGGAGAACATTGTATTGAGATCCAAAAAGAGAGAAGAAGCCATCTAGCTACTAACTATGGACCCGAAGGTCTGAAGTAAACTACTCACACTTCATCAGAGGGCTATGGTGATGATGTAGAAGCCCTCCATGGTGGATGCCCCCTCCGGCGGAGCTCCGGAACAGGCCCCAAGATGGGATCTCGTGGGTACAGAAGGTTGCGGCGGTGGAATTAGGTTTTTGGCTCCGTATCTGACGTAGGGTCCAAGTCTCCTGGATCATGTTCGGTGAGAAAATCACGTTCCCGAAGGTTTCATTCCATTTGGACTCCGTTTGATATTCTGTTTCTTCGAAACTCTGAAATAGGCAAAAAAATAGCAATTCTGGGCTAGGCCTACGGTTAATAGGTTAGTCCCAAAAATAATATAAAAGTGGAAAATAAAGCCCAATATTGTCCAAAACAGTAGATAATATAGCATGGAGCAATCAAAAATTATAGATACGTTGGAGACGTCTCATGGCCTTGCCAAAAATATGATGTCAACAACATGATCATGCAAAGCAATATGACAATGATGGAGCGTGTCATATTAAACGGAACGGTGGAAAGTTGCATGGCAATATATCTCGGAATGGCTATGGAAATGCCATGATAGGTAGGTATGGTGGCTGTTTTGAGGAAGGTTTATGGTGGGTGTATGATACCGGCGAAAAGTGCGCGGTATTAGAGAGGCTAGCAATGGTGGAAGGAAGAAGAGTGCGTATAATCCATGGACTCAACATTAGTCATAAAGAACGCATATACTTATTGCAAAAATCTACAATTTATCAAAGCAAAGCATTACGTGCATGCTCCTAGGGGGATAGATTGGTAGGAAAAAACCATCGCTCATCCCCGACCGCCACTCACAAGGAAGACAATCAATAAATAAATTATGCTCCGACTTTATCACATAACGGTTCACCATACGTGCATGCTACGGGAATCACAAACTTTAAGACAAGTATCTCTCAAATTCACAACTATTCAACTAGCATGACTCTAATATCACCATCTT
This sequence comes from Aegilops bicornis, assembly GCA_021605145.1. Lineage (NCBI taxonomy): Eukaryota > Viridiplantae > Streptophyta > Magnoliopsida > Poales > Poaceae > Aegilops > Aegilops bicornis. The sequence goes on along the minus strand of CM038670.1, from coordinate 728,961,001 downwards.
TATATCTCAAAACAATTATCAAGCATCAAACTTCTCATAGTATTCAACACACTCATAAGAATGTTTTACTAATCTTGAATACCAAGCATATTAGGATTATTTAAGCAAATTACCATGCTATTTAAGACTCTCAAAATAATCTAAGTGAAGCATGAGAGATCAATAGTTTCTATAAAATAAATCCACCACCGTGCTCTAAAAGATATAAGTGAAGCACTAGAGCAAAACTATATAACTCAAAAGATATTGATAACCCACAAGTGTAGGGGATCGCAACGGCTTTCGAGGGTAAAGTATTCAACCCAAATTTATTGATTCGACACAAGGGGAGCCAAAGAATATTCTCAAGTATTAGCAACTGAGTTGTCAATTCAGCCACCTGGATAACTTAATATATGCAGCAAGGTATTTAGTAGCAAAGTAATATGATAGTAGTGGTAATGGTAACAAAAGAGTAATGAAAGAAAAAGTAATATTTTTGGTGTTTTGTAATGATTGTAACAGTAGCAACGGAAAAGTAAATAAGCGCAAACCAGTATATGGAAAGCTCGTAGGCATTGGATCGGTGATGGATAATTATGCGGATCACGGTTCATCATGTAACGATCATAACATAGGGTGACATGTAACTAGCTCCAATTCATCAATGTAATGTAGGCATGTATTTTGAATATAGTCATACGTGCTTAGGGAAAAGAACTTGCATGACATCTTTTGTCCTACCCTCCCGTGGCAGCGGGGTCCTGACGGAAACTAAGGGATATTAAGGCCTCCTTTTAATAGAGAACCGGAACAAAGCATTAACACTTAGTGAATACATGAACTCCTCAAACTATGGTCATCACCAGGAGTGGTCCCGATTATTGTCACTTCGGGGTTGCCGGATCATAACACATAGTAGGTGACTATAGACTTGCAAGATAGGATCAAGAACTCACATATATTCATGAAAACATAATAGGTTCAGATCTGAAATCATGGCACTCGGGCCATAGTGACAAGCATTAAGCATAGTAAAATCATAGCAACATCAATCACAGAACATAGTGGATACTAGGGATCAAACCCTAACAAAACTAACTCGATTACATGATAAATCTCATCCAACCCATCACCGTCCAGCAAGCCTACGATGGAATTACTCACGCACGGCGGAGAGCATCATGAAATTGGTGATGGAGGATGGTTGATGATGACGACGGCGACGAATCCCCCTCTCCGGAGCCCCGAACGGACTCCAGATCAGCCCTCCCGAGAGGTTTTAGGGCTTGGCGGCGGCTCCGTATCGTAAAACGCGATGATTTCTTCTTCTTGATTTTTTATCCCCGAAAGCAAATATATAGAGTTGGAGTTGGCGTCGGAGGAGCTACAGGGGGCCCACGAGGTAGGGGGCACGCCCTACTGGCGCCCCACCTCGTGGGCAGTGTGGGCCCCTGGTCTTCATCTTCGGCAAGGATTTTTTTATTTTAACTAGATGTTACGTGGAGTTTCGTGTCATTCCGAGAACTTTTGTTTTTACGCACATAAAACAACATCATGGCAATTCTCTTTGAAAACAGCGTCGGTCCGGGTTAGTTCCATTCAAATCATGCAAGTTAGAGTCCAAAACAAGGGCAAAGTGTTTGGAAAAGTAGATCTGACGGAGACGTATCAACTCCCCAAGCTTAAACCTTTGCTTGTCCTCAAGCAATTCAGTTGATAAACTGAAAGAGAAAAAGAAAAACTTTACAAACTCTGTTTGCTCTTGTTGTTGTATATATGTAAAGCCGACATTCAGGTTTCAAAGAAAGATTATAACTAACCACATTTGCAATAATTCTCAGGTCTCATGTTTACTCATATCAATGGCATAATCAACTAGCGAGTCATAATGATAAATCTCGGATGAAAACACTTTCTCAAAACAATTATAATATGATATAACAAGATGGTGTCTCGCTAGCCTTTCTGAGACCACAAAACATAAATGCAGAGCACCTTTAAAGATCAAGGACTGACTAGACATTGTAATTCATGGTAAAGAGATCCAATCATAGTCATACCCAATATAAATTAATAGTAATGGATGCAAATGACAGCTGCGCTCTCCGATTAGTGCTTTTAATAAGAGGGTGATGACTCAACATGAAAGTAAATAGATAGGCCCTTCGCAGAGGGAAGCAGGGATTTGTAGAGGTGCGAGAGCTCGGTTTTGAAATAGAGATAAATAATATTTTGAGTGGCATACTTTCATTGTCAACATAGCAACTAAGAGATGGCGATATCTTTCATACTACACACATTATAGGCGGTTCCCAAACAGAATGGTAAAGTTTATACTCCCCCTCCACCAAAAAGCATCAATCCATGACTTGCTCGAAACAACGAGTGTCTCCAACTAGCAACAGTTCCACGGGAATTTTGTTTGCAATTATTTTGATTTAGTTTGCATAAAGCATGGGACTGGGCATCCTGGTGACCAGCCATGTTCTCGTGAATGAGGAGCGGAGTCCACTCCTCGTGAGAATAACCCGCCTAACATGGAAGAGAAGGACAGCCCTAGTTGATACATGAGCTATTCGAGCATACAAAACAGAATGTTTATTTGAAGGTTTAGAGTTTGGCACATACAAATTTACTTGGAACGGCAGGTAAATACCGCATATAGGAAGGTATAATGGACTCATCTGGAATAACTTTGGGGTTTAAGGGATTGGATGCACAAGCAGTATTCCCGTTTAGTACAAGTGAAGGCTAGCAAAAGACTGGGAAGCGACCAACTAGAGAGCGACAACAACCATGAACATGCATTAAAATTAATAAACACTGGATGCAATCATGAGTAAGATATAATCCACCATGAACATAAATATCGTGAAGGCTATGTTGATTTGTTTCAACTACATGTGTGAACATGTGCCAAGTCAAGTCACTTAAATCATTCAAAGGAAGATACCACCCCATCATACCACATCACAACCATTTTAATAGCATGTTGGCACGCAAGGTAAACCATTATAACTCATAGCTAATCAATCATGGCATAAGCAACTATGATCTCTAATTGTCATTGCAAACATGTTTATTCATAATAAGCTGAATCAAGAACGATGAACTCATCATATTTACAAAAACAAGAGAGGTCGAGTTCATACCAGCTTCGCTTATCCCAATTAATTCATCATATATCGTCATTATTGCCTTTCACTTGCACGACCGAACGATGTGAATAATAATAAGAGTGTACGTGCATTGGACTATGCTGGAATCTGCGAGCATTCAATAAGCAAGAGAAGACAAGGCAATATGGGCTCTTGGTTAAATCAACAATAATGCATATAAGAGCCACTTCAATAATTTAATCATGGTCTTCTCCTATCGACCCCCAAAGAAAAGAAATAAAACTATTTACACGGGAAAGCTCCCAACAAGCAAAACAAGAACGGGAAATATTTTTGGGTTTTCTTTTTAATTATTACTACTACAGCAGGAAAAGTAAACTAACTAGAAGCTATTACTAAAAAAAATCTTAAAGTTTAACAAACACACAAGAAGAAAGCAAGAAAAGGAAAATAAACTAGCATGGATATTACAGTGAAAGATTATGAGCACCGACATCTAGTAATGAGTGTGTGTGAATTTGAATGTAATGTCGGTGGGTAACACGTACTCCCCCAAGCTTAGGCTTTTGGCCTAAGTTGGTTCATTGCCAGGGATGGCCTGGCGGATATCCGTAGGTGTAGCTGGGGTCGTACTGTGATGCAACGGCTATCGCCTCCTGAGCTGCAGCGTGGCGTCGAGCTGCCTCCGCTCTCCTCTCGTACTCATCTGCCTCCTCTCTGGTAATAACATATCTTCCTTTTGCATGATAATCAAAGAAGGCAGGAGCAGGGAGAGTAATACGGACAACACGCCGTTTATCAAAGAATAGTCGATATAGGACAGGTGATTCATTCCTCTCGACAAACAGGTGAGAGACCATAGAATTAATCTCAATAAGTAGGAGGCAACTCCATATCATCCTCACGAACGTCCACCTCAAGAAAATTAGCTAAGCGGGTTGCATAAATTCCTTCGAAATCTCCATTATATCTATTATGATGCACCCTACGTGCTACAATGGATCCCATATGATAAGATTGGTCTCCTAACACAACACTCCTAAGAATACTGAGATCAGGGACACACATGTGACATGCTTCATCTTTACCATTTATGCATCTGCCTATGAAGAGAGCAAAATAATGTATAACAGGAAAATGGATGCTCCCTATGGTAGCTTGTGTTATATCTCTAGATTCCCCCACGGTTATACCGGCAAGAAAGTTTCTAAATTCAGATTTACGGGGATCACTAATACTACCCCATTGTGGGAGTTTGCAAGCAGAAGTAAAATCCTCTAAGTCCATGGTATAAGATTTTTCATAAAGATCAAACATGACTATTGGAGAATTACGTGAAGATGAAAATTCAAACCTCCTCAAAAATGAGCTTGTGAGTTGATGTTATTGGGGGCATTTGTCGGCCTCAAAGCTCACAAGATCGGCGTTACACTAATATGCGTTAAATTCTTCTTTGATTCCCCCTCGATCCATAAAATTTTCTGAAGGCCACTCACAAGGCCGCACTGGGGCGTCTCTTGGTGGTTCCTCGTCAGCATCACGTATTGCAAGCCTGGGTCCTTGATTTCTTGAAGAACCACCCTGGAACATTTTCCTAAGCATATTTCTTTCTCTGAAAAATTTCTGAAATTTTTAGTAACTTCAAACAAAAGTGAACCAACTTCAATAAAATTGATAGCAACTACTCCTACAAGTGCCTAGAGCCTCTATCAAGCATTATAACTACTTGGAACCATATAAATTTGACATGCAAGCTCAAGAACATGGTCACCTAAACAGCACAAATTTGCAAAGAATAAAGCACTAGAACAAAAACTAATTGGACCAATGGAGGAGTCACATACCAAAGAACAATCTCCCCAAGCAGTTTTGTGAGAGGTGCTTTGAGCAAGGAGATCAAAAATCGCAGCAAAATGAGCTAGAACTCGTGCTTGAGCTAGATATTCGTGTTTGTGGCAGGAAGAAGGACTGTATGTGTGCAGGAATAAGTGGAGGAGGGCCACCATGGGCCCACGAGGCAGGGGGCGCGCCCTGGGGGGTAGGGCGCGCCCTCCACCCTCGTGGCCAGGTGGAAGCTCCCCCCACGGTGTTTTCAGTACCATAAATCCTCAAATATTCTAGAAAAAATCATATTAAATTGGCATGGCATTTGGATGACTTTTATTTTCGGGGTATTTTTATATTGCATGAGATAAATCGAGAACAGACAGTAAAAATACTATTTTACTTATTTCAACTAAATAACAAAAAGTATAAAGAGGGTACAGAAGGTTGTGCCTTCTAGTTTCATCCGTCTCATGCTCATCAAAAGGAATCCACTAACAAGGTTGATCAGGTCTTGTTAACAAACTCATTCCGACTAACATGGAACCAGAGAAATTTTGAATAACACTATGTTACCTCAACGAGGATATGCACATCCCCAATAATAAGTATATCATATTTCTTCTTGACAGTAGGAAGAGGAAATTCAAAACCTCCAAAAATAATCGATGGAACTTTTCCAATAGAATTGATGCTATGAACTTCAGGTTGTTTCCTTGGAAAGTGTACCGTATTCTCATTATCATTAACATGAAAAGTGACATTGCCTTTGTTGCAATCAATAACAGCCCCTGCAGTATTCAAAAAGGGTCTTCCAAGAATGATAGACATACTATCGTCCTCGGGAATATCAAGAATAACAAAGTCCGTTAAAATAGTAACGTTTGCAACCACAGCAGGCACATCCTCACAAATCTTGGCAATTATAGCAGTTGATTTATCAGCCATTTGCAAAGATATTTCTGTAGGTGTCAACTTATTCAAGTCAAGTCTACGATATAAAGAGAGAGGCATAACAGCAACACCGGCTCCAAGATCACATAAAGCAGTTTTAACATAATTTCTTTTAATGGATCATGGTATAGTAGGTACTCCTCGATCTCCAAGTTTCTCTGGTATTCCACCCTTAAAGGTATAATTAGCGAGCATGGTGGAAATTTCAGCTTCCGGTATCTTTCTCTTATTTGTAACAATATCTTTCATATACTTAGCATAAGGATTCATTTTGAGCATATCAGTTAATGGTATACGCAAAAAGATAGGTCTAATCATTTCAGCAAAGCGCTCAAAATCCTCATCATCCTTTTTCTTGGATGGTTTGGGAGGAAAAGGCATGGGTTTCTGAACCCATGGTTCCCTTTCTTTACCATGTTTCCTAGCAACAAAGTCTCTCTTATCATAACGTTGATTCTTTGATTGTGGGTTATCAAGATCAACAGCAGGTTCAATTTCTACATCATTATCATTATTAGGTTGAGCATCATCATGAACATCATCATTAACATTTTTATTAGGTTCATGTTCATTACTAGATTGTGTTTCAGCATCAGAAATAGATATATCATTAGGATTCCCAGGTGGTTCAACAATAGGTTCACTAGAAGTTTGCAGAGTCCTATCATTTTTCTTTTTCTTCCTTTTAGAAGAACTAGGTACATCAATATTATTTCTCTGAGAATCTTGCTCAATTCTCTTAGGGTGGCCTTCAGGATACAAAGGTTCCTGAGTCATTCTACCAGTTCTAGTAGCCACTCTAACAAAATAATCATTTTTCTTACTATTCATTTCATTGAGCAAATCATTTTGAGCTTTAAGTACTTGTTCTACTTGAGTGGTAACCATAGAAGCATGTTTCCTAACAAGTTTAAGTTCACATCTAACATCAGCCATATAATCACCCAAGTGTTTAATCATATAAGCATTTTGTTTTAATTGTCTACAAAAATAAGCATTGAAATTTTCTTGTTTGACAATAAAATTATCAAACTCTTCTAAGCACTGTCTAGCAGACTTATAGTGAGGAATATCACCTTCATCAAATCTATAGAGAGAATTTACCTTTACTACCTGTGTCGGGTTATCAAGACCTGGAGGTTCTTCAATAGGTAATGGATTAAGATCATATGTTTCTTCAACAGGCGGTAAATTAAGACCATGTATTTCTTCAATAGGAGTTAAATTCTTAACATCTTCAGCTTTAATACCTTTTTCTTTCATAGATTTCTTTGCCTCTTGCATATCTTCCGGACTGAGAAATAGAACACCTCTCTTCTTCAGAGTTGGTTTAGGAATAGGCTCAGGAATTGGAGCGAGGCTGGCTCAGAGGTGCCCAATTATTTTCATTTGTCAACATATTATTCAATAGGATTTCAGCCTCATCCGGTGTTCTTTCCTCGAAAAGAGAACCAACACAACTATCCGTAATCTCTGGAAGCATCGGTTAGTCCATTATAAAAGATATCAAGTATTTCATTTTTCTTAAGAGGATGACCAGGCAGAGCATTAAGTAACTTGAGAAGCCTCCCCCAAGCTTGTGGGAGACTCTCTTCTTCAATTTGCACAAAGTTGTATATTTCCCTCAAGGCAGCTTGTTTCTTATGAGCAGGGAAATATTTAGCAGAGAAGTAATAAATCATATCCCGGGGACTACGCACACAACCAGGATCAAGAGAGTTAAACCATATCTTAGCATCACCCTTTAATGAGAACGGAAATATTTTAAGGATGTATAAGTAGCGAGTTCTCTCATCATTAGTGAACAGGGTGGCTATATCATTTAATTTAGTAAGATGTGCCACAACAGTTTTATTTCATAACCATGAAAATGATCAGATTCAACCAAAGTAATTATATCAGGATCAACAGAGAATTCATAATCCTTATCGGCAACACAAATAGGTGAAGTAGCAAAAGCAGGGTCAGGTTTCATTCTATCTCTAAGAGATTCCTTACTCCATTTAGCTAATAACCTTCTAAGCTCATTGTTATCTTTGCAAGCAAAAATAGCAGCAGAAGCTTCTTTATCAGAAACATAACCCTCAGGAATAGCGGGCATATCTTCATCATCACTTTCATCAACATAATCAGTTTTAATAATTTCTTTCTCTCTAGCCTTAGCAATTTGTTCATCAAGAAATTCACTAAGGGGCACAGTAGTATCAAGCATAGAAATAGTTTCATCATAAGTATCATGCATAGCAGAAGTGGCATCATCAACAAGATGCGACATATCAGAATGAATAGCAGAAGCAGGTTTAGGTGTCGCAAACTTACTCACAAGTGTAGGGGATCACAACAGCTTTTGAGGGTAAAGTATTCAACCCAAATTTATTGATTAGACACAAGGGGAGCCAAAGAATATTCTCAAGTATTAGCAACTGAGTTGTCAATTTAGACACACCTGGATAACTTAATATCTGCAGCAAGGTATTTAGTAGCAAATTAATATGATAGTAGTGGTAATGGTAACAAAAGAGTAATGAAAGCAAAAGTAATATTTTTGGTGTTTTGTAATGATTATAAAGAGTAGCGGAAAAGTAAATAAGCGTAAACCAGTATATGGAAAGCTCGTAGGCATTGGATCGGTGATGGATAATTATGCGGATGCGGTTCATCATGTAACAGTCATAACATAGGGTGACACAGAACTAGCTCCAATTCATCAATGTAATGTAGGCATGTATTCCGAATATAGTCATACGTGCTTAGGGAAAGAACTTGCATGACATCTTTTGTCCTACCCTCCCGTGGCAGCAGGGTCCTAACTGAAACTAAGGGATATTAAGGCCTCCTTTTAATAGAGAACCGGAACAAAGCATTACCACTTAGTGAATACATGAACTCCTCAAACTATGGTCATCACCGGGAGTGGTCCCGATTATTGTCACTTCGGGGTTGCCGGATCATAACACATAGTAGATGAATATAGACTTACAAGATAGGATCAAGAACTCACATATATTCATGAAAACATAATAGGTTCAGATCTGAAATCATGGCACTCGGGCCCTAGTGACAAGCATTAAGCATAGCAAAGTCATAGCAACATCAATCTAAGAACATAATGGATACTAGGGATCAAACCCTAACAAAACTAACTCGATTACATGATAAATCTCATCCAACCCATCACCGTCCAGCAAGCCTACGATGGAATTACTCACGCACGGCGGCGAGCATCATGAAATTGGTGATGGAGGATGGTTGATGACGACGACGGTGACGAATCCCCCTCTCCGGAGCCCCGAACGGACTCCAGATCAGCCCTCCCGAGAGGTTTTAGGGCTTGGCGGTGGCTCCGTATCGTAAAACGCGATGATTTTCTTCTTCTTGATTTTTTTTCTCCCCGAAAGCAAATATATAGAGTTGGAGTTGGCGTCGGAGGAGCTCCAGGGGGCCCATGAGGTAGGGGGGCACGCCTTAGGGGGGGCGCGCCCCCCACCCTCGTGGACAGGGTGTGGGCCCCCTGGTCTTCATCTTTGGCAAGGATTTTTTATTATTTTTAACTAGATGTTCCGTGGAGTTTCAGGTCATTCCGAGAACTTTTGTTTTCTGCACATAAAACAACATCATGGCAATTCTGTTGAAAACAACGTCAGTCCGGGTTAGTTCCATTCAAATCATGCAAGTTAGAGTCCAAAATAAGGGCAAAAGTGTTTGGAAAAGTAGATACGACGGAGACGTATCAGATATAGGCAAAGCACATAGAGTATTCTAACAAATTCCAAATCATGTATGGCTCTCTCAAAAGGTGTGTACAGCAAGAATGATTGTGGTAAACTAAAAAGCAAAGACTCAAATCATACAAGACGCTCCAAGCAAAACACATATCATGTGGTGAATAAAAATATTGCTCCAAGTAAAGTTACCGATGGAAGTAGACAAAAGAGGGGATGCCTTCCGGGGCATCCCCAAGATTTGGCTTTTTGGTGTTCTTAGATTATCTTGGGGGTGCCATGGGCATCCCCAAGCTTAGGCTCTTGCCACTCCCTGTTCCATAATCCATCTAATCTTTCACCCAAAACTTGAAAACTTCACAACACAAAACTCAACAGAAAATCTCGTGAGCTCCGTTAGCGAAAGAAAACAAAAGACCACTTCAAGGTACTGTAATGAACTCATTATTTATTTATATTGGTGTTAAACCTACTGTATTCCAACTTCTCTATGGTTTATAAACTATTTTACTAGCCGTAGATTCATCAAAATAAGCAAACAACACACGAAAAACAGAATCTGTCAAAAACAGAACAGTCTGTAGTAATCTGTAACTAACGCAAACTTCTGGAACTCCAAAAAATCATCCAAAATAGGACGACCTAGGCAATATGTTTATTGATCAGAATATATTGGAATCAGTATTTTATCGTGTTCTGGTGATTTTTAACAATTGTTTTCGTGAACAGAAAGTTTCTGGAAATCTCTGCAAGATCAAATAACTATCATCCAAGAAGATCCTATAGGTTTAACTCGGCACAAACACTAATTAAAACATAAAAACACATCCAACCAGAGGCTATATCAAATATTTATTCCTAAACAGAAGTAAAAAGCAAAAACTAAAAATAAAATTGGGTTGCCTCCCAACAAGCGCTATCGTTTAACGCCCCTAGCTAGACATAAGAGCAAGGATAGATCTAGGTATTGCCATATTTGGTAGGCAATTCTTCAAAGAGACATCTATCATCCTTAGAAATTTCTTTCTTTTTAGTAATTATCAAACTTTTAGGCACAAGATCGAAAAAATCATTTGTAGCAAATGGTTCCTTAATGATAGCAACAAGATTGGGATGAATACTTATAGATTTGAGATCCGCAGTTTCATTACTAGAGGATTCACCCTTATTTTTAGGAACATACATAAGCTTGGAAATTTTAGTAGGAGGACTTGGAGTATTATTTATGGAAGAAAAAGAAGTTGGTAATGATATCTTCAAGTTTATCGATCCTAGTGGAATCCTGATTTATTTTCTCATTAACTATGGGTTCCTTCTCTTTAATATTTTTCAAAGTGACTCCTACTTTAGATCCATATTGAGAGATTCAGTTGTGGATCTTTTTATCCAAATTTTCAATTAACTCTACGGTAGCAACCTTATTTTCAATAATTTCAAGTCTTTGCATTACATGCTCCAAAGTTAACATAGTTCCATTAACCAAAAGAGGGGGTGAGCCAAACAAATCTATCATAACATTATAAGAATCAAAAGTATGGCTACCTAAGAAATTCCCTCCGGTAATGGTATCAAGGATATATCTATACCAAGGATTAGCACCTACATAAAAATTGCGGAGAAGAATGGAAGTAGATTGCTTCCTAGTAGATCTATTTTGAGCATTGAAAATTCTATACCAAGCATCTTTTAGATTTTCTCCCTCCCTTTGCTTAAAATTTAGAACTTCATTCTCGGGAGACAACAGAGAAGATAGAGGACTAGCCATAACTACAAGCAAGCAAAAAAGAGGTGAACGAAAAAGAGAGGGCGAATAAAACGGCAAGGGTGAAGTGGGGGAGAGGAAAACGAGAGGCAAATGGCAAATAATGTAATGCGGGAGATAAGGGATTGTGATGGGTACCTGGTATGTTTACTTTTGCGTAGGCCTCCCCGGCAACGGCGCCAGAAATCCTTCTTGCTACCTCTTGAGCACTGCGTTGGTTTTCCCTTGAAGAGGAAAGGGTGGTGCAGCAAAGTAGCGTAAGTATTTCCCTCAGTTTTTGAGAACCAAGGTATCAATCCAGTAGGAGGCTACGCGCGAGTCTCTTGTACCTACACAAAACAAATAAATCCTCACAACCAATGCGATAAGGGGTTGTCAATCCCTTCAGGTCACTTACGAGAGTGAGATCTGATAGATATGATAGGATACTATTTTTGGTATTTTATGATAAAGATGCAAAGTAAAATAAAAGCAAAGTAAAAAAGCAAAGGAAATAACAAAGTGTTGGAAGATTAATATGATAAAGATAGACCCGCGGGCCATAGGTTTCACTAGTGGCTTCTCTCAAGAGCATAAGTATTTTACGGTGGGTGAGCGAATTCATGTTGAGCAAATGATAGAATTGAGCATAGTTATGAGAATATCTAGGTATGATCATGTATATAGGCATCACGTCCGAGACAAGTAGACCGACTCCTGCCTGCATCTACTACTATTACTCCATTCATCGACCGCTATCCAGCATGCATCCAGAGTATTAATTTCATAAAAATAGAGTAACGCCTTAAGCAAGATGACATGATGTAGAGGGATAAATTCATGCAATATGATAAAATCCCCATCTTGTTATCCTCGATGGCAATAATACAATACGTGCCTTGCTGCCCCCTCATCCTTTGGGAAAGGACACCGCAAGATTGAACCCAAAGCTAAGCACTTCTCCAATTGCAAGAAAGATCAATCTAGTAGGCCAAACCAAACTGATAATTCGAAGCCGAAGATAACCAATCATACATAAAATAATTCAGAGAAGATTCAAATATTGTTCATAGATAAACTTGATCATAAACCCACAATTCATCGGTCTCAACAAACACACCGCAAAAAGATGATTACATCGAATAGATCTCCACGAGAGAGGGGGAGAACATTGTATTGAGATCCAAAAGGAGAGAAGAAGCCATCTAGCTAATAACTATGGACCCGAAGGTCTGAAGTAAACTACTCACACTTCATCAGAGAGGCTATGGTGTTGATGTAGAAGACCTCCGTGATGGATGCCCCCTCCGGCGGAGCTCCGGAACAGGCCCCAAGATGGGATCTCGTGGGTATGTAAGGTTGCGGCGGTGGAATTAGGTTTTGGCTCCGTGTCGATCGTTTGGGGGTACGTAGGTATATATAGGAAGAAGGAGTACGTCAGTGGAGCAACAGGGGGCCCACGAGGGTGGAGGGCGCGCCCCGCTACGTCGTGGCCTCCTCTTTTGTTTCTTGACGTAGGGTCCAAGTCTCCTGGATCTTGTTCGTTCCAAAAATCACGTTCCCGAAGGTTTCATTCCGTTTGGACTCTGTTTGATATTCCTTTTTTGCGGAACTCTGAAATAGCCAAAAACAACAATTCTGGGCTGGGCCTCCGGTTAATAGGTTAGTCCCAAAAATAATATAAAAGTGAATAATGAAGCCCAATAATGTCCAAAACAGTAGATAATATAGCATGGAGCAATCAAAAATTATAGATTCGTTGGAGACGTATCACTGTGAAAAAATATGTTGTGGAAAATCTGATGTGAAAAAGATGTAGGTCATTTGGCAAACCAGCTGATACAGCTTTTTCAGATTTTGGCCCGCAGCGGAATCAGATTTTTGAAAGCACGTCGTGGCTGCTTCCGCTTTTGGTTCAGACTTTGGTAGCGGATTTTTGGAATCGGATTCTGCTGGGTTCGCCCTTTGGTTCAGATTCTGCTGCGTGGCAGCGGAATCCGTCGATAAAAGCTTAACCAAACAGGGCCATAGGGGTGGCCGGACATTTCGAGAAGTTGGTGAGCAACCCGGTCGCGACCCCAAAAACATGAAGTAGCTCCGTTTTTAAAATAGAGTGTGATATGTTGTTATTATTTTCAAAACTCAAGTATTTTTATGTTTGATCGGGTTCATAGAAAATATATTAACATCTACAATACAAATTAATAAAATATAAAAATACATTTCATGATGAAGCTAAAAATACCGATATGATATTGTAGATATCGATTTATTTTCTCTATAAATTTGATCACACCTAGAGAAGTTGGACTTTTCAAGCACAAAACATCTTATATTTCAGAACAAAGTAAAAGGCTGACTTATGTGCGAACTTGTTGTGAAGTTTTTGCACCCGAGTTCAAATTAGCTCGGGTGAACAGTAAAAAAAATTGAAAATTGTTCAAAAAAATCTGAATTATTTGTATGGCAAACTTTGACGAGCATTTTCAGAGTATCGATTTTGTTTTTTTGCCACGATTTCCACAAATGTTATTTTGTGATGAAACTTTGCAATCTCTTCGAACATTTTTTGAAGTTTTTCATAAAAAATCAGATTTTTTTAACATTTAAAAAAAATTCGAGTTATGCTACTTCTTGAGCTTGCGTTGATGTTTTCCTTGAAGAGGAAATGGTGATGCAGCAAAGTAGAGATAAGTATTTCCCTCAGTTAAGAAATAAGGTATCAATCCAGTAGGAGGCACAAGCAAGTCCCCAATATATGCACCTGCACAAACTAACAAACACTTGCACACAACGCAAAAAGGGGTTGTCAATCCCTTCATGATCACGAACAAGAGTGAGATTTAATAAAGATATGTATAAAAGATAAATAAAAAAAGCAAGCTAAAGTAAATATAAACAAATTGCAGCAAGGTATCTTTGGGTTTTTTGGTTTATTGATCTGAAAATAATATGATGAAAAATAGATCCGGGGGCCATAGGTTTCACTAGAGGCTTCTCTCTTGAAAGAAAACATACGGTGGGTATGTTGGGGACTGTAGTATTTCAAAAATTTCCTACGATCATGCACGATCTATCTAGGAGAAGCATAGCAACGAGCGGGGAGAGTGTGTCCACATACCCTCGTAGACCGAAAGCGGAAGCGTTTAGTAACGCGGTTGATGTAGTCGAACATCTTGGCGATCCAACCGATCAAGTACCAAACGCACGACACCTCCGCGATCTCCACACGTTCAGCTCGGTGACGTCCCTCGATCTCTTGATACAACTGAGGCCGAGGGAGAGTTCCATCAGCACGACGGCATGGTGACGGTGATGACGAAGTTACCGGCGCAGGGCTTCGCCTAAGCACTACGACGATATGACCGAGGTGTAAAACTGTGGAGGGGGGCACCGCACACGGCTAAGAGATCGTCTGTTGTGTCTATGGGGTGTCCCCCTCCCCCGTATATAAAGGAGGGAAGGAGGAGGCCGGCCGGCCGGCCCTAGAGGGCGTGCCCAAGGGGGGAGTCCTACTCCAAGTAGGGATCGCCCCCCTCCCCTTTCCTAGTCCAAGTAGGAGAAGAAGGAAGGAGAGGGAGAGGGAGAGGGAAAGAGGGGCCGCACCCCCTCCCCTAGTCCTATTTGGACTCCCCTTGGGGGGTGCGCGCTACCTCCTAGCCGCAGCCCTCTCTCTCCCCTAAGGCCCAATAAGGTCCATTACTTCCTCGGGGGGTTCTGGTAACCCCTCCGGCACTCCGGTTTTATCCGGAACACTTCCGGTGTCCGAACAACATGATCCAATATATCAATCTTTATGTCTCGACCACTTCAAGACTCCTCGTCATGTCCGTGATCTCATCCGGAACTCCGAACAACCTTAGGTACATCAAATCACATAAACTCATAATACCAATCATCATCAAGCGTTAAGCGTGCGGACCCTACTGGTTCGAGAACTATGTAGACATGACCGAGACACATCTCCGGTCAATAACCAATAGAGGAATCTGGATGCTCATATTGGCTCCTACATATTTTACGAAGATCTTTATCGGTCAAACCGCACAACAACATACGTTGTTCCCTTTGTCATCGGTATGTTACTTGCCCGAGATTCGATCGTCGGTATCACCAAACCTAGTTCAATCTTGTTACCGGCAAGTCTCTTTACTCGTTCCATATTGCATCATTCCGTAACTAACTCATTAGTCACATTGCTTGCAAGGCTCATAGTGATGTGCATTACCGAGAGGGCCCAGAGATACCTCTCCGACAATCGGAGTGATAAATCCTAATCTCGGTCTATGCCAACTCAACAAACACCATCGGAGACACCTATAGAGCATCTTTATAATCACCCAGTTACGTTGTGACGTTTGATAGCACACCAAGTGTTCCTCCGGTATTCGGGAGTTGCATAATCTCAAGCAATAGCAATAAACTAAACGATCATAGTACTAAGCTAACGGATGGGTCTTGTCCATCACATCATTCTCTAATGATGTGATCCCGTTCATCAAATGACAACACATGTCTATGGCTAGGATACTTAACCATCTTTGATTAACGAGCTAGTAAAGTAGAGGCATACTAGGGACACTCTGTTTGTCTATGTATTCACACATGTACTAAGTTTCCGGTTAATACAATTCTAGCATGAATAATAAATATTTATCATGATATAAGGAAAAATAAATAAAAGCTTCATTATTGCCTCTAGGGCATATTTCCTTCAGTCTCCCACTTGCACTAGAGTCAATAATCTAGATTATATAGTAATGATTCTAACACCCATGGAGTCTTGGTGCTGATCATGTTTTGCTTGTGAGAGAGGCTTAGTCAACGGGTCTGCAACATTCAGATCCGTATGTATCTTGCAAATCTCTATGTATCCCTTCTTGACTTGATCGCGGATGGAATTGAAGCGTCTCTTGATGTGCTTGGTTCTCTTGTGAAATCTGGATTCCTTTGCCAAAGCAATTGCACCAGTATTATCACAAAAAAAATTAATTGGACCCGATGCATTAGGTATGACATCTAGATCGGATATGAACTCCTTCATCAAGACTCCTTCATTTGCTGCTTCTGAAGCAGCTATGTACTCCGATTCACACGTAGATCCCACCACGACGTTTACTTAGAACTGCACCAACTGACAGCTCCACCGTTCAATATAAATATGTATCCGGTTTGTGACTTAGAGTCATCTAGATCAGTGTCAAAGCTTGCATCGACGTAACCATTTACAATGAGCTCTTTGTCACCTCCATAAACGAGAAACATATCCTTAGTCCTCTTCGGGTATTTCAGGATGTTCTTGACGTTGTCCAGTGATCCACTCCTGGATTACTTTGGTACCTCCCTGGTAAACTAATAGCAAGGCACACATCAGGTCTGGTACACAACATTGCATACATGATAGAACCTATGGCTGAAGCATATGGAATGACTTTCATTTTCTCTCTATCTTCTGTAGTGGTCGGGCATTGAGTCTGACTCAACTTCACACCTTGTAACACAGGCAAGAACCCTTTCTTTGCTTGATCCATTTTGAACTTCTTCAAAACTTTATCAAGATATGTGCTTTGTGAAATTCCAATTAAGCGTCTTGATCTATCTCTATAGATCTTGATGCCCAATATATAAGCAGCTTCACCGAGGTCTTTGATTGAAAAACTCTTATTCAAGTATCCTTTTATGTCATCCACATACAATATTAGAAATGCTACAGATCTCCCACTCACTTTCTTGTAAATACAGGCTTGTCCAAAAGTTTGTATAAAACCATATGCTTTGATCATACTATCAAAACGTTTATTCCAACTCCGAGATGCTTGGACCAATCCATAAATGGATCGTTGGAGCTTGCACACTTTGTTAGCATCCTTTGGATCTATAAAACCTTCTGGTTGCATCATATACAACTCTTCTTCCAGAAATCTATTCAGGAATGCAATTTTGACATCCATTTGCCAAATTTCATAATCATAAAATGCGGCAATTGCTAACATGATTCTGACGTACTTAAGCATCGCTACGGGTGAGAAGGTCTCATCATAGTCAACTCCTTGAACTTGTCGGAAACCTTTTGCAACAAGTCGAGCTTTGTAGATAGTAACATTACCGTCAGCGTCAGTCTTCTTCTTGAAGATCCATTTATTCTCTATGGCTTGTCGATCATCGGGCAAGTGAACCAACGTCTAGACTTTGTTCTCATACATGGATCCCATCTCAGATTTCATGGCCTCAAGCCATTTCGCGGAATCTGGCCTCATCATCGCTTCCTCATAGTTAGTAGGTTCGTCATGGTCAAGTAACATGACTTCCAGAACAGGATTACCGTACCACTCTGGTGCGGATCTTACTCTGCTTGACCTACGAGGTTCGGTAGTAACTTGATCAGAAGTTTCATGATCATTGTCATTATCTTCATCACTAATTGGTGTAGGAATCACATGAACTAATTTCTGTGATGAACTATTTTCCAATAAGGGAGCAGGTACAATTACCTCATTAAGTTCTACTTTCCTCCCACTCACTTCTTTTGAGAGAAACTCCTTCTCTAGAAAGGATCCATTCTTAGCAACGAATATCTTGCCTTTGGATCTATGATAGAAAGTGTACCCAACAGTCTCCTTTGGGTATCCTATGAAGACACATTTCTCCGATTTGGGTTCGAGTTTATCAGGTTGAAACTTTTTCACATAAGCATTGCAGCCCCAAACTTTAAGAAACGACAACTTGGGTTTCTAGCCAAACCACAGTTCATATGGTGTGGTCTCAACGGATTTAGATGGTGCCCTATTTAACGTGAATGCAACCGTCTCTAAAGCATAACCCCAAAACGATAAGGTAAATCAGTAAGGGACAGCATAGATCGCACCATATCTAATAAAGTGCGGTTACGACGTTCGGACACACCATTACGCTGTGGTGTTCCGGGTGGCATGAGTTGCGAAACTATTCCACATGATCAGATCGCAGAAACTTCATTTTGATTTTCCACTTCACTCTGAAATTCTTTGAACTTTTCAAATGTTCCAGACTTATGTTTCATCAAGTAGATATACCCATATCTGCTCAAATCATCTGTGAAGGTCAGAAAATAACGATACCCGCCGCGAGCCTCAACACTCATTGGACCGCATACATCAGTACGTATTATTTCCAATAAGTCTGTTGCTTGCTCCATAGTTCCGGAGAACGGAGTCTTAGTCATCTTGCCCATGAGGCATGGTTCGCAAGCATCAAGTGATTCCAGAAGCCCATCAGCATGGAGTTTCTTCATGCACTTTACACCAATATGACCTAAACGGCAGTGCCACAAATAAGTTGCACTATCATTATTAAACTTATATCTTTTGGCTTCAATACTATGAATATGTGTCTCACTACTATCGAGATTCAACAAAAATAGACCACTCATCAAGGGTGCATGACCATAAATGATATTACTCATATAAATAGAACAACCATTATTCTCTGATTTAAATGAATAACCGTCTCGCATCAAACAAGATCCAGATATAATGTTCATGCTTAACGCTGGCACCAAATAACAATTATTCAGATCTAAAACTAATCCCGAAGGTAGATGTAGAGGTAGCGTGCCGACGGCGATCACATCGACTTTGCAACCATTTCCCACGCGCATCGTCACCTCGTCCTTAGCCAATCTTCGCTTAATCCATAGTCCCTGTTTCGAGTTGCAAATATGAGCAACAGAACCAGTATCAAATACCCAGACACTACTGCGAGCATTAGTAAGGTACACATCAATAACATGTATATCAAATATACCTTTCACTTTGCCATCCTTCTTATCCGCCAAATACTTGGGGCAGTTCCGCTTTCAGTGACCAATCCCTTTGCAGTAGAAGCACTCAGTCTCAGGCTTAGGTCCAGACTTGGGCTTCTTCTCTTGAGCGGCAACTTGTTTTCCATTCTTCTTGAAGTTCCCCTTCTTCCCTTTGCCCTTTTTCTTGAAACTAGTGGTCTTGTTGGCCATCAACACTTGATGCTCCTTCTTGATTTCTACCTCCGTAGCCTTTAGCATTGCGAAGAGCTCGGGAATTGCCTTATCCATCCCTTGCATATTATAGTTCATCACGAAGCTTTTGTAGCTTGGTGGCAGTGATTGAAGAACTCTGTCAATGACACTATCAATCGGAAGATTAACTCCCATTTGAGTCAAGTGATTGTGGCACCCAGACATTTTGAGTATATGTTCATTGACAGAACTATTCTCCTCCATTTTGCAGCTGTAGAACTTATTGGAGACTTCATATCTCTCAATCCGGGCATTTTCTTGAAATATTAACTTCAACTCCTAGAACATCTCATATGCTCCATGACATTCAAAACGTCGTTGAAGTCCCGATTCTAAGCCGTAAAGCAAAATAAGATGCATAAAGGATAAACATCACATGCAATCAATATAAGTGATATGATATGGTCATCATCATATTGTGCCTTTGATCTCCATCTCCAAAGCACCGTCATGATCACCATCGTCAATGGCTTGACACCTCGATCTCCATCGAAGCATCGTTGTCGTCTCGCCAACTATTGCTTCTACGACTATCGCTACCGCTTAGTGATAAAGTAAAGCAATTACATGGCGATTGCATTTCATACAATAAAGCGACAACCATAAGGCTCGTGCCAGTTGCTGGTAACTTTTACAAAACATGATCATCGCATACAGCAATTTATATATCATCACGTCTTGACCATATCACATCACAGCAAGCCCTGCAAAAACAAGTTAGGCGTCCTCTACTTTGTTGTTGCAAGTTTTACGTGGCCGCTACGGGCTTAGAAAGAACCGTTCTTACCTACGCATCAAAACCACAATGATTTTTCGTCAAATATGTTGTTTTAACCTTCAACAAGGACCGGGCGTAGTCACGCTTGATTCAACAAAAGTTGGAGAAACATACACCCACTAGCCACCTGTGTGTGAAGCACGACGGTAGAACCAGTCTCATGAACGTGGTCATGTAATGTCGGTCTGGGCCACTTCATCCAACAATACCGCCGAATCAAAGTATGATATGCTGGTTATTAATATGACTATTATCGCCCACAACTCTTTGTGTTCCACTGTGCATATAACATCTACGCATAGACCTGGCTCGGATGCCACTGTTGGGGAACGTAGTATTTCAAAAAAATTCCTACGATCACGCAAGATCTATCTAGGAGAAGCATAGCAACGAGCGGGAGAGTATGTCCACATACCCTCATAGACCCGAAAGCGGGCGTTTAATGCTTAGTGATTGATGTAGTCGAACATCTTCGCGATCCAATCGATCAAGTACCGAACGCACGACACCTCCGTGATTTGCACATGTTCAGCTCGGTGATGTCCCTCGATCTCTTGATCTAGTTGAGGCCGAGGGAGAGTTCCGCCAGCACGACGGCATGGTGACGGTGATGATGAAGTTACCAGCGCAGGGCTTCGCCTAAGCACTACGACAATATGACCGAGGTGTAAAACTGTGGAGGGGGGCACCGCACACGGCTAAGAGATTGTTTGTTGTCTCTACGGGGTGTCCCCCTCCCCCGTATATAAAGGAGGGGAGGAGGAGGCCGGTCAGCCGGCCCTAGAGGGCGCGCCCAAGGGGGGGAGTCCTACTCCAAGTAGGGATCGCCCCCCCCCCCCCTTCCTAGTCCAAGTAGGAGAAGAAGGAAGGAGAGGGAGAGGGAGAGGGAAAGGGAAAGAGGGGTCGCGCCCCCTCCCCTAGTCCTATTCGGACTCCCCTTGGGGGGGGAGCGTGACACCTCCTGGCCGCAGCCCTCTCTCTCCCCTATGGCCCAATAAGGCCCATTACTTCCGCGGGGGGTTCCGGTAATCCCTTCGGCACTCCGGTTTTATCCGAAACTCTCCGGAACACTTCTGGTGTCCGAACAACATGGTCCAATATATCAATCTTTATGTCTCGACCATTTCGAGACTCCTCGCCATGTCCGTGATCTCATCCGGGACTCCGAACAACCTTCGGTACATCAAATCACATAAACTCATAATACCAATCGTCATCAAACGTTAAGCGTGCGGACCCTACGGATTCGAGAACTATGTAGACATGACGGAGACATATCTCCGGTCAATAACCAATAGCGGAACCTGGATGCTCATATTGGCTCCTACATATTCTACGAAGACCTTTATCGGTCAAACCGCACAACAACATACGTTGTTCCCTTTGTCACGGTATGTTACTTGCCCGAGATTTGATCGTCGGTATCACCATACCTAGTTCAATCTCGTTACTGGCAAGTCTCTTTACTCGTTCCGTAATGCATCATTCCGTAACTAACTCATTAGTCACATTGCTTGCAAGGCTCATAGTGATGTGCATTATCGAGAGGGCGCAGAGATACCTCTCTGACAATCGGAGTGACAAATCCTAATCTCGATCTATGCCAACTCAACAAACACCATCGGAGACACCTATAGAGCATGTTCGTAGTCACCTAGTTACATTGTGACGTTTGAGAGCACACTAAGTGTTCCTCCGGTATTCGGGAGTTGCATAATCTCATAGTCATAGGAACATGTATAAGTCATGAAGAAAGCAGTAGCAATAAACTAAACGATCATAGTGCTAAGCTAACGGATGGGTCTTGTCCATCACATCATTCTCTAATGATGTGACTGATACGTCTCCAATGTATCTATAATTTTTTATTGTTCCATGCTATTATATTATCTGTTTTGGATGTTTAATGGGGTTTATTATACACTTTTATTTTATTTTTGGGACTAACCTACTAACCCAAGGCCCATTGCAAATTGCTGTTTTTTGCCTATTTCCATGTTTCGCATAAAAGGAATATCAAACGGAGTCCAAACGGAATGAAACCTTCGGGAGCGTGGTTTCTGGAACAAACGTGATCCAGAGGACTTGGAGTGGACCTCAAGAAACGAACGAGGAGGCCACGAAGCAGGGAGGCGCGCCTACCCCCCTGGGTGCGCCCCCCACCCTCGTGGGCCCCTCGTAGCTCCACCGACCTATTTCTTCCTCCTATATATATCCACGTACCCCGAAAACATCTAGGAGCACCACGAAACCCTATTTCCACCGTCGCAACCTTCTGTACCCGTGAGATCCCATCTTGGGGCCTTTTCCGGTGCTCCGCCGGAGGGGGAATCGATCATGGAGGGCTTCTACATCAACACCATAGCCTCTCCGATGATGTGTGAGTAGTTTACCTTAGACCTTTGGGTCCATAGTTATTAGCTAGATGGCTTCTTCTCTCTCTTTGGTTCTCAATACAATGTTCTCCTCGATCTTCTTGGAGATCTATTTGATGTAACTCTTTTTGTGGTGTGTTTGTCGAGATCCGATGAATTGTGGGTTTATGATCAAGATTATCTATGAACAATATTTGAATCTCCTCTGAATTCTTTTATGTATGATTGATTATCTTTGCAAGTCTCTTGAATTATCGACTTGGTTTGGCCTACTAGATTGATCTTTCTTGCAATGGGAGAAGTGCTTAGCTTTGGGTTCAATCATGTGGTGCTCGATCCCGATGTGAGAAGGGGAAAGCGACACGTATTGTATTGTTGCCATTGAGGATAAAAGATGGGGTTTATATCATATTGCTTGAGTTTAACCCTCTACATCATGTCATCTTGCCTAAAAGCGTTACTCTGTTCTTATGAACTTAATACTCTAGATGCATCTTTGGATAGTGATGGTCGATGTGTGGAGTAATAGAAGTAGATCACGGGAAGAAGTCGGTCTACTTGTAAATGCGTGGGCGTGATGCGTATATACATGATCATGCCTAGATATTCTCATAACTATCGCTATTCTATTAATTGCTTTCGTGATGAATTTGTTCACCCGTAATACTTATATGCTATCTTGGAGAAGCCACTAGTGAAACCTATGGCCCGCGGGTCTATTTTCCATCATATAAGTTTCTAATCTATTTTTACTTTGCAATCTTTACTTTTAATCTTTATCATAAAAATACCAAAAATATTATCTTCTCTATCAGATCTCACTTTTGCAAAGTGGCAGTGAAGGGATTGACAACCCCTTTATCGCGTTGGTTGCTGCTACGTCTTGAGCTTGCGTTGGTTTTCCTCGAAGAGGAGAGGGTGATGCAGCAAAGTGTAGCGTAAGTATGTCCCTCAGTTTTGAGAACCAGGGTATCAATCCAAAGAGGAGGCTCCTCAAAAGTCCCACGCACCTACACAAACAAGCGAGAACTACTTAACCAACGCAATAAAGGGGTTGTCAATCCCTTCAAGGCCACTTAAAGTGAGATCTAATAAAGATAGTATGATAAGATAAATATATTTTTGGTATTTTAGAATATAGATGAAAAGTAAAGATGCAAATAAAAGTAGATTGGAAACAAATATGATAAGAGATAGAACCGGGGCCATAGGTTTCACTAGTGGCTTCTCTCAAGATAGCATAAGTATTACTGCAGAACAAATTATCGCCGAAAGCAATTGATAGAAAAGCTTATAGTTATGAGATTATCTAGGCATGATCATGTATATAGGCATCACGTCCATAACAAGTAGACCGACTCGCATGCATCTACTACTATTACTCCACACATCGACCGCTATCCAAAGATGCATCTAGAGTATTAAGTTCATAAGAACAGAGTAATGCATTAAGCAAGATGACATTATGTAGAGGGATAAACTCATGCAATATGATATAAACCCCATCTTGTTATCCTCGATGGCAACAATACAATACGTGCCTTTGCAACCCTTTCACACCGGGTAAGGACACCGCAAGATGGAACCCAAAGCTAAGCACTTCTCCCATGGCAAGAAAGATCAATCTAGTAGGCCAAACCAAACTGATAATTCAAGAGACTTGCAAAGATAACTTAATCATACATAAAAGAATTCAGAGAAGATTCAAATATTATTCATAGATAAACTTGATCATAAACCCACAATTCATCGGATCTCGACAAACACACCGCAAAAAGAGATTACATCGAATAGATCTCCACAAGAGAGGGGGAGAACATTGTATTGAGATCCAAAAAGAGAGAAGAAGCCATCTAGCTAATAACTATGGACCCGTAGGTCCGTGGTAAACTACTCACAACTCATCGGAGGGGCAATGATGTTTATGTAGAGGCCCTCCGAGCTTGATTCCCTCCCAGAAAGTGCCGACGAAGGCTCCAAGATGGGATCTCATGATCTGAAGGTTACGGTGGTGGAAATTGTGTTTTGTGGTGCCCTGGATGTTTTAAAGTGCGTAGGTATATATAGGAAGAAGAAATGCGTCGGTGGCACCGAGGGCCCACGAGACAGTAGCCCTATAGGGGGGGCGCCCTCCTATCTCGTGGACGCTCCGATTGCCTCTTGACTTGCACTCCAAGTTCTCTGGATCACGTTCGGTGAGAAAATCACGTTCCCGAAGGTTTCATTCCGTTTGGACTCCGTTTGATATTCCTTTTCTTCAAAATACTGAAATAGGCAAAAAAGAACAGCAATATGGGCTGGGCCTCCGGTTAATAGGTTAGTCCCAAAAATGATATAAAAGTGGAAAATAAAGCCCAATAAAGCCTAAAACAGTAGATAAAGTACCATGGAGCAATCAAAAATTATAGATACGTTGGAGACGTATCAGGCATCCCCAAGCTTAATTCCTGCTCGTCCTCGAGTAGGTAAATGATAAAAAGAGAATTTTTGATGCGGAGTGATACTTTGGCATAATTTCAATGTAAATCTTCTTAATTGTGGTATGAATATTCAGATCCGAAAGATTCAAGTTCATATTGACATAAAAATAATAATACTTCAAGTATACTAACTAAGCAATTATGTCTTCTCAAAATAACATGGCCAAAGAAAGTTATCCCTACAAAATCATATAGTCTGGCTATGCTCCATCTTCCCCACACAAAATATTTAAATCATGCACAACCCCGATGATAGGCCAAGCAATTGTTTCATACTTTAACATTTTCAAAACTTTTTCAATCTTCACGCAATACATGAGCGTGAGCCATGGATATAGCACTATATGTGGAATAGAATGGTGGTTGTGGAGAAGACAAAAAGGAGAAGATAGTCTCACATCAACTAGGCGTATCAACGGGCTATGGAGATGCCCATCAATAGATATCAATGTGAGTGAGTAGGGATTGCCATGCAACGGATGCACTAGAGCTATAAGTATATGAAAGCTCAACAAAAGAAACTAAGTGGGTGTGCATCCAACTCGCTTGCTCATGAAGACCTAGGGCATTTGAGGAAGCCCATCATTGGAATATACAAGCCAAGTTCTATAATAAAAAATTCCCACTAGTATATGAAAGTGACGAAATGAGAGACTCTCTATCAAGATCTTGGTACTACTTTGAAGCACAAGTGTGGTAAAAGGATAGTAACATTGCCCCTTCTCGCTTATTCTCTCATTTTTTCTCTTTTTTTTCTTTGGGCCTTTTCTCTTTTTTTATGGCCTCTTTTTTTCTTTTCTTTTTATTTTTCGTCCGGAGTCTCATCCCGACTTGTGGGGGAATCATAGTCTCCATCATCCTTTCCTCACTGGGACAATGCTCTAATAATGATGATCATCACACTTTTATTTACTTACAACTCGATACTTAGAACAAAATATGACTCTATATGAATGCCTCCGTGATGTAAGGATATGCAATGAATCAAGAGTGACATGTATGAAAGAATTATGAACGGTGGCTTTGCCACAAATACGATGTCAACTACATGATCATGCTAGCAATATGACAATGATGGAGCGTGTCATAATAAACGGTGGAAAGTTGCATGGCAATATATCCCGAAATGGCTATGGAAATGCCATAATAGGTAGGTATGGTGGCTGTTTTGAGGAATATATATGGTGTGTGTATGATACCGGCGAAAGTGCGCGGTATTAGAGAGGCTAGCAATGGTGGGAGGATGGGAAAAAGTGCGTATAATCCATGGACTCAACATTAGTCATAAAGAACTCATATACTTATTGCAAAAATCTAGAAGTTATCAAAGCAAAGTATTACGCGCATGCTCCTAGGGGATATATTGGTAGGAAAAGACCATCGCTCGTCCCGACCGCCACTCATAAGGAAGACAATCAATAAATAAATCATGCTCCGAGTTCATCACATAACGGTTCACCATACGTGCATGCTACGGGAATCACAAACTTCAACACAAGTACTCTTTAAATTCACAACTACTCAACTAGAATGACTCTAATATCACCATCTTCATATCTCAAAACAATTATCAAGCATCAAACTTTTCTTAGTATTCAACGCACTCAAAAGAAAGTTTCACATATCTTGAATACCAAGTATATTAATATTTAAGCAAATTATCATGCTATTAAAGACTCTCAAAATAATCTAAGTGAAGCATGAGAGATCAATAGTTTCTTTAAAACAAATATACCACCATGCTCTAAAAGATCTAAGTGAAGCACTAGAGCAAATATTATCACGCTCAAAAGATATAAGTGAAGCACTATGAGCAAAACTATCAAGCTCAAAAGATATAAGTGAAGCACATAGAGTATTCTATCAAATTCCAATTTATGTATGGCTCTCTAAAAATGTGTGTACAGCAAGGATGATTGTGTTAAACTAAAAAGCAAATACTAGTACGATGCACGACGCTCCAAGCAAAACACTTATCATGTGGTGAATAAAAATATAGCCCCAAGTAAAGTTACCAATGAACGAAGAGCGAAAGAGGGATGCCTTCAAGGGCATCCCCAAGCTTAAACTTTGGCTATTCTTTAATATCTTTGGGTTCCATGGGCATCCCCAAGCTTAGGCTCTTGCCACCCTTTATTCCATAGTCCATAAAAGCTTTACCCAAAACTTGAAAAATTCACAACACAAAACTCAATAGAAATCTCGTGAGCTCCGTTAGAGAAAGAAAACAAAAGACTACTTTAAGGTACTGTAATGAAATCATTCTATATTTATATTGGTGTTAAACCTACTGTATTCCAACTTCTCTATGGATTATAAACTATTTTATTGGCCATAGATTCATCAAAATAAGCAAACAACACACGAAAAACAGAATCTGTCAAAAACAGAACAATCTGTAGTAATCTGTAACTAACGCAAACTTCTGGAACTCCAAAACATCTACCAAATTGTAAGACCTAGAGAATTTGTTTATTGATCAGCAGCAATTGTAATCACTATTTTATCTTGTTCTGGTGATTTTTAACAATTCGAACACTGAAATAAAGTTTACGGAAATTACAGCAAGATCAAATAACTATCATCCAAGAAGATCCAATAGGTTTAACTTGGCACAAACACTGATTAAAAGATAAAACCACATCTAAACAGAAGGTAGATGGATTATTTATTCCTAAACAGAAACAAAAACAAAAACATAAAGAAAATTGGGTTGCCTCCCAACTAGCGCTATCGTTTAACGCCCCTAGCTAGGCATAAATGCAAGGATAGATCTAACGAGTGCCATCTTTGGCACTAAACTCATAAGTATACGCATGATAGATTCATAAGGTAATTTAACTTTATTTCTTGAAAAGTGCTCCATGCCTTTCTTTAAGGGAAATTGGAATCTAATATTCCCTTCCTTCATATCAATAATCGCACCAATCATTCTAAGGAAAGGTCTACCAAGAATAATAGGACATGAAAGATTGCAATCTATATCAAGAACGATAAAATCTACGGGCACCAAATTTCTATTTGCAACGATAATATCATCATTGATCCTTCGGAGGCTTTTTAATGGTGGAATCCATAAGGTGCAAATTTAAAGAACAATCATCAAGATCATGGAAACCTAGAATATCACATAAAGTTTTCAGAATCGTGGAAACGCTAGCACCCAAATCACACAAAGCAAAACACTCATAATCTTTAATTCTAATCTTTATAGTAGGTTCCCACTCATCATTAAGTTTTCTAGGTATAAAAACTTCCAAATTAAGTTTTTCATCATAAGATTGCATCAAGGCATCAACAATATGCTTGGTAAAAGCTTTATTTTGACTATAAGCATGAGGAGAATTAACAACGGCTTGCAACAAGGAAATACAACCCTTTAAAAAGCAATTATCATAATTAAATTCCTTGAAGTCCGAGATAGTGGGTTCAACATTATTAGAAGTTGAGGATTCTCCAATCTCACTTTTACCAAATTTATCATTAAGATCTAAAGATTCCGAATTCTTTGGACGCCTTCTAGGCAAAGTTGATTCATCATCAGTCCCATAATCATCAAAGTTCATATTGCAAAACATAGATCTAATTGGAGATGCATCAATAACTTTACGATCCTCATCATTATTTTCACGGAAACTAGACGAACACGCTTTTATAAAGCTTTCTTTCTTAGCACGCAATCTAGCGGTTCTTTCCTTGCACTCGTCGATGGAAATTCTCATTGCTTTGAGAGACTCATTGATATCATGCTTAGGAGAAGAAGATCCAAGTTCAAGAGAATTAACATCAAGCGAAAGTCTATCAACATTCCTAGCCAAATCATCAACTTTGAGCAATTTTTCTTCAAGCATATCATTAAAATTATTTTGAGAGATCATAAATTCTTTCACGCTATTCTCAAAATCAGAGGCCATCTTATTAAAATTACCATAAGAATTATTGTAGGAATTTCCATAATTATTAGAGGGATTACTAGGGAACGGTCTAGCATTAAAATTTCCTCTATAAGCATTGTTTCTAAAACTATTCCTACCAACAAAATTCACATCCATAGATTCATTATTATTCTCAATCAAGGAAGACAAAGGCATATCATTGGGATCAAGAGGAGTATTTTTAGTAGCAAGCATCTTCATAAGTTCATCCATCTTTCCACTCAAAACATTGATTTCTTCTATAGCATGCACTTTTTACTAGAAGATCTTTCGATTGTGCCATTGAGAATAATTAGCCATAATATTATCAAGTAATTTTGTAGCATCTCCTAACGTGATTTCCATAAAGGTGCCTCCCACGGCCGAATCTAAGAGATTTCTAGAAGCAAAGTTCAAACCGGCATAAAATTTTTGTATGATCATCCATAAGTTCAAACCATGAGTAGGGCAATTGCGAAGCATCAATTTCATTCTTTCCCAAGATTGGGCAACATGCTCATGATCAAGTTGTTTAAAATTCATAATATCATTCCTAAGAGTGATGATCTTAGTTGGAGGAAAATACTTATAGATAAAAGCATCTTTGCACTTGTTCCAAGAATCAATACTATTTTTAGGCAAAGACGAAAACCAAACTTTAGCGCGATCTCTAAGTGAAAACGGAAATAACTTCAGTTTGACAACATTGTTATCCGTATCTTTCTTATTTTGCATATCACACAAATCAACAAAGTTGTTTAGATGAGTAGCGGCATCTTCGCTAGGAAGGCCGGCGAATTGATCTTTCATAACAAGATTCAGCAAAGCGGTATTGATTTCACAAGACTCATCATTATTAAGAGGAGCAATCGGAGTACTAAGGAAATCATTATTATTCGTATTCGAGAAGTCACACGATTTGGTATTATCTTGTGCCATAGCAACAAGTAATCTAACACACATGCAAACAGAAAAACGACGAACAAAGAGAGAGGAGACTAGGAAAGAGAGGGCGAATAAAACGACAAGGGTGAAGTGGGGGAGAGGAAAACGAGAGGCAAATGGCAAATAATGTAAATGCGAGGGAGATAGGTTTGTGATGGGTACTTGGTATGTCTTAACTTGAGCGAAGACCTCCCCGGCAACGGCGCCAGAAATCCTTCTTGCTACGTCTTGAGCTTGCATTGGTTTTCCTCGAAGAGGAGAGGGTGATGCAGCAAAGTGTAGCGTAAGTATTTCCCTCGGTTTTGAGAACCAAGGTATCAATCCAAAGAGGAGGCTCCTCAAAAGTCCCACACACCTACACAAACAAAGCGAGAACTTGCAACCAACGCAATAAAGGGATTGTCAATCCCTTCACGGCCACTTCATGAAAGTGAGATCTAATAAAGATAGTATGATAAGATAAATATATTTTTGGTATTTTAGAATATAGATGAAAAAGTAAAGATGCAAATAAAAGTAGATTGGAAACAAATATGATAAGAGATAGACCCCGGGGCCATAGGTTTCACTAGTGGCTTCTCTCAAGATAGCATAAGTATTACGGTGGGTGAACAAATTAGTGTCGAGCAATTGATAGAAAAGCGCATAGTTATGAGATTATCTAGGCATGATCATGTATATAGGCATCACGTCCATAACAAGTAGACCGACTCACCTGCATCTACTACTATTACTCCACACATCGACCGCTATCCAAAGATGCATCTAGAGTATTAAGTTCATAAGAACGAGTAACGCATTAAGCAAGATGACATGATGTAGAGGGATAAACTCATGCAATATGATATAAACCCCATCTTGTTATCCTCGATGGCAACAATACAATCGTGCCTTGCAACCCTTTACATCCTTTGGTAAGGACACCACAAGATTGAACCCAAAGCTAAGCACTTCTCCCATGGCAAGAAAGATCAATCTAGTAGGCCAAACCAAACTGATAATTGAAGAGACTTGCAAAGATAACTTAATCATACATAAAAGAATTCAGAGAAGATTCAAATATTATTCATAGATAAACTTGATCATAAACCCACAATTCATCGAATCTCGACAAACACACCGCATAAAAGAGATTACATCGAATAGATCTCCACAAGAGAGGGGGAGAACATTGTATTGAGATCCAAAAAGAGAAAAGAAGCCATCTAGCTAATAACTATGGACCCGTAGGTCTGTGGTAAACTACTCACAACTCATCGGAGGGTCAAGGATGTTGATGTAGAGGCCCTCCGTGCTTGATTCCCCCTCCGGCAGAGTGCCGGCGAAGGCTCCAAGATGGGATCTCGCGGACACAAAAGGTTACGATGGTGGAAATTGTGTTTTGTGGTGCCCCTGGATGTTTCCGGGGTGCGTAGGTATATATAGGAAGAAGAAGTACGTCGGTGGCATGAGGGCCCACGAGACGGGCGCCTATAGGGGCGCGCCCTCCTATCTCGTGGAGGCTCCGGTTGCTTCTTGACTTGCACTCCAAGTTCTCTGGATCACGTTCGGTGAGAAAATCACGTTCCCGAAGGTTTCATTCCGTTTGATATTCCTTTTCTTCG
The DNA here is from genome assembly GCA_021605145.1 of Aegilops bicornis. Classification (NCBI taxonomy): domain Eukaryota; kingdom Viridiplantae; phylum Streptophyta; class Magnoliopsida; order Poales; family Poaceae; genus Aegilops; species Aegilops bicornis. Next base: position 728,929,531 of record CM038670.1, on the reverse strand, counting down.
AAATACTGAAATAGGCAAAAAAACAGCAATATGGGCTGGGCCTCCGGTTAATAGGTTAGTCCCAAAAATGATATAAAAGTGGAAAATAAAGCCCAATTCAGCCTAAAACAGTAGATAAAGTTGCATGGAGCAATCAAAAATTATAGATACGTTGGAGACGTATCAGTTGCAAGGTTCTTATTTGTTTGTGTAGGTACGAGGGACTTGCGTGTGGCCTCCTACTGGATTGATACCTTGGTTCTCAAAAACTAAGGGAAATACTTACGCTACTTTGTTGCATCACCCTTTCCTCTTCAAGGGAAAACCAACGCATGCTCAAGAGGTAGCAAGAAGGATTTACATGCCGCTGTCGGGGAGTCTACGCACAAGTCAAGACATACCAAGTACCCATCACAAACTCTTATCCCTCGCATTACATTATTTGTCAATTGCCTCTCGTTTTCCTCTCCCCCACTTCACCCTTGCCGTTGTATTTGCCCTCCCTTTCCGTTCGCCTTTTTTCGCTTGCTCTTTGTGTGGTTGAGTGTTAGATCGTTAATCGTCATGGCTAGTTCTTCTATCATTGTTAGTACTCCCAATCAGGAACTTCTTAATTTTAAACAAAGGGAGGGATAAAATTTAAAAGATGCTTGGTATAGAATTTGCAATGCTCAGAATAGATCTACTCGGAAGCAATCCACTTCCATTCTTCTTCGCAATTTTTATGTAGGCATCACTCCTTGGAATAGATATATTCTTGATACCATTACCGGAGGAGATTTCTTGGGTAGCCATACTTTTGATTCTTATAATGCTATGTTAGATTTGTTTGGCGCACCACCTCTTTTGGTAAATGGAACTATTTTAACTTTCGAACATGTGATGCAAAGACTTGAAATTATTGAAAACAAAGTTGCTACTATAGTATTGATTGAAAATTTGGATAAGAAGGTCCACAACCAAATTAACCAATACGGATCTAAGGTAGGAGTTGCTTTCAGAATTTTTAAAGAAAAGGAACCCATAGTTAACGAAAAGATAGATCAAGATTCCACAAGGATTGATAAAATTGAGGATATTATTACCAACTTAGGGTATGCCTTTCCTCCGTACGAAATACTCCAAAACCTCCTAATGCTAAAATTTCCAAATTGATGTATGTTCCTAAAAATAAGGGTGAAACTTTTAGTAAGGAAAATGCGGATCTTAAATCCATAAGTGTTCACCCCGACTTTCTCGCTATCATGAAGGAACCTTTTGCTACAAATGATTTTCTCGATTTCTTGCCTAGGATTTTGATCATTAATAAAATAAAGAAATTCCTAAGGGTTATAAGTGTTCGATTGAAGAATTGCATACCAAAGATGATAATACCTAGATCTATCCTTGCCTTTATGCCTAGCTAGGGGCGTTAAACGATAGCGCTTGTTGGGAGGCAACCCAATTTTATTTTTGTTTCTTGCTTTTTGGTTCTGTTTAGTAATAAATAATTGATCTAGCCTCTGGTTAGATGTGGTTTTATGTTTTAATTAGTGCTTGTGCCAAGTAAAACCTATAGGATCTTCTTGGATGATAGTTATTTGATCTTGCTGAAAAAGTCAGAAACTTTCTGCTCACGAAAACAATTATTAAAAATCACCAGAACGTGATAAAATACTGGTTCAAATTGCATTAGATCAATAAACAAATTATCTAGGTCGTACTATTTTGGTAGATTTTTCTTAGTTCCAGAAGTTTGCGTTAGATGCAGATTACTACAGACTGTTCTGTTTTTGACAGATTCTGTTTTTCGTGTGTTGTTTGCTTATTTTGATGAATCTATGGCTAGTATCGGAGGTTATGAACCATAGAGAAGTTGGAATACAGTAGGTTTAACTCCAATACAAATAAATAATGAGTTCATTACAGTACCTTAAAGTGGTTGTTTGTTTTCTTTCGCTAACGGAGCTCATGAGATTTTCTGTTGAGTTTTGTGTTGTGAAGTTTTCAAGTTTTGGGTAAAGATTTGATGGATTATGGAACAAGGAGTGGCAAGAGCCTAAGGTTGGGGATTCCCAAGGCATCCCAAGGTAAAATCTAAGGACAACCAAAAGCCTAAGCTTGGGGATGCCCCGGAAGGCATCCCCTCTTTCGTCTTCGTCCATCAGTAACTTTATTTGGAGTTATATTTTTATTCACCACATGATATGTGTTTTGCTTGGAGCGTCTTGTATGATTTGAGTCTTTGCTTTTTAGTTCACCACAATCATCCTTGCTGTACACACCTTTTGGGAGAGACACACATAGATCGGAATTTATTAGAATACTCTATGTGCTTCACTTATATTTTTTGAGCTAGGTAATTTTGCTCTAGTGCTTCACTTATATCTTTTAGAGCACGATGGTGGATTTATTTTATAGAAATTATTGATCTCTCATGCTTCACTTATATTATTTTGAGAGTCCTTTAGAACAGCATGGTAATTTGCTTTGGCTATAAAATTAGTCCTAATATGATAGGCATCCAAGATGGATATAATAAAAACTTTCATATAAGTGCGTTGAATGCTAATAGTTTGATACTTGATGATTGTTTTGAGATATTGAGATAGTGATATTAAAGTTGTGCTAGTTGAGTAGTTGTGAATTTAAGAAATACTTGTGTTGAAGTTTGCAAGTCCCGTAGAATGCACTTATGGTAAATGTTGTGTAACAAATTTGAAACATGAGGTGTTCTTTGATTGTCATCCTTATGAGTGGCGGTCGGGGACGAGCGATGGTCTTTTCCTACCAATCTAACCCCCTAGGAGCATGCGCGTAGTGCTTGGTTTTTGATGACTTGTAGATTTTTGCAATAAGTATATGAGTTCTTTATGACTAATGTTGAGTCCATGGATTATACACACTCTCACCTTTCCATCATTGCTAGCCTCTTGATTGCCGTGCATTGCGCTTTCTCACCTTGAGAGTTGGTGCAAACTTTGCCGGTGCATCCAAACCCCGTGATATGATACGCTCTATCACACATAAACCACCTTATATCTTCCTCAAAACAGCCACCATACCTACCTATCATGGCATTTCCATAGCCATTCCAAGATATATTGCCATGCAACTTTCCACCGTTACGTTTATTATGACATGCTTCATCATTGTCATATTGCCTTGCATGATCATGTAGTTGACATCGTATTTGTGGCAAAGCCACCATGCATATTATTTCATACATGTCACTCTTGATTCATTGCCCATCCCGGTACACCGCCGACGACATTCATATAGAGTCATATTTTGTTCTAGTATCGAGTTGTAATCATTGAGTTGTAAATAAATAGAAGTGTGATGATCAACATTAATAGAGCATTATCCCAAATAAAAAGAAGAAAGGCCAAAAAAAGGAAGGCCCCAAAAAATATATATATAAAGGGACAATGCTACTATCCTTTTTCCACACCTGTGCTTCAACGTAGCACCATGATATTTATGATAGAGAGCCTCTTGTTTTGTCACTTTCATATACTAGTGGGAATTTTTCATTATAGAAATTGGCTTGTATATTCCAACAATGGGCTTCCTCAAATGCACTAGGTCTTTGTGAGCAAGCAAGTTGGATGCACAACCACTTAGTTTCTTTTGTTGAGCTTTCATACATTTATAGCTCTAGTGCATCCGTTGCATGGCAATCCCTACTCCTTGCATTGACATCAATTGATGGGCATCTCCCTAGCCCATTGATTATAGCCGCGTCAATGTGAGACTTTCTCCTTTTTTGTCTTCTCCACATAACCCCCATCATATTATTCTATTCCACCCATAGTGCTATATCCATGGCTCACGCTCATGTATTGCGTGAAAGTTGAAAAAAGTTTGAGATTACTAAAGTATGAAACAATTGCTTGGCTTGTCATCGGGGTTGTGCATGATGAGAGCATTCTTGTGTGATGAAAATGGAGCATGACTAAACTATATAATTTTGTAGGTATGAACTTTCTTTGGCCATGTTATTTTGAGAAGACATAATTGCCTAGTTAGTATGCTTGAAGTATTATTATTTTTATGTCAATATTAAACTTTTGTCTTGAATCTTTCGGATCTGAACATTCATGCCACAATAAAGAAAATTACATTGAAGAATATGCTAGGTAGAATTCCACATCAAAAATTCTGTTTTTATCATTTACCTACTCGAGGACGAGCAGGAATTAAGCTTGGGGATGCTTGATACGTTTCCAACGTATCTATAATTTTTGATCGTTCCATGCTATTATATTATCTGTTTTGGATGTTTAATGGGATTTATTATACACTTCATATTATTTTTGGGACTAACCTACTAACCCAAGGCCCAGTGCAAATTTCTGTTTTTTTGCCTATTTCAGTGTTTCGCAGAAAAGGAATATCAAACGAAGTCCAAACGGAATGAAACCTTCGGGAGCGTGATTTTCGGAACAAACGTGATCCAGAGGACTTGGAGTGGACGTCAAGAAACAAACGAGGAGGCCACGAGGCAGGGAGGCGCGCCCCTACCCTCGTGGGCCCCTCGTAGATCCACCGACCTACTTCTTCCTCCTATATATATCCACGTACCCCGAAAACATCTAGGAGCACCACTAAACCTATTTCCCCCGCCGTAGCCTTCTGTACCCGTGAGATCCCATCTTGGGGCCTCTTCCGGCGCTCCGCCGGAGGGGGAATAAATCATGGAGGGCTTCTACACCAACACCATGGCCTCTCCGATGATGTGTGAGTAGTTTACCTCAGACCTTCGGGTCCATAGTTATTAGTTAGATGGCTTCTTCTCTCTCTTTGGATCTCAATACAAAGTTCTCGTTGATCTTCTTGGAGATCTATTCGATGTAGCTCTTTTTGCGGTGTGTTTGTCAAGATCCGATGAATTGTGGGTTTATGATCAAGATTATCTATGAACAATATTTGAATCTCCTCTGAATTCTTTTATGTATGATTGGTTATCTTTGCAAGTCTCTTTGAATTATCAGTTTGGTTTGGCCTACTATATTGATCTTTCTTGCAATGGGAGAAGTGCTTAGCTTTGGGTTCAATCATGCGGTGCTCGATCCCGATGTGAGAAGGGGAAACGACACATATTGTATTGTTGCCATTGAGGATAAAAAGATGGGGTTTATATAATATTGCTTGAGTTTATCCCTCTACATCATGTCATCTTGCCTAATGCGTTACTCTGTTCTTATGAACTTAATACTCTAGATGCATGCTGGATAGAGGTCGATGTATGGAGTAATAGTAGTAGGTGCAGGAAGGAGTCGGTCTACTTGTCGCGGACGTGATGCCTATATACATGATCATGCCTAGACATTCTCATAACTATGCGCTATTCTATCAATTGCTCGACAGTAATTTGTTCACCCACCGTAATACTTAAGCTATCTTGAGAGAAGCCACTTGTGAAACCTATGGCCCTCGGGTCTATTTTCCATCATATAAGTTTCCAATCTATTTTTACTTTGCAATCTTTACTTTTAATCTTTATCATAAAAATACCAAAAATATTATCTTCTCTATCAGATCTCACTTTTGCAAGTGGCCGTGAAGGGATTGACAAACCCTTTATCGCGTTGGTTTGCAAGGTTCTTATTTGTTTGTGTAGGTATGAAGGACATGCGTGTGACCTCCTACTGGATTGATACCTTGGTTCTCGAAAACTGAGGGAAATACTTACTCTACTTTACTGCATCACCCTTTCCTCTTCAAGGAAAAACCAACGCATGCTCAAGAGGTAGCAGTGACCCCGTTCATCAAATGACAACACATGTCTATGGCTAGGAAACTTAACCATCTTTCATTAACGAGCTACTCTAGTAGAGGCATACTAGGGACACTCTATTTGTCTATGTATTCACACATGTACTAAGTTTTCGGTTAATACAATTCTAGCATGAATAATAAACATTTATCATGATATAAGGAAATATAAATAACAACTTTATTATTGCCTCTAGGGCATATTTCCTTTAGGGTAAACAAATTACTGTTGAGCAATTGATAGAAAAGCGCATAGTTATGACGATAGCTAAGGCAATGATCATGAATATAGGCATCACGTCCGTGACAAGTAGACTGACTCCTGCCTGCATCTACTACTATTACTCCACACATCGACCGACTCCTGCCTGCATCTAGAGTATTAAGTTCATAAGAACAGAGTAACGCCTTAAGCAAGATGACATGATGTAGAGGGATGAACTCAAGCAATATGATATAAATCCCATCTTTTTATTCTTAATGACAACAATACTATACGTGCCTCACTGCCCTTTCTGTCACTGGGATAGGACACCGCAAGATTGAACCCAAAACTAAGCACCTCTCCCATTGCAAGAAAAACCAATCTAGTTGGCCAAACCAAACAGATAGTTCGAAGAGAAATACAAAGATACCTTAATCATGCATAAAAGAGTTCAGAGAGGACTCAAATAATATTCATAGATAATCTGATCATAAATCCACAGTTCATCGGATCTCAACAAACGCACCGCAAAAGAAGATTACATCGGATAGAACTCCAAGAACATCGAGGAGAACATTGTATTGAAGATCAAAGAGAGAGAAGAAGCCATCTAGCTACTAGCTATGGACCCTTAGGTCTATGGTAAACTACTCACGCTTCATCGGAAGGGCAGCAAGATTGATGTAGAGGCCCTCCGTGATCGAATCCCCCTCCGGTAGAATGCCAGAAAAGGCCCCAAGATGGGATCTCACGGGAACGGTGGCTTATGGCGGAAGAAAAGTATTTTTGGTGGACGCTTATGATGTTTGGGGAATATTTCAGAATATATATAGAGGTGGAATTAGGGTTAGGAGACTCTCAAGGGGCCCACAAGCCAGGGGCGCACCCTGAGGGCTTGTGGCCTCCTCAGGACTCTTCTGACGTTGTCTCCAAGTCTTCTGGTCCAAGAAAAATCATCATAATAATTTATTCTGTTTGGACTCCGTTTGATATTCCTTTTCTGTAAAATTCAGAAACAAATAAAAAAACAGAAACTGGCACTAGGCTTTAGGTTAGTCCCAAAAATAATATATAATAGCATATTAATGCATATAAAACATCCAAAACAGATAATATAATAACATGGAACAATAAAAAATTATAGATACGTTGGAGACGTATCAAGTTACTGTTCAAATGAGCTCGGGTGTAGAAAGGGACTTTCGGTACTTGTATGTTGTGTCTAAATCGGATACTTTTGAAACTTACTGTACACTTCACCAAGGTATAATTCAAAATCGGTGTGTCATGTGTGAATCTGTCCATCCGATAACATTGAGAGCAAACCTCATATCAAAGTTCATACATAAAAATATAAATAATTCCAAAATGACAACAATAATTAATGCAAAGATTACAACATAATGCTTGCTTATTGCTTCATGGTCTTTCGGTACCCAATGAAACATGCTCTCCTTGTCTCTGATCAACATGAACAACTCACCATACCCCGGCTTCATCACGATCTTGGTGGCGGTGTGGAATGATAAAGTCATTTCCGTAGTTCCACACTCCACCAACAAATTAAATACTTTGGCCATGGCAGGATCAATCATCTTGGGAACATGGTTGGTTGATGCTTCACCACTCACTCTTTAGTTTATGTCACCCAAGCTTTGCTGGTACGTACATAGAAATTAGTGCTTGTCCTCTTCAACTTTTATGTTGGATTAGCCTTGTATTTACCCAATGTTTTGCCCTATGTATCTTCAGTGATTTTACATGAGCTTCCAAATCATCATTTTCTTATACCTCACTGGTGCATAAATGGAGGTTGCTTCCCCACCGACATGAGTATTTTTCAAATATGACATCTAGCTCCTTCAAGCTAGATACTCAAATTCTACCAATATGTCACATTAAGAACTTTAAAAATACTTGACTTTGAATATTTTTTAAAACACCATCGTCGTAAGATGGTCTTCCAGCAAATACACTCACCTCCATTGTTGCCAATTGATCATTCCAACCAAGTCCATTTGCAACATTTCAACATCATAATCATGGACTAATTCCAGTTGCAACATTTCAACATTGTTTTTAGGGGCTGGTTAGGGATTATTAACCTCCACGTAGATCAATGGAAAATGAGAACTCAATGTGAAGTTGATGGATTGGCATGGCTAACAACACCAATCACAAAATGAAAGCGATGACGTTGCTCAACATGCATGCATACAGGGCAATATAAAACAAAAGGCGCGCTTGGCTTTTTCATGGAACCTCGATCATGTCGCTAGTCATCTAGCAAAGATGAGAATGTGATGCAACCAACCGTGTCATGGGTTCTAAACCATCTGGGTCACTTATGTTGGGGAACGTAGTAATTTCAAAAAAATTCCCACGCACACGCAAGATCATGGTGATGCATAGCAACGAGAGGAGAGAGTGTTGTCCACATACCCTCGTAGACCGAAAGCGGAAGCGTTAGCACAACGCGGTTGATGTAGTCGTACGTCTTCATGATCCGACCGATCAAGTACCGAACGCACTGCACCTCCGTGTTCAGCACACGTTCAGCCCGATGACGTCCGTCGAACTCCGATCCAGCCGAGTGTTGAGGGAGAGTTTCACAAGACGACGGCGTGGTGATGATGATGATGTTCTACCGACGCAGGGCTTCGCCTAAGCACCGCTACGATATTACCGAGGTGGACTATGGTGGAGGGGGGCACCGCACATGGCTAAAAGATCAACAGATCAATTGTTGTGCCTCCAAGGGGTGCCCCCTCCCCGTATATCAAGGAGTAGAGGAGGGGGAGGGCCGGCCCTCTCTATGGCGCGCCCTAGGAGGAGTCCTACTCCCACCGGGAGTAGGATTCCCCCCCCCCCCCCTTATAAGTAGTAGGAGTAGGAGTCAAGGAAAGGGGAGAGAGAAGAGAAGGAAGGAGGGGGCGCAGCCCCTCCCCCTAGTCCAATTCGGACTAGGATTTGGGGGGCGCCCAGCCTCTCCTCTCTCTTTCCCCTAAAGCCCAATAAGGCCTATATACTCCTCGGCGAATTCCCGTAACTCTCCGGTACTCCAAAAAATACCCGAATCACTGGGAACCTTTCCGATGTCTGAATATAGTCGTCCAATATATCGATCTTCACGTCTCGACCATTTCAAGACTCCTCGTCATGTCCCGGATCTCATCCAGGACTCCAAACTACCTTCGGTACATCAAAACACATAAACTCATAATATAACTGTCATCGAACTTTAAGCGTGCGGACCCTACGGGTTCGAGAACAATGTAGACATGACCGATACACATCTCCGGTCAATAACCAATAGCGGAACCTGGATGCTCATATTGGCTCCCACATATTCTATGAAGATCTTTATCGGTCAAACCGCATAACAACATACGTTATTCCCTTTGTCATCGGTATGTTACTTGCCCGAGATTCGATTATGGGGTATCTCAATACCTAGTTCAATCTCGTTACGGCAAGTCTCTTTACTCGTTCCGTAATACATCATCCCACAACTAACTCATTAGTTACAATGCTTGCAAGGCTTATAGTGATGTGCATTCTTGAGTGGGCCGGAGATACCTCTCCAACAATCGGAGTGACAAATCCTAATCTCGAAATACGCCAACGCAACAAGTACCTTCAAGACACCTGTAGAGCACCTTTATAATCACCCGATTACGTTGTGACGTTTGGTAGCACACAAAGTGTTCCTCCGATAAGCAGGAGTTGCATAATCTCATAGTCATAGGAACATGTATAAGTCATGAAGAAAGCAATAGCAGAATACTAAATGATCGTGTGCTAAGCTAACGGAATGGGTCAAGTCAATCACATCATTCTACTAATGATGTGATCCCGTTAATCAAATGACAACTCATGTCTATGGCTAGGAAACATAACCATCTTTGATCAACGAGCTAGTCAAGTAGAGGCATACTAGTGACACTATGTTTGTCTATGTATTCATACAAGTATTATGTTTCCGGTTAATACAATTCTAGCATGAATAATGAACATTTATCATGAAATAAGGAAATAAATAATAACTTTATTATTGCCTCTAGGGCATATTTCCTTCAACTTAATACATAGATATTAAACTATACTCCTCCATTTCTCCTAGTTTTGAAATGCAATTAAACTCCTTAAATTTTTCTTAGTAATGAATAAATGGAGTAAAAAAATTCCAAAAAAAAAATCATGGGGTCAGTTCTACCATTCTGACAACAACAACATCATTTATACGCCTTGATGGCAGTCTGACCTCAGATTTTAACCATGTTTTCTGTTTTATTTGAACGTACTAGCATGGTTCTACGCCTTTTTTGGCCCTTCTCGGTGTGTACATGTTCTAAGGATGTCACACAGGCAAAAAAGATCGATGTGGCAAAGCAGAGAGCACTTTGGTGATTCGGAGAAGAGACCATGCTAAACACGTGGACCTATGCAAAACAACTATGCATGAAAGACTTTAGCTGTTAAACAATTAAATAGAAAGCTTAGCAATAAGAGGCTAAGCACTTATGCATTTAAAAGTTGAGTTGATAAATCTTTTCATGCACTTAGCATCTTCTCTAACCAGTCTAGAAGAGGCCCTGTGATTTATAACGGACAACCCGATCTTAGTATTTGTACGCTAGTATGGCCCACGCTCAGAGGAATGGGGAGTGGAACGCAAGTCAATCTGGCCCATGCTCAGAGGAATGGGGAGATGTAAAGTTGTGAAGGATAGCACATAGGTGAAAAACTGATGTGATAAAGTAATTAAGAAGAGAGAGCACTTAATGACTCAAAGAAGAAACAATGCTACCTACACAAGGACATGAAGTTTCTTAGAGCATCTCCAGTCGTTCGCCTCCAGGATGCCGAAAAAGCGCTGCCTAGGGCCGAGCCGGCGTTAATTTCGGCATGGGGGTGTACGTGTTCCCAGCTGCCGCTGAGGGAGTCCTGGATTAGGGGGTATCTGGACTGCCGGACTGTGTACAACGTCCGGACTATTGAAGCGTGAAGATACAAGACTCAAGACTTCGGCCCGTGTCCGGATGGGACTTTCCTTGGCGTGGAAGGCAAGCTTGGCCATCCAGATATTATATTTCCTTCCTTGTAACCGACTCCATGTAAACTCTAGCCCTCTCCGGTGTCTATATAAACCGAAGAGGTTGGTCCTTAGAAGGCCGATCACAATTACAATCATACCATCATAGGCTAGCTATTAGGGTTTAGCCTCTATGATCTCGTGGTAGATCTACTCTTGTACTACCCATATCAACAATATTAATCAAGCAGAAGTAGGGTTTTACCTCCATCGAGAGGGCTGAACACAGGTAAACATCTGTGTCCCTTGCTTCCTGTTACCATCAGCCTTGACGCACAGATCGGGACCCCCTACCCGAGATCCGTCGGTTTTGACACCGACATTTGTGCTTTCATTGAGAGTCCCTCTGCGTCATCGCAGTCAGGCTCGATGGATCGTCCCATTGTCAAGGACGACATTACCTCGGAGGGGGCTCTGGCTGTAGACTAGAAGCTCCGGCTCGGCGGCTTTATCATGGCCGCCCCATCGGCGGTGGCGCCGACGATGACTTCTCGGGTCATCGATCATAACCTTCGCGTCAGTTCGGAACTTGCCGAACAGATGGATCCAATGGAGCTCTCCTCCCTTAACGAACTCTTGGATCGCATCGCCGCTCTGGGAGTCCCGGATTGGGCTTAAACCCGACCAAAGGGACATCAGGTCCCCGCCGGCCACCCATGAGATAGCGATAGTGAAGGAACCACACGCGGATTGCCCCTCAACTTTGAGGACAAGTTGTGTTCGGATCACCGAACTCCTTGAGCCAAAGACCTGCTCAAAGGAAAACCTGACCCAGGTCCCGGACTTAAAATCGGGCACCGGGCCGAAGAAATTGGGCACCCCGGATTCTGAGCTGTTTAGCTCGGGACCGCCCGCACCCTTGGGCGTTAGATCGGATCAAAATCCGGACTCTAAATTGGACCTAAACTGTATCTCCCGCATCAGGCAAGAGCCCCAGGAAACCATACATCGCTACTGGGCCAGATTCCTCCTTGTGCTTAACAAGGTCAGGGACTGCCGTGAAGAGGACATGGTCTCACTTTTCTGCAAAAACTGCACAGACGAAGGACTCCTCAATGCTATAAGCCGCCGTGACATAGTATGCTTCGCGGACTTGGCAACCATAGTACGTAAATCTTGTGCGATGGAGAGCGCTTGGAAGACCCAAACAGAATTTTGGGATAGTATCGCTCTCGCCAAAACCTTTGTCCGAACTAAGCAGACGAACTCTAGTAAGTCGTCCGACCCAACCCCAAGAAACCAAAGCCCACTCCAGGCGGAGATCCGTATTGGAAGAATGGCTCGACGGACCATGTAAGCTCCACAAGACTCAGGATACAACACCTACTCATAGCCTTAAGGCATGTTGGATACTCGGCGGTGGCAAAAAGTGGCGAGGACCTTCTTGTGGGCCATAAAGCGGAACAACATCCCGCCAAATGAACACAATACGGTACTAACAATCTTGAGACTTTCGCCTCAAACAATAGGCGCAAGCGAAACTCGTCGAAGCTCCGCTGAAATTTACCGTGTGGCAAAAATAAACCCTTGGAACGACACTGCTATAACTTTTAATGCCAGTGATGAACCTCGATTCCGGGCTGTCTGGGCACCAGCCGCTCTGGTCCTTAGTCCGATCATAGATGGCTTTCGGCTCACTAAAGTACTCATGGACGGAGGAAGCGGATTAAATCTGATTTATGAAGAAACACTCAGCAAGATGGAGATTGATAAAAGCCGCATTAAACAAAGCAGCACGACCTTCAGGGGAATTATCCCTTCTCGGGAAGCGTGGTGTGCGGGAAAAATCACACTCGATGTGGTATTCGGTACCCCGGAGAATTATAGGTCCGAGGAAATCACATTCCAGGTGGATCCTTTTAGTAGCGGATACCACGCCCTTCTAGGGCGGGACGCGTTTACACGCTTTCAAGCTGTACCCTATTATGGGTACATGAAGCTTAAAATGCCCGGAACCAATGGAATCATCACTCTAGCCAGTGATCCGGACGTTGGGCTTCGCGCCGAAAATAAAACCGCAGCTCTTGCCTTGGAAGCATTATCTGAAGCCCTAGCAGCCGAAGAGTTAACAACACTGCGGGCCACTGTGGATAGGGACGACGTGATACTAGACAAACGACCCAAGTCCACCTCATTCAAACTGCGCGAGCAGAGATAGTCAAATTCCGTGTCCACCCAACGGACCCCACGAAGACAACTTCCGTCGGACACACGGTGAGCCCCGCGATTGACGCCGCGCCTACGAGATTTCTTACGCGAATTGGGACATTTTCTCCACGGCACCCATCGGACATGCCGGGCATCCCACGCAGACCGGCGAACCACGGCCTCAATATTACGAAAGGATATAAACCAGTCAAGGCAGACCCTAAAGGCGATTCTCGAGCCCAAACGACAGCAATGGGGAAGAGTTAGCCAAGCTACTAGAGGCCGGATTTATTAGAGATATCAAACATCCGGATTGGCTGGCAAATTTGGTGATAGTACCAAAGAAGGACAAATCCTGGCGCCCTTGCATCGACTTCAAAGACCTCAACAAGGCTTGCCCCAAGGATCCCTTTCCCCTCCCTCGCATCGGTCAAATCATCGATGCCACAGTTGGACACGACTCGCTATGTTTCCTCGACGCATACTATGGATACCATCAAATAAAGATGGCAGAGTCTGACCAAGCTGCAACAGCTTTCATAACGCCATATGGCCCTTTCTGCTTCAACACTATGCCTTCCGGGCTCAAGAACGCCGGTGCAACCTACCAACGCATGATTCAAACATGCCTGGAAAAGCAAATCGGCAAAACAGTGGAGGCATATGTGGACGTTGTGGTCATAAAAACAAGACACGTCGAAACCCCAATAGATGACCTGAGGCTTACATTCGACAATCTCCGGACATACGACATCAAGCTGAATCCGGAAAATGTGTTTTTGGCGTCCCCTCGGGGAAGCTACTCGGCTTCATCGTTTCCAACAGAGGAATTGAAGCGAATCCGACAAAGATCCGAGCTCGTCACAGTTGGTCATACCAACAGACCTCAAGCACATCCAAAAATTAGCCGGATGCGTGGCTGCTCTCAGCCGCTTTATCTCCAGGTTAGGAGAAAAGGCACTACCGCTTTACCGCCTTCTTCGGCGCACCGAACACTTCGTATGGACGGATGCAGCCGCGGCCGGACTGGATGAAATAAAGACCTTATTGGCCAGTAATCCAGTACTAACAACGCCGAATGTCGACGAACTGTCTTTGTTGTACATAGCTGCAACGCATCAAGTCGTAAGCCTTGCGGTGCTCATCGTTGAACGAGAGGTCGACGGATACAAATACCCGCTCCAAAAGCGGTCTACTACGTGTCCACAGCCCTAACCCCATGCAAATCCCGATACCCACACTATCAAAAAATAGCATCTGCGGTGTTCATGGCATCCCGGAAGGTGCGACACTACTTTCAAGAGTGTTCGATTATGGTGGCCTCCGGTACCACTCAATGACATAATAAATAACCGCGATGCTACGGGCCGGATTGCCAAATGGGCCATTGAGCTCCTCCCGTTCGACATAACGTACCAACCTCGGCGGGCCATCAAGTCGCAAGTGTTGGCGGACTTCGTCGCTGAATGGACAGAAGCCGAACTCCCTAAAGAGTGCGGCGCATACTCAAACTGGATCATGCACTTCGACGGCTCTAAAATGCTGGCTGGATTGGGAGCAGGTGTAGTCCTGACGTCTCCCACCGGAGACACGGTCCAGTACGTCCTCCAAATATTATACACAGACTCCAACAATGCAGCCGAATACGAGGCTCTGTTGCACGGTCTTCGGATGGCAGTCTCTATGGGCATTCAATGCCTAGAAGTGCGTGGGGACTCAAACCTCGCAATATCACAGATAAACAGAGATTTTGATGCCAAGGACCCGAAAATGGCGGCCTACCGTAATGTCGTCCTCAAAATGTTAGCTCGGTTCGAGGGGCTCGAATTCCACCATGTGGCTCGAGAAAACAATCACGCGGCGGATGTCCTCGCTAGCATCGGCGCTAAACGCGACCCTGTCCCACCTAACATATTCTTGGAACGGTTGTTCAAGCCATCCGTAGTATGGGAAGGGGAGTCCGGCAATACTAGCACGGATCCGAATACATCCCCAGATTCCGAACCATCAGACATAGTCGGAGGTTCTACCCCCGAAATAACGTCCTCGGCCCACGAAATCATGGCTGTAATCGCCCCGTGGACCGAGCCCTTCTTGGCCTACCTAAATAGGCAGGAGCTCCCCGAAGACCAAAATGAAGCACGCTGCATTGTCCGGCGTTCTAAAGCTTACAAAGTCTACGAAGGGGAACTCTACAAGAAAAGCGCTACCCGAGTACTACAAAGATGCATCTCCGAAGAGGAAGGGCGGCAGCTCTTGGCTGAAATCCATGCCGGCCTGGGCAGGCACCACGCTGTGGCTCGGGCATTAGTCAGCAAGGCCTTCCGTACAGGCTTCGATTGGCCGACGGCCCGAGCAGACGCACAAGACCTTGTCCAACACTGCGTCGGTTGCCAGCTCTTTGCCAATCAGAGTCATATGCCCCCTACCGCTCTCCAAACAACCCCCATAACTTGGCCCTTTGTGGTCTAGGGGCTGGATATGGTCGGACCTCTTAAAGGGGGAAGCCATAAGAAGAAATACTTATTGGTCATGGTGGACAAATTCACCAAATGGATAGAAGCTAAACCAGTCAAAACGGCTGAATCTGGACCAGTAGTAGACTTCATATCCGGGGTCGTACACCGATACGGTGTCCCCCATAGCATCATCACTGATAATGGCTCAAATTTCACAGTCGAGGAAGTGAAAACTTGGTGCGCAAAAATGGGCATCAAGCTCGATTAAGCTCCGTCTACCATCCCCAAACAAACGACCAGGTAGAGCGGGCAAATGGTCTCATCATGAGTGGCATCAAACCCAGACTAGTGCGATCCTTGACAGAGTCGGATACCCACTAGGTGGAGGAGCTCGACTCCGTACTTTAGGGGCTACGGGCCACGCCAAATCACACCACCGGATATACACCATTTTTATGGTGTACGGCGCGGAAGCAGCCTTACCTTGCGACATAATACATGATTCGCCACGCGTACGCATGTACGAAGAGAAGGAAGCCGAGCTAGATCGGCAGGATAATTTGGATGCCCTGGAGGAGGAGCGCGATGTCGCAAAAGCCCGTTCTGCATTCTATCAGCAGCAGGCTCGACGATACCAAAGCAGAGAAGTGCGGGCCAAAACTTACAATATTGGCGAGCTCGTTCTACGACTACCGGAGAAGAAGAAGGACAAAATCAAACCCAAGTGGGAGGGTCCCTTCGTCATTGACAAAATCCTCACCGGAGGAGCGTACCGCTTACGTAATGCATCTGATAACAGACTCGAGCCGAACCCTTGGAACGCGGCAAGACTACGGAGATTCTACGCCTAGCGCCGAACACAATGTTCGTCTCCTAACTCCTCCCTTTTAATTATGCCCCATACCCTTTTCCTTTCTCGACCTTTTTCTCCCTTCACACAAAGTATTCAATACAGTGCGGATTTCCGGATTACTTCGGCCGCACTAAGTGTGTAAGCAATACCTGGGGCCTTCCTATACGGAAGCTAAAAATGATAACTCACATGGCTTTCTGCTCGCCGCATATGCATTCTTTTTCCATATGTGCCTTTTCTTCATTATTATATGCATCGATATGACTTAAGATGTTGCCAAGCTGGGTTGCCTGGCTCTTGTGTTTATGCCCTACGTTCCCGTTAATTCGGCTAGGGCATAAGGGGAGCACCTCTGCGATTATTACCGGTTCAGCCGGATGTGTACCTCAGATCGGGTGAAGCCGAAGCTAGCTTCCTTAAGAGAATATTACGTCAGTGAACAAAAGATGTATTCGTTTATTATAACATAAATCCCCAGAATTCTTGTATCCTGCGCCTTCGTTCGCAGTCCGGACATGTGCATCGTCGCATGCGTACCCAGGGAAAGGAACCCCTAACGGAACTATTCTCTCTGGAAGATGTTTCTTACTATCCATGTAATATAACATAACTAGTTGGGTACTTGTCTGTTCAAGCACTTATGACCCCTACGCCTTGTTTCCACGCATACCCAGGGTTTGTATAGCTGAGCGGGTATTCGGACACACCCCGGACTATAGGATCTGGGGCTGAAGCGAAAAGGTCTGCCATGACAAATGATTCTAATCCGACTAGGGGCTCATCATGCCCATTAAATTACACAGTCACTTGGACTAATTACATTCCTCTTCTATACCATCCAACAGGCTATCTAGCTTACAATCCTTTTGAGAATACTTAGCGGCTAACGCTACCTGGTCATACACCAGACTAACGGGAATTTCTTGCCCATCGGGCCCCGTCGGTCCCACTTCAGCCATATGGTTCGGGTCCAGCTTGGTGTAGCGCGTCTTCACCATTGCCCAGGCTTCTCTTGCTCCTTGCCGGCATGCTGATATCTTCCATAGACGGAAGCACCGCCGGGCTCCTTGAAGCAGGTCCGCAAGTTCCCCCATGCCATTCGGCAGTAGGCTTGATGGCCGCAAAGCCTAAGCAACACCCTGCATCACTTGTCGAGCTCGCTCGTGCAGCTGCGAAAGGTCTTGCAGTAAATCATTTGCAGATGAGGGCATCTCCTCCTCAGGGCGACCCGTTAACATTCCTGCAAGCAAAATTCTTTCAATATACTTCCTCGCCGAACTGTACAACAGTTAGTCTAAGCACTTACCATAAATGCCGCGTTGAAGCCTCTTGTTCTCCTTCACGGAGTCCGCCAGCTGAGCGCAGAGATCTTTTAACTCCACGTCCAGCTAAACTTTGGCATCTTGAAGATCGTTCTTCTCCCGCCTAACTCGCGTAAGGATGCGCTCGCCAGCCTATAGCTGCTTTTTGAGATGCGATGCATCCTCTCTTACGCCCTCCGGATTCACCCCGAGATTGTCTGCAGAATTTTCTGTTAGACTTGTCACATCAGCCATTTACTAACTGGTGCATCTTCGTGCAAGTGACAATTGTTACCAGATGAGGGCTTTTGGGGTTCCTCTAATTTGGCAACTGCGGCCATCAGTTCGGCCTTGCATCCCTCCAGCTCCCTAGACAATTGCTCGTTCTTCTCTATAAGGACCTGTACATACATTGATCCTTAAAACTGTTGTTTCAACCGTTTCAAGTCTCAGGGGCTACTGCTACACATGTTTATCAATTTTCCTTACCCGTATATCTTTGGTATACTAGTCCGTCGCTCGGGCAAGCCCGCCTTGAGCAGCTCGGATGTATGTGTCTCCCGAATTGAAGGCATTAAATGCCTCTTCGGAAAAGATGTTGTTCGGCACGGACCGTCGGCGCTTTGTGATTCATGGCGCTCTCTACTTCGAATTCGTGGCTGAGAGCATATCCACACTCTCTGTTGGAGAGCTATGCAGTGTTGGCCCGTGTCCGCCTCCGCCTCAAGCCGATTCTGGAACTTCGGTGGTGGGCGTGATTAGTAGGGTCGCTTTGATATAGTCCGGTTATTCCTCTTCTGCCCGAGACACAAAGGCGCGCCATATTTTAAATTCTATAATTACAGGACAGGTCATTGCGTTACCTCTGTGGCGGTGTGTCAACCTCACCGCCTTCCTCTTGAGCTTGCCCGATCTGGGCGCTTCGTGGTTGGCGAGTCCCTAGGGGCTCGGCCCCTCGCTCCGACCGTCGTTTACGCAAATAGAACGACACCTCAAAGGTAAATTGTAATACACAGGAAGAGTCCTCTTGAAGGATAGGGTTTTTAGTTCGGCTTACACGCGGCGGGAGCGATCCAGCGTAATCGGCCGTAATGGCCACTAGGGCGCCATCCCGGCTACGCTGATAGAATACCCGTTGACAAGCTCCACAAAGTGATATCCGGATCCACTTTAAGTCCCGGATCTAGAGCCCTTCGAGGTCCTCTGGTTTGCGGGGCTGAAGATTCCTTCTCTGGCCCTCCTTAGTTCCTGCCGAAGCATTGATGCAAGTAATCTTAGCGTAAGAACGCTAGAGTAAGTAAAGCAGGGAAAAAGAATGGCAACTTACCCACTGGGGTTGTACATGGAGAATCCGTCTGCGTTTTTATGTGAAGGAATTCCTCCTCTTCCCCTTTGTACCAAATCGGACAATATCCTTGCGGAAGCGGCAATGAGTCCGAACCCTTACGGCCGCAGCGGGTGGCGTCATCTTCCATTTAAATGCCACATGGGATTCCCCCGATATTGGAGCGGCTGCACTCCCCGTCTTATGCATATCGCCATAACCTCAACTATCGTCAGTCCGGATTTGGCCAGTAACTTTATCCATCCATCAGAGGAATATTTCCTTGTGTCCTCTTCTTGAGGGCCCCGGGCGCCAGCTTAGGCGTGTCCTCGGCGAGCGTTCTTGAACTTGCGGAGACCTGGCGGACTGGATCCGGAAGGGGCGTCGTTTATATAGAACCACT
Source organism: Aegilops bicornis (assembly GCA_021605145.1). Classification (NCBI taxonomy): domain Eukaryota; kingdom Viridiplantae; phylum Streptophyta; class Magnoliopsida; order Poales; family Poaceae; genus Aegilops; species Aegilops bicornis. The sequence continues at coordinate 728,910,004 of CM038670.1, read as the reverse complement.
CAAGGCTAGTTTTACGGTGCCTTCCCGTGAGTGCAGACAGTATCCGGTCTCGGCAATGCGCCATACTTCGGCCCGCCCACTTGACATAGGGACTCCCACAGGTGCGGGGGCGGCGTAACAACTTCCTCCATAATCCAAGTGTGGTTCGCATCCTAAAAACAGCTCAAAAGGGCAACATACCCCGCTATGTGCGAGAATAGAGGCGAGGGTAAGATCGTGTAATCGAGGCCGTAGAACTCCGTGAGCCCGCCAAGAAACGGGTGGATAGGGAATACGACGCCTCGGCAAATGAGGGATCAGACATATACGCTCCTCCGGAGATGGGTTAGGAGATCCCTCAGCTTTGTCTCCTCCGTCATAAGTGGCTATTCCAGCTCGGACGGGGACCATGAACGCCGGTGGGAGAAACCCTTGGGGTTGTAACTTTATCAAACGGCTATGAGGAACTGAACACTCTCCCCAATCCCCCGACTTGGAACGAGAAGGGCAAGCAGAAGAGCTGCGACGGCCGGCCATGTTGGAATGGATTTTCGCCGAGCGCTCTGTTGGATGCTGGCTCCGGGAGGGAGAGTGAGTTTGGATCTGAGAATCCCCGTCCCTTCAAATAGACGGTTAGCCCGGAGGATCGAGGGTGGCAAATGCAAAAATGCCTCGACTCCTCGCATTCGCCCGACACGTGGAGATGGTCATTACCGAGGCACCGAAGCCGAGGAGCACAACATTGATTGGAGGCCGGACACTATTCGTTGTAACAGCCACTTTGGAGTATTCGGAGAAGGAACCCATACCTGCAATGCGAAGACAAGGAGCCGAGACTCATCGTCATTGAAGCCTGGTTCAGAGGCTCTTGAGGAGTCCCTGGATTAGGGGGTATCCGGACCTGCCGGACTGTGTACAACGTCCCGGACTATTGAAGCGTGAAGATACAAGACTCAAGACTTCGGCCCGTGTCCGGATGGGACTTTCCTTGGCGTGGAAGGCAAGCTTGGCGATCCAAATATTATATTTCCTTCCTTGTAACCGACTCCATGTAAACCCTAGCCCTCTCTGGCGTCTATATAAACCGGAGAGGTTGGTCCTTAGAAGGCCGATCACAATTACAATCATACCATCATAGGCTAGCTCTTAGGGTTTAGCCTCTACGATCTCGTGGTAGATCTACTCTTGTACTATCCATATCATCAATATTAATCAAGCAGGAAGTAGGGTTTTACCTCCATCGAGAGGGCCCGAACCTGGGTAAACATCTGTGTCCCTTGCTTCTTGTTACCATCAGCCTTGACGCACAGATCGGGACCCACTACCCGAGATTCGCCGGTTTTGACACCGACAGCTGCCCCCCAGGTCGCCCCCAAATTGGCAAAAAATGACACAAATTCGTCCAAACTCGGTGATTTCATTCAAATTTGTACAAAAAACAAAAAACCTGATTTAAAACTACATAGAAACGACAACTACGCCTAGCACTACTACGCCGCTGCCGCCGCATGCCTTCTACATGTCAAGGAGCAGAGAACCGCGATGTAGTCGCCCGCCGCTGCCGCTGCGCCATCGCCGTCGCCAGCATCCCGCCCGCCGCCGTCCTTGCTGCACCTCGACCGAAGTCGCCGACGCGGAGGGTTGGGCGGCGCGTCCTCATCGCCGTCATTGTCGAGGGCAGCGACGCCGCCCTCCTCGCGTCCGCGGCGGCAAGCTTTGATCTCCTCATAGGCCCGGCGCTGGCACTCCACTTGAGGGCGGTGTCATCGACGGCGGCCATTTCCTCATGCTCCTTCTTCACTGGGAGAAACCTCGGCTCGGTCTTCGGCCGGACGAGGCGGTACGTACGAGGGGAGGGGCGGCCGCCCTCATGGATGACGAGGGCACTGCTGCGGGTTTGGCGCCCAAGCGGCGTCTCCTGCGGCTTCGGCTTGACAGGGTGGAGCGCCAGCGAACCGGTGGACAGAGAGCCAGAGCCCGATGACGAGGAGGTCACCGTCTCCATTCACCGCGACGTCCAGGAACTACCGCGACAGCGAGAGAAGCACGGGGGCACCGGGTACTCGAGGTGCGACATGTTACCGGCCTCGATGTGGTCGAGGATGGCTTCGAGGGTGCGGCCGGGCACATCCCATCATTCGCGCCGCCCGTCGGAGTTGAGGCGGCTGTGGGGCAGGACGCCGTTTGCGGAGGCGACCTGGTCGGCATGGCGGCGGTCGAAGTGCATCGTCCATAGCGTGTGGCTATCGGCGGCGTACCTCGGTTCGTTCCGCTGCGCCTCCGACAGCGACAAATGGATGCACGCTATCTCGGCGCCGTTCAGCACCGGTGGGCACCGGGGGCATCGGGACGCCACCGGCGCTCAGCCTCCACGAGCCCGGCACCCGCATGTCCGGGGGGTGCCGGGTAGTCGGCCTCGTAGAGGAGGCACGCCTCGTCCTCGCATAGATGGCGTCGGCCAAAGCCGTTCGCCGCCGCGGCGTCGCCTGGGTAACACTCGACCATTGCTCATCGGCGGGGGAAGAGTGGCAGAGATGGGTTTCAGTGGCGAGTTGTGGCGAGAGTGGCGACTGTGGTGTTCACCGGCGGGGAGGTCGGCTTCTATAGCCGAAGATGGGCGGTGAGAAGCTGCCCGCCGGGTGCGCGTGGCGGGAGCGGGAGGGACGCGCGTCGCGGCGCCTTCACTGCACCGCCGGTGAGGCATCAATGGAAGGTCGACCGGTCTTGTGGCAACAAGGCAACCTTGGCAATGATTACCATGGAACCGAGGCGATGAGGACGACGGAAGGCGGCGAAGTCATTGGATGGCCCATTCCGTTCACAAGAAAATCTGTTTCTGCCGCCCCAATACAAGGTTCGTTTAGATTCGTAGGCACCAAAATCGGTCCGAGCCGACGAAAATTGGGCTTCTGGGGGCACGGCTGGGCCGAATTTTTGGCGCCGGCGACAAAAAAGAGGCCTAGGGAAGGCCTGTTTAGGGCGCGGCTGGAGATGCTCTTAGCTCGAGCTCATATGAGGTCGGGTGAACAGTAAAAATGAAAACAATGAAGAAAAAGAAATCAAACAATTCTAAAAAAAATTGTGACAAACATTGACAAAAGTTTTTTACGCTTGCAAGTTTCAATGTGTTGCCATGAATTCTACAAATGTCCCAAGCTTAAAAGTTTATGATTTTTTCTGATTTCACTGTTCACCCCGAGCTCATTCAAGCTTGGGACTAGTAGAGTACTTTCGCCTACACAAACACTTATGCATGAAATATTTTAGTTGCTAAACAATTTAAATGAAGAAAGCTTAGTTACAAAAGGCTAAGCACGTATATACATTAAAAGGTTATAAGTTGGTATTAAGCCCTTTCGTGTATTTAGCATTTAGCATATCATCTAAGCATGTATCGCGTAAAATAAGGTTAGAGCGGCCACACGTGTCCATTTATTATTTAATTAAAAAAAAGTGCCCTCATGATTTATACAGGCAGCCGGGTCTTTGGACCCGTACGGCAGCCTGGCCCACGCTCAGAGGAACGCGTGAGTGGACCGTATGCCAGTCTGGCCCACTCGCAGATGAACCGATCTGAGCACTAGCTACAGCCGAAGCCAATTCAAGCAAGCTTTTAAACTCGAGGCCAGCGCAGAGCCGCGGACTTGCTATCCACGCGACATCGCCCCTAGAAATTCTCGCGAGTGGCCTCCGCCGTCTCGGATTCTTGACCGCCAAGCTCTCACGCAACCCTCTCTGGATCCGGCGCTCGCCGGCGACTTCCGCGGCGCCTCTCCCTAGACTACTCACCCCTTCCCCGATGGATCCATTCCCCGTCTTCGGCCGCGAGAGATCCCCGTCGTCGCCGGACTACCCGCCCCGCCTGGGGTCGCCGGAGTACGTACCGTCGTGCCATCAGTGGCGAGCGGGGTCGATTGACCTCGCGCCGTTGACCTCTCCGTGTCGCGCGGAGTCGCCGGAGTACGTCCCGTCGACTCCCTGGTGGCGCGGGCGCGTGACGGTCACGGGCAGACACCACACCCGGTCGTCGGCAGGTGGGCGGCAGAGCTCGTCTTCGTCGTCGCCGGATTGCTTCCCGTCCACCTCGCCGTGCCGCGTGGCGTCTCCGGAGTATATGCCGTCGGCTGACCACTGGAGGCGCGCGGCGTCACCAGAGTACGCGCCGTCGACCTCCCCGTGGCGCGCTGAGTCCCCGGAGTACGTCCCGTCGACTCCCTGGTGGCGCGGGCGCGCGGCGGCCAGCCAGCGCACCCGGTTGTCGGCGCCTGGGCGGCAGAGCTCCTCGTCGCCGGATTACTCCCCTCCTACCTCGCCGTGCCGCGTGGCGTCGCCGGAGTATATGCCGTTGGCTGACCACTGGAGGCGCGCGCTGGCGGTTTCCCCCGCCGACCACACCCCGTCGACACCTCTGGAGCAGGGACCTTCTTCCTCGGACTACGCCGCGTCGACATCTCCTCTGCGGCGCTCGCCGTCACCGGATTACTCCCCGTCGGCCTCCTCGTGGCGCCCAGCCTCGCCAGAGTACGTGCCGACTGCTCCGTGGAGGCGCGCGGCGTCCCCGCAGCACACGCCCCCGACGCGTCCCCAGAGCGCGGCGACATATCCTGACCGCGTCCCCTGCGCGTCTCCTCCGTCGCCGCCGGTGCCAGCTGACCCTGGGTCGCGCACGTCGTCGCGGTCCCGCTGCTATCATCCGTACCAGCGGAGCGGCGTCGGGACGTGCACGTGCTCCGCGCGCCCGAGCTGAACATCCCGTGGCGGCACCGGCGCCTGATTTTGCACGGATGTTAGTCGGATTCATAGGCACATAGCGGATTGTAACAGGAGATATTGGATTCCTCATGCAAACTTTGCTGTTAGTTGGCAAACTTGCAATACTACTCACTTCTTTCCTGTTTGCCGTGCTTCACATCAATGACGAGCATATCAATGCCACATGCATGACCCTTGCTCTTTCATGCATTGGTATCAAATTTTGACAGAATTTAATGTGGACACATACTATATTTATGTATTTCCAGGTTTACAAATGGCAAATTTCTGACTTTTAAACTGCAAGGAGGGGAGTATCCAATTTGGATGCGGTGCTTGATGGCATTGTTTGCCTTCTTATCGGTTCTTGATCTTAGCAAAATGTTGCCCATGTATGCAGGTGGTTAGTGGGGGAGCCAGAAAAATTGTATCGGCAGAGCATATAGTGTTATTAAGCAAGGTTAAGGAGGGCTAAACCATAAAATATGCTTTTGGCAGCTAAAAAATAATAGTCAATCTAACGAAGGAAACTGAATGTTGGCCCGGGCCCGTGCTGGCTACCCCTGCCTCTGCCAATGCGGATGGTAGGTTGTACTCCCTCTGTAAACTAATATAAGAGCGTTTAGATCACTACTACGAGTTTAGAGTACTTATCGAATAGAAAGCTTAGTTTTGAGTTGTTTGACTCCACCTGGAAAGCATGGTGATGTCGGTCAACCTAACTAGAAAAATAAGATGTACTCCGTTGGCAGAATACTTGTAGTTTATTGCTTGGTTAAATTCATGTGTACGGATCTCATGAACACCTCAGAAACACCGATAATCCCAACAACCGTCGTAATCTATCAGATATCATATCTGATATCAATATTATTGGTTCGATATGTCCTTCATACGTAGCAATAAAGTAGCGATGAATATATGCAATAAAATTAATGTCGTTGCGTTTTCAATACTCCCTTGATCCATCCTTGATATGACCTAGCTCAGTCAAATTCGATGTTGCGGTTTGGCTGTTAGTTATTAGCTTTTCTTGAAATCACGAGTACGATGATATAAGAGATTGGACCACACAAACTAAATACATACTAAACAACTTGATGCTTAACTGATAATATATTCTCAAAATAGTCAAATGTATCCTTATTTTAATGCTTTAAAAATGCATTTATCCCGTATCTTCTCGATACTAACACATATATTTGTATCGGTGCAATTTAGATGAACGTTGGACCAGACTTCTGGAATAACCGCATTTGGAAGACAAAACTCCCACATAAGATAAAAATGATCATACGTTCGTTTTCTAGATCATGGTGTTGTACTCATGAATGATGACTTGCAAAGTGCAAGAAGTAAGAAGTGGTGTTTCTGTGACTAGGAGGAAACAAATCAACATTCTTTTGTCTTCTCCCATGCCAATAACTAAACTCACTTGCCGGTTGTTCGTGTAGCTTTTAATCTATGATCAGCAACTAGTACACCAAATATGTTTGGAGTTGGTTGGCTGAAGTTCGTCCAAATTTAGAATTACCGTATAGACTACATTTTACTACAGACAACAACTCTAATTCTTTTGGAGACTATCTTCTACGGGTTAAATCCGTGCTATCTAGTGCTACTGGATGTTGGGAGACGATAAGACGTGATATATCAATCGGTTTGGTTGATATTCTATTATCGGGCGGTTGTGATTGAGCCTTTGATATTTACCATTTTAATATGAATGACGGTGTGCACCACAATGATGCAGGGCCGAGGATCACCCCTTTTCAAAAGAAAATGATGTTTTTACTCCCATTTTCTTGGAAAAGGGGCACACCAGAAGTTGCAAAACGTCCTTTTCTTTTCATGAACGGAAGCTTTCGTTGCCACGTCTCCACATCGGAGATGCATACAACAAACTCATCCGTACAAAATAACCGAACACGTCTGAATCATAAAAGCTGTGACAGGAGCGCAGTGCAAATGAATCATCTGTGACAGGAGTAACTCATTATATTTGCAATTTCCCAAATTGGGATGCTGATGCTAATAGACATAACAGGCAGAAGTGCAGACTGCAGAACATCTAAAAAATGAATTGAATTTGCCGAGGTCATATCCAGGGAGTATTTACACCTCAATAGAGGAAATCACTGTAACCGCCGCCATGGCGCTGTTCGCCCGTGCAGAACAGCTCCGAGTAATCGCAGAGCCCGTACAGCTCGTCGGGACACGGCTGCGCGGCGCCGGCGCTGGCGTTGGCGTTGGCAGCCCGCACGTCGTTCCCGGCTATACCGACCGCGCCCGCGGTGGCGGGCATGAAATGGCTTCGTGCTCCGGCGACAGCGTTCCTCCTCTCGGCGGCTGGGCGGCTGGGGCGCGGCCGGTGGAGCGGAGGTGCGGCTCCGGCTTGGGCTCCGGTTTCGGCGGACTTGCCGGTGAGGCGCTGCACGAGGGACTTGAAGCCCGCGGCGTCGGAGGTGACGAACTGCGTCTCGATGTAGGTGACCTTGACGCCATTGTTGGCCATGGATCTTGCCTGACCGAGCACGTACGTACGTGCTTGTAGCTCTGTCCTTGATTTGCTGACGACTTGTGCTCGCCGAAAAGGAGTATGCTCTAGTCACAGGTTGTGTCTGTCTTTCTATCCTGGGCTCCTGGCTTTTGGGGACGTTTATATAGGAGTAGAAAACAAAGACTGGGACTGAGATTTTGGAGGGGAGAAATGTTCTCAGGTTGGTGGTAGAGGCTGAATGGAGAGAGGCAGCAGCAAGTTGTGGTGTTTGACTGGTCCGCCAGAGCCACTGCGAGTGGGACAGCGGTCAAATAATTTAGAACGGGAGTTGGTCAAGCGCTCGTGCGCGGGAGTATGGTTTCGACGGCTATCTTCTTCGCCGTTGTTTCTCTCTGCCGCTCGTGCTGATGCCGATGTATCTCAAATAACAGGCGAGCACAAGAAGGTCACAATCAGGGCCGGCCCTGTGTTTTGGGAGGCTAATGACATGGGCCCTATGTCCTAAGAGCAACTCTAGCAGACCCCGCAAAACGCATTTGCAGTTCGACGAAATTCTTGTTTACGGGTCGAAAACTAACGCGGCCGATCAGAAACCGTATATGAAACTGAATAATTTAATAAACAGTTTCGCGGGAGAAATTGCACCATAGTAATTCATCATCACATACTTCATACTACATGATCAAACACTACAAACACATGGCTTTGTAATACAAAGCAGGGAAACCCTTTTTCGATAACACTATCATACTACATACTACACCAGTACTAGTATTAGAGGGGGTGGGGATCTTACGGCGGCGAGCTCGTGGCCATGGACGATGCGTAGAGGAGCTCAATCCTCCTCGTTGGAGCTGCCGAGGTCGATGTACTTCTCCCTCTACTCCTCATGGATGCGCCGCCACTCGTCGTCCTTCTCCTTGGCGGCGAGGTTGGTCGTGAACGCCTGCTGGAAGACGAGGTCTTCGAGCTCCGCGTGGTGGCGCCGGCGCCCCGCCTCCTCGCGCAAGCTCCGCTCGGCAATGGCGGCCGCGACCGCGTCGACATCGATGACGAAGTCCTCCGGCCCGACGACGCCGCGGCTCCCGAGCTCCTCGTGCTCCTGCTTGACGGGGACGACCTCGATCTCCTCCGGCTCCTCCGACCACTCCCTCTTCACGGGGAGAAGCTTCGCGCCGGAAGAGGAGGAGCTCCCGACGTGGGAAGATCTCGCCGCGGAGGACGAGCCCGCGGCAGAGGAGGGCAAACGGCCGTGCCGACGGTCGTATTAGTCCGTCTCGCGGACGAGGAAGCTCTCCGATGGCGAGAGGCTGCGGTTGGTCCACTTCCTCGCCCCGCGCTTCCTCGCGCCATCCGAGCGGACACGCCGCTCGCGCTCGGGGTCGCCGCCCCCGCCGGATCTACTCCCGTAGCCGCGGCCGGAGCTCCACATGCGGCCCCACGGCAGAAGGGGCTCGCCGGCGGCGAGAAATGTGAGGAAAGGAGTGGGGATTTGCGGACGGACGCGGCGGCGAGGGGATAGAGTTTCGACCCGCAAACGCGGTGCGAACCCGTAGATATATTGGTCGGGGGTTGCGGGTCATGATACATTTGTTCTGAGCCGGGCAAGTATACGAGCTCTGTTCTGGCTAGAAAAATGGGCCCAACCCGTATACTCACCGGAATTTACGGGTTTGCGGCTTTTGAGGGTTCTGCTAGAGTTGCTCTAAGACCGTATATATGTCTGCATAGGCTAATGTCCTCAAATTATGAAGAAAAGATGCTACTTCCTTCATCTTAGTTTAGAGGGCGTGCGCACAGTTCTAGCCATCCATTTGACTAACTAAATATATGTTATATGTCACCAAAAGTATATCATTGAATTCTTAAGCGGATGTAGTTTTTAAACATATATTTTTCATCACATATAATACATATATAGCTAGTTAAATTGTCAACTTAGAACTACGTATATGCTCTGTAAACAGAGACAAAGAGAGTACAAGGAATTAGAAATTTATACATAGGATGATTGGAACCCTAGACATGTACACAGAATGATAAAAATTTAGGATGGTTAAATGTATACTGTAAAAGATCGAATTATAAAATTATACTCCCTTCTTTCATGTATATAGGGCCTAATGCATTTTTTGAAGCTAGCTTTGACCACGTGTTAGAGCAATAATATATGACATGCAAATTACATAAAGCACATCATCAAATTTGGGAAGAAGCTTGTAATGATATAAATTTTACATTATAGATCTCATATATTATTAATCTTATCAATAGTCATATGCAAACTCAAAAAATGTATTAGGCTCTTTATATGGAAGGAGGGAGTACATGAAAAATTTGAAAACTTTGTATACACTGAAATTGGAGGATGGATCATGAATGAATAGTTCAATACGTCAAGGAGTTATGGATGGGCGTAGTCCATCTCAATTTTTCTCTCGTAATTTTTTTCTTACCAATTTTTGCCGGGCTCCACGCCGGACGTTCCTTTCTCCTTGCCAATGGCGTAGCTTGGGTTTTGGGTTAGGGTAGGATTCGAAGTTTCGAACCCGAAACATCCTGGATTACTTCCACCCGCTATAACCAATTGAGAAAGCTATTTTTCGATCGCTCGGAGATATGTAACAGATCCGAACACAGGCGACACCATTAGTGCATGCACGTTGGTGTTTAATTTGCGAATAACACAGCGTGGTGGGCCACGCCCGTTTTTCCGCTTTTTTTGGCACCTCTAACGCCCATATGTGTGGTGGGAACAAAACGTCCTCACATGCACACGCTCTAATAGACTGCGCCACGTTACCGCATGCATGTAGATTTTTTTTAATTTTTAGTTTTTAAAATGTTTTATCTCTTAAATGAAAAATCCGATTAAAGATCCGTTTTCATCATTAAATTCCTCTCGACGAGATCTTCAAAACTAGATCTCATATTAAGATATTTCGACGAATTTTTTTTGGGTTAAAAGTTGCCATGTCTATTGCACATTAATTGTTACGGTGTTTACACTGAAGTTGCCATGATATGTTTCAGTTTTTTCTTCTACATTTAAAAGTAAATTTTGACATTTATAAAAAAGGAGAATTAAGAAACTAGACTTACAATGAACCATAAACTAAAATTGCCATTATACATGCATTTAAAATTGCATGATTCATACAAAAAATAATTTTCATGGTCAAAGTACTGGAGTTGCCATCATCAAAATACTAAAATTGCCATGCTCTACAAACTGAAATTGCTACATGGCAACTTTAGTTTAAGCACTATGACAACTACAGTGTAAACATCATGGCAACTTTGGGGCAAATATTTTATTTATCGAAACATATCAACATGGGGTTTAGTTTTGAAGATCTCGTCGAAACAGATTTAATGATGAAAACGGGTTTTTAATCCGATTTTTTAATTAGGAGATAAAACATTTTTAAGCCAGAAGCCAAAAAAAAATCCTGCTGATATCATCTGTTCACATGTGGCAAAATGAATGGTAAAGAAGGCGTGTGGGTGATGTGCAAGATGTTGGGGAACGTTGCAGAAAATAAAAAATTTTCTACGGTTTCACCAAGATCCATCTATGAGTTCATCTAGCAACGAGTGATAGTGTAGCGACCAGACCTCAAACAGTCTGATCTCTGTGCTCAGTGTCATCCCTGGATCGATGTCACGACACCACACAAGACTCAAGGATTTATAACAGAGTAGCAATCACACACTTATTACAATCGAATGTCTCAAGAGAGAACTTAATAAAATAAATATGGCTTAAGGCCATCTAATACGATAACAGCGGAAGGCTTGGAATAATAAGCGAGTCCATCAACTCCAACGGCATCACTGAGTATAGAACCACGACCTATGCACCTTACTCGTCGTCTGAAAAGTCTGCAACACGAAACGTTGCAGCCCGAAAACGGGTCAGCACATGGAATATGCTAGCAATGTAACATATAGAGAATAATGGAATGAAGAGCCTATACTACATACATATATGGCTGGTGGAAAGCTCTATGGTTACAGTTTTTGCATAAAGCCAATTTTTCCCTACTGCAAAGGAATAAATTTATTTAACTATCATGGTGGTTGTGAAACATCGAGAATGGTTGACAGCATTCTCAATCCCAATTAAAAGTACTCATTAACAAACCCAACAATATTAATTAGAAGTAACACGATGAGATTCACATGATATCCAAGTACTAGATACTCAAGATGTCCATAACCGGGGACACGGCTAACCATGATTAGTTTATACACTCTGCAGAGGTTTATGACTTTTCCCCACAAGACTCGATCTCCTCCATTTGATTTCTCGCACTACATGGTGTTTGAGAAGCGGATGACCGATACATAGTCTTCGTAAGCGCTAGCACCTTACATGTGGGTAGACCGTACCAACCTACATCCCCTACATCTCGCTAGCCTACCCGTAAGAGTTCGCACAACTTAGTCAACTACGCCAGAGCCCATAATGGCTTGTGGCTGCACACGGAAGTTTCTAGTTGAATAATCTCATGATCCCTTTGAGCCCTGGGTGGCGGTCCGAAGAAATACAGTGCAAGTCCTGATAGAAACCAGGTGCCTCAATCCACCCAGATGTGTGTTTAAGTTGCCACCTTAAATAAACCATTAATTAACAATCTCACATCTGTCATGGATACACTCACCCAATCCACGTCTACTAGCATATCATAGCCTAGCATAATAAGCAACGTAGAAGTAACTCCCAAAGGTTTGATAATAAAACAGGTAATAGGTACAACCTCAATCTACTTCCCATCCCACAATTTAATTAGATCCTAATCATGCAAGTGTTTGAGGAAAGATCTAATGCATAAAAACTGGGTATGAGAAGGGGTATGATCAAAGTGTTACTTGCCTTGTCGATGATCCATGAAACCTAGAGGCTCGAAGTAACAGGCGGCGCACTCCGGGTAATCTACCGCAGACAAACAAACAAACATACAATAAATACTCATCTAATGCACAGGTAAAACTCAAATAGATCTAACCAGATAGTTCAACTTAAGAACGCTGGTTTGCAAAAAGAATCAAATCCAACGAAGCAACGAAAGTCAAACGACGGAAGAAAACAGCTTCGTTTTACTAATCTGGATCTAGGTCAAATTTTACAGATGCAAAAACTTGTTTAAGTAGATTATTCGGAAAGAGGGTTCCGAGACGAAACTCCAGGCGCTTGAATCGCCTGATTCCGATAAACAAGCAAAAAGTTATACTAAAACGAAAATCGGAACTGGAATCGCGATCAGAAAAATCACGGATTAAATCCGAGAAAAAGAGAAACGACGAACGGGTTAACGAACGGACGTTCGTTAATTAACCGAAACCGAGAAAAAAAAGAAAAAAAATAAAAATAAATAAATAAATAAATAAATAAATAACCGAAGAAAACCGCTCGGTTTTTATAAAAAAACGGCGCGAAAATCACGGCGGCGGCGAACCTCGGGCGGCGTGCGGCTCCGGCGGCGGCGGCTAGGGTTTCGGGCGGGGCGGGCCTCGGGTGCTCGGGTGAGCTGGCGGCTCGGGTGGCAGCGCTTATAAAGGCGCCCCCGAGCGGAGTCCCGCTCGGGTACGGCCCGGTAAGGCGGTGCGCGTTTTTTTTTAAATAATTACGCCCAGAAAAAAATCAAAAGAAGTACTAAACGGACTCCAAAAATCCTAAAATAAATTTTCCCCGGCTTCTAAAATCAAGCCGGATTTAATTAACATTTATTTGGGGACTAAATGCAATTTTGAAAAGCGCGCATTTTTTCCTAAATTCAAATAAAAAGGCGAAAAAACTCCAAAATAAAATCTTATTTGATTTTATTATTAAATCTTCATTATTTATTTATTTTGGGAAAGTCATTTTATTCCCTCTCTCATATTTTTGTAATAGAAATAATTGAAGATAAAATAATTAAAATCAAATGATCCTATTTTCAAAATTTGAGAAAACTCAAATATGAAAATAACGAAAATCCCCAACTCTCTCCGAGGGTCCTTGAGTTGTGTAGAATTTCTAGGATTGAGCAAAAATGCAACAAAAAAATATGATATGCAATGATGCTCTATGTATAACATTCCAAATTGAAAATTTGGGATGTTAGAAACCTACCCCCTTAAGATGAATCTCGCCTTCGAGATTCGGGTTGGCTAGAAAATAGGTGAGGGTGGTCCTTAAGCAAATATTGCTCTCGCTCCCAGGTGGCTTCATCCTCAGTGTGGTGGCTCCACTGAACTTTGCAAAACTTAATAACCTTGCTGCGGGTGACTCGGCTGACATACTCCAGAATCTTAACCGGTTTCTCCTCATAAGTCAAATCATCATTCAACTGAATCGCCTCTAGTGGCACGGTATCTCTCAGTGGTATATCGGCCATCTCTGCGTGACACTTCTTCAGCTGAGAAACATGAAACACATCATGGACTCCTGACAATCCTTCGGGTAATTCCAACTTGTACACAACTTCTCCCATGCGTTCCAAAACACGATAAGGTCCAACAAATCAGGGTGCTAACTTTCCCTTAACTCCAAAACGCTTAACTCCTCGAAGTGGCGATACTCGAAGATAAACTCTGTCTCCGACTTCGTATTCTGTCTCGTTGCGTTTTGAATCCGCATAGCTTTTCTGTCTTGACTAGGCTACCTTCAGCCTATCGCGAATCAAGTTAACTTTCCGTTCATACTCCTTAATCAAATCCGGTCCAAACAACTGGCGGTCTCCAACTTCATCCCATAACAACGGGGTCCTGCACCTTCTTCCGTACAAGGCTTCGAAAGGTGCCATCTTCAGACTGCTTTGGTAACTGTTGTTATAAGAAAACTCCGCATACGGAAAGTTGTCATCCCAACTTGATCCATAATCCAAAGCACAAGCTCTAAGCATATCCTCCAAAATCTAGTTGACTCTCTCGGTTTGTCCATCATGCGTGGATGGAAAGTCGTGCTAAACTCCAGCCTGGTTCCCAAAGTTTCGTGCAACCGCTTCGCAACTTTGAAGTGAATTGGGTTCCTCTATCCGATACGATACTCCTCGGAACTCCATGCAAGCATACAATCCTGGTCATGTATATCTTAGCCAATTTGGCAATCGCTGTAGGTAGTCTTCTTTGGAATGAAATGAGCTACCTTCACAAACGATCGACTATAACCCAAATCGAGTCATAGCCTGAACGAGTCCTGGGCAATCCCGTGATGAAATCCATACCTAGTTTATCCCACTTCCATTCGGTATAGGCAATGGTCAGAATATCCTGCTGGCTTCGATGTTCTGCCTTCACCCTCCGACATACATCACAAACTGCCACGTACTCGCAATATCCTTCTTCATTCCGGTCCACCGTAAAGTATTCTTCAAATCCAAATACATCTTGGTATTTCGGTGAATCAAATATGGTGAATCATGTGCCTCTTGCAGAATCAACTTCCGATCTCCGGTCATTGGGCACATAAACACGGTCTTCAAACCATAGGGTATCGTGCTCATCCTCACGAAATCCCTTAGCCTTTCCTTCGCTCATTCTCTCCTTTATAGAGGCAATCTCTTTGTCGGCCTTTCCAGCTTCCACGATCTTGTCCATCGAGTTGATCAATCTCCAATGCTGCTACATAGCCTCTCGGAACTATTTCCAAACATAGCTCTCGAAGATCCTCGGCTAACTCCTTTGGTATTTCTCCCGTCATTAATGTGTTGACGTGACTCTTGCGGCTCAACGCGTCTGCTACAACGTTAGCCTTTCCGGGTTGATAATGCAATCTCATATCATAATCTTTGATAAGATCCAACCATCTCCCCTGTCTGAGATTTAGCTCCTTCCGCGTGAAGATGTATTTCAAACTCTCGTGATCCGTATACACTTCACAATGATTTCCAATGAGGAAATGTCTCCATGTCTTCAATGCATGCACTACGGCTGCTAACTCCAAATCATGCGTGGCATAGTTTAGCTCATGAGGCTTAAGCTGTCGTGAAGCATCTGAAACAACTCTTCCCTCCTGCATAAGCACCTTTGCTCCAAGTCCTCGGCGTGAAGCGTCATAATATACCTCGTAATCCTTGGTCCGATCCGCAGAATTAACACTGGTGAGGTAACCAAACGTTTCTTCAACTCTTGGAAACTAGCTTCACACTGCTCGGTCCAAATGAACTTGGTATCCTTGTTCAACAATTCTTTCATAGGCTTCGCAATCCTTGAGAAATTCTCAATGAATCTCCGATAGTATCCTGCTAGTCCAAGGAAACTCCGGATCTCTCCAACTGTTGTTGGCGCTTCCCGATTTGTTCACGGTGACAACTTTAGTGGGGTCTCTTGCTATACCTTCTCCGGATATAACATGTCCAAGAAATCCAACTTCCTTCAACCAAAACTCACACTTCTTTGAACTTGGCATATAACTGATGTTCTCTGAGCTTCTCGAGTACCAAACACAAATGCTCCTTATGTTCCTCTTCATTCTTTGAGTAAACCAAAATATCATCAATGAACACCACGACGAACTTACCCAAAAACTCCATAAACACTTTGTTCATCATGTTCATAAAATATGCAGGTGCGTTAGTCAGACCAAATGACATAACGGTGTACTCATACAGCCCGTACCTGGTGGTAAAAGCCGTCTTAGGTATATCCTGCTCTCGAATCTTCAACTGATGGTACCCTGATAGCAAATCGATCTTTGGAAACACCTTGGCTCCTTGCAACTGGTCAAACAAGTCATTGATCATCGGCAACGGGTACTTGTTCTTAATGGTCACTTCATTCAATCCTCGATAATCAACAACCATTCTTAATGATCCATCCTTCTTCTCCACTAGAAGTACTGGTGATCCCCAAGGCGAAGAACTTGGGCGAATAAAACCTTTATCTAGTAACTCCTTAATTTGCTTCTTAATTTCCTCCAAATCTTGGGCTGGCATCCTATACGGTCTCTTAGATATCGGCCCAAAGGTGCAGCAATAGTTCAATCAGAAATTCAATGTCCCTATCCGGTGGCATGCCTGGCAACTCTTCCGGAAACACGTATGGGTAATCCCTTACCACTGGTACTTCCTCCTGCACAACTCCTGATAAGGAATTTACATGTGCTCTCCTCGGCTCATGCCGTGATACATACTTGATTCTCCTCCCTTCTGGGGTGGTAAGCAAAATTGACTTACTGGCGCAATCTATTGTTGGGGAACGTTGCAGAAAAATTAAAATTTTCCTACGGTTTCACCAAGATCCATCTATGAGTTCTACTAAGCAACGAGTCAAGGGAGAGAGTTTGCATCTACATACCACTTGTAGATCGAGTACGGAAGCGTTCGAGGGAGTGGTGATGATGAAGACGTTCCCAACGTGATTCCGATCACCGATGACCAAGTGCTGAACGGACAGCACCTCCGCGTTCAACACACGTGCGGGACGACGGCGTCTCCTTCGTCTTGATCCAGCAAGGAGGAAGGAGAGGTTGAGGAAGATCACTCCAATGGCAGCACGACGGCGTGATGCGATGGAGGGACTGATTCGGCGAGGCTTCGCCAAGCGTATGCGGAGGAGGAGAGGTGTTGGGAGGGAGGGGCTGCGCCTTCAATGGTGTGTGCAGCCCTCCCCCACCCCTCTATTTATAGGAGGAAGGAGAGGGCGGCCCCCTCTAGATGGCATCTAGAGGGGCGCGCCAAGGGAGGAGGAAAGGGTGGCTTGCCCCCAAGCCAAGGGGCGCCTTGCCCCTTTAGGGTTTCCCTCCCAAGCCCTAGCCGCATGGGCCTAGGTGGGAGGTGCGCCCAGCCCACCAGGCTGGCTCCCTCTCCACTTAGCCCATGTGCCCCGGAGGGGTGGCCCTCCCGGTGGACCTCCTGAAACCTCCCGGTGGCCCCGGTACATTACCCAGTATACCCCGAAACTTTCCGAGTCCGTTTAACCACTTTCCATATATAAATCTTTACCTCCGACCATTCCTAACTCCCAGTGACGTCCGAGATCTCATCCGGACTCGAACAACATTCGGTAATCACATACTTGTCTTCCTATTAACCCTAAGCGTCACCGAACCTTAAGTGTGTAGACCCTACGAGTTCGGGAGACATGCGCACATGACCGAGACGCTCTCGGTCAATAACCAACAGCGGGATCTGGATACCCATGTTGGTTCCCACACGTTCCTCGATGTTGTCATCGGATGAACCCACGATGTCGAGGGTTCAAGCAACCCCGTATGCTATTCCCTTTGTCGACGATATGTTACTTGCCCGAGACTCGATCGTCGGTATCCCAATACCTCGTTTAGTCTCGTTATCGGCAAGTCACTTTACTCGCATCGTAATGCATGATCCCGTGACGGACACTTGATCACTTTGAGCTCATTATGATGATGCATTACCGAGTGGGCCCGGTGATACCTCTCCGTCATACGGAGTGACAAATCCTCGCCTCGATCCGTGTCAACCCAATGACACTTTCGGAGATACCGTAATGCACCTTTATAGTCACCCGATTACGTTGTGACGTTTGGTACACCCAAAGCATTCCTACGGTATCCGGGAGTTACACGATCTCACGGTCTAAGGAAGAGATACTTGACATTGGAAAAGCTTCTAGCAAAACGAACTACACGATCTTTGTGCTATGCTTAGGATTGGGTCTTGTCCATCACGTCATTCTATTAATGACGTGACCCCGTTGTCAATGACATCTGATGTCCATAGTCAGGAAACCATGACTATCTGTCGACCAACGAGCTAGTCAACTAGAGGCTCACTAGGGACGTATTGTGGTCTATGTATTCACACGTGTATTACGATTTCCGGATAATACGGTTATAGCATGAATAAAAGACAATTATCATGAACAAGGAAATATAATAATAATGCTTTTATTATTGCCTCTAGGGCATATTTCCAACAGTCTCCCACTTGCACTAGAGTCAATAATCTAGTTACATTGTGATGAATCGAACACCCATAGAGTTACGGTGTTGATCATGTTTTGCCATGAAGAGGTTTAGTCAACGGATCTGCGACATTCGGATCCGTATGCACTTTACAAATTTCTATGTCTCCATCCTGAACATTTTCACGGATGGAGTTGAAGCGACGCTTGATGTGCTCGGTCTTCTTGTGAAACCCAGGCTCCTTGGCAAGGGCAATAGCTCCGGTGTTGTCACAGAAGAGTTTGATCGGCCCCGACGCATTGGGTATGACTCCTAGGTCGGTGATGAACTCCTTCACCCAAATTGCTTCATGCGCTGCCTCCGAGGCTGCCATGTACTCCGCTTCACATGTAGATCCCGCCACGACGCTCTGCTTGCAAATGCACTACCATCGCTCCACCATTCAACATATACACGTATCCGGTTTGTGACTTAGAGTCATCCAGATCTGTGTCGAAGCTAGCGTCGGCGTAACCCGTTCTGACGAGCTCTTCGTCACCTCCATAAACGAGAAACATGTCCTTTGTCCTTTTCGTGTACTTCAGGATATTCTTGACCGCTGTCCGGTGTTCCTTGCCGGGATTACTTTGGTACCTTCCTACCAAACTTACGGCAAGGTTTACATCAGGTCCGTACACAAGATGGCATACATAATAGATCCTATGGTCGAGGCATAGGGATGACACTCATCTCTTCTTTATCTTTTGCCGTGGTCGGGCATTGAGCTGAGCTCAATCTCACACCTTGCAATCTGAGCAAGAACCCTTTCTTGACTGATCCATTTTGAACTTCTTCAAAATCAGGTATGTGCTTTGTGAAAGACCTATGAGGCATCTCGATCTATCTCTATAGATCTTGATGCCTAATATATAAGCAGCTTCTCCAAGGTCCTTCATTGAAAAACACTTATTCAAGTAGGCCTTAATGCTGTCCAAGAATTCTATATCATTTCCCATCAAAAGTATGTCATCTACATATAATATGAGAAATGCTACAGAGCTCCCACTCACTTTCTTGTAAACGCAGGCTTCTCCATAAGTCTGCATAAACCCAAACGCTTTGATCATCTCATCAAAGCGAATGTTCCAACTCCGAGATGCTTGCACCAGCCCATAAATGGATCGCTGGAGCTTGCATACTTTGTTAGCGTCCTTAGGATCGACAAAACCTTCCGGCTGCATCATATACAGCTCTTCCTTAAGATAACCGTAAGGAATGCTGTTTTGACGTCCATCTGCCATATCTCATAATCATAGTATGCGGCAATTGCTAACATGATTCGGACGGACTTAAGCTTCGCTATGGGAGAGAAAGTCTCATCGTAGTCAATCCCTTGAACTTGCCGATAACCCTTAGCGACAAGTCGAGCTTTATAGATGGTGACATTACCATCCGCGTCCGTCTTCTTCTTAAAGATCCATTTGTTTTCTATCGCTCGCTGATCATCGGGCAAGTCAGTCAAAGTCCACACTTTGTTTTCATACATGGATTCTATCTCGGATTTCATGGCTTCTAGCCATTTATTGGAATCTGGGCCCGCCATCGCTTCTTCATAGTTCAAGGTTCACCGTTGTCTAACAACATGATTTCTAGGACAGGTTGCCGTACCACTGCAGTGCGGAACGTGTCCTTGAGGACCTACG
Organism: Aegilops bicornis; assembly: GCA_021605145.1. Taxonomy (NCBI): domain Eukaryota; kingdom Viridiplantae; phylum Streptophyta; class Magnoliopsida; order Poales; family Poaceae; genus Aegilops; species Aegilops bicornis. The sequence goes on along the minus strand of CM038670.1, from coordinate 728,890,218 downwards.
GTTCAAGAGCAACTTGATCCGAAGTACCTTGATCATCATCATTAATTTCCTCTTCTGTTGGTGTAGGCATCACAGGAACATTTTCCTGAGTAGCACCACTATCCTGTTCAAGAGGTAGTACTTCATCGAGTTCTACTTTCCTCCCACTTACTTCTTTCGAGAGAAACTCTTTTTCCAGAAAGGATCCGTTCTTGGCAACAAAGATCTTGCCCTCGGATCTTAAGTAGAAGGTATACCCTATGGTTTCTTTAGGGTATCCTATGAAGACGCATTTTTCCGACTTGGGTTCGAGCTTTTCAGGTTGAAGTTTCTTGACATAAGCATCGCATCCCCAAACTTTTAGAAAGCGACAGCTTAGGTTTCTTCCCAAACCATAATTCATACGGTGTCGTCTCAACGGACTTAGACGGTGCCCTATTTAAAGTGAATGTAGCTGTCTCTAGAGCGTATCCCCAAAATGATAGCGGTAAATCGGTAAGAGACATCATAGACCGCACCATATCCAATAGAGTGCGACACGACGTTCGGACACACCATTACGCTGAGGTGTTCCAGCGGCGTTAGTTGTGAAACGATTCCACATTTTCTTAAGTGTGTACCAAATTCGTGACTTAAATATTCTCCTCCACGATCCGATCGTAAGAATTTTATCTTTCGGTCACGTTGATTCTCTACTTCATTCTGAAATTCCTTGAACTTTTCAAAGGTCTCGGACTTGTGTTTCATCAAGTAGACATACCCATATCTACTCAAGTCATCTGTGAGAGTGAGAACATAACGATACCCTCCATGAGCCTCAACGCTCATTGGATCGCATACATCGGTATGTATGATTTCCAATAAGTTGGTTGCTCGCTCCATTGTTCCGGAGAACGGAGTCTTGGTCATCTTGCCCATGAGGCATGGTTCGCATGTGTCAAATGATTCATAATCTAAAGACTCCAAAAGTCCATCAGCATGGAGCTTTTTCATGCGCTTGACACCAATGTGACCAAAGGCGGCGATTGCCACAAGTATGTGGGACTATCGTTATCAACTTTACATCTTTTGGTATTCACACTATAAACATGTGTAATACTACGCCGAGATTCATTAAGAATAAACCATTGACCATCAGACATGACCATAATACATATCTCTCATATAAATAGAACAACCATTATTCTCGGATTTAAATGAGTAGCCATCTCGCATTAAACAAGATCCAGATACAATATTCATGCTCAGACTTGGCACCAAATAACAATTATTAAGGTTCATAACTAATCCCGTAGGTAAATGAAGAGGTAGCGTGCCGACGGCGATTACATCGACTCTGGAACCATTCCCGACGCGCATCGTCACCTCGTCCTTTGCCGATTTCCGCTTATTCCGCAGCTCCTGCGTGAATTACAAATATGAGCAACGACACGGTATCAAATACCCGGGAGTTACTACGTCTTGGCAAAGTACACATCAATTACATGTATATCAAATATACCTTTGGTGTTGCCGGCCTTCTTGTCCGCTAAGTATTTGGGGCAGTTCCGCTTCCAAAGTGACCCCTCCCTTGCAATAAAAGCACTACGATCTCGGGTTTGGGTCCATTCTTTGACTTCTTCCGGCAACTTGCTTACCGGTAGCGGCAACCTCCTTGCCGTCCTTCTTGAAGTTCTTCTTACCCTTGCCCTTCTTGAACTTAGTGGTCTTATTGACCATCAACACTTGATGTTCTTTCTTGATTTCAACCTCGGTGACTTCAAAGCATAGAGAACACTTGAGGAATGGTCTTTACCATCCTCGCATGTTGTAGTTCATCACAAAGCTCTTGTAGCTTGGTGGGAGCGACGGAGGATTCTCACAATGACCGCCTCATCGTGGAGGTTAATGTTCATTTGGGTCATACGGTTGTGCAACCTGCACATCTTCAAGATGTGCTCACAGCGAGAACTGTTTTCCTCCATCTTACAACTATAGAACTTGTCGGAGATGTCATATCTCTCGACCGGGCGTGAGCTTGGAAAACAAGTTTCAGCTCCTCGAACATCTCATATGCTCCGTGATGCTCAAAACGCTTTTGGAGCCCGGTTCTAAGTCAGAAGCATGCCGCCTTTGAACGAGGGAGTAGTCATCGGTATGAAGTTTGCCAAGCATTCATAATGTCTTGGTTCTCTGGGACGGAGGCGTCACCTAGCGGTCCTTCTAGGACATATTGTTTCCTGGCAGCTATGAGGATGATCCTCGGGTTCCGGACCCGATCCGTATAGTTCTTTGCCGTCATCTTTCAACTTGGTTTTTTCTCTAGGAACGCGTTGAAGTTCAAGTTGACATGAGCGTTGGCCATTTGATCTACAAGACATATTATGTAAAAGTTTTAGACTAAGTTCATGATAATTAAGTTCATCTAATCAAACTATTTCAATGAACTCCCACTCAGATTAGACATCCCTCTAGTCATCTAAGTGTTACACGATCCGAGTCGACTAGGCCGTGTCCGATCATCACGTGAGACGGACCGGTCTCGTCGGTGAACATTCTCATGTTGATCGTATCTTCCATACGACTCGTGTTCGACCTTTCGGTCTCTCGTGTTCCGAGGCCATGTCTGTACATGCTAAGCTCGTCAAGTAAACCCTAAGTGTTTTCGGCGTGTGTAAATCTGTCTTACACCCGTTGTATGTGAACGTAAGAATCCATCACACCCGATCATCACGTGGTGCTTAGAAACGACGAACTTTGGCAACGGTGCACGATTAGAAACACTTCTTGAAATTGTTGTAAGGATCATCTTATTCACTACCGTCGTTCTAAGTAAACAAGATGTATAAACATAATAAACATCACATGCAATTATATAGTAGTGACATGATATGGCCAATATCATAAAGCTCCATTGATCTCCATCTTCGGGCTCCATGATCATCTTGTCACCGGCATGACACCATGATCTCCATCATCATGATCTCCATCATTGTGCCTCCATGAAGTTGTCACGCAAACGACTACTTCTACTTCTATGGCTAACGCGTTTAGCAATAAAGTAAAGTAAGTTACATGGCGTTCTTCAATGACTCGCAGGTCATACAAAAAATAAAGACAACTCCTATGGCTCCAGCCGGTTGTCATACTCATCGACATGCAAGTCGTGATTCCTATTACAAGAACATGATCTCATACATCACAATATGTCATTCATCATTCATCACAACTTGGCCATATCACATCACATGTCAATTGCTGCAAAAACAAGTTAGACGTCCTCTAATTGTTGTTGCATCTTTTACGTGGCTGCAATTGGGTTCTAGCAAGAACGTTTTCTTACCTACGAATAACCACAACGTGATCTTGTCAACTTCTATTTACCCTTCATAAGGACCCTTTTCATCGAATCCGCTCCAACTAAAGTAGGAGAGACAGACACCCGCCAGCCACCTTATGCATCTAATGCATGTTAGTCGGTGGAACCGGTCTCACATAAGTGTACGTGTAAGGTTGGTCCGGGCCGCTTCATCCCACAATACCGCGGAAGCAAGATAAGACTAGTAGCGGCAAGTAAATTGACAAGATCCACGCCCACAACTAAATTGTGTTCTACTCGTGCAAAGAGAACTACGCATAGACCTAGCTCATGATGCCCTTTGTTGGGGAGCGTTGCAGAAAAATTAAAATTTTCCCTACGGTTTCACCAAGATCCATCTATGAGTTCTACTAAGCAACGAGTCAAGGGAGAGAGTTTGCATCTACATACCACTTGTAGATCGAAAGTACTAAGCGTTCGAGGGAGTGGTGATGATGAAGACGTTCCAGCGTGATTCCGATCACCGATGACCAAGTGTGAGCGGACAGCACCTCCGCGTTCAACACACGCGTGCGGAGACGTGGCGTCTCCTTCTGCCTTGATCCAGCAAGGAGGAAGGAGAGGTTGAGGAAGATCACTCCAATGGCAGCACGACAGTGATGGATGCAGATGGAGGGATCAGATTCTCAGGCTTCGCCAAGCGTGTCATGCGGAGGAGGAGAGGTGTTGGGGAGGAGGGGCTGCGCCTTCAATGGTGTGTGCAGCCCTCCCCCACCCCTCTATTTATAGGAGGAAGGGAGGGGCGGCCCCTCTAGATGGCCTCTAGAGGGGGCGGCCAAGGGAGGAGGAAAGGTGGCTTGCCCCCAAGCCAAGGGGCGCCTTTGCCCCTTTAGGGTTTCCTCCCCAAGCCCTAGCCATGGGCCTAGGTGGGGAGGTGCGCCCAGCCCACCGTGGGCTGGCTCCCTCTCCCACTTAGCCCATGTGGCCCCCGAGGGGTGGCCCCTCCCGGTGGACCTCAAACCTCCCGGTGGCCCCGGTACATTACCCAGTATACCCCGAAACTTTCCGAGTCCGCTTAACCACTTTCCATATATAAATCTTTACCTCCGGACCATTCCGAACTCCTCGTGACGTCGAGATCTCATCCGGGACTCCGAACAACATTCGGTAATCACATACTTGTCTTCCTATTAACCCTAAGCGTCACCGAACCTTAAGTGTGTAGACCCTACGGGTTCGGGAGACATGCGAACATGACCGAGGCGCTCTCCGGTCAATAACCAACAGCGGGATCTGGATACCCATGTTGGTTCCCACACGTTCGTCGATGTTGTCATCGGATGAACCACGATGTCGAGGGTTCAAGCAACCCCGTATGCTATTCCCTTTGTCAGACGATATGTTACTTGCCCGAGACTCGATCGTCGGTATCCCAATACCTCGTTTAGTCTCGTTACCGGCAAGTCACTTTACTCGTACCGTAATGCATGATCCCGTGACCAGACACTTGATCACTTTGAGCTCATTATGATGATGCATTACCGAGTGGGCCCAATGATACCTCTCCGTCATACGGAGTGACAAATCCTCGCCTCGATCCGTGTCAACCCAATGCACACTTTCGGAGATACCGTAATGCACCTTTATAGTCACCCGATTACGTTGTGACGTTTGGTACACCCAAAGCATTCCTACGGTATCCGGAGTTACACGATCTCACGGTCTAAGGAAGAGATACTTGACATTGGAAAAGCTTCTAGCAAAACGAACTACACGATCTTTGTGCTATGCTTAGGATTGGGTCTTGTCCATCACGTCATTCTCCTAATGACGTGACCCCGTTGTCAATGACATCTGATGTCCATAGTCGTGAAACCATGACTATCACGTCGACCAACGAGCTAGTCAACTAGAGGCTCACTAGGGACGTATTGTGGTCTATGTATTCACACGTGTATTACGATTTCCGGATAATACAGTTATAGCATGAATAAAAGACAATTATCATGAACAAGGAAATATAATAATAATGCTTTTATTATTGCCTCTAGGGCATATTTCCAACATCTATGTTCCCTCCATACTTCGATACCCAATCCATGCCTAATATCACATCCAATCCTTGGGATTCCAGAACTATTAGGTCCGAGGGAAATACATAGTGTCCAATCCTTAATGGCAGTCGACCACACCATATACTAGCCATGTATTCTGCTCCGGGTGAGGTTACTAGCATGGGTGACCTAAGGGCTTGGGTTGGTAATTTGTACTTATCCACAAATCCCCTTGATATGTAAGAATGCGATGCACCAGTATAAAAAAGAACAACTGCAGTAAATGACTTAACCAGAAACTTACCTATTACTAAATCTGGCTGAGCTTCAACCTCCTCCTCGGTGACGTGGTTCACTTGTCCTTTGTTGAAAGGATTCGGCTTCTTTCCTGAGCTTCCATTGCCATTTCCATTCTGGCCTTCTGGACATTCGTTTGCATAATGCCCAGTCTTGCAGCATTTAAAGCAAGTGATGTGGCTCAGGTCTACCTTGGATGGTGTTGACGGGTTGGTGCGGTTTTGTCCATTGCTTCCTCCATTCCCGTTCCCATTCTTGGTGCCATTATGGTTGTGCGAGCTACCTCCTCCATGGGTATGCTGAAATTGTCCTCCTGTCTTTGGGGTAAATCGAAGTTTCTGCTGAGCTCCAGAGTTATTCTTCCCCTGTCCATACTTCCTCTTGCGATAGTCAATCTGCTGTTGCTTCCCTTCAATCATAAGCGCACGATCTACCAACTCCTGGTAGTTATTGAAGGTGGCTACCATCAACTGCATGCTCAGCTCATCATTCAGTCCTTCTAGAAACTTCTCCTGCTTAGCTGCATCTGTAGCAACGTCATATGGGGCATAACGTGCTAGTTTACTAAAATCATCCACATACTTGCCAACCATCCGTCCTCCTTGGCGTAAGTTGCGAAACTCACGCTTCTTCATGGCCATAGCTCCTGCTGAAACATTGGCAGTACGGAAAGCTTGCTGAAACTGATCCCATGTGACAGTGTCTACAGGGTAAGTCGCTGTAAAATTCTCCCACCATGCTGCTGCGGGTCCTTCAAGCTGATGTGCAGAAAACTTCACCCTTTCTTCATCTGTACATCCTGCAGTGGTCAACTCCCTCCCTATCTTACAGAGCCAATCATCTACAACAATCGGCTCGGTGCTACTGGAAAACACCGGCGGATTCAGCCTTAAGAAACGGGTCAAATGGTCAACAGGTGGTGGTGGCGGTGGGTTGTTGTTGTTGTTGTTGTTGTTGTTGTTGTTGTTGTTATTGTTGCCTTGGTTATGTACCAATGTTTGAATCAAGGCATTCTGCTGCTGAATCAACTGAGTGATCTCTGGCGGGAAAACAAATCCGGGGTCGCGTCTCGGAGGCATCTGAGGGGTTTAAAGAAAAGACGAGAATTTAGAATAGAATGAGGTCTAGAGAGAAACACTACCCATATGCACATGAGACAAATCACACAACATCACTCCAATCAATTCAAACAAGGGCATACAACGGTCTATCTATCGTTACAAAGTGCTGAAACTAAAACTAAAATAACATGGGGGTAATCTACTAATGTTATGGTGGTCAACTATAAAAACTGCTCCGATGAAGACTCCATGATATCTGCTCCAGCTTCTTCTTCGTAATCATCATCACTAGGGTCGGAATCGGTGTCATCGATGATGATGTAGTTCTCTGGACATGTGCTATCTTCATCTTCTCCTCCGGGTGCTGAATTTCCCATGAGTTCTTCAATCTTCTCCTTAAGATCGCCGTTTTGTCCCACTAGAGCTACAATCTCCTCCATGTAGTCCTTAAGTAGTGGCCTTCGGTTCTCCTTCTAGTTTGATAATCTTGGCTTTTCTTTGTCTTCAACTCCATCATGTCTGCCAAGACATCCGGTTCTCCTGGCGTCGCATGTGCTGGTTTAACTCCTGGATGAAAGCTGCAATGGATCGATCCTTCTTAGTGCCAACTATCTCCCATTGTTCATCTCGGCGTCCATAAATCTGGTAGATAGTATCCTTGAGGTCTTCTTTGTAAACTTCTCCAATGCGCCCCATGGTTATGTGGGCTGCCATACTCTTTCCTGACTCGTGTTGGTGCATTGAAAACACACTCTATGGGCTTCGTGATTGGCGCAAACGTCCTTCCGGGAACTTGAGCTTGAATCTTCCAGTGCTCCTCTTCGGGTAAAGTGGAATTGTAGGTCCCGGTGAAGCTTGGTAATCCAATGTTTAGGTACTTAGTGACTTCCTTCAGGTGTCGTCCAAAGGGTGTATCTTCATCCGGCTGGGTGAGCTTGATCCTCGTTTCCGTCATCCTAAAAGAGTAGAAAAGATGAGGAGTCAGAAATGAGAAGAGAGAGTAGTGATCTAGGGCTTTAGCTTAATGATCGTGTCCCTGATCGGCCGTGTGCTCTCGATACCATCTTTGTAGCGACCGGACCTCAAAGCAGTCGATCTACGTGCTCGATGTCATCCTGGATCAAGAATGTCGACACCACACAAGACTCGAAGGATTTATAACAGAGTAGAAATCACACACTTATTACAATCGAATGTCTCAAGAGAGAACTTAATAAAATAAATATGGCTTAAGGCCATCTAATACGATAACAGCGGAAGGATTGGAAGAATAAGCGAGTCCATCAACTCCAACGGCATCACTGAGTATAGAACCACGACCTATGCACCTTACTCGTCGTCTGAAAAGTCTGCAACATGAAACGTTGCAGCCCGAAAACGGGTCAGCACATGGAATATGCTAGCAATGTAACACATAGAGAATAATGGAATGAAGAGCCTATACTACATGCATATATGGCTGGTGGAAAGCTCTATGGTTACAGTTTTTGCATAAAGCCAATTTTTCCCTACTGCAAAGGAATAAATTTATTTAACTATCATGGTGGTTGTGAAACATTGAGAATGGTTGACAAGATTCTCAATCCCAACTAAAAGTACTCATTAACAAACCCAACAATATTAATTAGAAGTAACATGATGAGATTCACATGATATCCGTGTACTAGATACTCAAGATGTCCATAACCGGGGACACGGCTAACCATGATTAGTTTATACACTCTGTAGAGGTTTGTGCACTTTTCCCCACAAGACTCGATCTCCTCCGTTTTTGATTTCCCGCACTACATGGTGTTTGAGAAACGGATGACCGAGACATAGTCTTTCAGAAGCGCTAGCACCTTACATGTGGGTAGACCATACCAACCTACATCCCCTACATCTGCTAGCCTACCCGTAAGAGTTCGCACAACTTAGTCAACTACGCCAGAGCCCATAATGGCTTGTGGCTGCACACGGAAGTTTCTAGTTTGAATAATCTCATGATCCCTTTGAGCCTGGGTGGAGGTCCGAAGAAATACAGTAAAGTCATGATAGAAACTAGGTGCCTCAATCCACCCAGATGTGTGTTTAAGTTGCCACCTTAAATAAACCATTAATTAACAATCTCACATCTGTCATGGATACACTCACCCAATCCACGTCTACTAGCATAGCATAGCCTAGCATAATAAGCAACGTAGAAGTAACTCCCAAAGGTTTGATAATAAAACAGGTATTAGGTACTACCTCAATCTACTTCCCATCCCACAATTTAATTAGATCCTAATCATGCAAGTGTTTGAGGAAAGATCTAATGCATAAAAACTGGGTATGAGAAGGGGTATGATCAAAGTGTTACTTGCCTTGCTGATGATCCACGAAACCTAGAGACTCAAAGTAACAGGCGGCGCACTCCGGGTAATCTATCGCAGACAAACAAACAAGCATACAATAAATACTCATCTAATGCACAGATAAAACTCAAATAGATCTAACCAGATAGTTCAACTTAAGAACTCCGGTTTGCAAAAAGAATCAAATCCAACGAAGCAACAAAAGTCAAACGGCGGAAGAAAACAGCTTCGTTTTACTAATCTGGATCTAGGTCAAATTTTACAGATGCAAAAGCTTGTTTAAGTAGATTATTCGGAAAGAGGGTTTCGAGACGAAACTCCAGGCGCTTGAATCGCCTGATTCCGATAAACGAGCGAAAAGTTATACTAAAACGAAAATCGGATGTGGAATCGCGGTCAGAAAAATCGCGGATTAAATCCGAGAAAAAGAAAAACGACGAACGGGTTAAAGAACGGACGTTTGTTAATTAACCGAAACCGAGAAAAAATAAATAAATAAAATAAAAGTAAATAAATAAATAAATAAATAATAAATAAACCGAAAAAAACCGAAGAAAACCGCTCGTTTTTTATATAAAAAACCGGCACGGATATCGAGCAGGCGGCAAACCTCGGGCGGCGTGCGGCTCCGGCAGCGGCGGCTAGGGTTTCGGGCAGGGCGGGCCTCGGGTGCTCGGGTGGGCTGGCGGCTCGGGCGGGCGCGCTTATAAAGGCGCCCGTGAGTCCCGCTCGAATGCGGCGATAAAGGCGGTGCGTTTTTAATAATTATGCGAAAAATAAAATCAAAAGAAGTACTAAACGGACTCCAAAAATCCCGAAATAAATTTTCCCCGGCTTCTAAAATCAAGCCGGATTTAATGAACATTTATTTTGGGCCTAAATGCAATTTTGAAAAATGCGCATTTTTCCTAAATTCAAATAAAAAGGCGAAAAAACTCCAAAAATAAAATCTTATTTGATTTTATTATTAAATCTTCATTATTTCTTTATTTTGGGAAAGTCATTTTATTCCCTCTCTCATATTTTTGTAATAGAAATAATTGAAGATAAAATAATTAAAATCAAATGATCCTATTTTCAAAATTTGAGAAAACTCAAATATGAAAATAACGAAAATCCCCAACTCTCTCCGAGGGTCCTTGAGTTGTGTAGAATTTCTACGATCGAGCAAAAATGCAGCAGAAAAATATGATATGCAATGATGCTCTATGTATAACATTCCAAATTGAAAATTTGGGATGTTACAGATAGGAGTGCATCTACATACCTTTGTAGATCGCGAGCGGAAGCGTTCAAGAGAACGGGGTTGAGGGAGTCGTACTCGTCGTGATCCAAATCACCGATGACCAAGTGCCGAACGGACAGCACCTCCGTGTTCAACACACGTACGGAGCGGATGACGTCTCCCGCACCTTGATCCAGCAAGGAGGAGGGAGAGGTTGAAGAAGAAGGCTCCAACAGCAGCAGGACAGCGTGGTGGTGATGGAGTGGCAGTTCTCCGGCAGGGCTTCGCCAACGCGGAGGAGGAGAGGTGTTGGGGAGGGGAGGGGCTGCGGCTTGGATGATGTGTGCAGCCTCCCTCGCCTCTATTTATAGGGAAGGGGAAGGGGATCGCCCCTCTAGATGAGATCTAGAGGCGGCGGCCAAGGGAGGGCTTGTCCCCCATGCAAGGGGCGCGCCACTAGGGTTTCCCAAACCCTAGGCGCATGGGCCCTAGGGGTTGTGGCGCCCACCCCACTTGGGCTGGTTCCCTTCTCCCTCTGACCCATAAGGTCCTCCTAAGAGGTGGCCCCTCCCGTGGACCCCCAGAATCCCTCCTCGGTGGCCCCCACAATACCGATATGCCCCCGAAACTTTCCGGTGACCGTATGACAACTTCCCATATATAAATATTCACCTCCGGACCATTCCGGAACTCCTCGTGACGTCCGGGATCTTATCCGGGACTCCGAACAAAATTCGGTAATCACGTACAAGTCTTCCTAATAACCCTAGCGTCACCGAACCTTAAGTGTGTAGACCCTACGGGTTCGGGAATCATGCAGACATGACCGAGACAGCTCTCTGGCCAATATCCAACAGGGGGATCTGGATACCCATGTTGGCTCCCACATGTTCCACGATGATCTCATCGGATGAACCACGTTGTCGAGGATTCAAGCAACCCCGTATACAATTCCCTTTGTCAATCGGTACGTTACTTGCCCGAGATTCGATCGTCGGTATCCCAATACCTCGTTCAATCTCAAGTACCGCAAGTCACTTTACTGCATCTGTAATGCATGATCCCGTGACCAAACACTTGGTCACTTTGAGCTCATTATGATGATGCATTACCGAGTGGGCCCAGAGATACCTCTTCGTCATACGGAGTGAGAAATCCCAGTCTCGATCTGTGTCAACCCAACGGACACTTTCGGAGATACCCGTAGTATACCTTTATAGTCACCCAGTTACGTTGTGACGTTTGGTACACCCAAAGAACTCCTACGGTATCCGGGAGTTACACGATCTCATGGTCTAAGGAAAGGATACTTGACATTGGAAAAGCTCTAGCAAATGAACTACACGATCTTGTGCTATGCTTAGGGTTGGGTTTTGTCCATCACATCATTCTCCTAATGATGTGATCCCGTTATCAATGACATCCAATGTCCATAGTCAGGAAACCATGACTATCTATTGATCAACGAGCTAGTCAACTAGAGGCTCACTAGGGACATGTTGTAGTCTATGTATTCACACGTGTATTACGATTTCCGGATAATACAATTATAGCATGAATAAAAGACAATTATCATGAACAAGGAAATAATACAATTATAGGTTTAGTCAACGGATCTGCGACATTCAGATCCGTATGCACTTTGCAAATTTCTATGTCTCCATCTTGAACATTTTCATGAATGGAGTTGAAGCGACGCTTGATGTGCCTGGTATTCTTGTGAAACACAGGCTCCTTGGCAAGTGCAATAGCTCGGTGTTGTCACAGAAGAGTTTGATCGGCCCCGACGCATTGGGTATGACTCCTAGGTCGGTGATGAACTCCTTCACCCAAATTGCTTCATGCGCTGCCTCCGAGGCTGCCATGTACTCCGTTTCACATGTAGATCCCGCCACGACGCTTCTGCTTGCTGCGCCACCATCGCTTCCACCATTCAACATATACACGTATCCGGTTTGTGATTTAGAGTCATCCGGATCGTGTCGAAGCTAAGCGTCGACGTAACCCTTCTGACGAGCTCTTCGTTACCTCCATAAACGAGAAACATGTCCTTAGTCCTTTTCGTGTACTTTAGAATATTCTTGATCATTGTCCGGTGTTCCTTGCGGGATTACTTTGGTACCTTCCTACCAAACTTACGGCAATGTTTACATCAGGTCTGGTACACAAAGATGACATACATAATAGACCCTATGGTCGAGGCATAGGGATGACACTCATCTCTTCTATATCTTACGCCATGGTCGGACATTGAGCCGAGCTCAATTTCACACCTTGCAAAGACAGCAAGAACCCCTTCTTAGATCGATCTATATTGAACTTCTTCAATATCTTATCAAGGTATGTGCTTTGTGAAAGACCTATGAGGCGTCTCGATCTATCTCTATAGATCTTGATGCCTAATATATAAGCAGCTTCTCCAAGGTCGTTCATTGAAAAACTCTTATTCAAGTAGGCCTTAATGCTGTCCAAAAGTTCTATATCATTTCCCATCAAAAGTATGTCATCTACATATAATATGAGAAATGCTACAGAGCTCCCACTCACTTTCTTGTAAACGCAGGCTTCTCCATAAGTCTGCATAAACCCAAACGCTTTGATCATCTCATCAAAGCGAATGTTCCAACTCCGAGATGCTTGCACCAACCCATAAATGGATCGCTGGAGCTTGCACACCTTGTTCGCATTCTTAGGGTCGACAAAACCTTCCGGCTGCATCATATACAGTTCTTCCTTAAGATAACCGTTAAGGAATGCCGTTTTGACGTCCATTTTCCATATCTCATAATCATAGTATGCGGCAATTGCTAACATGATTCAGACGGACTTCAGCTTCGCCACGGAGAGAAAGTCTCATCGTAGTCAACCCCTTGAACTTGCCGATAACCCTTAGCGACAAGTCGAGCTTTATAGATGGTAACATTACCATCCGCGTCTTCTTCTTAAAGATCCATTTGTTTTCTATCGTCACGATCATCGGGCAAGTCTGTCAAAGTCCATACTTTGTTTTCATACATGGATCCTATCTCGATTGCATGGCTTCAAGCCATTTGTTGGAATCTGGGCCCGCCATTGCTTCTTCATAGTTCAAGGTTCACCGTTGTCTAACAACATGATTTCCGTGACATGGTTGCCATACCACTCTGGTGTGGAACGTGTCCTTGTGGACCCACGGGTTCAGTAGCAACTTGATCCGAAGTACCTTGATCATTATCATTAATTTCCTCTCCAGTCGGTGTAGGCACCATAAGAACATTTTCCTGAGCTGCACTATTTTCCGGTTCAAGATGTAGTACTTCATCGAGTTCTACTTTCCTCCCACTTACTCCTTTCGAGAGAAACTCTTTTTCTAGAAAGGACCCGTTCTTGGCAACAAAGATCTTGCCTTCGGATCTAAGGTAGAAGGTATACCCAATGGTTTCCCTAGGGTATCCTATGAAGACGCATTTTTCTGACTTGGGTTCGAGCTTTTCAGGTTGAAGTTTCTTGACATAAGCATCTCCATCCCCAAACTTTTAGAAACGACGTCTTAGGTTTCTTCCCAAACCATAATTCATACGGTGTCGTCTCAACGGATTTAGACGGTGCCCTATTTAAAGTGAATGTAGCTGTCTCTAGAGCGTATCCCCAAAATGATAGCGGTAAATCGGTAAGAGACATCATAGATCGCACCATATCCAATAGAGTGCGACACGACGTTCGGACACACCATTACGCTGAGGTGTTCCAGGCGGCGTGAGTTGTGAAACGATTCCACATTTTCTTAAGTGCGTACCAAATTCGTGACTTCAATATTCTCCTCTACGATCTGATCGTAAGAATTTTATCTTTCGGTCACGTTGATTCTCTACTTCATTCTGAAATTCCTTGAACTTTTCAAAGGTCTCAGACCTGTGTTTCATCAAGTAGACATACCCATATCTACTTAAGTCGTCAGTGAGTGAGAACATAACGATATCCTCCATGAAGCCTCAACGCTCATTGGACCGCATACATCAAGATGTATGATTTCCAATAAGTTGGTTGCTCGCTCCATTGTTCCGGAGAACAGAGTCTTGGTCATTTTGCCCATGAGGCATGGTTCGCATGTGTCAAATGATTCATAATCGGGAGACTCTAAAAGTCCATCAGCATGGAGCTTCTTCATGCGCTTGACACCAATGTGACCAAGGTGGCAGTGCCACAAATATGTGGGACTATCGTTATCAACTTTACATCTTTTGGTATTCACACTATGAATATGTGTAACATCACGTTCGAGATTCATTAAGATTAAACCATTGACCATCGGGGCATGACCATAAAACATATCTCTCATATAAATAGAACAACCATTATTCTCGGATTGAAATGAGTAGCCATCTCGTATTAAACGAGATCCAGATACAATGTTCATGCTCAAACTTGGCACTAAATAACAATTATTGAGGTTTAAAACTAATCCCGTAGGTAAATGTAGAGGTAGTGTCGGACAGCGATCACATCAACCTTGGAACCATTCCCGACGCCAAGATCGTCACCTTGTCCTTCGCCAGCCTCCGCTTATTCCGCAGCTCCCGCTGTGAGTTACAAATATGAGCAACGGCACCGTATCAAATACCTGTGAGTTACTACGAGTAATCGGTAAGGTACACATCAATTACATGTATATCACATATACCTTTAGTGTTGCCGGCCTTCTTGTCCGCTAAGTATTTGGGGCAGTTCCGCTTCCAATGACCCTTCCCTTTGCAATAAAAGCACTCGATCTCGTGCTTGGGTCCATTCTTTGACTTCTTCACGGCAATCGGCTTACAAGACGCGGCAACATCCTTGCCGTCCTTCTTGAAGTTCTTCTTACCCTTGCCCTTCTTGAACTTAGTGGTTTTATTGACCATCAAGACTTGATGTTCTTTCTTGATTTCTACCTCTGCGACTTCAAAGATTGAAAATACTTCGTGAATAGTTTTCACCATCCCCGCATATTGTAGTTCATCATAAAGCTCTTGTAGCTCGGTGGGAGCGATCAAGGATTCTGTCAATGACCGCCTCGTCCAGGAGGTTAATGTCTAGCTGGGACAAAGCGGTTGTGCAACCTGCACATTTTGAGTATGTGCTCACCGATGTAACTATTTTCCTCCATCTTACAACTATAGAACTTGTCGGAGACTTCATATCTCCACCCGGGCATGAGCTTGGAAAACCATTTTCAGCTCCTCGAACATCTCATATGCTCCGTGTTGCTCAAAACGCTTTTGGAGCCCCGGTTCTAAGTCAGTAAAGCATGCCGCCTAACGAGGGAGTAATCATCGACGTGATCGCCAAGCGTTCATAACGTCTTGGTTCTCTGGGATGGGTGCTTCACCTAGCGGTCCTTCTAGGACATATGCTTTCTTGGCAGCTATGAGGATGATCCTCGTGTTCCGGACCCAGTCAATAGTTGCTGCCATCATCTTTCAGCTTGGTTTTCTCTAGGAACGCGTTGAAGTTCATGTTGACATGAGCGTTGGCCATTTGATCTACAAGACATATTTGCAAAGATTTTAGACTAAGTTCATGATAATTAAGTTCATCTAATCAAATTACTTAATGAACTCCCACTCAGATTTGACATCCCTCTAGTCATCTAAGTGTTACATGATCCGAGTCGACTAGGCCGTGTCCGATCATCACGTGAGACGGACTAGTCATCATCGGTGAACATCTCCATGTTGATCGTATCTTCCATATGACTCATGTTCGACCTTTTGGTCTCGTGTTCCGAGGCCATGTCTGTACATGCTAGGCTCCAAGTTAACCTAAGTGTTTTGCATGTGTAAAACTGTCTTACACCCGTTGTATGTGAACGTAGGAATCTATCACACCCGATCTTCACGTGGTGCTTGAAACGATTTAACTTTAGCAACGACGCCTTGCAGTTAGGGGAACACTTTCTTGAAATTATTATGAGGGATCATCTTATTTACTACCGCCGTTCTAAGTAAACAAGATGCATAAACATAATAAACATCACATGCAATTAAATAGTAGTGACATGATATGGCCAATATCATATAGCTCCTTTGATCTCCATCTTGGGGCTCCATGATCATCTTGTCACCGCATGACACCATGATCTCCATCATCATGATCTCCATCATCGTGTCTCCATGAAGTTGCTCGCCAACTATTACTTCTACTACTATAGCTAACGGTTTAGCAATAAAGTAAAGTAATTACATGGCGTTGAATCAATGACACGCAGGTCATACAATAATTAAGACAACTCCTATGGCTCCTGCCGGTTGTCATACTCATCGACATGCAAGTCGTGATTCCTATTACAAGAACATGATCTCATACATCACAATATATCATTCATCATTCATCACAACTTTTGGCCATATCACATCACAAGGCAATTGCTGCAAAAACAAGTTAGACGTCCTCTAATTGTTGTTGCATCTTTTACGTGGCTGCAATAGGGTTCTAGCAAGAAAGTTTTCTTACCTACGAAAAAGCCACAACGTGATTTGTCAACTTCTATTTACCCTTCATCAGGACCCTTTTCATCGAATCCGCTCCAACTAAAGTGGGAGAGACAGAGACCCGCTAGCCACCTTATGCAACTAGTGCATGTCAGTCGGTGGAACCTGTCTCACGTAAGCGTACGTGTAAGGTCGGTCCGGGCCGCTTCATCCCACAATACCGCTGAAGCAAAATAAGATTAGTAGCGGCAAGAAAGTTGACAACATCTACGCCCACAACAAATTGTGTTCTACTCGTGCAAAGAGAACTACGCATAGACCTAGCTCATGATGCCACTGTTGGGGAACATTAGAGAAAATAAAAATTTTCCTACGGTTTCACCAAGATCCATCTATGAGTTCATCTAGCAACGAGTGATAGGAGTGCATCTACATACCTTTGTAGATCGTGAGTGGAAGCGTTCAAGAGAACGGGGTTGAGGGAGTCGTACTCGTCGTGATCCAAATCACCGATGACCAAGTGCCGAACGGACAGCACCTCCGCCTTCAACACACGTACGGAGCGGATGACGTCTCCCGCACCTTGATCCAGCAAGGAGGAGGGAGAGGTTGAGGAAGAAGGCTCCAACAGGAGCACGACGGCGTGGTGGTGATGGAGTGGCAGTTCTCCGGCAGGGCTTCGCTAAGCTCACGCGGAGGAGGAGAGGTGTTGGGGAGGGGAGGGGCTGTGCCTTGGATGATGTGTGCAGCCCTCCCCTCACCCCTCTATTTATAGGGGAAGGGGGAAGGGGGCCGGCCCCCTCTAGATGAGATCTAGAGGGGGGGGGGGTGGGGGCGGCCAAGGGGAGGGTGCTTGCCCCCCAAGCAAGGGGGGCGCCCCCACTAGGGGGGGTTGTGCCGCCCGAGCCCACTTGGGCTGGTTCCCTTCTCCCTACAGCCCATAAGGTCCTGCGGAAGAGGTGGCCCCTCCCGGTGGACCCCCGGAACCCCTCCGGTGGCCCCGGTAAAATACCGATATGCCCCCGAAACTTTCCGATGACCGTATGACAACTTCCCATATATAAATCTTCACCTACGGACCATTCCGGAACTCCTCGTGACATCAGTATCTTATCTGGGACTCCGAACAACATTCGGTAATCACATACAAGTCTTCCTAATAACCCTAGCGTCACCGAACCTTAAGTGTGTAGACCCCACGGGTTCGGGAATCATGCAGACATGACCGAGACAGCTCTCCGGCCAATAACCAACAGCAGGATCTGGATACCCATGTTGGCTCCCACATGTTCCACGATGATCTCATTGGATGAACCACGATGTCGAGGATTCAAGCAACCCCGTATACAATTCCCTTTGTCAATCGGTACGTTACTTGCCCGAGATTCGATCGTCGGTATCCCAATACCTCGTTCAATCTCGTTACCGGCAAGTCACTTTACTCGTACTGTAATGCATGATCCCATGACCAAACACTTGGTCACTTTGAGCTCATTATGATGATGCATTACCGAGTGGGCCCAGAGATACCTCTCCGTCATACGGAGTGACAAATCACAGTCTCTATCCGTGTCAACCCAATGTACACTTTCGGAGATACCCGTAGTATACCTTTATAGTCACCCATTAACTTTCGAGATACCCGTAGTATACCTTTATAGTCACCCAGTTACGTTGTGACGCTTTGGTACACCCAAAGCACTCCTACGGTATCCGGAGTTACACGATCTCATGGTCTAAGGAAAGGATACTTGACATTGGAAAAGCTCTAGCAAACGAACTACACGATCTTGTGCTATGCTTAGGATTGGTTTTGTCCATCACATCATTCTCCTAATGATGTGATCCCGTTATCAATGACATCCAATGTCCATAGTCGAAAACCATGACTATCTATTGATCAACGAGCTAGTCAACTAGAGGCTCACTAGGGACATGTTGTAGTCTTTGTATTCACACGTGTATTACGATTTCCGGATAATACAATTATAGCATGAATGAAAGAAAATTATCATGAACAAGGAAATATAATAATAATCCTTTTATTATTGCCTCTAGGGCATATTTCCAACACGTGTGGGCATTAGTTTTTCGGAAATTTTTTGGAGGAAGCAAGAGTCGATCCGCACACCTCTAGGTAGATAACTGTTGTAGGTAACCACATGGCCTACACTAAGCTTGTGTTCACAATTAGGCCAGATAATGTACATGTATGTAACGCGAAGTGATAAATAAACCTTTTCTATTTTCCTTTTTACACTGTTTTTTCCCTTACCATTTTAGCATTTGTTTTTGTTTTCTTTTCTAGTTTGATGACTCATCTGTTCTATTAGTATGGTTATATACGCACCGTCTAGCTTATAATTTAGACATCGAAATTCCTAGTTTCTTAACGTTTGGATTTTTGCAACAGGTCCGGACCCTCGATTCTCTCTTCGACTCCCGATTTTCACATGCGTTACTAACTCGCATTAATCTCTCTGACTCTCTCAATTTTTACGTGCGTAGCTAACTCGTTGGAAAAGAGAAACACACAACGATGGAAAGTTTGCGTTTTCACGCAAAAAATAGTGTGCACAACAGGTTTCAATCCTTGTACCTCTTATGAGGTAACTCTACTAGCCAACCACCTCACCTATGTTCTCTTATCTTGAAAATTGAAAACAAATAGGCTATTTAACCTGTCTCCTCTTCTAGGTTTGCACATAAGTTAATGCAATGTGTGATCTTTTTCGCACTTAAGTAGATTATTTTACCAACTCATCTCGAGTTGATGATACCATTTGGCGAGATGGGGGGGAGTTGATGAAATATACCGTCGATAATTATTGTGTGTGTATAGCATGGTAACTCACACATCGCAGACCTGATAACTTATGTACCCCGGTCCTGATAACTTTGGCGAGGGGGAGGGGTGTTGATGAAATATCCCTGGGTCACTTTTGTGTGAATATCATGGGAACTCACACATCACAAACCTAATAATTTATATACCCCGGTCCTGATAACTTTGGCGATCGGGAGGGGGGTGTTGATGAAATATCCCCCGGTCACTTTTGTGTGAATATCATGCTAACTCACACATCACAAACCTGATAACTTATGTACCCCGATTCTAATAACTTTGGCGCGGGCGCGGGGGTGGGGGCAGGGAGGAGGTTGATGAAATATCCTTAGATAACTTTGGTGTGAATAACAGGGTAACTCACACATTGGACCCATAATAACTTATGCACCCCGACCATGTAACTTTTCATGACGAGGGGTGATGAAATATACCCCCGGTAACTTTTATGTGAATAGCACGATAACTCACACGTCGCAGACCTAATAATTTATATACCCCGATCTTGGTAAATTTGGCGACCGGGTGGGGGGAGGGCGGTTGATGAAATATACCCCCGGTAACTTTTTGCGTGAATAGCATGATAGCTCACACATCGCAGACCTGATAACTACCCCCTGGTAATTCCTGTATAAGCATCATGGTAATACAAGCACCGCATATCTGATAACTTAGGTACAAACACCACAGTAACTTTTACTCCCGAATAAAAAGTTTTTGAAACATACCCCGGTTACTTCTATGCAAATAGCACGATAATATATGCATCGCAAACCCGATAACTTAGATACAAATACTACGGTAACTTTGACCTCGGGGAAAGAAGTCGTTCGAAATATACCCCCGGACACTTCTGCATAAATAACATTATAATATACACATAACATAACTAATAACTTATGATAACTTTTTGACGAAAAAGTGATCAAAACATGCTAACATGAGATCTAGTTTCGAAGTTCTCATCACGGCAGATTTTTTAATGTGAAAACGATCTTCTAATCAGAAATGACAGTTTGAGCTATAAAACATTTTACAGTTTCGAAATAGTGAGAATCTACAATGACATCAGCTTTCCTGTGCTCTGGTGCATTTACATATGGAGAGAATGTTGGAGGAGCCATTTTTATGCCTAAACAGGATGATAACTGACGTACATAGACCTGATAACTTATTTAGCTTAGGTCTGGTAGCTTTTGACCCGATTTTTTTGTCGAAACGTATTAACATGGGATCTAGTTTTCAAGGTCTCGTCGCGATGACTCTTTTATGTGAAGACAATTTTTCAATCTGGCGGATGATTTGAGCTACAAAACATTTTGAAGTTTAGAAATAGAGATAATCTTTTGCTAACATTATTCGTTTTGTCTTTACTTTTGCATGCATATTAAGTTAACCAGTTTATGGGAAGAGATGGATGCACGCGCGGTATGTATAATATCGCTTTCATGAATGCGAATTAGTAAAATGGACTCGTTCGGATCTATGGTTTAAATACATAACGTTTGCAAGTTAGTCCGCTCCGTAACCAATTAGGACAGCTAGCTTGCTATGCCTAATTCCTTCTTTTATTCCTCTTATTGTGCATCTTCTCAATCTGGTTTTCTTCCTTCTTTCCTGCTGTTTGGCCTTTTCTTCGGATTTATACTTTTATACTTTTGTTTATTTCTTCTTCTTTTTATTATCTTTTCTTTCATTTGCTAAAAATTGTGAACATTTCTTAAATTCATGAACTTTTTTCAAATTTGTGAACTTATATTTTAAATGCGTGATTTTTTTGAAATAAATGAATGTTTTTAATTTTTGCAAAAAATCAAATTGATGATTTTTTTGTCCATTCATATTTTTTTTACAAATAGATCAATTTTTTTCAATTTCACAAACTTTTTTGCAATTAGTGGTTTTTTTGTCAAATTCGTGATTTTTTAAATCAATGAATATTTTCAATTTCATGAATTCTTTTGTCATACTTTTTTCAACCGATGAACTTTTTCTGAACTTGTGAAGTTTTCTTTAATCTTAGGGGGAGGGGGGTTGAAATCAAAAACTCAGTTTTTACCATTCCGTTTAATTTAAATATTGGTTAGTAAAACTATAGACCAAAATGAACAGACAAAAGCAGCTAACCCATAATTTGGTTAATTGGTTTACTCGGTTCGGCGTTCAATTTACACCGGGCAAACTCGTCAAATGTAATACTTTATATTATGATACTCGTGCATTAGAGCATCTCGAGCCGCGCCCCAGAACAGCGTCCCCAAGCGGTTTATTCGCTGCGCCAAAAACGGCCCGGCCGCGCCTCAGACGCCGACCACGGCTCGGCCTGCTTTGCGCCTGGCGCCAGAGGTCGAACTCAAGACTGGGCGGCGCCGGGCTCAGCAAGGGAAAAGCATTCTGGGGCCACATTGACAAAGCGAAAAGTCAAGCCACCCGCCTAGATTCGCCTCCTACCCCCCGCGCTCGGCCGCCACCTTGCGCCACCCTGCCGATCCCGGCGCCGACCACCGCCCGTCGCAGCTAGGTAGACCATCCCCAGCCGGGAAAAAGAAGGGGTTTTGCCGAGGCAGCCACTCCGCCGCCGCCCAGGAACCTTTTTCGGCGCTCCGGCCGCGCAGGGTCTGTACACCGGCGGGCTTTCGCCCACCTCGCCCATAGGGTGTTCGGTGAATTGCCCAGCCCGGAGATGGACTGCGAAGATGAGGAGGCGCTCGCGGCGTTACTGGATGAGGAAGCCGAAGCCGACGTCCAGGAGCAGGAGCATCTCATGGTGCTCGCCGCCCTCGCTGGCCTGCTCGCGAGCAGTGAGAAGCCGCGGCGAGGTGGCTCGGTGCTTGGGTGGGTGAAAGCAAAGAACCGGCATCGTATGGAAGGCTACTGCATGCTCTACTCGGACTACTTCGCCGACGCTCCATTGCACGGTGAGAAAACATTTCGGGGCTGTTATCGGATGAGCCGAGCGCTTTTCCTCCGGATTGTGAATTCCATCCAGGAGTTCGGCTGCTACTTCAAGTGCAAGAAGGATTGCACCGACACACTTGGATTCACCTCCATCCAGAAGTGCACGACAGCTATGAGGATGCTTGCATACGGAGCTCCCGGTGATTCACTCGACGACTATGGGCGCATGGCCGAGTCCACCAGCATAGAGTGTTTCTACAAGTTCTGTCGGGCAGTGATGGTAGTGTTTGGACCGCAATACTTGAGAACACCCAATGAGGAAGACACTGCTCGGATCCTAGCACAGAATGCAGCTAAGAGGATTTCCTGGGATGCTTGGAAGCATCGACTGCATGCATTGGAAACGGAAGAATTGCCCATTTGCTTGGCAGGGGTTGTACAAAGGCGCCAAAGGCGGTTGCAGTGTGGTGCTTGAGGCAGTGGCCACACATGACCTCTGGATTTGGCACTCCTTCTTTGGTATGCCAGGAACTCACAATGACATCAACGTGCTGCAGTGCTCTCTTGTCTTTGCCAAGCTTGTTGAAGGCCATTCCCCTCCGGTGAACTTCGAGATCAATGGGCGGCACTACAACAAGGACTACTATCTAGCTGATGGCATCTATCCGAGATGGTCGACATTTGTGAAGACCATCTCAAACCCTGTGCCAGGAGGCAAGAACGCCTGGTTCGCGAAGATTCAGGAGGCTTGCAGGAAGGATGTCGAGCGGGCATTTGGTGTGCTCCAATATCTATTTGCTGTTGTCCGGTACCCCGCTCATACCTGATAGAAAGATCAAATGTGGGAGATCATGACTTGCTGTGTCATCTTGCACAACATGATCATCGAAAGCGAGCAAGAAGACCCAAAGTTTGATACTGAACCATACTACAGGCAAGGCCCTCTAGCCGAAGTTGATCACCAGCTATCGGCAACCTGGACTGCCTACCTCAGTATGCGTCAGGAGATTTGAGACCCACAGGTGCATCATCAGCTGCAGCAGGATCTGGTGGAGCACCTATGAAGGCTCAAAGGCGAGGCCGGGAATGACGTGCCATGAAACTTGAGTTTTTATTTGTTAAACTATATAATTTGTAGTGAACTATTTGTTAAACACGCCGAAACACGCCGAACCACGCCGAACTATGTGACGAAATAATTGATTTATATATTTGTATGCGAAAATTAATGCCGAAACACGCCGAACAGGTCAGAATATGGGCCGATTCACGCAGATATCGGGCCGTTTTGGCCGAAAGCTGGGCTGAATACGTCGCCTGGGGGCGACCGTGGGGCGACGACTGGGTGCCGAACCACCCCCGGCGCCGAGTTTATCGCCGGCGCACCCCAGGCCGCTCTTTTTCGGCGCCCTGGGGGTCGAACTGCTGGAGATGCTCTTATATAGCAGAGCTCTCTACCCACATTATGTTGAGCGCTATGGACGGCTGGGCGTACACGTGATTGAAAGGCTCGCCCATGTTTGGGCCTTCGTATCTGGGTCAGCCCATGTTGCATGCACAGAGCTATCTCCACTCGCTACTTGGCGTGGGCTTGGCCGATTGGATACATAGGACCACTCGCTACAACGACAGTTTCTCTTTTTTTGTTCATACATTTGTCTCCGAACTTTATTATTCTTTTTGAAACCTTTTAATTTTTTTGAAATATTGTTTGGAATGCTAGAAAATATTTTTGTTTTCAAATATTATGTAAAATTTATGAAATATTCTGGAATTTAAAAAATGTTCCAGTTTTTGAAATTTGTGTTCACAAAGTGAAGCAATGTCTGTGTTTCGAAAAAGTTGATAATTTTTTAGAAAAGTACGTGGTTTGCAATTTGTGTTCATCATCAATTATTGAGATTTTTGTAACAATTTTGAAAAATGTGTTTAAATATATAAAATTTTCATACACAATTTCAAATTCGAAAATTATTAACAAATTTCAAGTAATGGTTAGGATATAAGAATATGTTCATGTTGATTGATAACGACAGAAATTGTAAATAACTGAAGCATTCAAATTAGGAAAAATTACAAGCTCACGGATGCACCCGTCTGCCCTAGTCTAGCACACTCTTCTCAACTGGTGGTTTTTTGGACTATGGATAAATGATCCCAACTTGTAGCAGCTTGGCTCGGACATACGAGGCATCCATACCAAGTTTGAACGACAACCGACCCCATTCTCATGTTGCGACACGTTCGACCATTTATCGGTACTTTTTCACCGAGAAAAATCCAGAAAATGCAAAACTTTGGTCATAGAAGTTGTTGGGGAAAATTTGGGGCCATTTAACGGATGTCGGAAAACAACGTGCTTTCAAACGAACCCTTCTCGCCCTACCCAAACACCATCCATTGCACATGGTCTATTTTTGGATATTCTTAAATTGACCCCAACTTTTGTAAGCAGGTGGGCATGCAATGATAGGCATCTATGCATGGTTTGAACGACCTTCGATATTGTGTGCAAGTTGCAACTGAAGGAAATATGCCGTAGAGGCAATAATATAGTTATTATTTCATTTCCTTATATCATGATAAACATTTATTATTCATGCTAGAATTGTATTAACGGGAAACTTGATACATGTGTGAATACATGGACAAAACAAAGTGTCGCTAGTATGCCTCTACTAGACTAGATCGTTAATCAAAGATGATTAAGTTTCCTGACCATAGACATGTGTTGTCAGTTGATGAACGGGATCACATCATTAGAGAATGATGTGATGGACAAGACCCATCCGTTAGCTTAGCATTATGATCGTTGAGTTTTATTGCTATTGCTTTCTTCTTGACTTATACATGTTCCTCTGACTATGAGATTATGCAACTCCCGAATACCGGAGAAACAACTTGTGTGCTATCAAACGTCAAAACGTAACTGGGTGATTATAAAGATGCTCTACACGTGTCTCCGAAGGTGTTTGTTGGGGTTGGCATAGATCGAGATTAGGATTTGTCACTCCGTGTATCGGAGAGATATCTCTGGGCCCTCTCGGTAATGCACATCACTATAAGCCTTGCAAGCAATGTGACTAATGAGTTAGTTGCGGGATGATGCATTACGGAACGAGTAAAAAGACTTGCCGATAATGAGATTAAACTAGGTATGATGATACCGACGGTTGAATCTCGGGTAAGTAACATACCGATGACAAAGGGAATGACGTATGTTGTTATGCGGTTTGACCGATACAGATCTTCATAGAATATGTAATATGAGCATCAAGGTTGCACTATTGGTTATTGACCAGAGATGTGTCTCGGTCATGTCTACATAGTTCTCGAACCCGTAGGGTCCGCACGCTTAACGTTCGATGACGATGTGTATTATGAGTTATGTGATTTGATGACCGAAGTTTGTTCGGAGTCCCGTATGAGATCACGGACATGACGAGGAGTCTCGAAATGGTCGATAGGTAAAGATTCATATATAGGTCGATGGTATTTGGACACCAGAAGTGTTCTGGGTGATACGGGTCACCGGAAGGGGTTCCGGGCAACCCCCGACAAAGATATGGGCTTAATGGGCCAAGTAAGGGAACACACCAGCCCACAAGGGGCTGGTGCGCCCCTTATAGGGCCAGCCACGTGGGGAGAAAGGAAAAGGAGAGGAGGGAAAGGAAAGTATGAAGTGGGACTCCTACTTCCTTCCCCTCCCCCCTCCTTCCTTTGCCCCTTGTCCAAATATGGTAGGGGGGCGAATTGGACTAGGGGCCCAAGTAGGATTCCTCCTACTTGGGCACGCCCTAGGATGCCTCCCTCCCTCTCCCTCCTTTATATTCGTGGGGAGGGCACCCCTAGAACACACATAAATTGTTCCTAGCCGTGTGCGGCGCCCCCCCTCCACAGTTAGCACCTCGGTCATATCGTCGTAGTGCTTAGGCGAAGCCCTGCGCCGGTAACTTCATCATCACCGTCGCCACGCCGTCGTGATGACGGAACTCTCCCTCGTCCTCAACTGGATCAAGAGCTCGAGAGACGTTATCGTGCCGAACGTGTGCTAAACACGGAGGTGTAGTACGTTCGGTACTTGGATCGGTTGGATCGTGAAGACGTTCAACTACATCAACCGCGTTACTAAACGCTTCCGCTTTCGGTCTACGAGGGTACGTGGACACATTCTCCCCGCTCATTGCTATGCGTCTCCTAGATAGATCTTGCGTGATCGTAGGATTTTTTTTTGAAATACTACGTTCCCTAATAGTGGTATCAGAGTCAGGTCTATGCGTAGATGTTATATGCACGAATAGAACACAATGAGTTGTGGGCGATAATAGTCATACTGCTTACCAGCAACATCTTACTTTGATTCAGCGATATTGTTGGATGAAGCGGCCCGGACCGACATTACATGACCGCGTTCATGAGACTGGTTCTACCGACGTGCTTCGCACACAGGTGGCTGATTGGTGTCTATTTCTCCAACTTTAGTTGAATCGAGTTCGACTATGCCCGGTCCTTGTTGAAGGTTAAAACATCACACTTGATGAAAAATCTTGTGGTTTTGATGCGTATGTAAGAACGGTTCTTGCTAGAAGCCCGTAGCATCCACGTAAAACTTGCAACAACAAAGTAGAGGACGTCTAACTTGTTTTTGCAGGGCATGTTGTGATGTGATATGGTCAAGACATGATGAGATATAAATTGTTGTACGAGATGATCATGTTTTGTAACCGTTATCAGCAACTGGCAGGAGCCTTATGGTTGTCGCTTTATTGTATAAAATGCAATCGCCATGTAATTGCTTTACTTTATCAGTAAGCGGTAGCAATAGTCGTTGAAGTAATAGTTGGCAAGACGACAACGATGCTACGAGGGAGATCAAGGTGTTAAGCCAGTGACGATGGTGGTCATGACGGTGCTTTGGAGATGGAGATCAAAGGCATAGGATGATGATGGCCATATCATATCACTTATTTTAATTGCATGTGATGTTTATCCTTTATGCATCTTATTTTGCTTAGTACGGCGGTGGCATTATAAGATGATCCCTCACTAAATTTCAAGGTATAAGTGTTCTCCCTGAGTATGCACCGTTGCTATAGTTCGTCGTGCCGAGACACCACGTGATGATCGGGTGTGATAAGCTCTACGTTCACATACAACGGGTGCAAGCCAGTTTTGCACACGCAGAATACTCGGGTTAAACTTGACGAGCCTAGCATATGCAGATATGGCCTCGGAACACTGAGACCGAAAGGTCGAGCGTGAATCATATAGTAGATAAGATCAATATAGTGATGTTCACCATTGAAAACTACTCCATCTCACGTGATGATCGGACATGGTTTAGTTGATACGGATCACGTGATCATTTAGATGACTAGAGGGATGTCTATCTAAGTGGGAGTTCTTAAGTAATATGATTAATTGAACTTTAATTTATCATGTACTTAGTCCTGATAGTTTTTGCATATCTATGTTGTAGATCAATAGCACGCGTATAGCTCCCTTGTTTTATTTTTGATATGTTCCTAGAGAAAAATAAGTTGAAAGATGATAGTAGCAATGATGCGGACTGGGTCCGTGATATGAGGATTATCCTCATTGCTGCACAGAAGAATTATGTCCTTGATGCACCACTAGGTAACGAACCTATTGCAGGAGTAGATGCAGACGTTATGAACGTTTGGCAAACTCGGTATGATGACTACTTGATAGTTTAGTGCGCCATACTTTACGGCTTAGAACCGGGACTTCAAAAATGTTTTGAATGACAAGGAGCATATAAGATGTTCCAAGAGCTGAAATTGGTATTTCAGACTCATGCCCAAGTGAAGAGGTATGCGACCTTTGGGAAGTATTTTGCCTACAAGATGGAGGAGAATAGCTCAACCAGTTAGCATGTTCTCAAAATGTCTAAGTACTACAATCGCTTGAATCAAGTGGGAGTTTATCTTCCAGATAAGATAGTGATGGATAGAGTTCTCTAGTCACTATCACCAAGTTACTGGAACTTCGTGATGAACTATAATATGCAAGGGATGACGAAAACAATTCCCGAGCTCTTCGTGTGCTGAAATCGACGGAGGTAGAAATCAAGAAAAGCATCAAATGTTGATGGTTGACAAGATCACTAGTTTCAAGTAAAAGGGCAAGGGAAAGAAAGGGAACTTCAAGAAGAATGGCAAGAAATTTGCCACTCCCACGAAGAAGCCCAAAGCTAGACCCAAGCCTGAAACTGAGTGCTTCTACTGCAAAGGAAATGGTCACTGGAAGCGGAACTGCCCTAAGTACTTGGCGGATAAGAAGGATGGCAAAGTGAACAAAAGTATATATGATATACATGTTATTGATGTGTACTTTACTAGTGTTCATATTAGCCCCTGGGTATTTGATACTGGTTCAGTTGCTATGATTAGTAAATCAAAACAGGAGTTACAAAATGAACAAAGACTAGTTGAGGGCGAGGTGACGATGTGTGTTGGAAATGATTCCAAGGTTGATAAGATCACCATCGCACACTCCCTTTACCTTTGGGATTAGTGTTGAACCTAAAATAAATGTTATTTGGAGTTTGCATTGAGCATAATATGATTGGATCATGTTTATTGCAATACGGTTATTCATTCAAGTTAAAGAATAATTGTTATTCTGTTTACATGAATAAAACCTTCTGTGGTCATACACCCAAGGTGAATGGTTTATTGAATCTCGATCGTAGTGATACACATATTCATGATATTGATGCCAAAAGATGCAAAGTTGATAACGATAGTGCAACATACTAGTGTCACTGTCGTTTAGGTCATATTGGTGTAAAGCGCATGAAGAAACTCCATGTGGATGGACTTTTGGAATCACTTGATTATAAATCATTTGATGCTTGCGAACCATGCCTCATGGGCAAGATGGCTAAGACTCCGTTCTCCGGAACAATAGAGCGAGCCACTGACTTATTGGAAATAACACATACCGATGTATGCGGTCCAATGAGTGTCGAGGCTCGCGGCGGGTATCGTTATTTTCTGACCTTCACAGATGATT
This sequence comes from Aegilops bicornis, assembly GCA_021605145.1. Classification (NCBI taxonomy): domain Eukaryota; kingdom Viridiplantae; phylum Streptophyta; class Magnoliopsida; order Poales; family Poaceae; genus Aegilops; species Aegilops bicornis. Next base: position 728,860,741 of record CM038670.1, on the reverse strand, counting down.
TGAGCAGATATGGGTATATCTACTTAATGAAACACAAGTCTGAAACATTAAGTTCAAAGAATCTCAGAGTGAAGTTGAGAATCATTGTAACAAGAAAATAAAGTTTCTACCATCTGATCTCGGAGGCGAATATTTGAGTTACGAGTTTGGCCTTCATTTGAAACAACATGGAATAGTTTCGCAGCTCACGCCACCTGGAACACCACAACGTAATGGTGTGTCCGAATGCCGTAACCGTACTTGATTAGATATGGTGCGATCTAGGTGTCTCTTACCGATTTACCATTATCGTTTTGGGGTTATGCATTAGAGACAACTGTACTCACGTCAAATAGGGCACCATCTAAATCCGTTGAGACGACACCATATGAACTGTGGTTTAGCAAGAAACCTAAGCTGTCATTTCTTAAAGTTTGGGGTTTTGATGCTTATGTGAAAAAGTTTCAGCCTGATAAGTTCGAACCCAAATCGAAGAAATGCGTCTTCATAGGATACCCAAAGGAAACTGTTGGGTACGCCTTCTATCACAAATCCAAAGGCAAGATATTCGTTGCTAAGAATGGATCCTTTCTAGAGAAGAAGTTTCTCTCGAAAGAAGTGAGTGGGGGGAACGTAGAACTTGATGAGGTAATTGTACCTTCTCCCGAATTGGAAAGAAGTTCATCACTGAAATAAGTTCCAGTGATTCCTACACCAATTAGTGAGGAAGCTAATGATAATGATCATGAAACTTCAGACCAAGTTACTACCGAACCTCGTAGGTCAACCAGAGTATGGTCCGCACCAGAGTGGTACGGTAATCCTTTCTGGAAGTCATGTTACTAGACCATGACGAACCTACGAACTATGAGGAAGCGATGATGAGCCTAGATTCCATGAAATGGCTTGAGGCCATGAAATCTGAGATGGGATCCATGTATGAGAACAAAGTATGGACTTTGATTGACTTGCCTGATGATCGGCGAGCCATTGAGAATAAATGGATCTTCAAGAGGAAGACATACGCTGATAGTAGTGTTACTATCTACAAAGCTCGAATTGTCGCAAAAAGTTTTCGACAAGTTCAAGGTGTTGACTACGATAAGATTTTCTCACTGGTAGCGATGCTTAAGTCTGTTTGAATCATCTTAGCAATTGCCACATTTTATGAAATCTGGCAAATGGATGTCAAAACTGCATTCGTTAATGGATTTCTTAAAGAAGAGTTGTATATGATGTAACAAGAAGGATTTGTCAATCCTAAAGGTGCTAACAAAGTGTGCTAGCTCCAGCGATCCATCTATGGACTGGTGCTGAAGGAAATATGCCCTAGAGGCAATAATAAAGTTGTTATTTATATTTCCTTATATCATGATAAATGTTTATTATTCATGCTAGAATTGTATTAACCGGAAAGTTAGTACATGTGTGAATACATAGACAAACAAAGTGTCACTAGTATGCCTCTACTTGACTAGCTCGTTGAATCAAAGATGGTTAAGTTTCCTAGCCATAGACATGAGTTGTCATTTGATTAACGGGATCACATCATTAGAGAATGATGTGATTGACTTGACCCATTCCGTTAGCTTAGCATTTGATCGTTTAGTATATTGCTATTGCTTTCTTCATGACTTATACATGTTCCTATGACTATGATATTATGCAACTCCGGAATACCAGAGGAACACTTTGTGTGCTACCAAACGTCACAACGTAACTGGGTGATTATAAAGCTGCTCTATGATAACCCACAAGTATAGGGGATCGCAACAATTTTTGAGGGTAGTCTATTCAACACAAATTTATTGATTCGACACAAGGGGAGCCAAAGAATATTCTCAAGTATTAGCAGTTGAGTTGTCAATTCAACCACACCTGGATAACTTAATATCTGCAGCAAAGTATTTAGTAGCAAAGTAGTATGATAGTAGTGATAACGGTAGCAATAGTAATATTTTTGGGTTTTGTAGTGATTGTAACAGTATCAACGGAAAAGTAAATAAGCAAAGAACAATATGTGAAAAGCTCGGAGGCATTGGATCGGTGATGGAGAATTATGCCGGATGCGATTATTCATGCAGCAGTTATAACATAGGGTGACACAGAACTAGCTCCAATTCATCAATTTAATGTAGGCATGTATTCCGAATATAGTCATACGTGCTTATGGAAAAGAACTTGCATGACATCTTTTGTCCTACCCTCCCGTGGCAGCAGGGTCCTAGTGGAAACTAAGGGATATTAAGGCCTCCTTTTAATAGAGTACGGACCAAAGCATTAACACATAGTGAATACATGAACTCCTCAAACTACGGTCATCACCGGGAGTGGTCCCGATTATTGTCACTTCAGGGTTGTCGGATCATAACACATAGTAGGTGACTATTGACTTGCAAGGTAGGATCAAGAACTCACATATATTCATGAAAACATAATAGGTTCAGATCTGAAATCATGACACTCGGGCCCTAGTGACAAGCATTAAGCATAGCAAAGTCATAGCAACTTCAATCTCAGAACATTGTGGATACTAGGGATCAAACCCTAAAAAAACTAACTCTATTACATGGTAAAGCTCATCCAACCCATCACCGTCCAGCAAGCCTACGATGGAATTACTCACGCACGGCGGTGAGCATCATGAAATTGGTGATGGAGGATGGTCGATGATGACGATGGCGACGGATTCCCCTCTCTGGAGCCCCGAACGGACTCCAGATCAGCCCTCTCGAGAGAGATTAGGGCTTGGCGGCGGCTCCGTATTGTAAAACGCAATGAATCTTTCTCTATGATTTTTTCTTCCCGAACGTGAATATATAGAGTTGGAGTTGAGGTCGGTGGAGCACCAGGGGGCCCACGAGGTAGGGGGCGCGCCCAGGGGGGCAGGCGCGCCTCCCACCCTCATGGACAGGGTGTGGCCCCCCTGGCCTTGATTCTTTCGCAAGTATTTTTTATTATTTCCAAAAATAATCTCCGTGAAGTTTCAGGTCATTCCGAGAACTTTTGTTTCTGCACAAAAATAACACCATGGCAATTCTGCTGAAAACAGCATTAGTCCGGGTTAGTTCCATTCAAATCATGCAAGTTAGAGTCCAAAACAAGGGCAAAAGTGTTTGGAAAAGTAGATACGACGGAGACGTATCACTCTACAGGTGTCTCCAATGGTACTTGTTGAGTTGGCATTGATCAAGATTATGATTTGTCACTCCGATTGTCGGAGAGGTATCTCTGGGCCCTCTCGGTAATGCACATCACTATAAGCCTTGAAAGCAATGTAACTAATGAGTTAGTTGCAGGATGATGCATTACAGAACGAGTAAAGAGACTTGCTGGTAACGAGATTGAACTAGGTATTGAGATACCGACGATCGAATCTCGGGCAAGTAACATACCGATGACAAAGGGAACAACGTATGTTGTTATGCGGTTTGACCGATAAAGATCTTCGTAGAATATGTAGGAGCCACTATGAGCATCCAGGTTTCGTTATTGGTTATTGACCAGAGACGTGTCTCGATCATGTCTACATAGTTCTCGAACCCGTAGGGTTCGCACGCTTAACGTTCGGTGACGATCGGTATTATGAGTTTATGTGTTTTGATGTACCGAAGGTAGTTCGGAGTCCCGGATGAGATCGGGGACATGACGAAGAGTCTCTAAATGGTCGAGATGTAAAGATCGATATATTGGACGACTATATTCGGACATCAGAAAGGTTCCGAGTGAGATCGGGAATATACCGGAGCACCAGGAGGTTACCGGAACCCCCCGGGAGGTATATGGGCCTTATTGGGCCTTAGTGGAAAAGAGAGGAGAGGAGCAAAGGAGGGGGCACCCCCCAAGCCCAATCCGAATTGGGAGGCCCCCCCTTTCTTCCTCCCTCCCTCCTTCCCTTCCTTTCCCTCTCCTACTCCAACTTGGAAGGGGGGGGGGGGAATCCTACTCCTGCCGGGAGTAGGACTCCCCTTGATGCGCCCTCCTCCTGGCAGGCCGCCTCCCCCTCCTCCACTCCTTTATATATGGGGGAGGGGGCACCCCTTGGAGACACAACGATTGATCATTGATCTTTTAGCCGTGTGCGGTGCCCCCCCACCATAATCCTCCTCGGTCATATCGTAGTAGTGCTTAGGTGAAGCCCTGCGTCGATAGCATCATCATCACCGTCATCACGCCGTCATGCTGATGGAACTCTCCCTCGAAGCTCTGCTGGATCGGAGTTCGTGGGATGTCATCGAGCTGAACGTGTGGTGAACTCGGAGGTGCCGTGCGTTCGGTACTTGGATCGGTCGGATCGTGAAGACGTACTACTACATCAACAACATTGTTCTAACGCTTCTGCTTTCGGTCTACGAGGGTACGTGGACAACACTCTTCCCTCTTGTTGCCATGCATCACCATGATCTTGCGTGTGCGTAGGATTTTTTTTGAAATTACTACGTTCCCCAACAGTGGTATCAGAGCCAGGTTTATGCGTAGATGTTATATGCACGAGTAGAACACACTTGAGTTGTGGCTTTATTGTATGCAATGCAATCGCCCTGTAATTGCTTTACTTTATCACTAAGCGGTAGCGATAGTCATAGAAGCAATAGTTGGCGAGATGACAACGATGCTACGATGGAGATCAAGGTGTCGCGCCGGTGACGATGGTGATAATGACGGTGCTTTGGAGAAGGAGATCGAAGGCACAAGATGATGATGGCCATATCATATCACTTATATTGATTGCATGTGATGTTTATCCTTTATGCATCTTATTTTACTTAGATCGACGGTAGCATTATAAGATGATCACTCACTAAATTTCAAGGTACAAGTGTTCTCCCTGAGTATGCACCATTGCGACAGTTCTTCGTGCTGAGACACCACGTGATGATCGGGTGTGATAAGCTCTACATTCACATACAATGGGTGCAAGCCAGTTTTGCACACGCAGAATACTCGGGTTAAACTTGACGAGCCTAGCATATGCAGATATGGCCTCGGAACACTGGAGACCGAAAGAGCGAGCGTGAATCATATAGAAGATATGATTAACATAGCGATGTTCACCATTGAAAACTACTCCATCTCACGTGATGATCAGACATGGTTTAGTTGATATGGATCACGTGATCACTTAGATGATTAGAGGGATGTCTATCTAAGTGGGAGTTCTTAAGTAATATGATTAATTGAACTTTAATTTATCATGAATTTAGTCCTGGTAGTATTAGCATATCTATGTTGTAGATCAATAGCTCGCGTTTAGCTCCCCTGTTTCATTTTTGATATGTTCCTAGAGAAAACTAAGTTGAAAGATGTCAGTAGCAATGATGCGGATTGGACCCGTGATCTGAGGATTATCCTCATTGCTGCACAGAAGAATTATGTCCTTGATGGACCGCTATGTGACAGACCGATTGCAGGAGTAGATGCAGACGTTATGAACATTTGGCAAGCTCGATATGATGACTACTTGATAGTTTAGTGCAGCACACGTTACGGCTTAGAATTGGGGCTTCAAATACGTTTTTGAATGCCACGGAGCATATGAGATGTTCCAAGAGTTGAAATTAGTATTTCAAACTCATGCCCATGTCGAAAGGTATGAGACCATTCGACAAGTACTTTGCCTACAAGATGGAGGAGAATATCTTAGCTAGTGAGCATGTGCTCAGAATGTCTGAGTACTACAATCACTTGAATCAAGTGGGAGTTAATCTTCCAGATAAGATAGTGATCGAAAGAATTCTCTAGTCACTATCACCAAGTTATTAGAACTTTGTGATGAACTATAATATGCAAGGGATAACGGAAACAATTCCCAAAGCTCTTCGTGATGCTGAAATCGACGAAGGTAGAAATCAAGAAGAGCATCAAGTGTTGATGATTGACAAGACCACCAGTTTCAAGAAAGGGGCAAAGGGAAGAAGGGGAACTTCAAGAAGAACGGCAAGCAAGTTGCTTCTCAAGTGAAGAAACCCAAGTCTGGACCTAAGCCTGAGACTGAGTGCTTCTACTACAAAGGGACTGGTCACTGGAAGCATAACTGCCCCAAGTATTTGGCGGATAAGAAGGATGGCAAAGTGAACAAAGGTATATTTGATATACATGTTATTGATGTGTACTTTACTAGTGTTTATAGCAACCCATTAGTATTTGATACTAGTCCAGTTGCTAATACTAGTAACTCGAAACGGGAGTTGCAGAATGAACATAAACTAGTTAAGGGCGAGGTGACGATGTGTGTAGGAAGTAGTTCCAAGATTGATATGATCATCATCGCACAATCCCTATACTTTCGGGATTAGTGTTGAACCTAAATAAGTGTTATTTGGTGTTTGCGTTGAGCATTAATATGATTTGATCATGTTTATTGCAATACGGTTATTCATTTAAGTTAGGGAATAATTGTTGTTCTGTTTACATGAATAAAACCTTCTATGGCCATACACCCAATGAAAATGGTTTGTTGGATCTCAATAATAGTGATACACATATTTATAATATTAAAGCCAAAATATGCAGAGTTGATAATGATAGTGTAACATATTTGTGGCATTGCCGTTTGGGTCATATTTGTGTAAAGCGCTTGAAGAAACTCCATTCTGATGGACTTTTGGAATCACTTGATTATTAATCACTTGGTACTTGCGAACCATGCCTCATGGGCAAGATGACTAAAACTCCGTTCTCCGGAAGAATGAAGCGAGCAACAGATTTGTTGGAAATCATACATACTGATGTATATGGTTCGATGAATATTGAGGCTCGCGGCGGGTATCATATTTACTCACCTTCACAGATGATTTGAGCAGATATGGGTATTTCTACTTGATGAAACATAAGTCTGAAACATTTGAAAAGTTCAAGGAATTTCAGAGTGAAGTGGAAAATCATCGTAACAAGAAAATAAAGTTTCTACGATCTGATCGTGGAGGAGAATATTTGAGTTATGAGTTTGGTCTTCATTTGAAACAATGCGGAATAGTTTCACAACTCACGCCACCTGGAACACCACAGCGTAATGGTGTGTCCGGACATCGTAACCGTACTTTATTAGATTTGGTGCAATCTATGATGTCTCTTACCGATTTACCACTATCATTTTGGGCTTATGCATTAGAGACAGCTGCATTCACGTTAAATAGGGCACCATCTAAATCCGTTGATATGACACTGTGGTTTGGCAAGAACCCAAAGTTGTCGTTCCTTAAAGTTTGGGGCTGCGATGCTTATGTGAAAAAGCTTCAACCTGATAAGCTCGCACCCAAATCGGAGAAATGTGTCTTAATAGGATACCCAAAGGAGATAGTTGGGTACATCTTCTATCACAGATCCGAAGGCAAGACATTCGTTGCTAAGAATGGATCCTTTCTAGAGAAGGAGTTTCTCTTGAAAGAAGTGAGTGAGAGGAAAGTAGAACTTGATGAGGTAATTGTACCTGCTCCCTTATTGGAAAGTAGTTCATCACAAAAATCTGTTCCTGTGACTCCTACACCAGTTAGTGAGGAAGCTAATGATGATGATCATGTAACTTCACATCAAGTTACTACCAAACCTCGTATGTCAACCAGAGTGAGATCCGCACCAGAGCGGTACGGTAATCCTGTTCTGGAGGTCATGTTACTTGACCATGACGAACCTATGAACTATGAGGAAGCGATGATGGGCCCAGATTCCGCGAAATGGCTTGAGGCCATGAAATCTGCGATGGGATCCAGGTATGAGAACAAAATGTGGACTTTGGTTGACTTGCCCGATGATCGGCAAGCCATAGAAAATAAATGGATCTTCAAGAGGAAGACGGACGCTGATAGTAGTGTTACTATCTACAAAGCTACACTTGTTTAAAAAGGTTTTGACAAAGTTCAAGGTGTTGACTACGATGAGATATTTTCACTCGTAGCAATGCTTACGTCTGTCCGAATCATGTTAGCAAATTGCCACATTTTATGAAATCTGGCAAATGGATGTTAAAACTACATTCCTTAATGGATTTCTTACAGAAGAGTTGTATAAGATGCAACCAGAAGGTTTTGTTGATCCTAAAGGTGCTAACAAAATGTGCAAGCTCCAGCGATCCATCTATGGATTGGTGCAAGCATCTCAGAGATGGAATATATGCTTTGATGAGTTGACCAAAGCATATAGTTTTATATAGACTTGCAGGGAAGCCTGTATTTACAAGAAAGTGAGTGGAGCACTACAACATTTCTGATAAGTATATGTGAATGACATATTGTTGATCAGAAATAATGTAGAATTTTCTGGAAAGCATAAAGGAGTATTTGAAAGGAGTTTTTCAGAGAAAGACCTCGGTGAAGCTGCTTACAATTGAGCCTCAAGATCTATAGAGATAGATCAGGACGCTTGATAAGTTTTTCAATGAGTACATACCTTGACAAGATTTTGAAGTAGTTCAAAATGGAACAGTCAAAGAAAGAGTTCTTGCCTGTGTTGCAAGGTGTGAAATTGAGCAAGACTCAAAGCCCGACCACGACAGAAGACAGAAAGAGAATGAAAGTCATTCCCTATGCCTCAGCCATAGGTTCTATAAAGTATGCCATGCTATGTACCAGATCTATTGTTTACCCTACACTAAGTTTGGCAAGGGAGTACAATAGTGATCTGGGAGTAGATCACTAGACAGCGGTCAAAATTATCCTTAGAGGACTATGGAAATATTTTTCGGTTATGGAGGTGATAAAGAGTTCGTCGTAAAGAGTTACGTAGATGCAAGCTTTGACACCGATCTGAATAACTCTAAGTCACAATCCGGGTACATATTTAAAGTGGGAGCAATTAGCTAAAGTAGCTCCGTGCAGAGCATTGTAGACATAAAAATTTGCAAAATACATACGGATCTGAATGTGGCAGACCCATTGACTAAACCTCTCTCACAAGCAAAACATGATCACACCTTAGTACTCTTTGGGTGTCAATGACATAGCGATGTGATCTAGATTATCGACTCTAGAAAAACCTTAGGGTGTTGGTCACATGACGATGTGAACTATTGGTGTTAAATCACATGACGATGTGAAATAGATTATTAACTCTAGTGCAAGTGGGAGACTGAAGGAAATATGCCCTAGAGGCAATAATAAAGTTGTTATTTATATTTCCTTATATCATGATAAATGTTTATTATTCATGCTAGAATTGTATTAACCGAAAACTTAGTACATGTGTGAATACATAGACAAACAAAGTGTCACTAGTATGCCTCTACTTGACTAGCTCGTTGAATCAAAGATGGTTAAGTTTCCTAGCCATAGACATGAGTTGTCATTTGATTAACGGGATCACATCATTAGAGAATGATGTGATTGACTTGACCCATTCCGTTAGCTTAGCATTTGATCGTTTAGTATATTCTATTGCTTTCTTCATGACTTATACATGTTCCTATGACTATGAGATTATGTAACCCCCGAATACCAGAGGAACAGTTTGTGTGCTACCAAACATCACAATGTAACTGGGTGATTATAAAGGTGCTCTACGGGTATCTCCAATGGTACTTGTTGAGTTGGCATAGATCAAGATTAGGATTTGTCACTCCGATTGTCGGAGAGGTATCTCTGGGCCCTCTCGGTAATGCACATCACTATAAGCCTTGCAAGCAATGTAACTAATGAGTTAGTTGTGGGATGACGACATGTAATCTAGTAAAGAGACTTGCCGGTAACGAGATTGAACTAGGTATTGAGATACCAACGATCGGATCTCGGGCAAGTAACATACCGATGACAAAGGGAACAACGTATGTTGTTATACGGTTTGACCGATAAAGATCTTCATAGAATACGTGTCTCGATCATGTCTACATAGTTCTCGAACCCGTAGGGTCCGGATGCTTAACGTTCGGTGACGATCGATATTATGAGTTTATGTGTTTTGATGTACCGAAGGTAGTTCGGAGTCCTGGATGAGATCGGGGACATGATGAGGAGTCTCGATATGGTCGAGGCGTAAAGATCGATATATTGGACGACTATATTCGGACACCGGAAAGGTTCCGAGTGAGATCGGGAATATACCAGAGCACCGGGAGGTTACCGGAACCCCCCGGGAGGTATATGGGCCTTATTGGGCCTTAGTGGAAAAGAGAGGAGAGGAGCAAAGGAGGGGGCACCCCCCAAGCCCAATCCAAATTGGGAGGGGGGCCGGCCCACCCTTTCCTTCCTCCCTCCTTCCCTTGCTTTCCCTCTCCTACTCCAACTTGGAAGGGGGGGGGGGATCCTACTCCCGGTGGGAGTAGGACCCCCTTGGCGCGCCCTCTTCCTGGCCGACCCCCTCCCCCTCCTCTACTCATTTATATACAGGGGAGGATAAACCCCTTGGTGACACAACAATTGATCATTGATCTTTTAGCCGTGTGCGGTGCCCCCCTCCACCATAATCCACCTTGGTCATATCGTATTGGTGCTTATGCGAAGCCCTGCATCAGTAGCATCATCATCACCGTCATCACGCCGTCGTGCTGACAGAACTCTCCCTCGAAGCTCTGCTGGATTGGAGTTCGTGGGACGTCATCGAGCTGAACGTGTGCTGAACTCGGAGGTGCCGTGCGTTCGGTACTTGGATCGGTCGGATCATGAAGACGTACGACTACATCAACCGCGTTGTTCTAACGCTTCCACTTTCGGTCTACGAGGGTACGTGGACAACACTCTCCCCTCTCGTTGCTATGCATCACCATGATCTTGTGTGTGCGTAGGAATTTTTTTGAAATTACTACGTTCCCCAACAGGTGCAAGCATCTCGGAGTTGGAATATACGCTTTTATAAAGTGATCAAAGCATATGGTTTTATACAGACTTTTGGTGAAGCCTGTGTTACAAGAAAGTGAGTGGGAGCACTACAACCTTTCTAATAAATATATGTGAATGACATATTGTTGATCGGAAATGATGTAGAATTTTCTGGAAAGCATAAAGGAGTGTTTGAAAGGATTTTTTCAAAGAAAGACCTCAGTAAAGCTACTTACATATTAGGCATCAAGATCTATAAAGATAGATCAAGACGCTTGATAAGACATTCAATGAGTACATACCTTGATAAGGTTTTGAAGAAGTTCAAAATGGATCAGTCAAAGAAGGAGTTCTTGCCTGAGTTGTAAGGTGTGAAGTTGATTAAAGACTCAAAACCCGACCACGGCAGAAAATAGAAAGAGAATGAAAAGTCATTCCCTATGCCTCACCATAGGTTCTATAAAGTATGCTATGTCAGGTACCGCACTCCATCAGATACCTTAGTATGATTTTGGCAAGGAGTACAATAGTGATCCAGAGTAGATCAATCGGATGATCAAAATTAACCTTAGAGGACTAAGGAAATATATCTCTGTTATGGAGGTGATAAAAGAGTTCGTCATAAAGAGTTACGTCGATGCAAAGCTTTGACACCAATTTGGATGACTTTGAGTCTCGATCTGGATACATATTGAAAATAGGAGCAATTAGCTAGAGTAGCTCAGTGCAGAGCATTGTAGACATAGAAATTTGCAAAATACATACGAATCTGAATGTGGCGGACCCGTAGACTAAAACTTCTCTCACAAGCAAAACATGATCACAACTTACTACTCTTGGGTGTTAATCACATAGCGATGTGAACTATATTATTGACTCTAGTAGAACCCTTTTGATTATTGGTCACATGGCGATGTGAACTATGGGTAAAGATGTGAACTATTGGTGTTAAATCACATGGCGATGTGAACTAGATTATTGACTCTAGTCCAAGTGGGAGACTGAAGGAAATATGCCCTAGAGGCAATAATAAAGTTATTATTTCATTTCCTTATATCATGATAAATGTTTATTATTCATGCTAGAATTGTATTAACCAGAAACTTGATACATGTGTGAATATATAGACAAAACAAAGTGTCCTTAGTATGCCTCTACTAGACTAGCTCGTTAATCAAAGATGGTTAAGTTTTCTGACCATAGACATGTGTTGTCATTTGATGAACGGGATCACATCATTAGAGAATGATGTGATGGACAAGACCCATCCATTAGCTTAGCATTATGATCATTGAGTTTTATTGCTATTGCTTTCTTCATGACTTATACATGTTCCTCGACTATGAGATTATGCAACTCCGAATACCGGAGGAACACCTTGTGTGCTATCAAACGTCACAACGAATCGGGTGAATATAAAGATGCTCTACAAGTGTATCCGAAGGTGTTTGTTGGGTTGGCATAGATCGAGATTAGGATTTGTCACTCCGTGTATCGGAGAGGTTTCTCTGGGCCCTCTCGGTAATGCACATTGTCGGTGTCTAAACTGGCGGATCTCGGGTAGGGGGTCCCGAACTGCGCGTCTAAGGTTGATGGTAACAGGAGACGAGGGACACAATGTTTACCCAGGTTCGGGCCCTCTCTATGGAGGTAATACCCTACTTCCTGCTTGATTGATCTTGATGAATATGAGTATTAGAAGAGTTGATCTACCACGAGATCGTAATGGCTAAAACCCTATAAGTCTAGCCTGTATGACTATGATTATGATTATCCATCCTCTACGGACTAAGCCCTCCAGTCTATATAGACACCGGAGGGGACTAGAGTTGTACAAAGTCGGTTACAGAGAAAGGAATCTTCATATTTGGACGCCTAGCTTGCCTTCCACGCCAAGGAGAGTCCCATCCGGACACGAGAGAAAGTCTTTGGTCTTTGTATCTTCACGGACCATCAGTCCGGCCCATGTCTAACAGGTCGGATGCCCGAGGACCCCCTAGTCCAGGACTCCCTCAGTAGCCCCTGAACCAGGCTTCAATGACGAGGTGTCCGACGTGCAGATTGTCTTCGGCATTACAAGGCGGGTTCCTTCTCCGAATACTCCAACACAGTCTTTGGACGCAATGAACGTGTCTGGCTCTGCAAAACAAATTCCACGCACAACCGCAGAGAGCATAATATTGCACGAGCACAGTACACCGACAATTTTTGGTAATGTGACTACACGTCATCACCCGGTCATTATTTTGAACTATTTTTGGCCTGACGCCCCATGTTTCGAGACGCGGTTTTATTGGCACGTCTTGTTGAAGCAGAGATCATGTCCCCTTATTGCGGGATTCTCATCAATATGAGCGTGGGCAACCCAACCGTTCGGTTGGCATGATTCCTTAGGAGTAGGCAAGGTTTAAGGCCTAGGAGGAGGCGTTCGATATTCATCGCTTTTATAAAGGGGCTAAGACCCGTCCCTTCCCTCTGCGTCAAACCTTTTCTCAACCTCTCCAACCTCGAGTTCCATCACCCAAGGTTCAATTTAGTTGCTTCAAGCTTTCCAGTCATGTTCGGACCCAACCCTCAAGGCCGGTGGGTGGCTTCTTCTATCACAGAGGAGGATATTGCGAAGCTCCGGGCATCAAGATACCTGACCGCGGAAATCCCCCATAGGCTTCCTGCCCAAGGGCAGGTTATTCCCACTCCCAGATCCAGTGAGAGGGTCGTGTTTATTTCCCACTTCCTCCGAGGGCTAGGGTTCGCTCTCCACCCCTTTGTTCGAGGGCTCATGTTCTATTACGGGCTAGATTTTCACGATCTAACTCCGGACTCCTTCCTTCATATCTCGGTGCTCATTATCACATGCGAGGCCTTCCTTCGCGTTCCCCCACACTTCGGCTTGTGGCTTAAGACCTTTAATGTGAAGCCGAAGGTAGTCGACGGGAAACAAGCGGAGTGCGGTGGTGTTGCAATGAGCAAACTAATCAACGCTCCTTGGCTTAAAGGATCCTTCTCAGAATCTTCCGACTTATGGCAGCGGGAGTGGTTTTACATTACTGAACCCCGCGGTACCAAGTGGGCGGCTACACCTGCGTTCCGATCTGGCCCTCCAATTCAGCTTGCATGATGGGTTAATAAGGGGTTGGACTGGGGATCAATTGATGAAGTGCAGACTCTACAGAGCTGCATACAGAGTCTCCTTGAGAAGAACACCGAACTCATTGACATGATTCAAGTAATGTTAGTCCGCCGGGTCCTCCCGTGCCAGCGACGGCCACTCCGTATGTGAGAGTTCAATTTGGAAGGACCACGAACCCTCCGGCACTTCTTTGGTGCGACGCACAGAGGAATGTGGAAGTTATTTTTTGGGATACCAAAACAATGGCCAGATACAACAGAGGACATAGGCCTCGATTGCAACCATCCGGATACCTTGGTAAGCACTCGACTCCCGAACATAGTTTGAGTTAAACATCTCATAGCAGGATATTGAGAAAACCACCTTTTTCCAGGGCTGGGTAAAGAAGGTGGAGCGAATCCGGTGTTCGGCCCCTCTCCCTGAAGACTCAGCTAGTCCCGTGCTAACAAGGATGCTGGTCCCGGCGCCATGCCAAGTGCCGGTGAGGGAGGACAATAAGGATAGTGAGGGAGTCAAAGGTAGCCTCGGAGGTACACCAAACACTGTGTCCGATGAGATTAAGGCTCCTTTTTCCGAAGACAAAAGAGAAGGAGAAGTTGTCATCCTTTCTCCTCATAGTAAGAAAAGGGCCGCCTCCGAAGTTTGGGAGGCAAAGGCTCCTAAGTGAGGCAAGACGCCCCTGTCAGGCGGTTCGGGCTCGGAAGGCGACGTTGCCGCACAGTCCCTCTAGAATTACAAGCCTTCAGCCGAATCGTAAGTAAATCAAGGTGCTTTAAACATATCTCGTTCCTCTTCCTGTTACCAGCGTGACATTTAATATTCATATTTGCAGTCCAGCATGCAGTCTTCCTCAACAGTCCTCCCCTCGGGGATCTGCTTCCGGAGATGATGGAAAGCGAAACGCCTCCACAGGCTTCCCCGCCCAATAGGGCGGACGACTTCGAGGTGTCGTCCCGGAGGATCCTTCCCGATCAACAAGTGGTGCGAGGGACATCGAAGAAACGCGCGAAGGTGAAACTTCGGTCGCCCAGGACCCGGGTTGTGTGGCCCCGACGGGGATCAACCATAAAGGTCTCGGGCTATCCAGCTTACAGCCGAGGGCGACTCTAGAGTCGAGTGAACACGCCCCTTCAAAGGGAGTTTGCGCTCCCATGGCCGTCCCCAGGAATCCGGAGGCGCCAGATACAATGATGGGCATGCTACAACATGCATCCGTCTTGGAGGAACATTGTACCTTAATGAGTACGATGGCTGGAAGGATTATGTCCGTGAAAAGCGGGTTAAAAGAAGCCTTCATGAGCCTGCTAAGAGGCTTTGAGGTATGTACTATAATATTTTCAAGTGTGCTCTATACGCAAAATGCACCTGTGTATAGGTAGTAGCCCATGAGACTCTGGTTGGCGTCCAAAGGGAGGCAATCAGAGGATCGAAAAAGATATGCCCAGGAGATAGTCTAATTAATTGAAACACAGGATGTTACCTTCATGATGACTGCCCACGCTACGGATGTTCCAGGTCTAAAGCAAAAACTTGATGTGGCGGATGATGACATCACGCCTATTAACAGGCGGCTCGACGAGGCACAAGGTATGTGTTTGGGGCAGCCAGTATATGTATGTATGATAACATGAGCATGAAGCTAGGGTTGTATAATGAGGCATGCATAACTGCAGATGGTGCTGCCGTGGTGGAGACCCTTCGGGCTGAACTTGCCCGAGCCAAGGAGCAAGCCCGGATGAGTAATTTGGCTGCCAATAAGGCAGCTGATGAGTTAAAAGCCGAACAGGCTGCTCGGCGCCAGTGTGAGGAGAGAATTTCTATTATGGCACGCGAGCTAAAAGAAACCACTGCCGGTGCGAATTCCTCGAGAGGGATAACAAAGCCAAAGCGGCAGACCTTGACAACGCCTTACGAGAGGTGAAAGAAGCCCGATCCGAGTCTAGAGCGGCTCGGGAGGAGATCCGACAAGCTGGGGAGATAGCGGCCGGTAAGCCTTTCTTATTACAGACTAAATTCGGCGATCTGAAGTATGCCCCACTTAATCAGATGTGGAGCTCCCCAGACATATTCATGGACTTGCCGATGAGTGCCTCCGATGCGGCGCAATTTTACCAAGCGCAGGAAGGGTGCGCAACAGAGAAGCTTTTCTAGTCACAATTCGATGCGCCAAAGCGCCGCTGTTACTGAACGAGCAGATGGCACAGTGGCATCCGCTTCAATGCACGTCGCCGCATCATGACAGTCATTTTTTGGCTTTCTCTACTAAGGTGCTCATCTAGATAAACCGAGACACAATAGCAGTAGTTCTCCCGTTATTACCCTAGCCAATATAGCGGAACGTAAGGTAGTAAGCACAGGAGCCGGGCAACCCAACTATTGACCAAAGACATGATTCGGATCTGGTGCATATAATTAAGGCCAAACTTGTGACGCCGAAGTGTGCTATAAAGTTCTTCGGACTTTGTCGGCAACTCATTTGTTCCCATATCGAGCCCCTGGCGATTGTGCCGAGGTGCGAGTGTGAAACAACCAGAAAAATTTAGCTCTTTAAAAGAAGCAAATACTGGATACGGATTATGTTCACTGGAACTTGATTTATATGTGAATTGCCATTGTACAAATAACAACGCCACGACCTAGGCTATTTGACATGCCAGTGGTCGAAGGCTGAGGGAGAAGGCACGTTACATGGTCGAAATAGAGAGTGCGGTCTATACAAAATTATTTGGACCTCCTGTTGCACGTCTGCGTTGCCTTGCCTCGGTGGAAGGATTCCTTAACGGGAATAACCTTTGGGTGAGTGTATGGAGCCGAACTTCGAAAGAGTCCGTACGATGAACAATGTTTGAGCCACCTGTAATAAGAGATAAATAGTGGTTAGAAAAGAAAAGGAGGAAATGGGAGTGTTCGTAAGCTTTTTCGTATTGTGCCTCCGTCGATGACCAGGGTATTTTGAGTGCGTAATTATGCATTCGCGGTGTAAACCTCACGAGTGTGTAAGGCGAATAGCGGAGGCCGAACTGATATTCCAGCTCTGAGATTGATCGGTTCCATTTAATAGAGACCAGTGGCTTAATGGCCAATGAGTTATGCGGCTCAATGAGGCCGCTTTGTACTTCGGCCGTAATAGCCGTAGTGTGGTCATCCGTACGGAGGGAGTGTTCCGTATTTCCATTTACTGTTATGACGCCGCGTGGACCGGGCATTTTAAGTTTTGCGCGGGCGTAGAGTGGGACCGCATTAAAACGAGCAAGAGCGGTATGCCCCAGAAGTGCATGGTAGCTACTGTGAAGCGGGGCAATATCAAAGGTCAAGCCCTCGCTTCGGGAGTTGTTCGGCGAACCGAAAACGACTTCCAGTGTGATAGAGCCCGTGTAGTGAGTTTCTACGCCAGACATTGCTCACTTGAGGATAGTTGTAGTGGGCTTAATTCTTGAAGGATCAACGCCCATTTTGCAGACAGTTTCTTGGTAGAGTAGATTAAGGTTGCTACCGCTTTCCATAAGGACTTTCGCAAGATGGAACCCATCGATAATTGGATTGATGATGAGAGCTGCCAGACCTTCGGGACGGATATGACAAATTTTTTGGGGGGGGGGGGGGGTCCGCTCTATGGCGTGTATGTCCCGTGGTGCATGTGTGCGCTCCCTTGTAAGGGTGTGCGTCACATATACCATGTTTACGGTTTTCACTTCAGGGGGAAATAGCTTCTGAACCCCGGTGTTAGGCTGGCGAGTCTCTTCGTCATCACTGTCACTGGGCGGCCGCTTCCCCTTGTGTTCGGCATTAAGTTTGCCGGCTTGTTTGAAGACCCAGTAGCTTCTGTTTGTGTGAGTAGCTGGTTTATCGGGGGTGCCATGAATCTGGCAGGGCCGGTCCAGTATCTTGTCTAGATTGGATGGTTCGTCTCTATTTTGCCTTGAATGGATTTTTCCGTTGACCGGGTTTGGAGCCGCTAAACCCGACCGCCGTGTCTCGCGTTATTTTGTTATTATTGCGACGCTTGTGTTTATCGCATTGTGGCTTGCCGTTGCCGTCTCAGACTTCTGAAGTACCCAGATCGCTGGCGCTGTTGCTTCTACGAGCGAGCCAGCTGTCCTCTCCCGTGCAAAAGCGGGTCATTAAAGCGGTAAGGGCTGCCATGGATTTTGGTTTTTCTTGACCGAGGTGGTGGGCGAGCCATTCGTCTCAGACGCTTTGTTTGAAGGCCGCGAGGGCTTCGGCGTCTGGACAATCAACGATTTGGTTCTTTTTAATTAAGAACCTAGTCCAGAGCTTCCTGGCTGATTCTCCGGGCTGTTGGACAATGTGACTTAAGTCATCGGCATCTGGTGGCCGAACATATGTACCCTGGAAGTTGTCGCGGAAGGCGTCTTCCAGGTCCTCCCAGCTGCCAATAGAGTTTTCGGGCAGACTGTTCAACCAGTACCGAGTTGTCCTTTGAGTTTTAGTGGGAGGCATTTGATGGCGTGGAGATCAGCACCGCGGGCCATATGAATATGGAAAAGAAAATCCTCGATCCATACCACGGGGTCTATTGTCCCATCATATGATTCGATGTTCACGGGTTTAAACCCTTCCGGGAATTCATGGTCCATTACTTCATCAGTGAAGCAAAGAGGGTGTGCGGCGCCTCTATATCGGGCCACATTGCGTAGTAGCTCCAATGGAGTCCGTCTGCGGTTTTTGGCCCGCGCGTGACTAGGCTTGTCACATCCGAATAGGGAGCCGTTGCCGCGTATCTGGGCACGCCCTCGCGATCCGTAGATCGATCTGGTATGTCCTGCTCTATTGTCCAGGTTCTGCCGAAGGTCGTAGGTATGTCCCCCGAGCTGTTTTATCTCTGCCTTTACGGTGAGGTGGGGCGGGATGGTGTTCGGCTTGAGTTGCCGCTTTGTCCCGACCACGTGGTGGTCGGTCAGCCGCATTGCGCGATGACGGTACGGGCTCTAGCGCCTCATCATCGAACTGAGGTAGTAATTTACGCTTCGGGTAACTTTTGGCTGGGTGCTTGAGGCCGTATTCCTCGGCTGCCAGGACATCAGTCCATCTATCGTTTAGCAGATCTTGATCAGCTTGAAGCTGCTGCTACTTCTTTTTCAGGCTCCTTGCAGTGGCTATTAGCCGGCGCTTAAAGCGCTCCTGCTCGAGAGGTTCCTCAGGCACGATAAAATCCTCGTTGCCGAGGCTCACCTCCTCCTCGGAGAGCGGAAGATAATTAGTATCCTCCGAGTCTTTGTTTATGGCCTATTCATCAGGGCTAACTTGCCCAGCTTCCCGATCGTCCTGTTCGGCAGTTTTTTCGTCGGGATCTTCTATGTCTTCGGCACCGTCCAGTGTGTTATCGTCTCCTGTGCCGGTGTTATTGTCTTTGCTGCGGCGTGATTTAGAGCGGCGCCGCTGACGCCGGCGCTTTGGTTGTATCTTAGGAGGCTCATCTTCAACTGGATTTTCCTTGTCATCGCCGCTATTATCTTTTGGTGCATCCACCATGTACACGTCATATGAGGAGGTGGGCGTCCATCGGCCGGTGAACGGCGGGTTTTGGGCCTCCTCTTCTCCGGCATTGTCGTCCATACCGTCGATGTCTTCGGAGCCGTAATCGAGCATGTCCGTTAGGTCCTCGACAGTGGCTATGAAGTGGGCGGTGGGTGGGAAACGAAATTCTCCGTCATCAGCCTCCAGTTCAAACTGGATATAATTATGTTGTGAGTCGCCTGCTAAGGATAGATTTTTTAATGAGTTTAGCTAGTCACCTAGGGGCGAGTGCCGGACGATGTCCGCGGAGCTGAATTCGACGAACGATGTCTGATCAAGCTTGCCGTAGGCGGAGGCACATGGTTCGAAACCTGTAGCCGGAGACGAGTCACTGGTTCCGGCGACACAGATGTCGCTTGAAGTTAGGTCTGTGCGCGGCTCCAACGCCGCCGAGTCTGCGGCTTCCGTGGCAGGGTTGAGCTTCCCGTTCTTAGATGGCGCGATGTGCTCCGGATCTGAGGCCGGAGCAGTTACAGGTGCTACCTACTGTGTATGGTCCGATGACAGATTTACGTCATGTTCATCGTGGTGGCAGGGAGCGGCTGCCGTGGTCTCGAATCCGTCGAAGATCAAGTCTCCGCGGATATCTGCGACGTAGTTCAAGCTTCCAAATCTGACCTGATGGCCAGGGGCGTAGCTTTCGATCTGCTCCAGATGGCCAAGCTAGTTGGCCCGCAGTGTGAAACCGCCGAATATGAAGATCTGTCCGGGAAGGAAGACTTCCCCTTGGACATCATCGTTGTAGATGATTGAAGGAGCCATCGAACCTCTTGATGACGGCACAGTGGGACTCTCAATGAAAGCACCAATTGTTGGGGAACGTAGTAATTTCAAAAAAAATCCTTTGCACACGCAAGATCATGGTGATGCATAGCAACGAGAGGGGAGAGTGTCGTCTACGTACCCTCGTAGATCGTAAGCGAAAGCGTTATTACAACGAGATTGATGTAGTCGTACGTCTTCACGATCGATCGATCCTCAGTACCGAACGTACGGCACCTCCGCGTTCAGCACACGTTCAGCTCGGCGACGTCCCGCGAACTCACGATCCAGTAGAGCTTCGGGGAAGAGTTCCTTCAGCACGACGGTGTGGTGACGGTGTTGATGTAGTTACCGCCGCAGGGCTTCGCCTAAGCACCGCTACGATATGACCGAGGTGGATTATGGTGGATGGGGGCACCGCACACGGCTAAGAGAGATCAATGATCAACTTGTGTGTCTTGGGGTGCCCCCTGCCCCCGTATATAAAGGAGCAAGGGGGAGGCCGGCCGGCCCTAGCAGGGCACGCCAGGAGGAGTCCTACTCCCACCGGGAGTAGGATCCCCCCCTTTCCTAGTTGGACTAGGAGAGAAGGAAGGGGGAGAGAGGGAGGAAGGAAAAGGGGGGATCCCCCCTCTAGTCCAATTCGGACTAGAGGGGGAGGGGGCGCGTGGCCTACCCTAGCCTCCTCTCTCTCTCTCTCTCTCCACTATGGCCCATTAAGGCCCATACAATTACCGGGGGGGTTCCGGTAACCTCCCGATACTCCGATAAAATCCCGATTTCACTCGGAACCATTCCGATGTCCAAATATAGGCTTCCAATATATCGATCTTTATGTCTCGACCATTTCGAGACTCCTTGTCGTGTCTGTGATCACATCCAGGACTCCGAACTACCTTCGGTACATCAAAACACAAAAACTCATAATACCGATCGTCACGAACTTTAGCGTTGCAAGGACCCTACGGGTTTGAGAACTATGTAGACATGACCGAGACACGTCTCCGGTCAATAACCAATAGCGGAACTTGGATGCTCATATTGGTTCCTACATATTCTACGAAGATCTTATTGGTCAAACCGCATAACAGCATACGTTGTTCCCTTTGTCATCAGCATGTTACTTGCCCAAGATTCGATCGTCGGTATCTCAATACCTAGCTCAATCTCGTTACCAGCAAGTCTCTTTACTCGTTCCGTAGTGCATCATCCCGAGACTAACTCATTATTCACATTGCTTGCAAGGCTTATAGTGATGTGCATTACCGAGAGGGCCCAGAGATACCTCTCCGACAATCGGAGTGACAAATCCTAATCTCGATCTATGCCAACTCAACAAGTACCATCGGAGACACCTTTAGATCACCTTTATAATCACCCAATTACGTTGTGACGTTTGGTAGCACACAAAGTGTTCCTCCGGTATTCGGGAGTTGCATAATCTCATAGTCATAGGAACATGTACAAGTCATGGAGAAAGCAATAGCAGTAAACTAAACGATCAAGTGCTACGCTAATGAAATGGGTCAAGTCAATCACATCATTCTCCTAATGATGTGATCCCGTTAATGAAATGACAACTCATGTCTAAGGCTAGGAAACTCAGCATCTTTGATCAACGAGATAGTCAAGTAGAGGCATACTAGTGACACTATATTTGTCTATGTATTCACACATGTATTATGTTTCCGGTTAATACAATTCTAGCATGAATAATAAACATTTATCATGATATGAGGAAATAAATAATAACTTCATTATTGTCTCTAGGGCATATTTCCTTCAGTCTCCCACATGCACTAGAGTCAATAATCTAGATTACACAGTAACGATTCTAACACCCATGGAGTCTTGGTGTTGATCATTTTTCTCATGGAAGAGGCTTAGTCAACGGGTCTGCAACATTCAGATCCGTATGTATCTTGCAAATCTCTATGTCTCCCACCTGGACATGATCCCGGATGTGCTTGAAGCATCTCTTGATGTGCTTGGTTCTCTTGTGAAATCTTGATTCCTTTGCCAAGGCAATTGCACCAGTATTGTCACAAAATATTTTCATTGGACCCGATGCACTAGGTATGACACCTAGATCGGATTTGAACTCCTTCATCCAGACTCCTTCATTTGCTGCTTCTAAAGCAGTTATGTATTCCGCTTCACACGTAGATCCCGCCATGACGCTTTGCTCAGAACTGCACCAACTGACAGCTCCACAGTTTAATATAAACACGTATCCGGTTTGTGATTTAGAATCGTCCGGATCAGTGTCAAAGCTTGTATCGACGTAACCACTTATGACGAGCTCTTTATCACCTCCATAAACGAGAAACATATCCTTAGTCCTTTTCAGGTATTTTAGGATGTTCTTGACCGCTGTCTAGTGATCCACTCCTGGATTACTTTGGTACCTCCCTGCTAAACTAATAGCAAGGCACACATCTGGTCTGGTACACAGCATTGCATACATGATAGATCCTATGGCTGAAGCATAGGGAACACTTTTCATTTTCTCTCTATCTTCTGCAGTGGTCGGGCATTGAGTTTGACTCAACTTCACACCTTGTAACACAGGCAAGAACCCTTTCTTTGCCTGATCCATTTTGAACCTTTTCAAAACTTTATCAAGGTATGTGCTTTGTGAAAGTCCAATTAAGCGTCTCGATCTATCTCTATAGATCTTGAAGCGCAATATATAAGCAGCTTCACCGAGGTCTTTCATTGAAAAACTCTATTTCAAGTATCCTTTTATGCTAACCGGAAATTCTATATCATTTCCAATCAACAATATGTCATCCACATATAATATTAGAAACGCTACAAAGCTCTCACTCACTTTCTTATAAATACAGGCTTCTCCAAAAGTCTGTATAAAACCATATGCTTTGATCACACTATCAAAACGTTTATTCCAACTCCGAGAGGCTTGCACCAGTCCATAAATGGATCGCTGGAGCTTGCACACTTTGTTAGCACCCTTTGGATCGACAAAACCTTCTGGTTGCATCATATACAACTCTTCTTCCAGAAATCCAATCAGGAATGCAGTTTTGACATCCATTTGCCAAATTTCATAATCATAAAATGCGGCAATTGCTAACATGATTAGGACAGACTTAAGCATCGCTACGGGTGAGAAAGTCTCATCATAGTCAACCCTTTGAACTTGTCGAAAACCTTTCGCAACAAGTCGAGCTTTGTAGACAGTAACATTACCGTCAGCTTCAGTCTTCTTCTTGAAAATCCATTTATTCTCTATGGCTTGCCGATCATCGGGCAAGTCAACCAAAGTCCACACTTTGTTCTCATACATGGATCCCATCTCAGATTTCATGGCCTCAAGCCATTTTGCGGAATCTCGGCTCGCCATCGCTTCTTCATAGTTCGTAGGTTCGCCATGGACAAGTAACATGACTTCCAGAATAGGATTACCGTACCACTCTGGTGCGGATCTTGCTCTGGTTGACCTACGAGGTTCGGTAGTAACTTGATCTGAAGTTTCATGATCAATATCATTAGCTTCCTCACTAATTGGTGTAGGTGTCATAGGAACCGGTTTCTGTGATGAACTACTTTCCAATAAGGGAGCAGGTACAGTTACCTCATCAAGTTCTACTTTCCTCCCACTCACTTCATTTGAGAGAAACTCCCTCTCTAGAAAGAATCCTTTCTTAGCAACAAATGTTTTGCCTTCGGATCTGTGATAGAAGGTGTACCCAACAGTTTCCTTTGGGTATCCTATGAAGACACTTTTCTCCGATTTGGGTTCGAGCTTATCAGGTTGAAGCTTTTTCACATAAGCATCGCAGCCCCAAACTTTAAGAAACGACAACTTTGGTTTCTTGCCAAACCACAATTCATATGGTGTCGTCTCAACGTATTTCGATGGTGTCCTATTTAACGTGAATGCAACTGCCTCTAAAGCATAAACCCCAAACGATAGCGGTAAATCAGTAAGAGACATCATAGATCGCACCATATCTAGTAAAGTACGATTATGATGTTCGGACACACCATTACGCTGTGGTGTTCCGGGTGGCGTGAGTTGCGAAACTATTCCGCATTGTTTCAAATGAAGACCAAACTCGTAACTCAAATATTCTCCTCCACGATCAGATCGTAGAAACTTTATTTTCTTGTTACGATGATTTTCCACTTCACTCTAAAATTCTTTGAACTTTTCAAATGTTTCAGACTTATGTTTCATTAAGTAGATATACCCATATCTGCTCAAATCATCTGTGAAGGTGAGAAAATAACGATACCCGCCGTGAGCCTCAATATTCATTGGACCACATACATAAGTATGTATGATTTCCAATAAATCTGTTGCTCGCTCCATTGTTTCGGAGAACGGCGTTTTAGTCATCTTGCCCATGAGGCATGGTTCGCAAGTACCAAGTGATTCATAATCAAGTGATTCCAAAAGTCCATCAGTATGGAGTTTCTTCATGCGCTTTACACCAATATGACCCAAACGGCAGTGCCACAAATAATTTGCACTATCATTATCAACTCTGCATCTTTTGACTTCAACATTATGAATATGTGTATCACTACTATCGAGATTCAACAAAAATAGACCACTCTTCAAGGGTGAATGACCATAAAAGATATTACACATATAAATAGAACAACCATTATTCTCAGATTTAAATGAATAACCGTCTCGCATCAAACAAGATCCATATATAATATTCATGCTCAACGCTGGCACCAAATAACAATTATTCAGGTCTAAAACTAATCCCGAAGGTAGATGTAGAGGTAGCATGCCGATGGCTATCACATCGACTTTGGTACCATTTCCTACGCGCATCGTCACCTCATCCTTAGCCAATCTTCGCTCAATCTGTAGTCCTTGTTTCGAGTTGCAAATATTAGCAACTGAACCAGTATCAATTACCCAGGTGCTACTACGAGCTTTAGTAAGGTACACATCAATAACATGTATATCACATATACCTTTGTTCACCTTGCCATCCTTCTCATCCGCCAAATACTTGGGGTGGTTCCGCTTCAAGGACCCGATCTGTTTTGCAGTAGAAGCACTCAGTCTCAGGCCTAGGTCCAGACTTAGGTTTCTTCTCCTGAGCAACAACTTGTTTGTTGTTCTTCTTGAAGTTCCCCTTTTTACCCTTTTTCTTGAAACTGGTGGTCTAGTTGACCATCAACACTTGATGCTCCTTTTTGATTTCTACATCTGCAGCCTTTAGCATTGCGAAGAGCTCGGGAATTGTCTTAACCATCCCTTGCATATTATAGTTCATCACGAAGCTCTAGGCAGTGATTGAAGAATTCTGTCAATGACACTATCATCCGGAAGATTAACTCCCAGTTGAATCAAGTGATTATTATACCCAGACATTTTGAGTATATGTTCACTGACAGAACTATTCTCCTCCATCTTGCAGCTGTAGAACTTATTGGAGACTTCATATCTCTCAATCCGGGCATTTGCTTGAAATATTAACTTCAACTCCACGAACATCTCATATGCTCCATGACGTTCAAAACATCATTGAAGTCCCAGTTCTAAGCCGTAAAGCATGGCACACTGAACTATCGAGTAGTCATCAGCTTTGCTCTGCCAGACGTTCTTAACGTCGTCAGTTGCATCTGCAGCAGGCTTGGCACCCAGCGGTGCTTTCAGGACGTAATTCTTCTGTGCAGCAATGAGGATAATCCTCAAGTTATGGACCCAATCCGTGTAATTGCTACCATCATCTTTCAACTTTGCTTTCTCAAGGAACGCGCTAAAATTCAATGGAACAACAACACGGGCCCTCTATCTACAACAACATAGACAAGCAAAATACTATTAGGTACTAAGTTCATGATAAATTTAAGTTCAATTAATCATATTACTTAAGAACTCCCACTCAGATAGACATCTCTCTTATCATCTAAGTGATCACGTGATCCAAATCAACTAAACCATAACCGATCATCACGTGAAATGGAGTAGTTTTCAATGGTGAACATCACTATGTTGATCATATCTACTATATGATTCACGTTCGACCTTTCGGCCTCAGTGTTCTAACGCCATATCTGCATATGCTATGCTCGTCAAGTTTAACCCGAGTATTTCTGCGTGTGCAAAACTGGCTTGCACCCGTTGTATGTGAACGTAGAGCTTATCACACCCGATCATCACGTGGTGTCTCGGCACGATGAACTTTGGCAACGGTGCATACTCAAGGAGAACACGTGTACCTTGAAATTTAGTGAGAGATCATCTTATAACGCTACCATCAATCAAAGCAAAATAAGATGCATAAAGGATAAACATCACATGCAATCAATATAAGTGATATGATATGGCCATCATCATCTTGTGCCTTTGATCTCCATCTCCAAAGCACCGTCATGATCACCACCGTCACCGGGGTGACACCTTGATCTCCATCATAGCATCATTGTCATCTCGCCAACTATTGCTTCTACGACTATTGCTACCGCTTAGTGACAAAGTAAAGCAATTACAGGGCGATTACATTGCATACAATAAAGCGACAACCATATTGACGGTGTCCTGGACTAGGGGGTACTCACCACGTCGTCTCCCGATCAGTTAGATTGCGCTGAGGACCCCCATGGCCGTATGGGCCAGTTCGGACAGCTGATGTATACACGAGGAACATTCCACAAGACTTGGTGATCAAGACAAGGACTCCTCTCCAACGGCATATTCGACAAGGACTCTTGTTATCCTAGGCCTCCGGTATGTTATATAAGCCGAGGCTAGGCTAGTCGATGGTCATATGCTAGATCATTATGACATTACTCATCATACCCTTAGGTCTTAGACCACAACATATGATCTCGAGGTAGATCAACTCTTGTAACCCTATATTCATCAAGATCAATCAAGCAGGAAGTAGGGTATTACCTCGATAGAGAGGGGCCGAACCTGGGTAAAACATCGTGTCCCCTGTCTCCTGTTACCCATCGATCCATGACGCACAGCTTGGGACCCCCTACCCGAGATCTTCCGGTTTTGACACCGACAATGGCGCTTTCATTGAGAGTTCCACTGTGTGATCAGCAAAGGATCAATGGCTCGTCTGCAGATTAACTGCGACGTCGGCATCTTCGTCACCGGCTCGACTGGTCACCTTGGCTCGACCGAGGACAGCACTCCACGTCAGATCATCATGTCCGGACAATGACCTTCATCAAAATAAACTCCAATATCTCTCAAGATCATGGAGGAATCATCCATGGAGCCCGGCGGCTCAACGTCAACATTGCCCCCGTGTGACCGTGTTGTTTTTCTGGACAACAAACTTGTATCCGCTGCCACCACCTCCTCGAACATCTCTTTGACAATTCCTTCGGTGGAATTGTGTGTAATTAAGTCTACAACAACCATGCAAAATTTCATCGAGTTCCGATGGAGGAATCTCCGGCAATCTACGATATACCGGAGCCCTGTCAAATCTAGACGGGAATCCGGACGAGTTTAGGGCGTGGTCTCCAGAGCCCGGCTCGTAGGTCCTTTGGAAGGTCCAACCGTTCATCTGCTGTGGAATTCCCATATCTACCACCCCTCTAAATTTCAGCTCGATCCGACGGTTCAAACTCCGGGAACCTTCCGATGAGTGGATCAATTTTCAGATCGGTTTTCTACACGAATACGAATCCGGCCCGAGTTCATGTTTCTTCATGAACGGGATATTGGACAACCCTTTTGAAGGAATTTTTTCTAGGGTATTGTGCGTTGTTTTTAAACACGTACCCATAAAATTTTAAGCCTCCTCCGAGGTAATCTTGACCATCACGCTGGTGTCAAACCAGTTCGGCAATATTGCTCCACGACTGCCGACCTGCGCTAGACACGTCGCTGCTTTGTTGAGCCAAGCTCAACTTCTTCAGATCATCATCTCGGCAAGCCGAACAAGAGTTCGGCATCGCGAAGGATAAATCATCACCAACATCGCAGCCCCACGGATTACACGAAGCGGACACACCGGCATCACTGCATGGTCCCTTCATCAAGCCGGCATTGACCGCGTCACAAGTCACGACCTGCGTCGACATGGCCGCGCTGTTGCTTCTTCAAGCCGATGTACATCACGCCGAACTGCTTAGACACCTCGGCTGACATGGTAGCTGCAACGTATCCTCATCGACCTGCTCCGTCACCTCGGCTGGACCGGGGACTTGGCTATTTCTTCATCAACATACAGCGGTGACTTCGGCGTCACCAGCCGACCAGCTTCGTCACGTTAGCTGGACTGGGGCTTTGCCTCGGTGAGCCAACCTTTGCCCGCATCACCATGCCGTTGCTTCATTGCCCATCAGGCAATGGGTGTGCGGATCGAGTCCCAATTTTGGGAATCACCTTTCTTCGGATTGCTACAACAGATAAACCAGGTGCTATTAATCCTAGTAATTTTTTCTTGCTTGGTTTTATTTTTCCTGAGGGATTATTACTCTGGTTTGTACCATCATCTGTACACAGGTATGTCAAATGGTGGCCACATTAACGACAGGCGTGTGGTGCTTCGGTCAGTTTCCATATACAGTTCGGCGAACGCCACATCCGGAACTTGAACCGGCCTGTGAATTTAGGCTTTGCCACGCCTCCACCGCGTCACGCCGACGCCCTGAATCGACATTGACTTTGGCGAGCAACTTCGACTGCATCACGCGGTCACTTCAGCAAGCCAACGTCGTCGTCCCAATTGGCATAAATCGGCTCGCACGATCACCTTGTTGATCGAATTGCCATACCGACATGTTCAGTCGCCTCGGTGACTTCGGCATCATCAAGAGGGTTCTACCTTGTCGAGTGTTTGGCACACTGGCCATATTTCTTTTATTACTCACTTTGCATAAATTATTAATTATGCAACATTTTTTTAATTATTATTCCTATTATCTTCGGGTTGCACTATTTTCTGTGCACAGGTAAATGATCCGGGTCGGGCAGCGCTCTCACCTCGGCATACCGATGTACCACGTCACCTCGGCTGGACCAAGGGCTTCATCATCACTTCATTAACCCACGCCGGGGACTTCGGCGTCACCCTGCCGGCCTGCATTGGCCGTGCTATGTCACCACTTTAGAGTGTCGAGCTATTCGCTCCACCACCTCTAGACCGGCTTCGGGGCTGGGACCTTGTCCCACTGTAAGCTTGGGCCGTGCATCAACGCCGAGCACATTAACCAGCTAAGTCGCTTTCATGCTAAAAAAATTCTAGTTTTAAATTTTGTTCGGTTCGACCAGGCATTATACTTTTCTGGCAAAAAGTTGTTTATGAAAAACTTCCTTGTCAAAACTTTGTTTGTGACACACAAATTCAAATACCCCGTTTACTTGGGGGCTTCCTTTATGAAGCTTTTCCTTTTTGCATATGATTATACTTGTATGGATTCGTTCCTTGTTCGTGTATTACGCCACAATATGCACCATGTTGACTTAAGTGTTCCGCAAGCTGGGTTGCCTTGCTCCTATGTTTACCCCTACATTCCTGATTGTTCGGCTAGGGAGTAAAGGGAGCACCTCTGGTGATTGTCACGATCGGGTCATCCGAGCTCGAACCTCAGACTGGGTGAAGCCGAAAGCTAGCGCTCTTATTGTTTTCAATCATGGTCGGCACACAACAGAACTCATGATTATAAAAAATCTATTGCACAAGTCTCATAGTAACAATGAGCAACCGAAGAAAGGTATCGGTGGGGGTACTATTTTTTCGAAGAAGCTTCTTACACTTCGTCAATAATATAGTATAAGTTCCCTGATCGCGCTTTGTATGTTACAGCCTTATGGCCTGATTGCCTGGTTATCGGAAACACCGCCAATATTCTCGACAGGTGGAGTACATAACACTTTTCGGCCCTTGACCGAAGAGGGAGAAGCCGACGGTCGATTAAGACGTGTTCAAAGTTCGGGTGAACACAGATATGATATAAGTACTTCGGTACATACAATCATTATACATAAAATTCTTTTACCCAAGTCACTTGGGGGCTCTTAAATTTACATGAGCCATTTTATAATAAGTATTTTCTTCTTGGTCGTTGCAAAATCTTTTTCTATCACTCCTTTTTTTGACACGAGTGTGTGGTCAATAGCCGGGGAACCTAGTTTTCTCTCTCAAAGCCGTTCGAGTTTAGTTTGCTAAACTGGCCTAACGAGCAGTACTCTGCCTTCGGGATAGGAGGTTGCAGCCGTGGGCTGACCCGCTTGAGGTCTTGAGATCGGATGTGTCATATTAATGCACGACAGAAGCACATTTTTTAAGACCAATTTGGATTGGCATCGAACACTTGATCTAGTTCGGAGTCAAGTTTTTACTGAAGGTTTTTGGTTTTCCAAGCCTATGGCACTTTTAAACTATTTGTGTGTTTCCAGCATAAGTCTCACAGTGCAACGCTGGACACCTTTAGAGATTCGGCAAAAACATTCTCGGATATTGCTATATATGCATCAGTTTCAAATTGTGTCTTCGGTCAATAGTTGGGTTGCCCGGCTCCTGTGCTTGCCTCCTACGTTCCGCTTTGTTCGGTTAGGTGTGCAAAGGGAGAACCACCGCGATTGTGCTTCCAGCTCGCATGGTTAAGCACCTTAGTGGAGAAAGCCAAAAATTGACTGTCACAATAAGCATAAACTGGTCAGCGATCCGATGACTGTGTTAAATGACGGGCCATTCATAACATTGGCCGAAGTGTTTATGGCTTGACCTGGGGTGTCGCCGAACACTAACCGGGGGCTATTAACTAGCCTCCCAATATTAAGCTCCTATGACTAAGTGAAAGTTATAAATCCCGCATATATGATTGTCTTGTTTCCGCTAACACAACCGCCTTCGGGCACCGAGACGTCAGCTAAGGGTTGTCTTGTTATTGCGGAAACACCATGCGTAGTATCTACAAAGGGGTAGAAGCCGACGATGGGCCACTTTCAAATGATAAACAGTCACAACGGAGTCAAAATAAACATATATTATCAGTGTTGTATTCATTATGCAAGCCCTGCCTTTCGTAATTATCATTATAAAGCCATAAATATGCATCGATTTGACTTAAGATTTTGGCCAAGCTGGGTTGCCTCGCTCCTGTGATTACCCCTACGTTCCCGATTGTTTGGCTAGGAGGTAAAGGGAGCACCTCTGTGATTGTTACTTCCGGGTCATCCCTGTTAGTACCTCAGACTGGGAGAAGCCGAAAGCTAGCCATCTTAAAGAATATAATTGGTCGGCAATGACGGAAGTGAAAATTTTGGTTCATTTAGGCCACACAGTTCGGAAACTTTCCCCAAACTAAATCCTCAATATTTTTCTCCCACATTGATCGGAGGTGAGGTTTCATGACCATGGTCGGCATGGCAACCCAAAGAAACGAACCGATAGCGGACCTATTTTCTTTGGAAGATGTTTCTTCATATAACATATCTCTGTGCATACCTTTGTTTATAAAACCATATGGCCGGATTGCCTCGTTTGCCACAAATCTTTGCCCTCATAAAAAGTGGGATAAACACTCCCTGGCTACTAGCCAAGGAGGTTGAAGCCGATGGTCGGTCAACAAAGTTTTGTACAATGCGGATCCGAGCATTAATGATGTGAAGTACTTGGATACATAGAATCATTACACATAATTTGTGATTTTCCTCCGGATATCGATCCTTAATTCGGCCACTCATGCCCACATTAAGGCTCGGGGCTTACTGGGCTTCGGGCTCATCATTTACTAATATTAAAGGGCCACATCGATCCCCTGATCTGGTGTTGCCACCCGACCAGTATCTCGGGGGCTATTGCATTGCCTATTCAATGCAGAAAATTCAAAGTGCTTAGTGTTCGGCTTGATGGAACTATGGGAAAACATGTCTTCGGACAACAATAGGTACCATCTGGACCTATCTGGCATCAAGCTAATATATTACGGCAACTTCTCAAGACCCTCTCTCAAGGGCCCGTTCGCCGATCACTATTATCTCTCATATATCACACTGCGTTTCTATTCCTACGTATGCTGCCGAGCTAGGAGTTGATCATCAGGGCAATTTCGCGCATTGACCTGAGTCTCAGAGGCTACTAGGATTAACAGTTTTATGTTTTCCTTTAGGTGCATCTCGGGTTTTAGACCGACACACACCTTGAGGGCTACTGGATATACATATACTGGCTATATATCTTGGCAGAGAATAAATTGCACCAATCAAAAATATTCACAAAAAATCTGCCCACAGTCGGGATGGTGCACCACCCCGGAAGCAGTCCGGCATAAAGCTCGGGCACCAGTGGCTGGCTCCATAGAGGGAATTTCCGGCATTAAGCTCAGCTGAATTCGTTCAATCTTTTAAAAGATCGAGGTAGTTTACGACACCTCGGACGCTGACCATCGTTGGAGCTCGGATTCGAGTGGCTCATTCCGTAGAGAACTTTTCAGCGTTAAACTCGGATAACCTCCTTCAAACTTATTCAAGCCAAGGTGATCTATGACACCTCGGATATAGTCCGGCGTTGGAGATCGTATACAGTCTGGCGTTGGAGCTCGGATATAGTTCGGCATTGGTGCTCGGCTACAAAAGATATCTCGAATGTAGTCTGGCGTTGGAGCTCGGATGCAAGAGGACACCGCTGCACGGGAACAACTTCAAACCCGAGGTGTGGCGTAAAAAATAACAAGGCACTGATAAAGGCTGATAACTTAAAGGGGCTCCTCGGATACCCGACGTGTAAACTCTCCGGATTCACTTCGGCGATCCTCAAGATCGAAGATAAGATGATATGTTGAACCAGTTTTCAAGACCGACGACCGAAGATGAAGAACAATTTGGAAGAATAGAGGAGTGTCCCCAACTTGAAGACCGGTTCAGGGGGCTACTGACGGTGTCCTGGACTAGGGGATACTCACCACGTCGTCTCCTGATCAGTTAGATTGGGCCGAGGACCCCCATGGCCATATGGGCCAGTTCGGACAACCGATGTATACGCGAGGAAGATTCCACAAGACCTGGTGATCAAGACATGGACTCCTCTCCACCAGCGTATTCGACTAGGACTCTTGTTATCCTAGGCCTCCGGTATGTTATATAAGCCAAGGCCAGGCTAGTCGATGGACATATGCTAGATCATTATGACATTACTCATCATACCCTTAAGTCTTAGACCACAACATATGATCTCAAGAAAGATCAACTCTTGTAACCCTATATTCATCAAGATCAATCAAGCAGGAAGTAGGGTATTACCTCGATAGAGAGGGCCCGAACCTGGGTAAAACATCGTGTCCCCTGTCTCCTGTTACCCATCGATCCATGACACACAGCTTAGGACCCCCTACCCGAGATCTCCCGGTTTTGACACCGACACATATGGCTCCTGCCAGTTTTCGATAACTCTGTTACAAAACATGATCATCTCATACAATAAAATATAGCATCATGTCTTGACCATATCACATAACAACATGCCCTGGAAAAACAAGTTAGACGTCCTCTACTTTGTTGTTGCAAGTTTTACGTGACTGCTACGGGCTGAGCAAGAACCGTTCTTACCTACGCATCAAAACCACAATGATATTTCGTCAAGTTAGTGTTGTTTTAACCTTCTCAAGGACCGGGCGTAGTCACACTCGGTTCAACTAAAGTTGGAGAAACTGACACCCGCCAGCCACATGTGTGTAAAGCACGTCGGTAGAACCAGTCTCGCGTAAGCGTACGCGTAATGTCGGTCCGGGCCGCTTCATCCAACAATACCTCCAAACCAAAGTATGACATGCTGGTAAGCAGTATGACTTGTATCGCCCAGAACGCACTTGTGTTCTACTCGTGCATATAACATCTATGCACAAACAGGCTCGGATGCCACTGTTGGGGAACGTAGTAATTTCAAAAAAAATCCTACGCACACGCAAGATCATGGTGATGCATAGAAATGAGAGGGGAGAGTGTTGTCTACGTACCCTCATAGACCGTAAGCGGAAGTGTTATTACAACGCGGTTGATGTAGTCGTACGTCTTCATGATTGAACGATCCTCAGTACCGAACGTACGGCACCACCGCGTTCAGCACACGTTCAGCTCGGCGACGTCCTGCGCCCGTCAGCACGATGGCGTGGTGACGGTGTTGATGAAGTTACCGACGCAGGGCTTCGCCTAAGCACCGCTATGATATGACCGAGGTGGATTATGGTGGAGGGGGGCACCGCACACGGCTAAGAGAGATCAATGATCAACTTGTGTGTCTTGGGGCGCCCCCTGCCCCCGTACATAAAGGAGCAAGGGGGAGGCCGGCCGGCCCTAGCAGGGCGCGCCAGGAGGAGTCCTACTCCCACCGGGAGTAGGATCCCCCCCCTTTCCTAGTTGGACTAGGAGAGAAGGAAGGGGGAGAGAGGGAGGAAGGAAAAGGGGGGCGCCGCCCCCTCCTAGTCCAATTCGGACCAAAGGGGGAGGGGGCGCGCGGCCTGCCCTGGCCTCCTCTCTCTCTCCACTATGGCCCATTAAGGCCCATACAATTACTAGGGGGTTCCGGTAACCTCCCAGTACTCCGGTAAAATCCCGATTTCATCCGGAACCATTCCGATGTCCAAATATAGGCTTCCAATATATTGATCTTTACGTCTCGGCCATTTCGAGACACCTCATCATGTCCATGATCACATCTGGGACTCTGAACTACCTTCGGTACATCAAAACAGAAAAACTCATAATATCGATCATCACAGAACTTTAAGCGTGCGGACCCTATGGGTTCAAGAACTATGTAGACATGACCGAGACACATCTCCGGTCAATAACAATAGCGGAACCTGGATGCTTATATTGGTTCCTACATATTCTATGAAGATCATTATTAGTCAAACCGCATAACAGCATACATTGTTCCCTTTGTCATCGGTATGTTACTTGCCCGAGATTCGATCGTCGGTATCTCAATACCTAGCTCAATCTCGTTACCGGCAAGTCTCTTTACACTTAGCAACCGAACCGGTATCTTAATACCCTGGTGCTACTAGGAGTACTAGTAAAGTACACATTAACATAATGTATATCCAATATACTTCTATCGACCTTGCCAGCCTTCTCATCTACCAAGTATCTAGGGTAATTCTGCTCCAATGGTTGTTCCCTTATTACAGAAGCACTTAGTCTCGGGTTTGGGTTCAACCTTGGGTTTCTTCACTAGAGCAGCAGCTGATTTGCCGTTTCATGAAGTATCCCTTCTTGCCCTTGCCCTTCTTGAAACTAGTGGTTTCACCAACCATCAACAATTGATGCTCCTTCTTGACTTCTACTTTCGTGATGTCAAACAACGCGAATACCTCAAGGGATCATTATATCTATCCCTGATATGTTATAGTTCATCACGAAGCTCTAGCAGCTTGGTGGTAATGACTTTGGAGAAACATCACTCTCTCATCTGGAAGATCAACTCCCACTCGATTCAAGTGATTGTTGCACTCAGACAATCTGAGCACAAGCTCAACGATTGAGCTTTTCTCCCTTAGTTTGCAGGCTAAGAAAACTCGTCGGAGGTCTCATACCTCTTGACGTGGGCACGAGCCTGAAATCCCAATTTCAGCCCTCGAAACATCTCATATGTTTCGCGATGTTTCAAAACGCCTTTGGTGCCTCTACTCTAAACCGTTCAACCGAACTATCATGTAGTTATCAAAAACGTGTATGTCCGATGTTCGCAACATCCACAAACGACGTTTGGGGTTCAGCACACTGAGCGGTGCATTAAGGACATAAGCTTTCTACTGATCGCATAATTTCTACTTTCAACTTTCAACTATATTTTCTCTAGGAACATATCTAAACAGTAGAACTAAAGAGCGAGCTTACGACATAATTTGCAAAAGGTCTTTTGACTAT
Source organism: Aegilops bicornis (assembly GCA_021605145.1). NCBI lineage: Eukaryota > Viridiplantae > Streptophyta > Magnoliopsida > Poales > Poaceae > Aegilops > Aegilops bicornis. Next base: position 728,824,752 of record CM038670.1, on the reverse strand, counting down.
GTTCAAGATAATTAAGTTCATCTTATGAACTCCCACTCAGATAGACATCCCTCTGGTCATCTAAGTGATTACATGATCCGAGTCAACTAGGCCGTGTCCGATCATCACGTGAGACGGACTAGTCATCATCGGTGAACATCTTCATGTTGATCGTATCTACTATACGACTCATGCTCGACCTTTCGGTCTGTGTTCCGAGGCCATGTCTGTACATGCTAGGCTCGTCAAGTTAACCCTAAGTGTATTGCGTGTGTTTCGAGGCCATGTCTGTACATGCTAGGCTCGTCAACACCCGTTGTATGTGAACGTAAGAATCCATCACCCGATCATCACGTGGTGCTTAGAAGCGACGAACTTTTGGCAACGGTGCACAGTTAGGGGAGAACACTTCTTGAAATTGTTGTAAGGGATCATCTTATTTACTACCGTCGTTCTAAGTAAACAAGATGCATAAACATAATAAACATCACATGCAATTATATAGTAGTGACATGATATGGCCAATATCATATAGCTCCATTGATCTCCATCTTCGGGCTCCATGATCATCATCGTCACCGGCATGACACCATGATCTCCATCATCATGATCTCCATCATCGTGTCTTCATGAAGTTGTCTGCCAACTATTACTTCTACTACTATGGCTACCGGTTAGCAATAAAGTAAAGTAATTACATGGCGTTGTTTAATGACACGCAGGTCATACAATAAATAAAGACAACTCCTATGGCTCCTGCCGGTTGTCATACTCATCGACATGCAAGTCGTGAATCCTATTACAAGAACATGATCAAGCTCATAGATAACATTATTATTGGCCATATCACATCACATAGCATAACCTGCAAAAACAAGTTAGACGTCCTCTAATTGTTGTTTGCATGTTTTACGTGGCTGCTTTGGGTTTCTAGCAAGAACGTTTCTTACCTACGCAAAACCACAACGTGATATGCCAATTGCTATTTACCCTTCATAAGGACCCTTTTCATCGAATCCGTTCCGACTAAAGTGGGAGAGCGGCACCCGCTAGCCACCTTATGCACCAAGTGCATGTCGATTCGGTGGAACCTGTCTCACGTGGAAGAGCACGTAAGGTCGGTCCGGGCCGCTTGATCCCACAATACCTTAGAAACAAGATTGGACTAGTAACGGTAAGCATATTGAACTAAATCAACGCCCTCAACTACTTTGTGTTCTACTCGTGCAAAGAATCTACGCAATAGACCTAGCTCATGATGCCTTTGTTGGGGAACGAAAGAAATTCAAAATTTTCTACGCATCACCAAGATCAATCTATGGAGATTCTAGCAACGAGGGAAGGAGAGTGCATCTACATACCCTTGTAGATCGCTAAGCGGAAGCGTTCATGAGAACGGGGTTGAAGGAGTCGTACTCGTCGTGATCCAAATCACCGGAGATCCTAGTGCCGAACAGACGGCACCTCCGCGTTCAACACACGTACAGCCCGATGACGTCTCCCACGCCTTGATCCAGCAAGGAGAGAGGGAGAGGTTGAGGAAGACTCCATCCAGCAGCAGCACAACGGCGTGGTGGTGGTGGAGGAGTGTGGCAATCTTGCAGGGCTTCGCCAAGCATCACAAGAGAGGAGGAGAAAGAAGAGACGCAGGGCTGCACCAACGCGAGATAGAATTGCGTGTCTTGGGCAGGCCCTTGGCCTCATATATATAGGGGAAGGGGAGGTCTGCGCCCCCATCTAGGGTTTCCACCCCCAACGGGTGCGGCCAGCCCTAGATGGGGCTTGGGGAGGCGGCCAAGAGGGGAGGGAGCGCGAGGCGCCCACTAGATGGGCCTTAGGGCCCATCTGGACTAGGGTTTGCCCCCTCCCACTCATCCTTGCGCCTTGGGCCCCTTGTGGGGGGCGCACCAGCCCTCCTAGGGGCTGGTCCCCTCCCACACTTGGCCCACGCAGCCTTCTGGGGCAGGTGGCCCCACTTGGTGGACCCCCAGGACCCTCCCGGTGGTCCCAAGCATTACCGATATCGCCTCAAACTTTTCCGGTTACCAAAACAGGACTTCCCATATATAAATCTTTACCTCCGGACCATTCCGGAACTCCTCGTGACGTCCGGGATCTCATCCGGGACTTCGAACAACATTCGGTAACCACATACAAGCTTCCTTTATAACCCTAGCGTCACCGAACCTTAAGTGTGTAGACCCTACGGGTTCGGGAGACATGCAACATGACCGAGACGTTCTCCGTCAATAACCAATAGCGGGATCTGGATACCCATGTTGGCTCCCACATGTTCCACGATGATCTCATCGGATGAACCACGATGTCAAGGACTCATTCGATCCCGTATACAATTCCCTTTGTCTAGCGGTATTGTACTTGCCCGAGATTCGATCGTCGGTATCCCGATACCTTGTTCAATCTCGTTATCGGCAAGTCTCTTTACTCGTTCCGTAACACATCATCCCGTGATCAACCCCTTGGTCACATTGTGCACATTATGATGATGTCCTACCGAGTGGGCCCAGAGATACCTCTCCGTTTACACGGAGTGACAAATCCCAGTCTCGATTCGTGCCAACCCAACAGACACTTTCGGAGATACCTGTAATGCACCTTTATAGCCACCCGATTCGTTGTGACGTTTGGTACACCCAAAGCATTCCCTACGGTATCCGGAGTTGCACAATCTCATGGTCTAAGGAAAAGATACTTGACATTAGAAAAGCTTTAGCATACGAACTACGATCTTTGTGCTAGGCTTAGGATTGGGTCTTGTCCATCACATCATTCTCCTAATGATGTGATCCCGTCATCAATGACATCCAATGTCCATGGTCAGGAAACTGTAACCATCTATTGATTTAACGAGCTAGTCAACTAGAGGCTTACTAGGGACATGGTGTTGTCTATGTACCCACACATGTATCTGAGTTTCCTATCAATACAATTATAGCATGGATAATAAGCGATTATCATGAACAAGGAAATATAATAATAACTAATTTATTATTGCCTCTAGGGCATATTTCCAACAGTCTCCCACTTGCACTAGAGTCAATAATCTAGTTCACATCGTCATGTGATTAACATCGATAGGTCACATCGCCATGTGACCAACATCCAAAGAGTTTACTAGTGTCTGTACACTAGTTCACATCATCATGTGATTAAGACTCAATGAGTTCTGATGTTTGATCATGTTTTGCTTGTGAGAGAGGTTTTAGTCAACGGGTTTTAGTCAACGGGTCTGAACCTTTCAGATCCATGTGTGCTTTGCAAATTTCCAGGTCATATTATAAATGCTGCTTCCACGCTCCACTTGAAGCTATTCCAAATGGTTGCTCCACTATACGTATCCGGTTTGCTACTCGAGTCACTCGGATAGGTGTTAAAGCTTGCATCGGCGTAACCCTTTACGCCGAACTCTTTATCACCTCCATAATCGAGAAACATGTCCTTATTTACTCCAAGGACAATTTTGACCGCTGTCCAATGATCCATTCTTGGATCATTCTTGTACCCTTGACTGACTCATGGCAAGGCACACTTCCGGTGCGGTACATAACATAGCATCTTGTAGAGCCTACGTCGAAGCATAGGGGCGACCTTCGTCCTTTCTCTCTCTTCTGCCGTGGTCGAGCTTTAACTCTTAACTTCATACCTTACATCTCGTGCAAGAACTCCTTCTTTGGTGATCCATCTTGAACACTTTCAAGATCATGTCAAGGTATATGCTCATTTGAAAGTACCATTAAGCATTTTTGATCTATCCTTATAGATCTTGATGCTCAATGTTCAAGTAGCTTAATCCAGGTTTTCCATTGAAAAACACTTTTCAAACATCCCTATATGCTTTCTAGAAATTCTACATCATTTCGATCATCAATATGTCAACAACATATTGTTATCGTAAATTCCATAGTGCTCCCACTCACTTCTTTGGAAATACAAGTTTCTCATAAACTTTGTATAAACCCAAAATCTTTGATCATCTCATCAAAGCGCACATTCCAACTCCGAGATGCTTACTCCAGGTCCTTAGAAAGGATCATTTGGAGCTAGCATACCTTTTAGCATCCTTAGGATCGACAAAACTTTTACGATTGTATCACATACAACCTTTCCTTACGTAAACCGATAAGGAAACTCGTTTTGACATCCATCTCGCCAGATTTCATAAATGCAGCTTATGCTAACATGATTCCGACGGACTTAAGCATCGCTACGGATGAGAAAATCTCATCGTAGTCAACTCCTTGAACTTGTGAAAACTCTTCGCCACAAGTCGAGCTTCATAGACGGTGATATTACCGTCCACATCCGTCTTCTTCTTAAAGATCCATTCATCTCAATGGCTTGCCGATCATCGTGCAAGTCCACCAAAGTCCATGCTTTGTTCTGATACATGGATCCTATCTCGGATTTCATGGCTACTAACCATTTATCGGAATTTGGGCCCACCATTGCTTCTCCATAGCTCATAGGTTCATTGTTGTCTAGCAACATGACCTTCAAGACAGGATTGCGTACCACTCTGAAGTAGTACGCATCCTTGTCACCCTACGAGGTACGTCAGTGACTTGATCCGAAACTTCATGATCACTATCATAAGCTTCTACTTCAATTGGTGTAGGTGCCACGGAACAACTTCACGTGCCCTGCTACACACTAGTTGAAGTGATGGTTCAATAACCTCATCAAGTCTCCACCATCCTCCCACTCAACTTTTCGAGACGAACTTTTCCTCGAGAAAGGACCCGATTCAAGAAACAGTCCCTATTGCTTTCGGATCTGAATTAGGAGGTATACCCAACTGTTCTTGGGTGTCCTATGAAGATGCATTTTATCCGCTTTGGGTTCGAGCTTATCAACCTGAAACTTTTTCACATAAGCGTCGCAGCCCCAAACCTTTAAGAGATGACAGCTTAGGTTTCTCTAAACCATAGTTAAATGCGATGTCATCTCAACGGAATTACGTGGTGCCCTATTAAAGTGAGTGCGGTTGTCTCTAATGCCTAACCCATGAGCGATAGTGGTAATTCGATAAGAGACATCATGGTATGCACCATATCCAATAGGGTGCAACTATGATGTTCGGACACACCATCACACTATGGTGTTCGAGCGGTATTAATTGTGAAACAATTTCCACTATGTCTTAATTGTGTGCCAAAACTCAGAATCTCAGATATTCATCTCTATGATCATATCATAGACATTCTATCCTCTTGTCACGAAGATCTTTAAACTCCACAATGAAATTACTTGAACCATTCAATAATTCATACTTGTGTTTCATCAAGTAAATATACTCAACATCTACTTGAATCATCTGTGAAGTCAGAACATAACGATATTCACTGCATGCCTCAGCACTCATTGGACTGCACATATCAAAATGTGTTGCTTCCAACAAGTTGCTATCTTGTTCCATCTTCTTTGAAACCGAGGCTTTTCAGTCATCTTGCCCATGTGGTATGTTTTGCATATCTCAAGTGATTCAAAATCAAGTGAGTCCAAACGATCCATCTGCATGGAGTTTCTTCATGCGTATACACCAATAGACATGGTTCGCATGTCTCAAACTTTTCAAAACGAGTGAGTCCAAAGATCCATCAACATGGAGCTTCTTCATGCTTTTATACCAATATGACTCAAATGGCGATTGCCACAAGCAGGTGGTACTATCATTACTATCTTATATCTTTTGGCATGAAAACGTGTATCACTATGATCGAGATTCAATAAACCATTTCTTTAGGTGCAAGACCATTGAAGGTATTATTCAAATAAATAGAGTAACCATTATTCTCCTTAAATGAATAACCGTATTGCGATAGACATAATCCAATCATGTATATGCTCAACGCAAACACCAAATAAAAATTATTTAGGTTTAACACCAATCTTGATGGTAGAGGGAGCGGGCGATGCTTGATCACATCAACCTTGGAAACACTTCCAACACATATCGTCAGCTCACCTTTAGCTAGTCTCCTTTTATTCCGTAGCCTTTTATTTCGAGTTACTAACACTTAGCAACCGAACCGGTATCTTAATACACTGGTGCTACTAGGAGTACTAGTAAAGTACACATTAACATAATGTATATCCAATATACTTCTATCGACCTTGCCAGCCTTCTTATCTACCAAGTATCTAGGGTAATGCTGCTCCAGTGGCTGTTCCCCTTATTACAGAAGCACTTAGTCTCGGTTTGGGTTCAACCTTGGGTTTCTTCACTAGAGCAGCAGCTGATTTGCCGTTTCATGAAGTATCCCTTCTTGCCCTTGCCCTTCTTGAAACTAGTGGTTTCACCAACCATCAACAATTGATGCTCCTTCTTGACTTCTACTTTCGTGATGTCAAACAACGCGAATACCTCAAGGGATCATTGTATCTATCCCTGATATGTTATAGTTCATCACGAAGCTCTAGCAGCTTGGTGGTAATGACTTTGGAGAAACATCACTTTCTCATCTGGAAGATCAACTCCCACTCGATTCAAGTGATTGTTGCACTCAGACAATCTGAGCACAAGCTCAACGATTGAGCTTTTCTCCCTTAGTTTGCAGGCTAAGAAAACTCGTCGGAGGTCTCATACCTCTTGGCGTGAGCACGAGCCTGAAATCCCAATTTCAGCCCTCGAAACATCTCATATGTTCCGCGATGTTTCAAACGTCTTTGGTGCCTCTACTCTAAACCGTTCAACCGAACTATCACGTAGTTATCAAACGCGTGTATGTCCGATGTTACGCAACATCCACAAACGACGTTTGGGGTTCAAAGACACCGAAAGCGGTGCATTAAGGACATAAGCTTTCTACCGATCGCATAATTGCTACTTTCAACTTTCAACTATATTTTCTCTAGGAACATATCTAAACAGTGGAACTAAAGCGCGAGCTTTACATAATTTGCAAAAGGTCTTTTGACTATGTTCAAGATAATTAAGTTCATCTTATGAACTCCCACTCAGATAGACATCCCTCCGGGTCATCTAAGTGATTACATGATCCGAGTCAACTAGGCCGTGTCCGATCATCACGTGAGACGGACTAGTCATCATCGGTGAACATCTTCATGTTGATCGTATCTACTATACGACTCATGCTCGACCTTTCGGTCTCTCGTGTTCCGAGGCCATGTCTGTACATGCTAGGCTCGTCAAGTTAACCCTAAGTGTATTGCGTGTGTTTCGAGGCCATGTCCAGACATGCTAGGCTCGTCAACACCCGTTGTATGTGAACGTAAGAATCCATCACCCGATCATCACGTGGTGCTTAGAAGCGACGAACTTTTGGCAACGGTGCACGCTTAGGGGAGAACACTTCTTGAAATTGTTGTAAGGATCATCTTATTTACTACCGTCGTTCTAAGTAAACAAGATGCATAAACATAATAAACATCACATGCAATTATATAGTAGTGACATGATATGGCCAATATCATATAGCTCCATTGATCTCCATCTTCGGGCTCCATGATCATCATCGTCACCGGCATGACACCATGATCTCCATCATCATGATCTCCATCATCGTGTCTTCATGAAGTTGTCTCGCCAACTATTACTTCTACTACTATGGCTACCGTTAGCAATAAAGTAAAGTAATTACATGGCGTTGTTTAATGACACGCAGGTCATACAATAAATAAAGACAACTCCTATGGCTCCTGCCGGTTGTCATACTCATCGACATGCAAGTCGTGAATCCTATTACAAGAACATGATCAATCTCATACATCACATTCTTCTTGGCCATATCACATCACATATCATACCCTGCAAAAACAAGTTAGACGTCCTCTAATTGTTGTTTGCATGTTTTACGTGGCTGCTTTGGGTTTCTAGCAAGAACGTTTCTTACCTACGCAAAACCACAACGTGATATGCCAATTGCTATTTACCCTTCATAAGGACCCTTTTCATCGAATCCGTTCCGACTAAAGTGGGAGAGACTGCACCCGCTAGCCACCTTATGCACCAAGTGCATGTCGACCGGTGGAACTCGTCTCACGAAGAGTACGTGTAAGGTCGGTCCGGGCCGCTTCATCCCACAATACCGTCGAAACAAGATTGGACTAGTAACGGTAAGCATATTGAACAAAATCAACGCCCACAACTACTTTGTGTTCTACTCGTGCAAAGAATCTACGCAATAGACCTAGCTCATGATGCCACTTTGTTGGGGAGCGTGGCGAAATTCAAAATTTTCTACGCATCACCAAGATCAGTCTTTGGAGATTCTAGCAACGAGGGAAGGAGAGTGCATCTACATACCCTTGTAGATCGCTAAGCGGAAGCGTTCATGAGAACGGGGTTGAAGGAGTCAGACTCGTCGTGATCCAAATCACCGGAGATCCTAGTGCCGAACGGACGGCACCTCCGCGTTCAACACACGTGACAGCCCGATGACGTCTCCCACGCCTTGATCCAGCAAGGAGAGAGGGAGAGGTTGAGGAAGACTCCATCCAACAGCAGCACAACGGCGTGGTGGTGGTGGAGGAGTGTGGCAATCTTGCAGGGCTTCGCCAAGCATCACAAGAGAGGAGGAGAAAGAAGAGACGCAGGGCTGCACCAACGAGAGATAGAATTATGCGTGTCTTGGGCAGCCCCTTGGCCTCATATATATAGGGGAAGGGAGGGCTGCGCCCCATCTGGGGTTTCCACCCCCAAGGGGTGCGGCCAGCCCTAGATGGGGCTTGGGGAGGCGGCCAAGAGGGGAGGGAGAGGAGGCGCCCACTAGATGGGCCTTAGGGCCCATCTGGACTAGGGTTTGCCCCCTCCCACTCATCCTTGCGCCTTGGGCCCCTTGTGGGGGGCGCACCAGCCCTCCTAGGGGCTGGTACCCTCCCACACTTGGCCCACGCAGCCTTCTGGGGCAGGTGGCCCCACTTGGTGGACCCCCGGGACCCTCCCTTGGTCCCAGACATTACCGATATCGCCCAAACTTTTCCGGTTACCAAAACAGGACTTCCCATATATAAATCTTTACCTCCGGACCATTCCGGAACTCCTCGTGACGTCCGGGATCTCATCCGACTCGAACAACATTCGGTAACCACATACAAGCTTCCTTTATAACCCTAGCGTCACCGAACCTTAAGTGTGTAGACCCTCACGGGTTCGGGAGACATGCAGACATGACCGAGACGTTCTCCGGTCAATAACCAATAGCGGGATCTGGATACCCATGTTGGCTCCCACATGTTCCACGATGATCTCATCGGATGAACCACGATGTCAAGGACTCATTCGATCCCGTATACAATTCCCTTTGTCTAAGCGGTATTGTACTTGCCCGAGATTCGATCTTCGGTATCACGATACAATGTTCAATCTCGTTACCGGCAAGTCTCTTTACTCGTTCCGTAACACATCATCCGTGATCAACCCCTAGGTCACATTGAGCACAATATGATGATGTCCTACCGAGTGGGCCCAGAGATACCTCTCCGTTAACACGGAGTGACAAATCCGATCTCGATTCGTGCCAACCCAACAGACACTTTCGGAGATACCTGTAATGCACCTTTATAGCCACCCGATTGCCAGGACGTTTGGTACACCCAAAGCATTCCTACGGTATCCGGGAGTTGCACAATCTCATGGTCTAAGGAAAAGATACTTGACATTAGAAAAGCTTTAGCATACGAACTACGCATCTTTGTGCTAGGCTTAGGATTGGGTCTTGTCCATCACATCATTCTCCTAATGATGTGATCCCGTCATCAATGACATCCAATGTCCATGGTCAGGAAACCGTAACCATCTATTGATTTAACGAGCTAGTCAACTAGAGGCTTACTAGGGACATGGTGTTGTCTATGTACCCACACATGTATCTGAGTTTCCTATCAATACAATTATAGCATGGATAATAAACGATTATCATGAACAAGGAAATATAATAATAACTAATTTATTATTGCCTCTAGGGCATATTTCCAACAGTCTCCCACTTGCACTAGAGTCAATAATCTAGTTCACAGCGTCAGGTGATTAACAGCGATAGGTCACATCGCCATGTGACCAACATCCAAAGAGTTTACTAGTGTCTCAGACACTAGTTCACATCATCATGTGATTAAGACTCAATGAGTTACGATGTTTGATCATGTTTTGCTTGTGAGAGAGGTTTTAGTCAACGGGTTTTAGTCAACGGGTCTGAACCTTTCAGATCCATGTGTGCTTTGCAAATTTCAGTCATATTATAAATGCTGCTTCCACGCCTCCACTTGAAGCTATTCCAAATGGTTGCTCCACTATACGTATCCGGTTTGCTACTCGAGTCACTTTCCGGATAGGTGTTAAAGCTTGCATCGACGTAACCCTTTACGCGAACTCTTTATCACCTCCATAATCGAGAAACATGTCCTTATTTACTCCAAGGACAATTTTGATCATTGTCCAATGATCCATTCTTGGATCATTCTTGTACCCTCGACCGACTCATGGCAAGGCACACTTCGATGCGGTACATAACATAGCATATTGTAGAGCCTACGTCTGAAGCATAGGGGACGACCTTCGTCCTTTCTCTCTCTTCTGCCGTGGTCGAGCTTTAACTCTTAACTTCATACCTTACATCTCGTGCAAGAACTCCTTCTTTGGTGATCCATCTTGAACACTTTCAAGATCATGTCAAGGTATATGCTCATTTGAAAGTACCATTAAGCATTTTTGATCTATCCTTATAGATCTTGATGCTCAATGTTCAAGTAGCTTAATCCAGGTTTTCCATTGAAAAACACTTTTCAAACATCCCTATATGCTTTCTAGAAATTCTACATCATTTCGATCATCAATATGTCAACAACATATTGTTATCGTAAATTCCATAGTGCTCCCACTCACTTCTTTGGAAATACAAGTTTCTCATAAACTTTGTATAAACCCAAAATCTTTGATCATCTCATCAAAGCGCACATTCCAACTCCGAGATGCTTACTCCGGTCCTTAGAAAGGATCGCTGGAGCTAGCATACCTTTTAGCATCCTTAGGATCGACAAAACTTTTCTGATTGTATCACATACAACCTTTCCTTACGTAAACCGATAAGGAAACTTCGTTTTGACATCCATCCGCCAGATTTCATAAATGCAGCTTATGCTAACATGATTCCGACGGACTTAAGCATCGCTACGGATGAGAAAATCTCATCGTAGTCAACTCCTTGAACTTGTGAAAACTCTTCGCCACAAGTCGAGCTTCATAGACGGTGATATTACCGTCCACATCCGTCTTCTTCTTAAAGATCCATTCATCTCAATGGCTTGCCGATCATCGTGCAAGTCCACCAAAGTCCATGCTTTGTTCTGATACATGGATCCTATCTCGGATTTCATGGCTACTAACCATTTATAGGAATTTGGGCCCACCATTGCTTCTCCATAGCTCGTAGGTTCATTGTTGTCTAGCAACATGACCTTCAAGACAGGATTGCGTACCACTCTGAAGTAGTACGCATCCTTGTCACCCTACGAGGTACGTCACTGACTTGATCCGAAACTTCATGATCACTATCATAAGCTTCTACTTCAATTGGTGTAGGTGCCACGGGAACAACTTCCGTGCCCTGCTACACACTAGTTGAAGTGATGGTTCAATAACCACATCAAGTCTCCACCATCCTCCCACTCAACTTTTCGAGACCAACTTTTCCTCGAGAAAGGACCCGATTCAAGAAACAAGTGCTTTCGGATCTGAATTAGGAGGTATACCCAACTGTTTTTGGGTGTCCTATGAAGATGCATTTTATCCGCTTTGGGTTCGAGCTTATCAACCTGAAACTTTTTCACATAAGCGTCGCAGCCCCAAACCTTTAAGAGATGACAGCTTAGGTTTCTCTAAACCATAGTTAAATGCGATGTCATCTCAACGGAATTACGTGGTGCCCTATTAAAGTGAGTGCGGTTGTCTCTAATGCCTAACCCATGAACGATAGTGGTAATTCGATAAGAGACATCATGGTATGCACCATATCCAATAGGGTGCAACTATGATGTTCGGACACACCATCACACTATGGTGTTCCAGGCGGTATTAATTGTGAAACAATTTCCACTATGTCTTAATTGTGTGCCAAAACTCGTAACTCAGATATTCATCTCTATGATCATATCATAGACATTCTATCCTCTTGTCACGAAGATCTTTAAACTCCACAATGAAATTACTTGAACCATTCAATAATTCATACTTGTGTTTCATCAAGTAAATATACTCAACATCTACTTGAATCATCTGTGAAGTCAGAACATAACGATATTCACTGCATGCCTCAGCACTCATTGGACTGCACATATCAAAATGTGTTGCTTCCAACAAGTTGCTATCTTGTTCCATCTTACTGAAACCGAGGCTTTTCTGTCATCTTGCCCATGTGGTATGTTTTGCATATCTCAAGTGATTCAAAATCAAGTGAGTCCAAACGATCCATCTGCATGGAGTTTCTTCATGCGTATACACCAATAGACATGGTTCGCATGTCTCAAACTTTTCAAAACGAGTGAGTCCAAAGATCCATCAACATGGAGCTTCTTCATGCGTTTATACCAATATGACTCAAATGGCGATTGCCACAAGCAGGTGGTACTATCATTACTATCTTATATCTTTTGGCATGAAAACGTGTATCACTATGATCGAGATTCAATAAACCATTTCTTTAGGTGCAAGACCATTGAAGGTATTATTCAAATAAATAGAGTAACCATTATTCTCCTTAAATGAATAACCGTATTGCGATAGACATAATCCAATCATGTATATGCTCAACGCAAACACCAAATAAAAATTATTTAGGTTTTAACACCAATCTTGATGGTAGAGGGAGCGCGATGCTTGATCACATCAACCTTGGAAACACTTCCAACACATATCGTCACTCACCTTTAGCTAGTCTCCTTTTATTCCGTAGCCTTTTATTTCGAGTTACTAACACTTAGCAACCGAACCGGTATCTTAATACCCTGGTGCTACTAGGAGTACTAGTAAAGTACACATTAACATAATGTATATCCAATATACTTCTATCGACCTTGCCAACCTTCTTATCTACCAAGTATCTAGGGTAATGCTGCTCCAAAGGCTGTTCCCCTTATTACGTAAGCACTTAGTCTCGGGTTTGGGTTCAACCTTGGGTTTCTTCACTAGAGCAGCAGCTGATTTGCCGCTTCATGAAGTATCCCTTCTTGCCCTTGCCCTTCTTGAAACTAGTGGTTTCACCAACCATCAACAATTGATGCTCCTTCTTGACTTCTACTTTCGTGATGTCAAACAACGCGAATACCTCAAGGGATCATTGTATCTATCCCTGATATGTTATAGTTCATCACGAAGCTCTAGCAGCTTGGTGGTAATGACTTTGGAGAAACATCACTTTCTCATCTGGAAGATCAACTCCCACTCGATTCAAGTGATTGTTGCACTCGGACAATCTGGGCACAAGCTCAACGATTGAGCTTTTCTCCCTTAGTTTGCAGGCTAAGAAAACTCGTCGGAGGTCTCATACCTCTTGGCGTGAGCACGAGCCTGAAATCCCAATTTCAGCCCTCGAAACATCTCATATGTTCCGCGATGTTTCAAAACGTCTTTGGTGCCTCTACTCTAAACCGTTCAACCGAACTATCACGTAGTTATCAAAACGTGTATGTCCGATGTTCGCAACATCCACAAACGACGTTTGGGTTCAAAGACACCGAGCGGTGCATTAAGGACATAAGCTTTCTACTGATCGCATAATTGCTACTTTCAACTTTCAACTATATTTTCTCTAGGAACATATCTAAACAGTGGAACTAAAGCGCGAGCTTACGACATAATTTGCAAAAGGTCTTTTGACTATGTTCAAGATAATTAAGTTCATCTTATGAACTCCCACTCAGATAGACATCCCTCTGGTCATCTAAGTGATTACATGATCCGAGTCAACTAGGTCGTGTCCGATCATCATGTGAGACGGACTAGTCATCATCGGTGAACATCTTCATGTTGATCGTATCTACTATACGACTCATGCTCGACCTTTCGGTCTCTGTGTTCCGAGGCCATGTCTGTACATGCTAGGCTCGTCAAGTTAACCCTAAGTGTATTGCGTGTGTTTTGAGGCCATGTCTGTACATGCTAGGCTCACAACACCCGTTGTATGTGAACGTAAGAATCCATCACCCGATCATCACGTGGTGCTTAGAAGCGACGAACTTTTGGCAACGGTGCACGCTTAGGGAGAACACTTCTTGAAATTGTTGTAAGGGATCATCTTATTTACTACCGTCGTTCTAAGTAAACAAGATGCATAAACATAATAAACATCACATGCAATTATATAGTAGTGACATGATATGGCCAATATCATATAGCTCCATTGATCTCCATCTTCGGGCTCCATGATCATCATCGTCACCGGCATGACACCATGATCTCCATCATCATGATCTCCATCATCGTGTCTTCATGAAGTTGTCTCGCCAACTATTACTTCTACTACTATGGCTACCGGTTAGCAATAAAGTAAAGTAATTACATGGCGTTGTTTAATGACACGCAGGTCATACAATAAATAAAGACAACTCCTATGGCTCCTGCCGGTTGTCATACTCATCGACATGCAAGTCGTGAATCCTATTACAAGAACATGATCAATCTCATACATCACATTCTTCTTGGCCATATCACATCACATAGCATACCCTGCAAAAACAAGTTAGACGTCCTCTAATTGTTGTTTGCATGTTTTACGTGGCTGCTTTGGGTTTCTAGCAAGAATGTTTCTTACCTCATAAAACCACAACGTGATATGCCAATTGCTATTTACCCTTCATAAGGACCCTTTTCATCGAATCCGTTCCGACTAAAGTGGGAGAGACTGGCACCCGCTAGCCACCTTATGCACCAAGTGCATGTCGATTCGGTGGAACCTGTCTCACGTGAAGAGTACGTGTAAGGTCGGTCCGGGCCGCTTCATCCCACAATACCGTCGAAACAAGATTGGACTAGTAACGGTAAGCATATTGAACAAAATCAACGCCCACAACTACTTTGTGTTCTACTCGTGCAAAGAATCTACGCAATAGACCTAGCTCATGATGCCACTGTTGGGGAACGTAGCAGAAATTCAAAATTTTCTACGCATCACCAAGATCAATCTATGGAGATTCTAGCAACGAGGGGAAGGAGAGTGCATCTACATACCCTTGTAGATCGCTAAGCGGAAGCGTTCATGAGAACGGGGTTGAAGGAGTCGTACTCGTCGTGATCCAAATCACCGGAGATCCTAGTGCCAAACGGACGGCACCTCCGCGTTCAACACACGTACAGCCCGATGACGTCTCCCACGCCTTGATCCAGCAAGGAGAGAGGAGAGGTTGAGGAAGACTCCATCCAGCAGCAGCACAACGGGCGTGGTGGTGGTGGAGGAGTGTGGCAATCTTGCAGGCTTCGCCAAGCATCACAAGAGAGGAGGAGAAAGAAGAGACGCAGGCTGCACCAACGAGAGATAGAATTATGCGTGTCTTGGGCAGCCCTTGGCCTCATATATATAGGGGAAGGGGAGGCTGCGCCCCATCTATGGTTTCCACCCCCAAGGGGTGCGGCCAGCCCTAGATGGGGCTTGGGGAGGCGGCCAAGAGGGAGGGAGAGGAGGCGCCCACTAGATGGGCCTTAGGGCCCATCTGGACTAGGGTTTGCCCTCCCACTCATCCTGCGCCTTGGGCCCTTTAGGGGCGCACCAGCCCTCCTAGGGGCTGGTCCCTCCCACACTTGGCCCACGCAGCCTTCGGGGCAGGTGGCCCCACTTGGTGGACCCCGACCCTCCCGGTGGTCCCAGACATTACCGATATCGCTGAAACTTTTCCGTTACCAAAACAGGACTTCCCATATATAAATCTTTACCTCCGGACCATTCCGGAACTCCTCGTGACGTCCGGGATCTCATCCGGGACTCGAACAACATTCGGTAACCACATACAAGCTTCCTTTATAACCCTAAGCGTCCACCGAACCTTAAGTGTGTAGACCCTACGGGTTCGGAGACATGCGAACATGACCGAGACGTTCTCCGGTCAATAACCAATAAGCGGGATCTGGATACCCATGTTGGCTCCCACATGTTCCACGATGATCTCATCGGATGAACCACGATGTCAAGGACTCATTCGATCCCGTATACAATTCCCTTTGTCTAGCGGTATTGTACTTGCCCGAGATTCGATCGTCGGTATCCCGATACCTTGTTCAATCTCGTTACCGGCAAGTCTCTTTACTCGTTCCGTAACACATCATCCCGTGATCAACCCCTTGGTCACATTGTGCACATTATGATGATGTCCTACCGAGTGGGCCCAGAGATACCTCTCCGTTTACACGGAGTGACAAATCCCATCTCGATTCGTGCCAACCCAATGTACACTTTCGGAGATACCTGTAATGCACCTTTATAGCCACCCGATTCGTTGTGGCGTTTGGTACACCCAAAGCATTCCTACGGTATCCGGAGTTGCACAATCTCATGGTCTAAGGAAAAGATACTTGACATTAGAAAAGCTTTAGCATACGAACTACGATCTTTGTGCTAGGCTTAGGATTGGGTCTTGTCCATCACATCATTCTCCTAATGATGTGATCCCGTCATCAATGACATCCAATGTCCATGGTCAGGAAACCGTAACCATCTATTGATTTAACGAGCTAGTCAACTAGAGGCTTACTAGGGACATGGTGTTGTCTATGTACCCACACATGTATCTGAGTTTCCTATCAATACAATTATAGCATGGATAATAAACGATTATCATGAACAAGGAAATATAATAATAACTAATTTATTATTGCCTCTAGGGCATATTTCCAACAGTCTCCCACTTGCACTAGAGTCAATAATCTAGTTCACATCGTCATGTGATTAACATCGATAGGTCACATCGCCATGTGACCAACATCCAAAGAGTTTACTAGTGTTCAGACACTAGTTCACATCATCATGTGATTAAGACTCAATGAGTTCGATGTTTGATCATGTTTTGCTTGTGAGAGAGGTTTTAGTCAGCGGGTTTTAGTCAACGGGTCTGAACCTTTCAGATTCATGTGTGCTTTGCAAATTTCCAGGTCATATTATAAATGCTGCTTCCACGCTCCACTTGAAGCTATTCCAAATGGTTGCTCCACTATACGTATCCGGTTTGCTACTCAGAGTCACTCGGATAGGTGTTAAAGCTTGCATCGACGTAACCCTTTACGCCGAACTCTTTATCACCTCCATAATCGAGAAACATGTCCTTATTTACTCCAAGGACAATTTTGACCATTGTCCAATGATCCATTCTTGGATCATTCTTGTACCCCTTGACTGACTCATGGCAAGGCACACTTCGATGCGGTACATAACATAGCATCTTGTAGAGCCTACGTCTGAAGCATAGGGGACGACCTTCGTCCTTTCTCTCTCTTCTGCCGTGGTCGAGCTTTAACTCTTAACTTCATACCTTACATCTCAGGCAAGAACTCCTTCTTTGACTGATCCATCTTGAACACTTTCAACATCATGTCAAGGTATATGCTCATTTGAAAGTACCATTAAGCATTTTTGATCTATCCTTATAGATCTTGATGCTCAATGTTCAAGTAGCTTAATCCAGGTTTTCCATTGAAAAACACTTTTCAAACATCCCTATATGCTTTCTAGAAATTCTACATCATTTACGATCATCAATATGTCAACAACATATTGTTATCGTAAATTCCATAGTGCTCCCACTCACTTCTTTGGAAATACAAGTTTCTCATAAACTTTGTATAAACCCAAAATCTTTGATCATCTCATCAAAGCGCACATTCCAACTCCGAGATGCTTACTCCGGTCCTTAGAAAGGATCGGAGCTAGCATACCTTTTAGCATCCTTAGGATCGACAAAACTTTTCCGATTGTATCACATACAACCTTTCCTTACGTAAACCGATAAGGAAACTCGTTTTGACATCCATCCGCCAGATTTCATAAATGCAGCTTATGCTAACATGATTCCGACGGACTTAAGCATCGCTACGGATGAGAAAATCTCATCGTAGTCAACTCCTTGAACTTGTGAAAACTCTTCGCCACAAGTCGAGCTTCATAGACGGTGATATTACCGTCCACATCCGTCTTCTTCTTAAAGATCCATTCATCTCAATGGCTTGCCGATCATCGTGCAAGTCCACCAAAGTCCATGCTTTGTTCTGATACATGGATCCTATCTCGGATTTCATGGCTACTAACCATTTATCGGAATTTGGGCCCACCATTGCTTCTCCATAGCTCGTAGGTTCATTGTTGTCTAGCAACATGACCTTCAAGACAGGATTGCGTACCACTCAGAAGTAGTACGCATCCTTGTCACCCTACGAGGTACGTCAGTGACTTGATCCGAAACTTCATGATCACTATCATAAGCTTCTACTTCAATTGGTGTAGGTGCCACGGAACAACTTCACGTGCCTGCTACACACTAGTTGAAGTGGTGGTTCAATAACCTCATCAAGTCTCCACCATCCTCCCACTCAACTTTTCGAGACGAACTTTTCCTCGAGAAAGGACCCGATTCAAGAAACAATCCCTATTGCTTTCGGATCTGAATTAGGAGGTATACCCAACTGTTTTTGGGTGTCCTATGAAGATGCATTTTATCCGCTTTGGGTTCGAGCTTATCAACTTTGAAACTTTTTCACATAAGCGTCGCAGCCCCAAACCTTTAAGAGATGACAGCTTAGGTTTCTCTAAACCATAGTTAAATGCGATGTCATCTCAACGGAATTACGTGGTGCCCTATTAAAGTGAGTGCGGTTGTCTCTAATGCCTAACCCATGAACGATAGTGGTAATTCGATAAGAGACATCATGGTATGCACCATATCCAATAGGGTGCAACTATGATGTTCGGTCTACGAGGGTATGTGGACACACTCTCCCTGCTCGTTGCTATGCTTCTCCTAGATAGATCTTGCGTGATCGTAGGATATTTTTTTTGAAATACTACTTCCCCTAACAGCAACATGTCCAACCATTTATCATCATTTTTTTACGAAGAAAACTCCTCAAAATGCAAAACTTGTCGAAAACTCAAACAACTTGGTATGGTACCTTGAATTAGCCATACAAGTCAATGAAAATAATTGAGGCCATTTAAGGGATGGCAAGAAATGAGTTGCTACCAAACATGCCCATCTTGCCTACCCGAACACCTTCCGGTTAACATGGTCTAGTTTTGCACATCCTTGAAATGAACCCAACTTTTGGAGGAAGGTGGATATGCCCAGGGTAGAATCCATGCCAAGTTTGAATGATTACGGACACCGTATGCAAGTTGCAACACGACCGGCCATTTATCGGCCTTTTTTCACAGGGAAAACTCCAGAAAATCTAAACTGATTAGAAACCCAAAAAACTTAGCATGGTGTCTTCAGTTGGTCGTACAGAGACTTTGAAGGATGTCCAGAAACAATGTGCTCTCAGACAGAGACTTCTCGCCTACCCGAACACCCTCCGTTCAACATGGTCTATTTTTGAACAACCTTGAAATGACTCCATATTTTTCTAGCAGGTGGGCATGCCCATTATAGGCATTCTAGTCAGGTTTGAATGATTTTCGACATTGTATGCTTGTTGCGACACGCCCGGCCATTTATCAGCCTTTTGCACCGAGGAAAATCCAAAAAATGCAAAAATTATCAAAAACCCAAACAACTTGGCATGGTGCCTTGAATTAGTTACACAAGGGCAAGGAAAAAATTGGAGCCATTTCAAGGATGTCGAGAAACAACATCCTTCATTCAACATGGTCTATTTTTGGACATACTTGAAATGACTCCAACTTTTGGAAGCAGGTGGGCATGCCCATTGTAGGCATCCATGTCATGTTTGAACGATTTCCGACACCATATATAAATTATGACACATCCAGCCATTTCTTGGCCTTTTATCACCACGAAAACTTCAGAAAATGCAAAATTTGCAGAAAACCAAAACAACTTGGCATGGTATATTCAATTGGTCAGCAAGGCCATGGAAGTTTTTTGAAGCCACTTGATGGATGCCGAGAAATAACGTGCTCTGAAACTGAGCCTTTTGGCCTACCCAGACACCCTATATTAAACATGGTGCTTCTTGAACATTGTTGAAATTACCCCAATTTTGTAAGCAGGTGGTCGTAGGCATGGCAGATATCAATGTCAGGTTTGAAGGAACAAAGTATTTAAAATCATGATTTAAGCAGTAAATCTTTTTTCAAAAGAATTTAATAAATATTTGAAGGAAAAAAGAATTTAAAACACTTACTTAAAATTGTTATTTGGTATTCCAAAAAATATTTCAAACTTTAGGACATGTTTATATACTTATAATAAAGTTCAAAAGGTAGAAAAATGGATTAACAATTAAAAGAGAAGGGAAAACAAAAAATACAATAAATGCTCAATCCTTGGTCGAACTAGGCGACGACACCACTCCGTCGGGCACCTTTTGGGTCAGCCTAGCGCTCATGAATTTATAAAAAGTTCACCGATTCAAAAAATGTCCATGTTTTCAAAATTTGTTCTCAAATTTATTAAGTGTTCCTTTTTCCAATACTAGTTCCAAAATTCAAAAAACATTGTTTGGGGACTTTCAAATAATGTTCACGCTTTCAAAATTTGTTTCGCATTTTAAAAATGTTCCTATTTTCAACTCCATTCTATACAAATACAAAATATGTTTGGGGAAATTCAAACAGTTAAAGGTATCTAATTTTTGGTAGTATTTTTTTGATCTTTTTTTCAAATTTAAATTCGCTAGTGTTTTTAAAAAAGGTTTGAAAAATCAAGAAAATGTCAGTGATGAAATTTTGTTTTGCCTTAAAAAAAGTTCATGTTTTTAAATTCTTAGCAATTTTTGAAGGCACATACATTTTCTTATTAATTATGTAAATTTATTAAAATGAGAATATTTGTTCTTTTTAATAAAATTTGAAAGAACGAACATCTATTGAACTTTTGAACAAGTTTCCAAAAGCGCGGGGATTTGTTGGAAAAAACAGAAATATAAAAAATTGAAAAGCACAAAAGGAGAGAAAAAAGATGCACGTTTTCTGGAAAAAGAAATCTAAAATCTGAAAAATATTCCGGACTTTGAAAAATAGTTTCTAGAATTGAAAAAAGTTCATGGGTTTTGCAAAGAAAGTTGCAAATATACTGAAAAAGTCCATGGAGTTGGGAAAAACTTCACTAGAGTGTTAGCAAAAAACTAAAAAATAATTTGTGGTGTTGAAAAAGATTTCAAATTTTGAAAAAGTGTCAAATATTTAAATAAATCACGTATTTAAAAAAATAAAAAAATAAAAAGGGAAATGGAAAAAGAAAAGGAAAATAAAAATAGAAGAATATAAAACCCGAGTAAAAACAGAAGAATAAACCGGCCAGAACAGCCCGATAGAAAAGGAAAACCAGAGTCTTTCTTTTTAGCGTTATATTTGATGCACTATAAAAGATGGAAAAAGAAGAACTTATACATAGGAGGTAAGGTATCACGTGCGGTTAACACGTCTGGTTGTGAACAATGTGGTTCTGAGTTTGAGTCTGACATAACGTCCTTATTCTTTGAAGGTTGCAAAAAAGAAAAAGAAAGTAAACTGGACCAAGCCTAGGTCAGAGGGGGTGTGTACTGTGAAGAAATAAAGAAAAATAAAAAATAAATTCAACCAAAGAAAGAAAAGGCTAGATAAACATAGAAAGAGAAGAAAGTCTAAGAAGATGAACAACAAGAAGAATAAAAGAACTAGGCACAGCAAGTCAACTATCCTAGTTGGTTATAACAGGTGGAAGTAAATGGCGGGTGCAGCTCGTGCGTGCCACATACGGAGGTGGGCAAATGACCATACCGCCCGTATATGGTTAGGGAGGGGGTGGGGTGTACCGAAGCAAGCACATTTTGATCACGGATACTACACGCTAATATATTAGCATATAATACAAAAAATATATACAAGGATGAATATGGTTCCATACACATCCACGTGAATGGTAAATTTTAAAAATACTACAAATAACATTTTCTTTCAGAATTCTGAGGTATCAATTTGAGCAATCATTCTAAGTATTTGTTAGTGAAGAAAATACAATCTGATCTTATAATTATTAAATAATGTTTATGGATATAGCTTTGATTTTGTATATTTTGTTTAGAATACCACAATGTCATTTTTTTTCGTGAAACTTCATACACGAGTATACTAGTCGATGTAAAAAATATTTCAATTTTGTTTTAACATTTTCTTTCCAAATTTACCATTTATAAGGGATGCGCGTGGAACCATGTTCCACAAACATCCATAATATATTAAAAACATTGATCGATTAAGTCTTGCAAGCATATTAAAATTTAGAGTTAAGTTTCAATTGTAGCATGCACTTGCATGTCCGTAGTGGATGGCACTTGCACCAGAAGAGGATATATTGATCGAGGCCCATTCCAACCACCGAACCCTTGGGCCCCCGCGTCGCTCCGCTTGGGGCGACTCGGGTGGCGACGAACCCTAGCCGCCGAACCTCCCCTCCCGCCTCCCCCCTCCCCCCTCGCCGCCGCCCGAGGAGATCTCCGCCCGCCCATGGGTCGTCAAGGCAGCGTGGCGAGATTTGCTCGGTCTTGGCGCCTGCCGCCCATGGCCGATCTGGCGGCCTCCTTCCCCCACGCAGCACTCTGCCCCGCCGGATCTGGTCGTCGGTGGCCTCTGGCCGCCGGATCCGGCGTTGGGCTGCCCGGAGATGCGGTCCGAATCGGGAGAAATCCTTGGCTGGGGTGCTCTAGCCACGACGGCGGCGACACCGGCCGGTGCTGCTCCCCTCCTTGGAGGCGCCGTCGAGTTTCGAGCCCTCTCCCTCCCGCTCCATGCCCGGGAGAAATCCCATGTCTTGCCGAGACAGGTCGACAACGGTGCAGCGTGCGTCGCCTCCTTCTTGAAGGTGCTGGCTTGGGCAAGTTGGGAGTGTGCTATGGTGCTGGGCGGTGGTGGCTGGTAGGCTGCGTCTTGGCGAGGATTTGGAGCATGATGCTTTGTCTCGATCCAGCTTATGGATGCTCCATTTTTCCTTGATGTTTGTTTGTTCAAGGATGACTCCATTGTGCAGTTTTCCTCTTCGTGCTTGTAGCAAAGGTTGCGGTGTGGACTTCTTCTCGTTCCCTTTGTGCGGGCGTGTCGAAATGAGTATCTCCCTTGGTGCACGTAATCATGCCCTTTCCTTGCTCTAGGGAGGGCAATTCCATCTTCCGTGATCCGGCGCCTTTCGAGCCAAGGCGAGGGCAGGGTCCCTCCGGATTTGGAGAGGAGCGGCTTGGTTTTCGATGTGCACCTTCCAGGATAGATGAGGGCTCGGTCCATCGACGTTGGGCAATGGCTCCGCCCGAAGCTCCCCTCTGTTTGTCCTACTGTCTAAAGTTCACTTGGAGGACTCCGTTGACTACATGCTAGTGCTTCTCTGTTTACTTCTATAGGGCATGTAGTCTCTGGTGCTTGTAAGCTGCTTCGGTATCACCGTGTACCTGCAGTTTATTTTCCTTTCTGTCTTCAGTTGGTTGTATTGATGGCCTTGTGTAATCCCTGGCCGGTTGATGGCTTTGTTAATTCAAAGTCGGGCTCTTCTTGAGCCTTCATTCTAAAAAGAAAAATTGATCGAGGCCCTGCGGGCAGAGCTGCTCCGAAATGTCATCTACCCAGCGTGCATTTATGGCTGCCTCGGCCACCATACGGTTGTTGACGGCTCTTTTTCTGACAAGTTGGACGATCAGGGGTGCAATTTCTCCCGTTATGAAGTACTTCCTAAATACTTTCTCTGTCTCAGAATATAAAAACGTTTTTAACACTATGCTAATGTTAAAAATATTCTTATATTTGGGACGGAGGAGTATTTGTCTTTTTAGAGATTTCAAATGGACTATCATATACAGATGTATATAGACATATTATAGAGTGTAGATTCATTCATTTTGCTCCGTATGTAGTCACTTGTTGAAATCTCAAAAAGACAAATATTTAGGAACAGGGGGAGTAAATTGTAGAAAACCATCATATTGAAGCCTAGATTTACAAGAAACACTCTTCTACGGATTTCTGCCAGAAAGCACCAATTCCTAGCTTAATCTTTTGCAGAAAACACTGAGAGGTCGCTTTGGGCATGTTAACCTCAATTATGACATGTGGGGTCCGTTCTTCATGACATGGCGTAATTGTTCGGGCAAGACGTCGTTGATATTTCTTTGCCAAAAGCTCCTTCCTAAACAAACAAAACAGCCAACCCACCCCTCTTCCCCGTGCGGGCCGCCCCGCCGTCGGTAGGCATGCTCACGACGCCGCCCTACTCTCCTCCCGTGACCTTCTCTCTGTCACTGCTACTGGTTGTGCCACCGGAGCACGCAGCACGAACCGCCCCGAAATCCTCGCCCCCTCGCCGGCCTTCAACCGTCCGCCGCAGCTGAAAACCGTCAACTCTAGCAGGCGTCATCAACCTCGGGCTGCCCCTGCATCCGCCTCATTCGCCTGAGGGGCGCCTTGCAACCCAACCGCGAGGCCGCGACGAGATCCGCCACGGCCATGCCATGCAGGAAGCGCACACAGCAGCTCGGCTTCTTGCTGCCACTGGCCAAGACCACCAGCGGCCGCGGGCCTCCGCCGACCAAGACCACCAGCCGCTTCGGGCCGCCGCCAGCACCTCAACCCGTCGACCCGTCGCCTTTTCCAACTCCGCTCAGCAGCATGTCCTTGACATAGTGCATCATAGCCCGCATCCCGACGGCGGCTCCCGGTGTCGGAGATGGGCGAGGCGACAACCTCGAGCCCGAGCTCCGGGATGGCCTGCCGCGGGTGGGGGTGAGGCGATTAAGGGCTTGATTGCCTTTTCCTATTCTAATCGAAGGGTGCCTATGCAAAAATATCAGGGACTATTTGGTAATTTCATATCACACTTTGTCTAACGCCTTCAGGGATCAACTGTTACGCCATGCCAGCTTTTGCATACCCATATGTGATAATCGAGGTTAAAATGCCCAAAGAGACCAATCAATGTTTTTTGTAAAAAATTAGGCCGGGAATCAGTGGTCTCTGGCTGAAATTCGTAGAAGAGTGTTTTTTGCAAACCTAAGCGTTAATGTGGTGGTTTTCAACAATTCATTCTCCGTTGTGTATCCATTTATCCAGCGATAGCAGCCTTAATCCGCGAAGACTCATTCTTAGCCCCACCCCCGCGTCGCTCACAGTGGCGGCTCGGGGAACCCTATTTCCATCAGTCGCTGGCCCTTCCCTCCAGCCCCTCTCCCTCGCAACCGCCGAGGATTTCTGCAGGGCGAAGCCTAAGCAGTGTCAGTGGCTGCAGGGCCTTCCATGGGCGCTACTCCTCTCCCTCCCCGGCGGTGCGCGACACCGATCTGGCGGCGGGTCGCTACGAGGCTCTGGCAGCGACGCTACTCGGAGATCCTTCCCAAGATATCTGAATCGGATAGAATTCGGTCGTGCACATCATATCAGCCTACGAGGTTCCATACGACGTGGCGCGAAGTTCTATTCTTTGTTGACACCATGGGACATGTCGGCTTCTCGATTTATATGGTGTAGACAGTTGTGGAGAAGGTCATGGTGGCTGAGATCGGATGATCAGTTAGGCGGACGGAGCCTTCGAGGTGATGGAGTCAGCCAGGTGTTTGGTAACTCTCAGGAGCAATAGTGTCAAGTAGGGACGACAGCAATATAGGAATTCATTTTTGGTGGTGGGCATGACCTTCAGGGTGAAAACCTAAGGTCTGACCTTCATTGGTTGTAGCTGACAATTGCCTTGCTGAAGGAATTGTTTTGAGAGGTCAGGCTTCTCTAGGGTGAAAATCTAAGATCTTGGATCGGGCAACGATGGTGCTTGTGCACTTTTTCTTTTTGGAGGCGTTGCTTTTGAAGACTTTTTATATTTTTCGGATCTTGTATTTAGTGGTGGTTTGTCTACGGCTGCTAAGAGAAGTCGATCATGTGACGGGACCTTTGTTTTTTTTTCCTTTCTTTCCTTTTTTTTCTTTGACTGTGTGCATTGTGGATCTCTTTACGACATCTTGTACATAAAGAGACTATGTCTAATTGATATCTTGCAATATTAATATCTTCTCCTTTTCAAAAATAAATAAATTGTCCATCGGTCACGGCAGAACAACACCTTTTTGCCATCTCCCAATTTAATATTCACCAAGCTGTCAAAGATCTGTGTAGATATGTCATCCGAGAGGAATGGCAATCCTTGCCAAGGCCTGTCCGGCTCCGTTCTTCTTAGCCATTGCCGAGGCACTCAAGCGACCACCCAGCACGAACGGGAGGGCCCTTCTAAGCTTTCACTTGAATTTTGCTCTAATAATTTTACTCACATTAATCTATATTAGTTGTGGTTGAAATGGATATATCTAGACATATTTTACTACTAGATACCGTTTGAGCTACAGTTAATATGATCGGAGGGAGTACCACGTTCAGCTTGGAAGAATCGTGCTACTAAGCTAGATCGCGGCATCTTTAGAGCCTTCGCTTGGATAAATTATCAGTATATCACACTGGCCTCGGAACTCGAAAGCATCGTGCTGGCTACTAGTGTAGCTAGGTAGCGGCGTCTTTACTCCCATGGATGCAAATCCCGATCGGTGCTGAATTTTGTTTACTGGTTTCTATGGAATAGCTTGCTCTATATTACGATGCTTACACTTCCTTAATCTTCACGCAATCAGTATATATATTCACCGTAGTACTACGCATGACCAGAAATGGTTGCTATTTCTTTTGCTTTTGTTTTTCTTTCTCCAGAAATCAAACTCTGAATTGCCGTTCATAAATAGCCAAAAGAAGAATGAAATAATGTTCTTGCCAAGACACACATCTCCCACCCAGCCCCATCATCAGAATCACTTCTATCGATCCTAGTACCATCAATAATTCCTAAGCTAGCCCACACTCCTTCGGGAAGCCATTGGGGAACCTCTTGTTGTCGGTGCAGTAGTTGTAGATCATGTACTTGCCCTGCACCTCCCTCAGCTGCTGCTGCTGCTTCAAGTCGTCGTCCAGCCGCCCTCCTCCCCGTGCTCGGTCCATCCAGCCTGGGCTGCCGCCGGAGCCGGAGGCGTCCTGGCCGCACGCC
This sequence comes from Aegilops bicornis, assembly GCA_021605145.1. Taxonomy (NCBI): domain Eukaryota; kingdom Viridiplantae; phylum Streptophyta; class Magnoliopsida; order Poales; family Poaceae; genus Aegilops; species Aegilops bicornis. The sequence continues at coordinate 728,797,608 of CM038670.1, read as the reverse complement.
CACGAGCCGCCGGCGCTCGGGGCGCACCCGGAGGCGGTGTAGTTCCGGAAGTAGGCGACGAACGGCGCCTGCGACCAGTCGGTCTTGACGCGGCCGCCCTGCGTCGCCCAGTCGTCGGCGTCCCACAGGCACCCGAACAGCCGCATCGGCTGGTACACCGGGAACGGCACGCCGGCGTCCCAGTGGTTCTTGAACTGCCGGATCGGCACGCCGTCCACCAGGATCCTGCAGAAACAGCCCGACAATGCCTTCAGCAGCATGCCATGGACATGTCGAACAGAGCACTGGTGTGTACAATAAGGCGAGGCTTACAGGATCTCGTCTGTGTTCCAGACGATGGAGTAGGTGTGGAAGTCTTGGGTGGGATCGAACCAGAGCCGGTACTGCACCTCCCTGCCGCCCTCGCCGTTGGCGAAGATGTTGGTGTGCAGGGTGTAGGGCTGGCCGGTGGCGTTGCCCAGGAACTCGAGGTCGATCTCGTCGTGGGTCTTCCAGTCCTTCTCCGAGATCATCTGCACCACACCACAGAACATATACACACCATTTAGTTTGCGACGAACTGGTGCATGCCATGCATGGATGACGAGACGATGGACATGGCATGGTCACTTACATATATGGTGGTGACGGTGCCGGCGGAGTTCCTGGGGATGAGCTTGATGTCCACGTCAATCCGGGAAAAGAGGTAGGAGGTCTTGGACTTGAAGGCCGACCCCATGGCGTGGTCCAGCATCAGCGCGATGGTCTGGTCGCCGTTGCCGTCGTTGAGCACCTTCGTCTGCCCCCACAGTATCTGCAGCTGGTCCGCCGGGTGGCCACCGGCAACCGGAGAAGCCCAGGCGGCGAACATCAGCGCAAGAGCCGACAGGCTGGCTAGAAGGCGCTCCCTAGCCAAGGCCATGGCTCCTGGCGAGTGAAGTGAGTGACTGTAGTGTGCGGGGGCAGCACGGTCAAGTGAAGGATATATGCAGACTCGACTGAGAAGGTGCCGCAGGATTACCGGGGTCAATCACATGAGGATCGATGCCGCCGGATCGATCGCATCGAGCTCGGCGGCGCCTTTAAATTCTTGGAGGATGTAAACAAGTTCAGTCATGGGCTGGCTGCTCGTTCATGATAAATGAACTCCTTCATGATACCACTTGTATGTTATTACTCATTATGAAAATAGTAACATAGACTAGTAATATCGGTAAGTTACTATTTTATGTTACTTTCCACTGTAAGCAGTCTCAGTGAAGACCTAGGCATTGAAAATGTTGGGAGGGTTCAGAGTCACAGCTAATGGCGACGCAAGATGGGCAAAGATGTGAGAAGTTGACCACCTAGTTTAAGTGTTGGTTACGTGTCCGGCGACGAGTGAACTGCGGCACACATTGTGGCTTCAATATATCTGTGACTGTGACTGGATTCGATGGAACTGGAGCAGAGCAGACGTTGGAAATATGGAACGATATGCCGCGGGCGGCGGAGGATATCTGAACTTGGTAGTTCTGTTAAAAACATAACAGTGATGTCTTAAAAGATGCAAAGATGTCTCACCGCTCGCCATGGTCGCATCTGCTGCTCTGGGCCGAATTAGGCAGCTGGTTTCAGGCGGGAAAGCGCGCAGGCACGGGAAAGAGGATTTTGGTGAGCCAGATTCAGACGGTTCGGACCCCCCCCCCCCCCCACTTTGTGTTCAGTTTACGGAAAAAAGTGCGTCCAAACTGATGCGAGACCGCATTGAATGACAAATCACGTCCGGACCGTACGATCAGGGGTGACTTGAGGGTCGGCGTTGGAGATGGCCTAATCAACCAACTATTGGAATCAATTTTGCACATAACACCTATTCTAGAGGTTTGTTGCATAAAACACCATCTATTGGTGTAATTCATTGCAGCTAGCTCTAATCCATCATTTGATTCAGTTGAGATGAATTCTGATGGATTGGTCCCACTTTTAAGTACACACATGACAAAAAAATATATCGGATATAAGCCATCCAACGGAGATCAGCTCAAAATTTTCAAGACCAGTGTTGGGCACATGTATGATTTTCTTATTACTTATCCATTTTCTGAAAGCCTTAAAATTTGAATTCCAGAATTCAATAGCCAATGGGTACATGTTGTTTCAAAATTTTACATTTTGGAAATCTTGTGAATTTTGTCAATTGGATCATACATGTACCAAGTATTGATCTGGGGTAATTGCAACTCATTTGCACAAGATTTTGGTATGTATTTGTGTTAGCATAAATCTTTAGAATTAACACGAACATGATCTTAATCTCGTGATTGGAACGTATAAGTAGTGTGGAAGTGGGTATTGACCAGATTCAACTCAGGCCATTAGAAGGAGACCCATGTCTGTGGGTGTCAGGGTGGGCAGCGGAGATGTAGACGGCAGTAGGGTTACCGTTGACACCATGTGGTGGCTGATGATGGTAAACGACCTTCATCTCCTTTAGAAATTAGAACCTTATTAGCATCGGGTGTTAGAGAAGGACGTGGCCTCCCGTGTGAGATCGTTAATTTTCAATTGGAGGGGTCATTTTCCTTTTATACTATGTGCAGGTCAGCAGGTGGGACCAAGATCAAGTCGATGGTTTGGTGCCCCTGATACATGGGACGTTTAGCTCTGCCATTCTCAACTAAAGATCAACTTCATCAATTGGTAGTTCTAGTTGGCCGACTAATGTGGTTAGTTTATTATTGCCATGTGTGCACTTAGACTAGCTATAGTGGAGAGTAACTTTAAGAGTAACATACATATTATTCTAAGCTATGTTACTATCTTCATTGTGGGTAGAATATAAAGTGTGGTGTCATGTAAAACTTTATTTATTAGATTATAGATATGTGATGTTACAGTAACAAGTTAAGTTACTAAGTGTGTCTCTCTTCTCATTAACTCGATGCCACACAGGCAATTTTGTTGAGCTAGAGCTTATGTTACTCTTGAAGTTACTTCCATTATGGCCAGTATACAAAGTGGGACTGACCTGTGAAGAATGATGTCAACTGAGTCAAATGATAGGTTAGAGCTTAAAGTAACAGATGTTTTGTAACAAGCCTGTATAGCAGGTGTTCTGCACAAAACAAACCTTAATAGTTTGTGGTTTGTGAAATTTGCAGTAAGTACTATATCACCTCATGGGTTGAAGCGCGTTCAAAATTAAACACGAGAGCCATGAGCTGCGATGGCCATGTGTTCATGAGCCGCTTTGGTCTCAAAGGCAGTGTTCTCCTCGGAGTATGAATCTTGACCGCCATTAATTAGCGTTAACAAAGCGCATTGTGCTACGAGTAATTAACATGTATTGGTTCAAGACTCCAAACTAGAGTAGTACTATATGTTCATGGTATATGTTTTTATGAATACCACCGAAAGAATTAAGCTATCAAATCATGGAATGAACGAATCCACAAAAAAAGTGACCACCCATGCCAAATTTATGAGTTAAACCCGGGTTGACTGTTTTCAGCACAAGTGACTTAACCGACTGAGCTACGCTCAATCCGCACCATATATTCGTACATCTTTTAGGGTCTCTTTCTTGAGTATGGCGTTTTGGATCTCGGCTTCCATGCAGGCCAATCTTTTGAAAAATCCAAAATCCAAAATTTTCGATTTTCAAAAACCATGAAAATATTTGTACAAGTAAATAAGGATGTGAGGTGTGTGTGTGTAAAATCTCAGAATGAAATACATTGAAATGCGATATGTACAAAAAAGAAGAAGATAAATTCATGGTCCAGGAGGATGAATAGTATAATGTGCTAATTTGTTAAATTGTTTTCTTTCTTCCCACGCAAGGTGACTAGGGAAACCCTTCCTTCCCTCAGTCTCCCCGCGAGCTCGTGGATTCGCTTCCCCTCCGCCCGTCGTTCCGGAGGCCGATGGCAGGGAGGGGATTTTCTGGTGCCTCGTCTTCGGCTAGTGGATAGGTAGGGGTTTAGTTCTCATAGGGGCGGTGTTTGGACAGATGGCGGTGCTTCTTCTTCGGATTCTCCTCAAGTTCGTCCACTAGGACTGATTAGATGGGGCTCCTGCATAGATTGTTGCCAGCTCCTTGGGGCAGCGAGGTTAGTGTTTCTCGTTGTGCGTACGCAACTGCGATATTTGGTGTCAAATTCTTCAGATCAATTCAACGACAGCGATTGCGGCTCCGAGGTGGTGGTCCTAAGGGGTGCGTGCATGAAGACTTACCGGCTGTCAGCGACAAGGTTTGGCCGGCTCCAGTATGAGAGCGGCGACAGCGACGCATCGGCGGCTCGTTCTGACTGCGGCAATGGTCATTCGATGGTCCATGAACCTTGATGCAATTTTCATTATGTTTGAGGTGTTTTCAATTTTCGGTGAATCTTTATAATAATAGATCTGATCTTTAGACAAAAAAAAGCTCCAGATTTATTTATTTTTGCGCAGCCCTCATTTCAACACATTTCGTATCAAAAATTTACACACATGTGCCTTATGCCTTCATGTATGTCTATATATTTTTAGAATTTCTTAATATGTAAAAATATGAATTTTCATGGATTTTGAATTTTGCATTTGAAGGCCTTCATGGAGCTCGGCCTCCAAAAGCAATTTCGGCTCTTTCTTCTTCTTTTGTCTGGATAAATAGGAACGAAAATAATTACCACGAGATGGACATGCATGCACTTGCCATCCCTTTGCTCCCCCCTTTCCTAAATCCTAAAGATAATAAAAATAAACTGTCTTCGTCTGTGGTTGAAGATGCAGACAAATAAATGTATACTTGGGCCATGTTTGGATTCAAGGGACTATTTTTAGTCTGACTAAAACTAGTCTCTTTTAGAGGCTAAAGTTCCAATCACTCCTGACTAAAGAGAGGCTAGAACTAGTCTTGAGACTAAAACTTTTTAGTCAGGGAAACCCTACTAAAATATGGATTAGTCCTTTCTTTCCTCATTTAACTCCTCTCCTTTAACATGCGAGTTCGGGATTGGAGGGTTTGGAGGATAATAAATGCTCATTGACTCATTTTAATCTATTTAGTATTTGTATCCAAGCATGGATAAGCCTAGCAAGTTTTAGTCCCACTATTTTTAATCATGGGACTAAAACGTATCCAAACACCCTCTTGATTTTTATGAACTGAAATGCGAAGTATATCCTTGATATTTTTAGCTCGGTGATTCACGATCCAATAAGTGGATTCGTTGGCGAGGAACGATGTCGCGGTTAATGGCTAGCTAGCTTAGCTAGCCAGACGCCATTCCAACCGATCACAGATATAGGTGCTTGCTAATTTCACTTTTTCCTTTGTCAGTTTTTTTAGAAAAGGACGAATACCCTCGGCCTCTCCATCTGAGTGATGTATACAGTCATTTTATTAATTATTCATAAAAGATCTTATAAAGAAATACAACAGTAAGTCTGAAGCCACCGTCTAGGCAACATCTGTCATTACTCCTATCCAGTTGATAAAGGGATGCTGATAGTCCGGACCTAATACCAAACACACCTCGCAGCCAAGTCTAACATCTAAGACCTGATGCCCCAACCAAGCCACTTGCCGGGTATGGGGCACACACCGGTCCGACGCGCTCTCAGAGGCCGCCACCGCCAACTGCCACCACTCCATCTTCAGAGGTGTAATGACGCATCAACCTTGCTCGGTCTAGCTGTCGTCGACGCCACCACGACGCCAGATAATGCCATCATCCTGCGTCCATCCATCAACACACGCCCCGCAGCGAGACCCCGCTGCTCCATGCCGCTGAGACCCACCGTTGTCGACGTGTCAGATGCAACGCCGCTCTCCTTCGAGAACACCACCAGCTACCACTGGTCCCATCACCTCCACCTGCAGATCCTCTGCACTCCCAACCAAGCCCCAGTGCCCCTGACAACACCTCCAGGAAGGTCACGACGCGAACAGCGCCGCTGCCACCAAATCCGAAGAAGATTGAAGGTTTTCACCCGGTCGGGGATCGGGGTGGGTAGATTGGGCCCTCAGCTGCGCCTTCGTGAAGGAAAGCGGCGCCCATGGACGTCGCCGCCGCCTGGCCGACCAGACTGTCCAAGGTTTTCCCCGGACCCAAAGTACACCGCCAGGGCTCAACATCACCGGAGCATGCAGCCGCAAACCACCGGAACGACGAGAGAAGCAGCAGGAAAAAGGGGATCCTCCAGATCTGACGCAACGGAGCACCGCGCCACGGCCGGACTCCACCGGTGACCTGCCGCCCGCGCAGCCGAGCACGCTGGCCAGCGTCCCCTGCAGACGTCGCCAGCCGCCAGACGCAGCCGTCTCGCCGACAGGGCCGCCGCCCAAGGATCCGCAGGACACCGATGCAATACTCCAGCCCACAGGCCGAAGGGATTGATCCGGGCGCCGAGATCCCTGCCGCCACCTTCCCCGGTGCCCACGCAGGCTTTGTCGGCGGCCGTGTCCGTTGGCGGCGAGGGACGGAAGGGGGATGAGGAAAGGCCGGGCGACGAAAGATCGGATCACCCCCGAGTCGCCCGGGGCATGGTGCAATTCCATTTCCTTTGTCAGCTGCATGGTGCAATTCCATTTCCGAAGTGAACGGTAGCCCACTGCCCGGAGCCTGAGACGACACGGTTCCATCTTGACAAGGAGATTGGCTACGTCATGGCAGGTTAGCTTTATTAAAGAAAAACACTTACTCCCTTTCCCTTTGTAAAGAAATAGTGATTTAAACGTTTTTATATTTCTTTACGGAGAAAGTACTATACAGAGCTTAGATACGTCGATTGCAATTTTTTCCACACATACAAAAACTAGAAATGATCAGTTGCAACGTGTCGAATCTAACTAAGGTTTGTAGCTTTTCTTTTGTCAGTGCATGCAAGTTCGGCAGCATTCGTCAGCATGCTATACATGGCGTTCAGTTTGGCAGTATTAACCAGCATCATCACCCTTTCATTGAACACGTACGTACTGTAAAACGAGTAGTGAGTGGTGACACATATTTGCAAACAGGAATAGCTATACCCTACCTCCCCGTAACATTTAACAATAGAAGTCAGAGCTATATAATTCAGCATGAAATTGATGAAAATTTTGTTGCAGAGTTTACACCAACAAATCACGACCCCCGCGTCGCCTAGCTCTGGCGACACGGGGGTAGAAACCCTAGCGCCGCCACAGTCCCCGCCCCCTCCCCCACCTGTCTCACCGCCGCCAGAGGGCGCCACGGGCGAAGCCTGACCGGCCCCGAGGAAGGCGGCGGCGGGCGCTATCCTCGCCGCTTTGGCGTCGAGAGGAGATCCGCCGGCGCTCTGGAGCTCGATCTGTCGCGCTGGCTGCGTTAATGCGAAGCCTAGTGCGCGCCCTTGGCTGCTTGGCGTTGATGGGGTTGGGCGCGGCCACGGCTGCGGGGATGCCCCGGGATGGTGGCGGCGGGGACCGCTCCCTTTCGGTGGTGTCCGGATCTGAGGCGGCGGCCTCGCTGGTGCGGACGGCGCTCCCCCGGCGGCGGGGAGTGTTCGTCGGTGAGGTAGGCCGGTTCCTCTCGGCTGCGCGGGCAGCGAGGCCCCGGTGGACGCAGGCCTTGGCGCTTGAGGCCGGGCTCCCTGCGTCAGATCGGAGGCGATCTTGGTCCGCTCGTGATGCATGACCTCCGGCCGGCCTGGATCTCCGGCGTACTAGCGCCTGCGGATGTGGTGGCTGGCTCGGAGGTGGCGGCATGATGCTTGGCCAGGGGAAACCCTTGGCCGCCGGTGGCAGTCACAGCGTCGATGGCGTCCCGGACGCCATTCCCTCCTTGGTGGCGGCGCCGAGGCTAAACATCCCCTGCCTACACTTTCCATGCGCCCGGGTGAAAAGCCTAGCCCCGGTGGCTAAGCGGCGGCGGCGCCACAGCGTCGTACCTTCTTGAAGGCGCCGACTTGGGCATGGGGAGGCTGGGTGTGTATTGCGAGCTTGTCTGGTTCCTGGTGGCGGCCCTTCCGGCCGTGTCTCCGATGGGGACCTCGCCCTTCCTCACTCTGTACATGCTGTGGTGGAGCGGTACTTCATCTCATTCATTGATGGCGGCGAGGATCGGCGGCATGGCGCTGTGGAGGCTCGCCGCCCGATGCACGGAGATGGATTCGCGCAGGAGGAGGTTGCTGTCTGGCGTCATGGTGACGTCGATGGCGGAGTGGCCAGACAAGGCAGAAGCCTCAATATGATCTGAAGACGGACCTGCGGAAGATGGTGGCGACGACACACGAGTCGTCGACGGATTGTGCCCTGCACCGGTATGTGGCTCGGCTGGGGCTTCCGAATATGCTTCGGTTTCCGGCTTTTTGATGTTAGGCTTAGGTGAGTGGTTTGGGTAGTGGCCGAGCTAGCATCCCTTCATCATTTTGGATAGGAGTAGTGGCATGTGTTGCCAAGATGGTGGATTCAGACTTATTGTTGTAAAACTTTGTAAGGTCCTCGAGAATAATTAATAAAGTGGCCGTATGCATCTCCCAGATGCAGAGGCCGGGGGCCATCCTCTTTTTCTAAAAAGAATTCAGCATGAAATTGGGAAACACACGTTTCAAGTGTTTGAAGAATTGGACCGGATGATCTAATAATAGCTTCTGTTGTGCGTAGGTGCGAGTGACCTAATTCTCCTAGCTTGTCGTTGTAGACTCATTTGGTATATGATGTACACTCAGCAAGCACGATGGATCGATTAATGTATGTGCGTGCTCGTGGTGGCCACGGGCGCGCAATACCGGATGAAAAAGATGTGGCTGCATGTACGCACTAGCCATTGCGGCATGAAAGCTCGAAATCCAAACACCGGGGGAGAAAAAGAAGAAGACCGGCATGCACACACACAGCCCTCGTGCCTCCTGAAGTTCACTATAAAAACACGGCAAGGCAGCGTGTGTCCTCCACACTACTGCTGCCTGCCACTGCACAATACCACTACTGCCGTCTCCATCCATCTCACTAGCTCCCAGTCGCCATGGCCGTGAACAACACCAAGCTAGCCGCCGTGGCGGACGCCGAGAACCCGGCTGTGGTGTGCTGCGACGTCGACGACTCCGAGTCGTCCATCGACTTCGCCGGGCGCGCCAACTGGCTACGCGCGGCGGTGCTGGGCGCCAACGACGGGCTGGTCTCCACAGCCTCCCTCATGCTGGGCGTCAGCGCCGTCAAGCCCGATGCGCGGGCCATGGTCGTGTCCGGGTTCGCGGGACTACTGGCCGGGGCCTGCAGCATGGCCATCGGAGAGTACGTGTCCGTCTGCTCCCAGCGCGACGTGGAGATCGCGGAGCTGGACCAGGCCGGAAAGCGTGGCGGCGAGGAGGAGAAGGCGCTGCCAAGCCCGGCACAGGCCGCCGCGGCCTCAGCGCTGGCTTTCTCCGTCGGGGCGCTCCTACCGCTGCTGGCTTCCGGGTTCATCGTGGGCTACAACCTGCGGGTGGCCGTGGTGGTCGTCGTGGCGACGTTGGCGCTGGCCGCGTTCGGATGCGTGGGCGCCGTGCTGGGGCGGGCCCCGTGGCGAGGTCGTGCGCGCGCGTGGTGGTGGGCGGGCTGGCCGCCATGGCCGTCACCTTTGGGTTCATGAGGCTCTTCCGAGCCAGCGGCGTATGAGAAACTGACATGGACACATGGTCTTCGTCGCCGTCCTTGCGTAGGTCATGTGCGGGCATCGTCCATACGCTTTTTTCGGAATAAAGTACCCAGTACTATCTCTAACTCAGAATACACTTGGTTCATAGCACACATCCAAAAACATCAATTTCATTCCTATAACAGAAGCGAAAAAATAGTCACGTCGCGGCTAACGTTCATAGAACAACTAATTAATTAAAGTAATAATGTACCCGACCACTAAGCTACTTGTGGACACGGCCACAACCGCGGCGTCTCGATTACCCACCGAGGGTGAGGAATGCGGCCATGCGGGCCTCGATGGCCCAGAAACTGGCCTCAACGACCTCGCCCAAGGACGGCCACGCGTCGCGAGCACCATTTGTGGGCCTCGATGTTTCGGAAGGACCTCGACATGCTCATGACGCGCTGACCATGCATTTGCGTCGGCGACGAGGGCGTATGCGTGGTCCCAATCCGCCGCTCCCTTTCCGCATCCCCCCTTTCGCCACTCCTCCACCGCCACGTCATACAAGTCCAAAAAGGGAACCAATGGTTCCGGCTGCTTCTCCTCCTCATCCCCAAAATTTAAGATGACCGGGAGCTCCTTCCACTATGCCATGGACGATGAAGTGGTGGATTGGAGGTGGGCGGGAGGGGATAGGGAGGCGCTCGAGGGAGGAATTGTTAAGGGAGAGAGAGGAGCATCAGTATAGGCCACTGTGCACTCCATTAAATGGGCAGTTCGGGCCATCAAGGGGCGCTTTTCCCGGTGATATGCGATCTCGCTGCTCACACGCCTCATGTCGACCAACTTACAAGCCTCCTCTTGCCCTACTCACACGCCTTCTAGCCTAGGAAGCAAGCTAGAAGATGTTGATGCTGATAGTTATCTGACGAGCTCCCACCGGAATCTGAGGAAGCAGCCGTGTCATTTATTTGTCAGGTGGTTGACGGTCATGCCCTCCCCTCTTTATTGGTGCATGGTTGCCCACGTTGCTTCAAATCCTGCATATATCATGAGGAGGAAGAAGATGAAACTTTCCTCCTGTGTCGGTAGTTGGGTTTGGAGCGAGCTACGAGCGTGGCTTCCGCAACCTTCATATTTGAAGGCTATAAGGTCGTTTATGGAGTGAGGTCCATAATATATGGCGATCGCGGCACATATGATAGACTTTGTAGAAATCTTGGGTCCCGGTGATATGGTCCGCAACCTTCATATTTTTTTTGAAGCAACGAATCCCATCGGTTTCTGAAAGAAAGCGCCCACAACATTAGTGTGGACAATACATGCACATTGCATTATGTATTTTTATGGGAGGCAGTTTTGATTTAGTTAGTGCATTTTACTATTGGATGGGTAAAATCTTGGGTCCAACATATCCTGAAACTTTAGGCCAAATCCACTTTCAGATCACTTCTCTGGGTTAATCCGACCTTCTTTCACATGCATTTGTAATGGCAATACTGCTTAAGAAAGATAGAAAAAGATCAACATATATCAAATCTGGAGTCTGCATTTTATAAAGTGTGTGAAGAGATAATCTGGAAGTCTCTACAAAGGAGTTTCTTTTTTAACAACGCCAATTGTTTTCTTAGGAAACAATTTCATTATTTCCCATGCAACTGGAAAGCAAATACTACTACTAGTTGTTTTAGTCCGTACTAAGAACCATCCAATCTGAACGTTAAGATTCATGCAAGTTTAATTGAACGAACTAATGTTCATTGAACGATTATTCATTCTCAAAATATTTCAGCAATTGCGGTAGTACACACAAATTATTTGGTTAGATCTCGATAAAATTCAAATGGAAAATTTAGTACCATGACCCAAATGATGACGGAACATCGCTAAGATTCAATGAAATTCAGTGATTTCGAGTGTAGCTAAAAAAAAATCTGAAACTGAAATTTAAAACCATTTTTATGTAGGAGCAAACAAGCGACCAAATTATCGCTAGTCATTGTAAACGCCTTCGATATGATGTACACTCAGCAAGCACAATGCATCAATTAGTGTAGCTGTGTGCTCCTGGTATTACGGGCGCGCAATACCGAAGGGAAAGGATGTGTGGCTGCATGTGCGCACTAGCCATAGCGGCATGAAAGCTGGAAATCCCAACACCAGCGGAGAAAAAGAAGACCGGCAATGCCCACAGCAACACACGACCCTTCATTATAAAACCACGCCAGGGGAGCGTGTGTTCGCCACAATCCTGCGGCCTGCCACTGCATACGGCTACTACCACCGCGAACCCAACCATCTCTATCCATCTCACAAGCTCCTAGTCGCCATGGCCGTGAACGACACCAAGCTGGTCGCCGTGGCCGACGCCGAGAACCCGGCTGTGGTGTGCAGTGACGTCGACGAGTCCGAGTCGTCCATCGACTTCACGGGGCGCGCAAACTGGCTGCGCGCGGCGGTGCTGGGTGCCAACGACGGACTGGTCTCCACGGCCTCCCTCATGCTCGGCGTCAGCGCCGTCAAGCCCGATGCGCGGGCCATGGTCGTGTCCGGGTTCGCGGGCCTCCTGGCGGGGGCGTGCAGCATGGCCATCGGAGAGTACGTGTCCGTCTGCTCCCAGCGCGACGTGGAGATCGCGGAGCTGGACCAGGACGGCAAGCGTGGCGGCGACGAGGAGAAGGCACTGCCAAGCCCGGCACAGGCCGCCGCAGCCTCAGCGCTGGCTTTCTCTGTCGGGGCGCTCCTACCGCTGCTGGCTGCCGGGTTCATCGTGGGCTACAACCTGCGGGTGGCCGTGGTGGTCGTCGTGGCGACGTTGGCGCTGGCCGCGTTCGGATGCGTGGGCGCCGTGCTGGGGCGGGCCCCCGTGGCGAGGTCGTGCGCGCGCGTGGTGGTGGGCGGGCTGGCCGCCATGGCCGTCACCTTTGGGTTCATGAGGCTCTTCCGAGCCAGCGGCGTATGAGAAACTGACATGGACACATGGTCTTCGTCGCCGTCCTCGCGTGCGTAGGTCATGTGCGGGCATCGTCCATACGCTTTTTTCGGAATAAAGTACCCAGTACTATCCACCGTACTTGCACCTACGGCTGACTTATTTTCTTCCTTGTAATAGTAATCAAACGGCAAATGAAAACGTTTAAACCCGTACATCCCCTATTGTTTTTTTTAGCATCAGTACAGACATAAGCGCTCATATACACGCGCATACACTCATCCCTATGAACGCACACACACACCCTACCCCTATGAGCACCTTCGAGAGACTGAGCCGGCATATCATCTTGAGATTTACGAAGTCACCAGAAGGCGCTTCGTCGTCGACGGAACGTCTCCTCCCAATCGAAAAGCGCGCCGAAAATCCTGAAATAAATCCAGAAATAATGCGAGCACTGTGATTTGAACCCCGTGGGTTGGAAATACCATCGCTCACCTAACCAACTCAACCACGGGTTGATTCGCACATGCCCTATTGTTTGAAAGGATGTGACACATCATTTTCAATTGGCCAAAAGTTTGCACTTACCCGCTCTATGTTCTTCGGTCAGGGTCACCCCCCAGGCCAAAAACATGCACCTCAAACCGTCAAGCAACCCGCCTCGTTTATCGGCCTCGCCATCACTTGGCGTGCTTCTCGCAACAGTAAAGCTGTGGCGTTTTGTGGTGGAGCTTAGAGCAACTCTAGTAGAGATGTCATACTGGCAGCCTTTGTAACATGTATAGGGCGCATTGCAAAATAATATAAAGGTTGTAAAACTCAGAATCATCAATAACAATCTACGTAAATTCCTTTCAAACAGGATGCATTTCTCATTGAATCATTGATTCTTCCTCAATTATCCCTAATTCAAAAGAACACACTTGGTTCATAGAACACATTCAAAAACACCGATCTCATTTAAAACAAAACAAAAGCTAGCCAACTCGCTCCCACGGTGATCCTCGATGTCATGCATTCGCGACCGTCGGATCGTCCTCGTTTTGAGCCTGGGCCGTCAGATCTTTACCTCCGTAAATCTAATATTCACCTGTTGGTAAGTTTCTTTAGAGTATGACTGGTGGGCTCATTTCGCATCTATCGATCGGGTGAAACGTCATACAGGTGCGAAAGGATTTTGGCCAATCCTCTTCACGCTGGCGTGCTTCCAAAGTGGGTCGTGGAACCCTAGACCCTTTCCCCAATCCCACGGCCGCCTCCATCCTCCCGTGCTCCACCCCGAGCGTGCCCTGGCTCCGCCTCCTCCTCCTCAGTCGCCTCCTCTTCTCCCACAGCCCCCCGCTCCTTCTCACAGCTGTCGCACCATTCCTCCCTTCGGCCCCCTCCTCCTTCTCGGATCCCCACCACGGCGCCGACCTGCAGCAAAGGACGACAGCGGGCGCTCTCCTCATCCCTCCACTCCCTCGACAACGGTGGCGGCGGGCGCCTGGGTGGCGGAGGAGGGGAGATGGTGGAGCGGCGCGACCTTCCCTCACGCATCCCATCCCCTCGTCATCCCGGATCCCGCCGACCCGAGGCATGCTTGAGTCTGGCGGCGACACATAAGGGAAGGCGGCCTTCGAATCGATCCAGCGCCATGGATTGGTCCCTGCGGGAGAAAGAGAAGATGAGGGAGAGAGAAGGAAGGAGAAAGAGAGAAGAAAGAGGAGAGGGAGGTGCAGCGTTGACCGACGGCTCGCGCGATGGTGCGGCAGACGGCCATTTCGATGAGATCCACCACCTCGCGAGGTTCTCATCTGCCCCAGGTTGTGAGGAAGCCGCGGGAGGTGGAGAGAACTCGGTGCGAGGAAGGTATGCAGGAGGAGCTCAACCAGCGTGTCTTCAGCCGGAGGAGGGAAGCAGCGGATGCGAGCTAGGAGGCGGATCGGCTCGTCCCAGCCATGGAGCTGCCGCTGCGGACTCCCCGCCGGCCTCCTTCGTCTTCATGTGGATTTGCATGGCAAGTGATGTTGCGTTGCCAATGACACATCTGGAATTGCCGTTCGTGACTCCTGTAGGTATTTTTTGTCATCCCCACATCTCTTTCTTACCCTCTCTTCATGTATTCTATCTTATTCCACTGCTCTATGTGGCACAAATGTTCCTGAATTTTTCTTTGTAGTGGTTGGGTGCTGCCATAAAACTGTAACAGCAGCAAGATGCAGTTCTCCGCAAATCGCAAATCACTTTTAGGTTCTCTCTTTTTACCTGTTTATTTCTTGTCTTTGGTCTTGATTTCTTGGTATACAATTTATCTAAAGATCACAATATTCCAGATCTGAGAAAGAAGATGAACAGGAGAATCCAATAGAAGAATTTGGTGAAGAACAAGGTGACTAACTCTCTCTCCTATAAATGTTCGTCTCTGTTTTGTAGAAAATTGGTAGGTGACCTCATATTTGTGTTACGAGTTACTTGCCTTCTTCTTTCTACCTAGGTGACATCATATCTTAAAGCTAAACACAACCTAGGTGTTATTTAGCTTGCTGCTGTAGGTCAGAGGAACAATATGTAGGTCGTTGAGTTCACTGCTTTAAGATTGTAGTTCTCATTCGTAGACGAAGAGTTAATGTGTCCAGGTTTTGGTGCATTGACCAGCGAAATTGGGGAAGCTACTGGTCCTTTTAAACTGCACAAATGCATTATGCATTTAGTTCAGATTGTCATGTTTACGATCATATACGGCAACCTTTTATTTTAAATATAAAACTCCTTTTATGTACAAGCTTATTTGATCGCTGGAAAGCTAAATGATGTTTGCTCATATCTATATCATGACAGTCCTTGTTAAGATGCAACAATGCCTTGTGCGTGTGTAGGTTGCATTGTTTCAGATAGGGCGCATATCGGGATGAGCTTCCCCAGTCCTTCTTTCCCCTCCGCTCATGATCTCTTTCTCTCTCTCCCCTACCCATCTATGCAAGAATTGTTTAGCCTAAACGCTTCTATATGTTGTATGTATTCTTAGATGTACTTTGATCTATTGTGAATCTTGTGATAACAGAACTTTCTGAATCCGACGATGTCAATCGGCCGCAGAGAGGAAGTGTGGTGGAGATGAGATGGGGACAGAGGATCCTGCAGCGATGTTGTTTCTTTGTTCTCCTGCTCAAGGTTTGCTCTTTCCTACGTATTGTCATGGTGGTTCATTTTTTCATCTCTACATTGGGATTACACAAAACTATTGATGTTTTAGTTACGTAATTTGTGTACCAGCATGCTGTAAAGAGCTAATGTCGGAACCAATTGTGTATACAGTCCTTGTGCCTGTGATCATGAAAAGATCGAAAGTAAATACTGCTTACCATATAGTGAGATGCCGAACATTCTGAATTGTAAATTCAGGTCACGTTTACTCAACTATTTATTTTGGAGATTTGATCTGCTTGATCTGTTGATAATTTCACCCTTCAATCATGTTTACTTAATAGAGCCTCATACATGTAAGTCGGTTCTTCATCTGTTGATATTTCACCCTTCAATCATGTTTACTTAATAGAGCCTCATACATGTAAGTTGGTGCTTGTATAGTCTGGTAATAATATGTCCTATTGTCAAATACTAAGTACTAGCTGGGAACTTCAATAGCTGGGTACTTCGCAATGTTTACTCCAGGAAAATGGAATGAGCAAGCTTCTTTCTTGATTAGTTACTTGCTTTTCCTCAAAGACATTCCCCATCTATGTCCCATGTTTTCTTTTTGTATGAATTTCATATTCCCTGGAATATGAGAATACACCGTCCTGATAGACCAGCGGACCAACACATTTCCATGGGATTTTTGAAAAATATATGTGAATTTGCATACATTTTCTATTTTTTTCTTTTCTTATCCATGCTCCCCCATAGATAAATAGTAGTGTTAACTGAAA